>JAFMSR010000003.1:12952036-13406029 GCA_022818135.1 Saxidomus purpurata
AAAAGAGTGAATCCTGCAATTGTGTGTCCTAGATTAGATACTGAAAGAGTGAACACTCCGGATTCCTTACAACCTAACCATTAGCCTGCTCAATTTCTAAAAGGGGCGTGTCCATCTTTAAAATGGGCGTGTCCATATTTCAATCTGGGCAGTTCCATTAGATTTTCAAGGGAGGAGCCAGCTGAAAATGTACTGACACAGAGTCTGATGTGCTGGATAATCACGATCTGCACTGGCTGCAACAAGCAGGGTATTAGAGCTGAAGAAAATCTTTTTATAAAAGGCCCTTGTATGTGAGATAAAATCAAAATCATTGTACAAGTGAAATGAACTGTCTGTCCTTTTCATAGATGTTACTGAAAGTAACATATGCTCCCACAAAGTGTTTCGACAGCTTAGTGTAAGAAACCCATATTGATATTTTCAACACAAAGTGTGACCTTGACCTTTGAGGTGACAACCTAGGTGCTTAGTACAACACACCTTCCAATGATGTGCCCTACAATTCCATAAAGTTTAACTGAAATCACCTTGGAAGTATCAAAGTCAAGGATCTGAAATCACCTTGGAAGTATCAAAGTCAAGGATCTGAAATCACCTTGGAAGTATCAGTCAAGGATCTGAAATCAAACAGGAAGTTTCAAAGTCATTGAAGTCAAGGCTCTGAAATCACCTTGGAAGTGTCAAAGTAATGGCTGAGAAGCAAGCTATTGCTGTGTAGTCGTGGGTCTGTCACCACTTGAACACCTTGCACCATGAACTTCTCGCGAGGACCTGAACTTTGAACCTTTATTGATCTACCATTTTCTTTATTGAAATCCAAGTACCAAGTTTTTACCCCACTATATTTTGAGCATTTGCTTTTTTTCCAGAAAGCAATTGCTTTTTTTAGAAAATCATTTGCGTATCGGGACAAACTTGTTTACAAAATGAAGCCGGAAATACTAAATCTCTGCCGAGACTGGTTTACAACTTGATTAAAAAGCGAAACATACGATAGGATTATCGCTGTCGATTCAATGTTCACTATTTAGTGGAAAGTCATTGCTCGCTGGAACAGTCTATAAATACGACTTCAGTTTATTTACTTTTGATACGCAGTGATTTTAAAAGCAAATGCGTAAACTAATTTTCCTTTGCTTTTCTGTACGCTAGGGTTGCCATTTCAATTGCTTTTTTGCCGATTTTGTTTGCGTATTTACGCAAATACGCAGCTTATCTGTAGCTCTGTATGCTGCCAGCAAAGCCACCAACAACAATTTGAGGAAGTAATCAAGGCTGTAAAGATGCCCCAGTTATTTCTGAAATCGGTATCCAATTTGTCCATATGATTGTATAAACTAGAGCTATCACTTGAAGTGATTAATACCCCCGCTTAAGTGTTGGTCACGAAAACAAAAGGAACATTAGTGCAAAAGTACATAAAGTATGTTTAACCACACATATTAAACATAACTTGAATGGTGCCATGAATAAATGATAAATGTGAAATCACAATGGCTTTGCATGCATAAGTATTACAGAGTAAAGCAACTGTAGAGTTTCAATACAGTAACCACCATGGATACCCGAGATACAGCACTTTCAGTTAATGAATTTTTTAAATAGAAAATGTAAAACATAGTTATATAACTTGTCACTGTGATTAATTTTGTGTCAGTGAACATGTTGTGTAGGTTTTAGTAGAGTTGCATCAGCTATTCTTCATTTTGTGTTAAACAAATGGATGGGACAACGTGCGTGATTCCTATATATAGCTCACACTTTACTACGTAAAGCAGGGACATAATAATCATTTCACCATGATTCATTTTAACTTAATTTGCAACGCATTTTTCTCGTTGTTTAGAGCAGACATCCATTCATGTTTGAGAATGGTGGTAACAGAGAATTTGCAAAACAAGAGGGCCAAGATGGCCCTATATCGCTCACCTTGGTACAAGTCCACTTGCCTGGTGGAAGATCACTAGACAATGTTATATACCAAATAGGTTTTCCTATATACATCTTTATAAAACAAGTGACCCCCCCATGGGAAAGGTCAATTTCGACCCCAGGGGCATAATTTGAACAAACTTTGAAGAGGTTTTGAAGTTTTTCCTATATCAGCCTATGTAAAACTAGGTGACCCCCGGTGTGGGATCAATTTTATTCCGGGGGTCATAATTTGAACAATCTTGGTAGAGGTCCACTAGCCATTGCTACATGCCAAATATCTAAGCTCTAGGCCTTGGGGTTTCAGAGAAGAAGATTTTAAAAGTTTTTCCTATAAGCCTATGCAAAACTAAGTGATGACCCACGCAGAGTCAATTTTGACCCAGGGGGTCATAATTTGAACAATCTTGGTAGAGGTCCACTAGACAATGCAACATGCCAAATATCTAAGCTCTAGGCCTTGTGGTTTCAGAGAAGAAGATTTTTTTCCTATTTGTTGCCATAGCAACCAGAGTTGAATTCTTTGAACAATTTTGGTAGAGCTTCATGCAAGGAGCATCCCTGCATAGTTTCATCAACATTTGCCTAGTGGTTCAGAGGAGATGTCATTTGAATCAAAATGTTGACGGACGACAGCGACGGACAATCATCCATCAGTAAAGCTCACCCTGGTGAAGCCAGATGAGCTAACAATAAAGGTCTTGGCAAATAAAAAATCCAAAGTCAGGGCTCACGTCAAGATTTTTAAGGATTACGGACCCTGAAAAATCGGTAATTTCCGTGTTATATCGGTAGATTCCGGAATGTCACGCTTCCGACCATGTGCTGCTTTTCAATAACATTAGGAATGTTTTACATATGAATGTAACTTGAGAATGATGGAATATTTGAGCTGTGTCATGTGAAAATGGGCCTTACGGTGATTGACCACTGGTATAAGAATGGCAGATAATAATGTTATGTTTGTGTCTGGGACTATAGTAACTAGAGCTATCACTAAATGTGATTAATACCCCCAAAAGAATTGCTTTATAAACTGAAGAAGTTCGTAGTAACATAATACCTTGCAAACAAACTAAAAAGAGATATTGTTCTTAGCGGTTCCTCTCATTGTGCTTGACCATTGTATGAAGTTGTATTGAATTCCAACTTGTAGTTTTTCGAAAAATGCTCCAGACAGGGAAAAGTAACAAAGGGCAATAACTCTGTAATTAGTCAAGATGGAGATATGGTTCCTGTGCACTGCACTCCCTCTCACTGTGCTTGACCATTGTATGAAGTTGTATTGAATTCCAACTAGAAGTTTTCAAGTTATGCTCCGGACAAGGAAAAGTAACAAAGGGTAATAACTCTGTAATGAGTCAAGATGGAGTTATGGTTCCTGTGCACTGCACTTCCTCTAAATGTACTAGACCATTGTATGAGGTTGTACTGAATTCCAAATATTAGTTTTCAAGTTATGGCTTGGACAAGGAAAAGTAACAAAGGGCAATAACTCAGTAAATACTCAAGATAGAGTTATAGTTCTTGTACACTGCACTTTCTCTGAGTGTGCTTGATCATTGTATGAAGTTGTATTGAATTCCAACTAATAGTTTTCAAGTTATGCCTCGGACAAGGAAAAGTAACAAAGGGCAATAACTCTGTAATTAGTCAAGATGGAGTTATAGTTCTTGTGCACTGCACTTCCTCTCAATGTGCTTGACCATTGTATGAAGTTGTATTGAATTCCAACAAGTAGTTTTCAAGTTATGCTTCGGACAAGGAAAACTAACAAAGGGCAATAACTCAGTAAATACTCAAGATAGAGTTATAGTTCTTGTACACTGCACTTCCTCTGAGTGTGCTTGATAATTGTATGAAGTTGTATTGAATTCCAACTAGTAGATTTCAAGTTATGCTCCGGACAAGGAAAAGTAACAAAGGGCAATAACTCTGTAATTAGTCAAGATGGAGTTATGGTTCTTGTGCACTGCACTTCCTCTCAATGTGCTTGACCATTGGTTATGAAGTTGTATTGAATTCCAACAAGTAGTTTTCAAGTTATGCCCGGACAAGGAAAAGTAACAAAGGGCAATAACTCTGTAATAAGTCAAGATGGAGTTATAGTTCTTGTGCACTGCACTTCCTCTTAATGTGCTTGACCATTGTACAGAAGTTGTTATTGAATTCCAACTAGTAGTTTTCAAGTTATGCTCCGGACAAGGAAAAGTAACAAAGGGCAATAACTCTGTAATTAGTCAAGATGGAGTTATAGTTCTTGTGCACTGCACTTCCTCTCAATGTGCTTGACCATTGTATGAAGTTGTATTGAATTCCAACTAGTAGTTTTCAAGTTATGCTCCGGACAAGGAAAAACATGCCACCCCGACCGACCGCCCGACCGACCGACCGACCGACCAACCACCGGGTGACTACTATATACCCCCCTAAACTTCGTTTTGGGGGTATAAAAACTGTAAACATTCAATGTGCTGTTGAAAATTTCATAAAGTGAAACTATTCCAACATTGTTATGCCTTAGTAAATGATATGATAAAGTTCACTTTCCCTCTAAATGCTGTGTATCACCAATGTCTGTCATCGAAAGAAAAGGCAAAGAATTTACCATCATTGTCGTGTCTAATTGCAAGTGGTGTTTGTAAACTCCCCACAGCTGAAAATATCGCGTCATCAGGGTTAAACCTGGAGCACTTGAGGAAAGTCTTTATGCGTGATGGTGAAGATGGACTACACAGTACATTCACGATGAAAAACAGTGAAGGCCAACCACGTGTAACAAACACAAAACGGACACTTGAGACTGTCATTCCTAAACTGGTTGATTTCTTACAAAAAAAACAGTTAAAATTTGTTTTACTGATATATGAGCTGCGCCATGACAAAACCAACGTTATGGTTTTGCGACCAGCATGGTTCCAGACCAGCCTGCGCATTCGCGCTGTCTGATCAGTATCCATGCTGTTCCCTGTCAGTTTCTTTAATTGTAATAGGGTTTAAGCAAGCGAACAGCATGGATCTTGATCAGACTGCCACGGATACGCAGGCTTGTCTGGTTCCATGCTTGTCGCTAACGCACTATGTTGGTTTTGTCATGGCGCGGCTCATAAACTGTTGGATATGTTATATTGTACTGAATATATGTTTCAGAAATGTTCTATGTATTAGATAGAGTACTGTTTGCGAGAATAATTATGTTATTTCGAGGGGCGTAGCCCCCGAGAAATGACGTAATTATTTGAGCAAACAGTCACTCTATCTGATTTGTATTATGTGCACGTTGATAATGGCACGTACACCACATCATGTACATTTTGATTGACAGCTCACAGGCCCCGAAACATCGTGTGACGTAACAAAGTGGGTGGGATCACGTTAATATTGTTTAGTCACTCTGATCTTTGTCAGTTCCCTTAAAAAAAGAACGCTAAGAAGGATAGATGAACACTGCATTATGGATATTTTAGAATTGCAGGATAATGTTTTGTTACAGATGGCTAATGAACTTGAGTTCAGTCAATTAGAAGAATTAGATGATATCATTCTTTCACAAGTTCCTTTAGATCATATGTCGACGACATCATGCTTTCACAAATGAAAACTGCATGATATAAACTGCTAAGGAGACTCGTGTTTCGGTTCGTGTGTATTGTATGTCCACCCGTCCATTCCTCTTAAACATTTAAGTTTAAGTCAATTTTACAGAGCTACATCTTTCTTTGGCAATTGTTGCTTGTTTTTGTTTTTGAAAAAAAATCTGAAAAGTGTTCTCTATTGCAGATAGATCATGTGCTCTATTGTAGATAGAGCACGGTCTAAGCTCCGCCCCCTTACACAATGCAAATTATCACAAATACAGTACAGTGTTTTCCTATACAAATATGCAGTAGCCATGATACAAAACAGGAAAGCAGTATATTTCAAGTATTGTTAGTTACTCAAGGCCATAGGACATATATTTTCATTGAAATTTAGGCTTACTTATATTTTTAACTTTAGTCGCAGAATCCAAACCAAAATGTCACATTGTCAATACATTATTCTTTTTTGGTACCTGCAGACATCAAAAACATAACATTCATATGATACATATTGGGATATTTTTCTATGTAAGTATTATCTTTGTGAACATTTTAGTGTTTTGTGTGGATAGTTCTTGATCACTTGTTGAATTTCTAGCTCTCGACTACATGTATGTATACAAGATTTTGGAGAAAAAACATGATTTTATTGTTGAAAGAATGCATTTTTTTCTATTCATATAAGTGCTTTTATTGCATTGCAAGTCTTGTTTTGTTTCTAGGCAGAAGTTGAAGCATTATTTAATAGTTTGAAACAAAGGAAGAATAAATACTGAAATTTGACTGAAATTGTCTCCCTTGACATTTGATACCAAAGTCATAAAATGTTGTGGTTTGAACTAACTAGACGGTAAAAGTTTTTCCTTTTTTGATATGTTTCCCTTTATATCTTGTAGAAACTTTGCATTTGGGTTTTATATTGTGAAACGATATTGAAAGTATTAAAATTTTGGCCAAAACATTGTGTATTTGGACATGACATGGAAAAAAAAAAGCCAGGCCGCAGGGTCGAATTTTCACATAATACATTTTATTTCTTTTTCTTTGTGAACAATTGTTATCAGTAAGTAATGCATGATACAAAGTAAGGTCATATGAACACAACAAGGTACATTTCACCAATATATTCCTCAATTTTGAAAAAATATACGAGATTTATAGTATCTAGGTATTTGCTCTTTGGGGGTCTTCTCGGAAAGGGGGAGTGGGGTGGCCGACATCAAATGTAAATATCTCATGTTTGGAACGGTAAATTTTAATAAAATTACATATTTGGGTTTCTTAATGGATGCTTAACAAGAAACCATCAAGTATGTAACCATTTCTAAATGTGGGTTTCAGGGTCCGTAAACCTTAAGCAGACAGAAACTAAGGTGTTAGCAAATCCAGCCTGGTTGCACAAGGAACACATTCATGGATATGTAGAGAAAACCAGCAACGATGTATACTAACTCTATTCTTAGGCCAAACAAAAAATGTGTGTGATTCCTTTCTCCTTGTCAAAAGAATTAAGGTATTTTTTTAAATGTCTGTTTGCTTTGCCTTTTTTTGCTCTCTATTCATATACACTCGAAAATTGGTCTTTTTGATATTCTTATAAAAAAACTTGAGGTCGGCAGTAAAAAGTTAAGGTCAGTCAGGAGACCGGAAACACATGATTTTTTTTGGCCTAACATGTACGTGGCACTACATGAATGTATTGTTAATTGGGAAAATCTTTTGGCGATTATTTAATTTTCTCCATTTCCCTATTTCAAAGACTTTGCAAAGGATTTATTTCACATAGACTTATGGTAAGGGAATTGCACTTGCACAAATTTTAAATTTTTAAATTTTGTTCTTCATCTTTTTGGAGACAAAGAAAAGATATAAGGAAAATTTCCTTCCAACATCTATAAACTAGAGCTATCACTAAATGTGATTAATACCGCCGAAAGACTGCTTTATAAACTGAGGAAGTTTGAAGTACAGTCAAACTTGTGCTAACGGCCACCTGTTACTAGCGGCCACCTGCGGACAACGGCCAGTCTGAATTCCCCCCGTCCAAATTTGCTCTAAAAAGGGCCGGGAATAGCGGCCACCTGCCGTCCGCGGCCAGTAAAAAGCTTCCCGTCATCGGGTCCGTGATGCGAACAACGGCCACTGAAATTTTTAAAGCTGGCTGAATCAGAGCATTTTGTTTCTTGTAAAGTTGTTTGCACCTCAAACGATGGGCAGAATAATCAAAGATGTTTTTGGTGATGAAAAGAAGTGCTAACATTTAATTGTCACACTTAAAATTAATCCGTTCAAACTGTCCGGTAATTGCCAAAATTGCTTGATTGTTTATTTGATGCAGAACATCTTCGCAATTTGGAGTCGCAGTTTTCATTGTTTGTGCAAATAAATAATAATTGTTTATTTCAGCTAATTAATGCAATCACGTTTCGTAAATTGTTTGATTTATTACAATTAAACTGAAAAACACACACTTTAATCTCGTAAATTAGCCGTTGTATTGTAATATTCACAATCGGCAATGAAATCAAACAACGGCAAAGGGGCGTAATCCACGTTAATTAAATGATCGTTTCCTGTTTCAAAAAGTGATCAGCGTCACAGTTTCTGGCTTATTAAAGCTTTTTAAGGCCTATTAACTAAATTCTGCCATTGTTGATCCGATACAAAATCATTTTGTATTTGATGTGTCATGTGCGACCGTTTGCAAAATTAATCCATATGCACGAAATTCGGATAAATCGTTATTCGGTTAATGCTTATAGCATGTTAATCTGACAAGTGGTGATGGAACTTGATAAACAATGTTTAGTATGATAAAAATATATTTACTGCCCACACCTCCGAACAAAGGTCACCTGTGAACAATGGCCGTTTTCATGGTTTCCCTTGATCGGCCGTTGTTCACAAGTTTGACTGTAACAGAATACCTTGCGAACAAACTAAAAAGAGATATTGTTCTTGTCAAGAGAGTTATGGTTCTTGTACACCAGACTTCCTCTCAATGTGCTTGACCATTGTATGAAGTTGTAGTGAATTCCAGCCAATAGTTTTCGAATTATGCTCCGGACAAGGAAAACTAACAAAGGCCAATAACTCTGAAATGAGTCAAGATAGAGTTATAATTCTTTTGCACTGCACTTCCTCTCATTGTGCTTGACCATTGTATGAAGTTGTATTGAATTCCAACCAGTAGTTTTTTAATAATGCTCCGAACAAGGAAAAGTAACAAAGGGCAGTACCTCTGTAATAAGTCAAGATGGAGTTATGGTTCTTGTACACTGCACCTCCTCTCATTGTGCTTGATCATTGTATGAAATTGTTTTGAATTCCAACCAGTAGTTTTCAAGTAATGCTCCGGACAAGGAAAACTAACAAAGGGCAATAACTCTGTAATTAGTCAAGATACAGTTATGGTTCTTGTGCACTGCACTCTCTCTCAATGTGCTTGACCATTGTATGAAGTTGTATTAAATTCCAACAAGTAGTTTTCAAGTTATGCTCCGGACAAGGAAAACTAACAAAGGGCAATAACTCTGTAATTAGTCAAGATGAAATTATAGTTCTTGAGCACTGCACTTCCTCTCAATGTGCTTGACCATTGTATGAAGTTGTATTGAATTCCAACGAGTAGTTTTCAAGTTATGCTCCGGACAAGGAAAATGCAACAGACCGCCCGCCCGACCGACCAATTTAATGCATTTACTTTAATTTAAGGCTGAAAAATCATTTATGCAATAAATTCGTAACTAAAGGACCTAGTGTCTTTTCTAGCATGACATTTCTTCTTCTACATATAGTGCAACCTCTCTGGTGCAACCCTCTTGGGAACACAGAAATGTGTTTGTTGTAGTGAGGTGCTTTTCTGGAGAGGTCGATTCTTTACATAATTGACGCAACAGGAAAGAAAATGCGAGTCTTTTTAGGGAGGGTGTTGCTCTAGGTGTCGTTTTAGGAGGTTGGACTGTAGTCAAAAAGTGGCTCAAGTACATGTCATTTGGCAGAATGTTTTATTAAATATAGACCAAAGTTGCATGCTGTGAATGTATATTTTACACAGGTTACATTTTTTACGATTTTGATGGTAAGTGAAAATTTTTGCCAAGAATGATTAAGGCAGTCCTCTACATTTTATGACATTACTTCATTGGTTTTTTTTGTTCTTAATGTGATATTTTGCATCACAAATGGCCTAACCAGCCGCTGTCCAAGAAAAATGGTTACCCAACAAAATTGACCATTATTTGGTACATTCCTCACCTTTAAAAAAGTTTTTACATCCAAAATATAGAAGTTATAAACATAGGGCAGTATTTTCTTTCAAGGATATTGCAAAAAGTACAAAACGCTTTCTGATAACATCCTTTCCAATAAAGAACCTTGCTTTGCTAGCTGCTTAAAGAGGCATTCCCTAAAACTTGGATGAATCTAAATAACCTCAAAACAATATCTTAGTATTCAAGTAATTGAAAGAATTGCCACCAAACTTCAAAGTTTCTGCTAAAAGCTTCAGCAAACATTGATAGAACTACCATAATCATACATGCTGTAGTTCCGTTTAACCTTCATATGCACTTCTTCCTGGGCGGATAACAATTTATTACAAATAAGTTTCTATATCGGCACATCGTATGTAAGCGAGACGTTTCTCGATGTATGTTCTTCTTGAAAAACTGATTTATTTCTCATATTACATACATTTAGGTCATATTTAACGCTTTGAGAAAATAATCTGCAAGCTGTAGGGAATGCCTCTTTAACACACATTTTGGAGTCAAACTAAATAACAAATGTACTTACTTTTTGATGTGAATCCAATGAGAATCTCATGTACCAAATGTCACATTCCTTGTAGTCGAAACGATGGAGGACGCTCACTTTGCCTTCTTTCACCCGCCACTCCTTGTCTTCCAACGTACCAGGCTTCCACAGGATTATACAATTTTCACATGACTGGAAACAGAAATGAATATTGAAATAGAAAATAGAATCAACTATGTCTTAATATATCTAAATCATAAGTCCATCTTCAAGCATGTTTATGAACTAAAAGATCAAAACTAGAGATTGTTTTTCACATTCAATTTCGTTGGCACATATTAAATAGATTTCATATCTGTAAATCTAAACTAATTACACAACATGGAATTTTTGGGAATCTAAAATTTGTTGTTCACAGTTATCGTTCCTTTTTTCCTGAAATTGTGTCTCGACTGTAACTTCTTACTAGTACTGGGATGACTAGACAGAAATTTTTGAAATTTTTTATATAAATTTTATAAGCCTGTGTTAAATCAAGTGACCCACCCCAGATCGGGTCAATTTTGACCTGTGGATCATGATTTGAACAATCTTGGTAGCGGTCCACTAGGTAATGCTACATGCTTAATATCTAAGCTCTAACCTTGTGGTTTCAGAGAAAAAGACTTTTCCTATATAAGCCTATGGAAAATCAAATGACTCTCCCGGGCGGGGTCAACTTTGACCCGGTAGTCATAATTTGAAGAATCTTGATAGAGGTTCACTAGACAATGCAACTAGCCAAATATCTAAGCTCAGGGCCTTCCAGTTTTTTTAGAAGAAGCTTTTTAAAGTTTTTTCTTTCCATTGGCATGGCAACCTGAGTTCTACATGAAATGGAATTCTTTGAACAATTTGGATTGAGTTTTATGCAAGCAACATCCCTGCCAAGTTCCATCAACATTGGCCCAGAGGTTTCAGAGCAGATGTCATTTGAAGAAAATGGTAGATGTACAACGTAGTGATCCTAATAGCTAAAAAAGAACGAACAAGAAGGTACAAGACAATTTGTTGCATTTTCCTTCAGTGATCACTGATGGAATGTACGATCTTTTTTCTTGGTACAGTAACAAGTGTTTTAAGTGAAACAGACAAACAGCACAAAATCAATTTATCTTCATACAACTATGTGGTGGAAGACATAATGAAATTGTCCAAGTTGAAAAATGGACAAATCCATTATAGAAATCAAACGAGGTAAAGATGAATGTTTTAACGTTCTGGTGCAGAATCTCTACATACCTTAGACAGTATAAAATTTCCAAGCCATCTGACACAGTCCACATAGTTTCTGTGAATATCTCTGGTTGAAAAGTCTGGGAAATTCTGATTATGTGTTGGATATGGTCTGTAATGTATTTGTAAGTGGGATACAAAATAATGCAACAGACATAATTCACCTTTAGATACTTTTGATACTGTACAACAAAAATATCCGAGCGTACCAAATGAAATCACAAGTTACCTACCCTGTATTGTGAGTAAAATGGACCTACTGCGCTAAAAATATATAAGAAACTGCTGATTTCTGAAATGTCTGTCTGACATAGCTTTACGTTTGATTTTCCTAAAAGATATACCACTGGAGAGTATACGATGTAAATTTTCCAAACATTATACATATTTTATACCACTGCAAACTTTGAAACAACTGTTAAACATGACCACATACCAGGAAAAATTTACATAGATAATCCGTATGAATAGTTACTTGCTAACAATTGGTAACAAGAGGGTCAAGATGGCCCTATATCGCTCACCTTGGTACAAGTCCACTTGCCTGGTGGAAGATCACTAGATAATGTTATATACCAAATAAGTTTTCCTATATACGCCTTTGTAAAACAAATGATCCCCCCCCGGGCAAGGTCAATTCTGACCCCAGGGGCATAATTTGAACACTCTTTAAAGAGGTCTACTAGGCAATGCTACATGCCAAATATCTAAGCTCTAGGCCTTGTGGTTTCAGAGAAGAAGATTTTTAAAGTTTTTACTATATATTCCTATGCAAAACTAAGTGACCCCCGGTGCGGGGTCAATTTTGACCCCAGGGGTCATAATTTGAACAATATTGGTAGAGGTCCACTAGCCAATGCTACATGCCAAATATCTAAGCTCTAGGCCTTGTGGTTTCAGAGAAGAAGATTTTTTAAAGTTTTTACTATATAAGCCTATGTAAAACTAAGTGACCCCCGGTGCGGGGTCAATTTTGATCCGGGGCTCATAATTTGAACAATCTTGGTAGAGGTCCACTAGCCAATGCTACTTGCCAAATATCTAAGCTCTAGGCCTTGTGGTTTCAGAGAAGAAGATTTTTTAAGTTTTTCCTATATATTCCTATGCAAAACTAAGTGACCCCCGGGGCGGGGTCAATTTTGACCCGGGGCTCATAATTTGAACAATATTGGTAGAGGTCCACTAGCCAATGCTACATGCCAAATATCTAAGCTCTAGGCCTTGTGGTTTCAGAGAAGAAGATTTTTTAAGTTTTTCCTATATATTCCTATGCAAAACTAAGTGACCCCCGGTGCGGGGTCAATTTTGACCCGGGGCTCATAATTTGAACAATCTTGGTAGAGGTCTACTAGACAATGCTACATGCCAAACATCTTAGCTCTAGGCCTTGTGGTTTCAGAGAAGAAGATTTTTAAAGTTTTCCCTATATATTCCTATGCAAAAACTAAGGGCCCACCCGCAGGGGTCAATTTTGACCCGGGGTCATAATTTGAACAATCTTGGTAGAGGTCCACTAGACAATGCTACATGCCAAATATCTAAGCTCTAGGCCTTGTGGTTTCAGAGAAGAAGATTTTTAAAGTTTTTCCTATTTTTTGCCATAGCAACCAGAGTTCTGCATGGAATGGAATTCTTTGAACAATTTTGCTTCATGCAAGGAACATTCCTGCATAGTTTTATCAACATTGGCCTAGAGGTTTCAGAGGAGATGTCATTTGAATCAAAATGTTGACGGACGACGGACGACGGACAATCATCGATCAGAAAAGCTCACCCTGGCATAGCCAGGTGAGCTAAAAACAGTAGGCGAAAACGCCTTCTGTAAGGATCTAGCTGTGTACATGGTATTATGTTTGTTACTCATTTGTTTATATAAACTGCATGTGTACTACACTATGCATAGAAGATTACCCAACCTGTGATGTCAAGGACAGATACTGTAAATGAAACCAAACGATAAATTCAGCTTAATTTTGAAATGCTAATAAAATATTAATAAAGTTCTACTTACTATTCAAAATCTTTGGGAATTCATTGCATTGTAAAACTTACTCATTCGTTTGTGCTGCGTTGTACGTATATGAATCTTTCATTGCACTGAGAATAACCTCTGTGTCAGTTCTCCACATCTTGAGAGAATGGTCCATACCACACGATATCAGTTTTGTTCCGTGTATGTTGAAGTCCTGAAATACAAGCATACACCTTAATATTACTGAAGGCATATCTGTGTTCATTTGTGTTGGGATACAGCCATTATTAAATAGCATGTCCATCACGAAGGCCGTTTACTGCAGTTCATCTGCAGAAACACGTCTCCTAAACTATTCACTAATATAGCCGTAACCCCTGAAAATGCCATGCCAAGGGATCAAAAACCACCAAATTCTCTGTCCAAAGGTAATCTTAAAAAGACTAATTAGATGAGAATTCTAGCTAAATCATGGGGTCTTATTGTGGTTTGATAAAGCTTTGGGCACCTAGGTGAAAGTCTGAAGCAGGTCTCTTTTTACTAGCCATAAAGTTATAGACAAATCTGATGGAAATTTCTACAAAGAAAATATCACAAAAAAGTCTTCACTTCTGATCATTTTCTTTTACACATTTTTATATAAGAGAAGTTGTGTGGGAAAACCAGACTTAGTCTCCATATGTAACCATATAAACTCCTTCTTATAAGATCAAGGACCCCATTGGAAGTAAGTCTTTCAATTGGGCTTTATGGGTTATCCTATGCATTAACATTTCTCTACATTTTTCTCAATGTTTTTCTTAATAAGTGATATACAACAATTTATTAGCTAAACAGTTTACATTGATCACTTACAGCACTAAGGACTTCATCCCTGTGTCCATCAACACCACCAAATATCACCACACATGTTGACATCTTTACATTCCAAAGTCGCATTGTATTGTCTACAAAATAGATCACATCTTTTTGTTCTTTAGCACATGCTTCGAAAGTTTTTTAGCTATTTATAGGCAGGCAGCTTAGTCACCAAAGTTATGTACACATATGTAACCATAGAAACACGTCTTAAATTTACTTTTCTTGTCAACAAACAAATATACCTAGGCTCAGTACTTTCATCTTCTGTAATAAAACAGAGACATTTCCCACATCAAGACCTTAAAACAAGGTACGATGTATATCGGTGCTGTCCACAGGGCATGTTAAAGAACCAGACGGTGTCTCTGGAACAAGACGTGTTATTAATCTTGCAATATCCCCCAAAACCTAAAATAACCAACCTCTTCTGGGGCCGTCAGTGATATGAATTGTCCGGTTCCAAAGATATAACTCTAAAATATAACTCAACATCAGGAGTTTGGCTCGTAACAGGGCTTAAACTCATAACTCCCAGGGTGAGGTTTAGTGATTACAAATACACAACTTCGAACACTGAACAGCGAAAAACTGGGTAAATTTTCTATTACACCAGAATTAATTTCATGGACGAAAATTTGATTGGAACAGACAGACTTATTGGCGAAATTAAAACTCATGAAGAAGAATTCTCTAACAGTTAATCCATGTGAAATTAATCTTTCGTGGGATTTTTATAATTAACAGACGGAAATTTGCAAAAATAAAAAGCAAAATACATCATCACATGTTACCCAATTAACAGTACTTATATATTGAATATCAACCTTAGATTTCATGAAATTCTCAAATTACCAGTTTCTTCCCCTATCCCCTTCATCTAAGTGACCCCAATCAGTCTGTTAACAAGAAAGGTCAATTTACCAAACAATATATTTAAGAAGATTAGATTGGCCGTTCGGTTAGTGCTGTGGTTAGCACTCCCTCCATACCAATGCAACCTGGGTTAGATCCTCCTCCTTGGTAATATTTGAGATGGCAGGTGGTCACCAGATCGGACGGGTGGGTTTTCTCCGGGTTTCTTCCCACCATAAGACCACCATACACCAACACCGGTGTCAGTTCAAAAGCTCACGTTAGCTTATGTCTGTTGTTACATGCATTTATATTTTGCTGACTTTAAATAAAGATTATTATTATTATTATAGAAGTCTTTGTACGATTACCTCTTGACACAGACAGTAACATGTTATGATCTTTTGGATGAATTTTCAATTCATTTACTGCAGCCCCATGACCAACAAAATGCTGAAATAAAAATTGTTACATCATCAATATTATATCAGCATCATTTATATTCATTAGAATTAAAATACATTTGTGCTTAGAACTTATACATTTTCTTAACATCAGTGATAGTCAAATGAAACTGTTATCAAGGAAATGTTTATGAAGAGATGGACTACGGACAAACCACCCTGGCATAAGCTCTGTTGGACCAGTAGAGCTAAAAACTTCAACAACAATCAATTTCTCTAATCAACTGGGCAGTTGTCTTCTGCTATCAAACTGACTTCCACCTATCAACAACTAAAATTGTAGTTCGCTGACTATGTTGGTCTAACAGCTTCAGAGATGTATCGAACAGTACCTTTATACACTGCTGAGTGATGGGGCTGATCACTCTTACGATCCCCCGCAATCCTGCCACACATATCAGCGGCTGGTTTGTCTCGTCATCGTACGTCCAGGCTCCGCAGTAATAGTTCTCCTCTTGCTTGAGACAATGTCAAGGTCAAATAGACATTTTCCTAATCATTACACACATAAACTGATTCAACATGACTGTAACAAACTAAGTTAATACATCACGACATCACATTAATTTTATTCTGGGTTATTAAAAATGTTATATTAGCCTAACCCTACTGGTGACAAGTGAGTTTGGCTTTGCGACCACTACAGATCATGACCAGTACCCATGCTTTTTAAAAGTTTCTTGAGCACAATCTCATGCTCAAGTGATATGAAGTAAATTCACGTAAAATCTTTCTAAAAAGTTAGGTTCCATAACAAAAATCAGAAGGTCTCATCTTGAGCTTATGTATCTTTATATTAAACCTGATTTCGGTGACTTTATCATGATCTACCCTATGACCTATTCAATCAGCACACTTGATACTGCCCATTTTGAAAGATGGACCAATCCATTACAGAAATTTACCAGGGGGCAATGTTAAATTGTTTTAGGACTAACCCATGCTTGAAACTGCCATCATCACAGAGACACTGCATCAGTATAACAAATCTAAACCACACTTACAATAAAATCAACACAGTACTCTCTGTTACATCACATCAAAGACTGACGTATTCGCAAATTTCAAGTGGTTAATTAACCATGTTAATGCATTACATGTCTTGGAGTACAACAGTGTAAGAGAGAACAGGAAAATCACAGGCTCACTTATCAAAGTCCAACCATATCTTCACAGAAATTACTGTGTGGAAAATCAATGTATGAGCACTATAAAATAGAACATCTTTCTTTTTACTTAAAGACCCAATACTAAGCCTTTGATATGTAAATGTTTTCATGAAGTATTTCGTGTTGTATCTACCATAATAATGACTTAAACATGTTGTATAATTCAGACTTTGGCAAGAATGAAGTGCAACTTTTGCAAGACTGCAGAGATATAAACATAAGACTTTTGACTGTTTTCAGCAAAAAAGCAAAAAGACCACCCAGGCCTTTTTAAGTTTCTATTTACCTTTGTAAAAAAAACTAGAGCTATCACTAAATGTGATTAATACCCCCAAAAGGATTGCTTTATAAACTGAAGAAGTTCGTAGTAACATAATACCTTGCAAACAAACTAAAAAGAGATATTGTTCTTAGCAGTTCCTCTCATTGTGCTTGACCATTGTATGAAGTTGTATTGAATTCCAACTTGTAGTTTTTCGAAAAATGCTCCAGACAGGGAAAAGTAACAAAGGGCAATAACTCTGTAATTAGTCAAGATGGAGATATGGTTCCTGTGCACTGCACTCCCTCTCACTGTGCTTGACCATTGTATGAAGTTGTATTGAATTCTAACCAGAAGTTTTCAAGTTATGCTCCGGACAAGGAAAAGTATCAAAGGGTAATAACTCTGTAATGAGTCAAGATGGAGTTATGGTTCCTGTGCACTGCACTTCCTCTAAATGTACTAGACCATTGTATGAGGTTGTACTGAATTCCAAATATTAGTTTTCAAGTTATGCTTCGGACAAGGAAAAGTAACAAAGGGCAATAACTCAGTAAATACTCAAGATAGAGTTATAGTTCTTGTACACTGCACTTTTTCTGAGTGTGCTTGATCATTGTATTAAGTTGTATTGAATTCCAACTAATAGTTTTCAAGTTATGCTCCGGACAAGGAAAAGTAACAAAGGGCAATAACTCTGTAATTAGTCAAGATGGAGTTATAGTTCTTGTGCACTGCACTTCCTCTCAATGTGCTTGACCATTGTATGAAGTTGTATTGAATTCCAACTAGTAGTTTTCAAGTTATGCTTCGGACAAGGAAAACTAACAAAGGGCAATAACTCAGTAAATACTCAAGATAGAGTTATAGTTCTTGTACACTGCACTTCCTCTGAGTGTGCTTGATCATTGTATGAAGTTGTATTGAATTCCAACTAGTAGATTTCAAGTTATGCTCCGGACAAGGAAAAGTAACAAAGGGCAATAACTCTGTAATTAGTCAAGATGGAGTTATGGTTCTTGTGCACTGCACTTCCTCTCAATGTGCTTGACCATTGTATGAAGTTGTATTGAATTCCAACAAGTAGTTTTCAAGTTATGCTCCGGACAAGGAAAAGTAACAAAGGGCAATAACTCTGTAATTAGTCAAGATGGAGTTATAGTTCTTGTGCACTGCACTTCCTCTTAATGTGCTTGACCATTGTATGAAGTTGTATTGAATTCCAACTAGTAGTTTTCAAGTTATGCTCCGGACAAGGAAAAGTAACGAAGGGCAATAACTCTGTAATTAGTCAAGATGGAGTTATAGTTCTTGTGCACTGCACTTCCTCTCAATGTGCTTGACCATTGTATGAAGTTGTATTGAATTCCAACTAGTAGTTTTCAAGTTATGCTCCGGACAAGGAAAATGCAACAGACCGACCGACCGACCAACCGACCGACCAACCACCGGGTGACTCCTATATACCCCCCTAAACTTCGTTTTGGGGGTATAAATATAAATTTTACAATGGTCTCAAGAAATTTGAGAAAACATTGCTTGCCAATCATCATGTTTTTTAACATATTTTAATTTATGTGTTGACACATGAAAAATTTGACACGTCTTTTTCTTGTATCTTTAAACAATGTGCATGAACTTTAAACAAATCTAAAGAGGCTGAAGGTGCAATTTTTTGGCTGAAACTTTTTGACATACAAAAGATACAGATGGATCAGCATACGCCTGAAGCAGTTTGATTTTTCCGTCTGAAAGACATTCGTACAGCGTCACCTGAAATCAAGTAACACAAAATGAGTTGTGTTGCAACCTCAACATATCTGGATTGTTTGGACAAAATCTGCTGTTTTAGATCTAGATTTTATTTTGACAGTGTTTCAGTTAAGTACAGATGGCAAATTTGATCATTTCCTTATAAAAAATGTTTTAGGTCAGCAGTAAAAAGTTAAGGTTGGTCGGCAGACCGGAAACTCACATGTTTTGCCTAACCAAATTGAATGACACTCAGTCAGTGAAAGTTTTAGTGATTTCAAGTGGACAAAATCTGTACCTACCCTGTTGTGTCCAACTGTCATAAACAATAGAGGATCATGTTCTCCGTGAAACATGTTGAACAATATTCCAAAGATTGGCTTCTTGTGGTCCTCCTATGTACAAAAATAGAATACAATATGAGGTTTAAATAATTTGTTACAAGGTCAAAATATACTAGTTTTTACTACGTTCTATCCGTTTTAGTTGTGTCCCCTTACTACGCTAGCAGCAAAGGATTCTGCCTTTGTGACCTGCGCAGATCATCATAAACCTGCACATCCATGATCTATGCAGTCTGATCATTATCTGCACTGTTCGCTATTCAGCAAGTCAATTTTCACTGAACACCCCTCTGAACAACTAATGGTAACACCCAAACTGAAAGATGCAATGACAAGTCCATTTTACAAATTTAGCATGGTAGGGGCAAATTGAACTCCACTGTAGGACCGTTTGGAACTCTATTAAAAGCTTTATCAAACAGTACCTTTTTTGTATATATCGTTTGGGATGCTGCTTAAAAAAACTTGAGGCCTGCTTTGCAATAAACCTGATTCTTGATCACCAATGAATAAGACAAGAGCTGTCCATAAGACAGCACGATCGACTATTGTGGGTGTTTGCTAATAAAACAAAACTTTTATCAGTATAATAGCAAAACAAAAAATCTGCTAACTAGTAAGTATAAACTAGGAAAGTTGAATCATAAAAAAAGTCAAAATCTATAACTATTGATTTAATTTTTAGGAAATTAATTGTTTGATACAAAATTTACCCTGAACACTATTGCAAGGTTTGATATAACTACCATAAGTGGTTACTGTGATATGTGCAACTTTACCAAATTTTCAAAGTCAAACAAGGGCCATAATTTGCACTAAATGATTTCAAGAGTTATCTGCCTTGATTGTATGACACCCTAAAGACATGAACAAAGTTTCAAGTCAATATCATAAGTGGTTACTGAGATATGTACCGAGCAGGCAAAACTTTAACCAAATTTTCAAAGTCAAACAAGGGCCATAATTTGTACTAAATGTTTTCAAGAGTTATCTGCCTTGATTGTATGACACCCCTAAAGACATGAACAAAGTTTCAAGTCAATATCATAAGTGGTAACTGAGATATGTGCATGATAGTACTTAGCAGGCAAAACTTTAACCAAAGAAGCAACGCCGACGCCGACGCACAAGTGACTGTAATAGCTCTCCATATTCTCCGAATAGTCGAGCTAAAAATGAATCATATCATGTGGGCCTCAAAAGTGGTTAAAGCGCTAGCCTACTGAACAGCAGGTCCCAGATTCGAATCCCAATACAAGCACAAGGTGTGTCCTTGGGCAAAGACACTGATGCCACACATGCCTCAATTCACCCAGCTGTAATTTGATAGCAGCGATGAAAAACTCACTGCCTCTCTTGTGAGTGTGATGACATCTAGAATGGCCCAAGCAGTCAGATTTTACATACTAACTTTGAACCCTTGTCAGTTTTGATTATTTTACGAAATTCTTTTTTCAAGAAAGGGCCTCCCATGTCATTTAAAGATATTGCTAAATTCTACAGAGAGCAAAAGGAATTGGACATTAACAGTTAAGTCAGCTTTCAAACGTATAGGAGACCCTGAAAAACATACATATCCTTTGCACACCGGCATATTTTGTTACACACTCGACAGACATGCATGTGTTTTTGTAAACACTGTACATCACGTTATGGCTACTTTCGGTTTACTGCGCGTGTTGTATACGTCAGCAAATAGATTGAGCTATAAAAAACATGAAAGTAATATTTCCATTGGCCCACCTACAGAGGTCACGCGCAGGGGTCACCCTGTCTGCTAACCTGCGCACGGACTTATTATTATTTTTTTTATTTGCTAACGAGAGGTCAATTTCAAGCGTTCTCATAAGATGTCAATATACCTAGGTTTGAGTATGACATGTCTGCTTTATGTCTATGAAAAAATATTTGCACACTCTCAAAACACTATCCCACAGGGGCCTGTACGCGAACATTGGTAAAATGAAAATTTTCAAAGCTGGTAAAATTGTGTCCAAGGTCATTTTCAAGGTTGTCTTAAAGTGTCAGCATTTGCCTCGGACGTCTAAGTTTTCAACATTCAGGAGCTGTCGGCATAGCCTTTCAATTCATACAGACAAAACGTGTTCCATACGGTAACTGTCACTTCTATGGAAGGCCAAACCTGTCTTAACCCGCGTATACGGTTTATTACGTTACAGGCGTTCAAAGGATATATAAAGTTCCGTAAGACCCGTTTTTGTGGTTAATTTCACCTGAATTTGCATTTAGTGTGTGTCAGTGGTTGAAAATGGGAACAAACATGAGACTTTGGCATAATATCAGAATTTACTTGTATAACCTTTGCACACCGGCATATTTTGTTACACACTCGACAGACATGCATGTGTTTTTGTAAACACTGTACATCACGTTATGGCTACTTTCGGTTTACTGCGCATGTTGTATACGTCAGCAAATAGATTGAGCTGTAACATGAAAGTAAAATTTCCATTGGCCCACCTACAGAGGTCACGCGCAGGGGTCACCCTGTCTGCTAACCTGCGCATGGACTTCATTTTTTTTTTTTTTTGCTAACGAGAGGTCAATTTCAAGCGTTCTCATAAGATGTCAATATACCTAGGTTTGAGTACGACATGTCTGCTTTATGTCTGTGAAAAAATATTTGCACGCGCTCAAAACACTATCCCACAGGGACCTGTACGCGAACGTTGGTAAAATGAAAATTTTCAAAGCTGGTAAAATTGTGTCCAAGGTCATTTTCAAGGTTGTCTTAAAGTGTCAGCATTTGCCTCGGACGTCTAAGTTTTCAACATTCAGGAGCTGTCGGCATAGCCTTTCAATTCATACAGACAAAACGTGTTCCATACGGTAACTGTCACTTCTATGGAAGGCCAAACCTGTCTTAACCCGCGTAAACGGTTTATTACATTACAGGCGTTCAAAGGATATCTGAGTACAGCTACCTACCTTCACCCAATTTGTGCATTTGAATTTTAACCTGGTTTTGGTCTTCTTATTCTTTCCTCCTCTTTTAAACCCTGACAGTGTGGGTGTGTCTGACTGTGCATCATCCAATAATGTGCTCACTGTACTTGACACATCATCCTGTAGAGTATTATAAATGTTTAAATTGGTAAATATTTTATCTTGCTGGTGCAGTGCTCTCGCTAGCACAAAGTAGCAGGGTGCAGCACCCTGTCCCTAATCTTGTGCACCCTGCCCCTAATCTTGTGCACCCTGCTTTTTGACAGGACCTTTGCATTTTATGTTAATGAGCATATTACTTTTGGATTAATGACAAAATAAACATGCTTTCTTTTCTGTAAGGGACAAAATTAATAGTTTAATAGGACTAAAGATTAAGAAATGCCCAGAACTCAGTAAATCAGTATTGGCAATGTTATTAAAAATTAATCCAAATATACATGCAGAGCATCAATACATGCCCTTTTTATCAGTTTTGCTTTTTCCAACAGCACCCTGCCGTTTTTAAATACTAGCTGAAGTTGGTGACAAGTGATTCTGTCTTTGCAAGTTCTGCAGATCATGATCTACACTAAACTTAACCCGATCATTCCTATGCTTCAATTTTCTATGTCTGTAGTGCAAATTACAATGATTCATCATGTTTGTTCATGATGTAAATAATTTACAACGCGTTTACAAAACGTCGTCAATTTGCTCCGCCCAAAAACTTGCATGGTAAGCTACTGAACGATCTTCACTTACGTATTTTAATGCAAGTGGCAATCAGTATTTAGTAAGGTTGAATATAGGTTTCTTCGCGTATTTTGGAGTGACTTCGAGAGAAATTATATAGATCTAGACTATTTTATTTAAAATGTTGATTAATACTCCTTTAAACGAGATCTCTTTTAATCACAGCGATTGAGCTACGGTATCATTCATTGCATTTAATTTAAGTGTACTACAAAGGAAGAGTCCCATTTAAAACCACCGAAATAGGGGTGTACCCGTCGTTAGTACAGGTCCGTCGTAAGTTTATGAATTATAATACATGTAAATTATGTTCGCGGAACTTTACATAATTCATATTGACGTCAGGTGAACAAAAATATATTGTAATGCTTTTTTTCATAAAATGCATTTTCAGTCTGTTTCTCATACAAAATGTCAACGAAACCAACTAAATTTACGAAATTATCAATATTTGAGTACATCGATAACTGATATCGCAGCACCTATCTGTAAACGTGAAAAATATGTTTGTCTCCGGCAGTACTGGAACTCTGAACCTTTACTTCGCAAAGCGTCACCACAAAAGCAAGGTCATGGGCAAGAGTAGAAGTGTCGTATTCTACTGACATACTAGTATCTAGTGTCGTATTCTACTGACATATCACGTGCATCTGAAAATGCTTGCCTGCCAAAATCTTAACTTGTATACAAGTGAATTTACGGACATTTTCTGTTGTGTTATCACAACCAAGTTTCCTTTCTATACTGCAGACAGTGAACACGGATATTTTCGCTTATGAACTGTGTTTTTACTTTCAGAGTCAATGGTTTCACCCTTCCTTCAATCTTCGGAGTGGGGCCGGGGTGTTGAGTCTGAGAAAAAATTGCAAACCAATGAACAGAGACGTAGTTACTTCGGACATAAAATGAAATTGCAGGCATGACAGTCGGACCGGTAGTTTATTGACGATTATCTAATTGATTGTACTTTATCTCATATATTTACATGTATTTCCATTCTTTTATATGCCAACCCATAAAGTGTACGGTGGATGTCTAACAGTATAAACTGTTACAGTTGGCAAGATGAGTGTAGGATACTGCACCCTGACCAATGCAATTCACAACCAGGTGTCACTCATGAGCGAAATGTTGGACACATGAGTTCAGAGTTACACGATTACTCAAACCATTGTAATAACTCTTTAACTAACTACAATTTTTCGGCTATTGTTCACGTTTTAGTGCAGAAACATTCGACCAATGATAAAGAAAACATTTAAAGTATCTGGGGGAGTCAAACATTTTGTTTTGCACTGACCGCTGTGTCGTCAGTGTCGCTGAAGTAAAATGAACACACTAATCTTAGACTAATAAATCCTTGATATACTTATGCACACTAATTTATTTCCAGTGTCAATGGCTATCCACATATCCATAATTATGATAATCATTAGTAAAGTTCTAGGACATATGATTAACTCACGCATGCACGCGAGACGGTGAACTCACAAAAAGTTCTCGTAAAGACATTTAATGTACACATGTAATAATGTATAGTAATGTATATAGTAAATTGTACGTATACGAGAACTTGTGCATATTACTTATACTTAAAATAAACAAAACAAGTTATATGTGAGGATTATGTTGGTGGAGTGCTGCTGTATATGTCCAACCGATAGTACAGCAGGGGTGTGGAATTCCTATGTCCGACTTGTCTGACACAGGATTTTCTGCCGTCGGACAAGCGGATTTTTCTGTCCCGGTTGTCCGCAGGCAAGCCGAAATTTTGAGGGGAAAATGAGAAACAAATAAATAATGTACGAAAGTCATGTTTACGCCGTATTTGCACTATTGGGAAAACCTTTAAATTTTGAGAGCGCGCTGTTTGTGTTTTTCTATTTTTTGTATGTACATGTATTTCCTCGTGGATTAGCCTCAATATTTCGACTGCAAGACAGACCCATTTTACAACTGACATTAAATCTAGTCTGTCTTTGCTAAGGGCGGCCATCATATATAGCAAAAAGCTCTTGCGCACAATTAGTTGGGCTACTCGTGGAGGTACGCAATAAAACTTTCATAGTCCATTTCGTAAAGTTTGGAGAAAGTTCCATCTAGCTACTCCATTGTAATTAAAGTGCACATTAATATCTACAATATCCGATATTGATTCTGTCATGACTTTAATGTTTTCTTTCCACGTTTTTCGGATCAAATGAGTGCATGAATGCGGTTTAGGCAGAAAGAGACGTCAGATCGCATGCACCCCTATTTGGCCTTGTCATTGAAAGTACGGAGGGGAGGAGTTAACCGATATATACATGCTCTATTAATAGTTTCAGATTCGCCTTTGTGTGACGTAAGATTGTAACTATATTGATTGCTAAAACAGCGTACGGGCAAAGCCAACTGCAACGCATTGTATCATGATGAATCATTAATGTGCACTACTGACAAATTGATTAAATCTAAAGGAGCTGTTCTTAAATTTTATCTCCGCCCACGTCAAACATAGGAAACTAAGGAAAGGCTAACCTTATGTTAGGCCTAAAAAAATATTGTTTGTTTCCAATGACACTGAAACAAGAGGGCCAAAATGGCCCTATATCGCTCACCTGACTACCATTAAATGGGTCATGATTTTAACATAATTCATAGAGGTCCACTACACAATGCTTAGTAACATTCTTAATATCTAAGCTGTGCCTGTGGGCCTTGTGGTGTTTTCCCTATATAAGCCTCTGTGAAATCAAGTGACTCCTCCCCCCCTCTCCCAGGAGGGGTTAATTTTGACCCGAGGGTCAATACCATGATTTGAACAATCTTGGTAAAGGTCCATAAGGCAATGCTTCATGCTATATATCTCAGCTCTAGGCCTTGTGGTTTCAGAGAAGAAGATTTTTAAACTTTTTCCTTTGTAAAATCAAGTGACGCCCTCAGACAGGGTCAGTTTTGACCCAGGGGTCATGATTTGAACAATCTTAATAGAAGTCCACTAGGCATTTCTAGTTTAATTACACGTTTAATTGTGTTTTCACAATATTTTTTGCTCAATGTTTGTATTTTTCATTTTTTTCTGAAATTGTTGTGGTATTCAAATCAGTTTCAATTTTCGTAATACAAATTTTTTATCGATTTTGTTTGTAGGAAATTTGTGAATATACAGGAATTTGTCACGAACGAACAAAAATGAAATGCTATTCCGACAGATTTATAAAAGTATTGTCAGATACATAAATAGATTTTTATGACAAAAAGTATCTTTAAAACAAGAGGGTCAAGATGGCCCTATATCGCTCACCTTGGTACAAGTCCACTTGCCTGGTGGAAGATCACTAGATAATGTTATATACCAAATAAGTTTTCCTATATACGCCTTTGTAAAACAAATGATCCCCCCCCCGGGCAAGGTCAATTTTGACCCCAGGGGCATAATTTGAACAAACTTTAAAGAGGTCTACTAGGCAATGCTACATGCCAAATATCTAAGCTCTAGGCCTTGTGGTTTCAGAGAAGAAGATTTTTAAAGTTTTTACTATATATTCCTATGCAAAACTAAGTGACCCCCAGTGCGGGGTCAATTTTGACCCGGGGGTCATAATTTGAACAATATTGGTAGAGGTCCACTAGCCAATGCTACATGCCAAATATCTAAGCTCTAGGCCTTGTGGTTTCAGAGAAGAAGATTTTTAAAGTTTTTACTATATAAGCCTATGTAAAACTAAGTGACCCCCGGTGCGGGGTCAATTTTGATCCGGGGCTCATAATTTGAACAATCTTGGTAGAGGTCCACTAGCCAATGCTACATGCCAAATATCTAAGCTCTAGGCCTTGTGGTTTCAGAGAAGAAGATTTTTTAAGTTTTTCCTATATATTCCTATGCAAAACTAAGTGACCCCCGGGGCGGGGTCAATTTTGACCCGGGGCTCATAATTTGAACAATATTGGTAGAGGTCCACTAGCCAATGCTACATGCCAAATATCTAAGCTCTAGGCTTTGTGGTTTCAGAGAAGAAGATTTTTAAAGTTTTCCCTAAATATTCCTATGCAAAAACTAAGGGCCCACCCGCGCGGGGTCAATTTTGACCCGGGGGTCATAATTTGAACAATCTTGGTAGAGGTCCACTAGACAATGCTACATGCCAAATATCTAAGCTCTAGGCCTTGTGGTTTCAGAGAAGAAGATTTTTAAAGTTTTTCCTATTTTTTGCCATAGCAACCAGAGTTCTGCATGGAATGAAATTCTTTGAACAATTTTGGTAGAGCTTCATGCAAGGAACATTCCTGCATAGTTTTATCAACATTGGCCTCAGAGGAGATGTCATTTGAATCAAAATGTTGACAGACGACGGATGACGGACAATCATCGATCAGAAAAGCTCACCCTGGCGTAGCCAGGTGAGCTAAAAAGATACACGGCAATTGTGTCAATCAAATATCGCATTTTCCCCCTTCTTCATCTAACAACAAGTGCGTGTTATCAGAGCTGCTGCTGAGCGCGCGCAAGGCAGTATGGATAATTTCTTTCCAGGTATCGTTTTATCGATTTTTAGAAGTTGCCAATCCATGTGTATAGACTAAGGTCTGTGTTTATATGTAAAGGTTACTACAAAATTGTGAAACTTACAAATTTATTTGTTATTAAGGTAGTGGACTCCTAATAAAAACCTCCACTTGAAACTCTTCAATTTTAATGCACTAGCCTAGGTTGTTAAGCACAGGACTATAGATCTTTTGAGGTTTTCCGGGCGTAGGTTCGAATCCAGCCGGAACCACAATTTTACAATTTTTTTTCTCACTTTTTCTTCTTTGTTTTCATTATTTTGCATTTTTCTTCATATGTTTATACTGTTTTTACACTAAAAAGAAATTAAATATTTTTTACACATAAGTAATAGCTTATTTGAAGATTTTATTACTTGCAGGCCTGGCTAAAATCGCTGATGGGAATTTCAAACTCTCATTATTTTAAATAGAGATGGTAAAACATTGTGAATTTTTGGCATGCTGTTCTCAAAATGTTATAGATAATTATGAATATATAAACAGTCATGCCCCATTTCTAGAAAATGTTGATTTTTCTTAAAAACTTTGATGTTCAAAATTGAACATGGTCAAACAGATTACATGAAAATTGTAATACTATCTGATTATTTCATAAAAGTTTTATAAAACTTGTTGATAATATGGTACATGGTGTATAATTTCTGAAAGAAAATATAGTTCTTGTTACTCTGATACCAAATTTGTACCAAATTATTGAATAATAAATGAAATACATGCATTTTCTTATCTCTCGCCTGATGTCATTTTTATAAATAATTCCAAAATGGGGGTAGGGTTATTAAAATTCCTATAACTTAGTTATTTCATGGTAAATTTCTTTTAAAATTTGTTTTTAAATCCTGGAAATGATACAGATTAAGAAAATATTAAGCCTATCATGATTTAAATTGGTGCCAATTAGGGTCCCACTACCTTAAACCTTCTTTCTTCTTTCATAATAATGGCAAAATTTCAACACTGAACATTGTGGACATTTGTGGGGGATAAAATTGTGAAATTATCACCATAAGTAATCATAAACCATTGATTGTTGTAATTTTTAGATAACCAGGATTTATGTATACGATCCCTGAAATAACCAGGATTTATTATATTAACCCTGGAAATAACAGAGGTATAAAAAGTATGCAAAAATAATGTGTGTCAAAGTAAATTAAAAAAATTGCAAGCAACACAGATTTTCAATTTGATAATTTTCTTGCTTGGTCATGTTGGTATTCCTTTCGACTACCGCTTAAATTGAAGTAATATTAGATTGTTTTAGATGTAACATGTCATTCCAGAAAATAATAAGCAGGTTGGTTATAAAGCTATATTTAGTAACGTAACTAAATAAAGTAACTGTTACTAATTTCAGTTATGAAATTATGAACAGGTATTTGTGGTTTCATTCTTCTATTTGTTTTTGAGTATTATTCTTTAAATATTCAATTCTGGTTGATGTAAAGAGAAAATCTGCTGTTGCATTTATTGCAAATGAAGTGTAAACAGAGATCCAAAAATAATTTTCCTCAATTTGCAAAAAATGCAATGGTAAAGGTTTTTTTTTCAACGAGCATTGTGAAATTTTTTATGTGTTCACTGTAAGTCAAAACTGCCAATGTACTTTAATGCAATAATGCCCGCAATATATTTAACAATGTGAAATCAGGCTATTTTTCACAATTATGTTACTGTATTTAGTTACGTTTACCGTTACTAAATATAGTATTATAACCAACCTGATAAGTCAATTAGAAAAATAATAAATTTGAAATTGTTCAACTTCAGTGAGTCAAAACCTGCTATTTCTGTATATTTGTTTTTCATTATACAACTATGATACAAAATTACAAAAGAAAGAAAAACATTTGTTATAATTGTAAGAACAATTCACTGAAATTGCGAAGAATGAGGACAATGGCACTTGAAATACACAAAATTATTCATAAACAAGGACCTGTTTACCTGCATGACTTAATTTTAATCAAAAAACATTCTTTTAATTTTAGATATACAAATACTGCGCAGATACCTCAGGTAAGAACAACCAGTTATGGCAGCAGCTCTTTCCGCTCCAGTGCACCAAAACTATGGAACACTCTCCCTCAACACCTTAGGGAAGAGACCAATTTTGAACGCTTCAAGGGCCTCATTAATGCCTGGGGTGGGGAGAGCTGTTCTTGCCCTTTCTGTTTGTAACTCTGAGCTGACACTCTCTGACACTCATTTCGCAAATATATTTTTGTTATCTGCATGATCATTTTGCTTGATTTACTTTTAAGTCAGTATTAGACTTTGGCAACCAAGTTTCGTTTCGTTTACTTTTTTCGCTCTATTAAGTTGCCTAAGACTTCTCTGACTAACTTGTGCTCTTACCCTTATGTTTGTTTGCTTGTTTATGTTCCAGTAGTCTGCAACCCTGCCTCATTTTCTATTTGCTATTGTACCTGAAGGCTTTGCTTCCATGTGCTTTTAGATTTAGATACCTTAATATGTTTAGCCCTAGTTAATCTGCTGTGGAGAGGTTGGTGCTAATCAGGTCACCTTGAATCTGACTCAAGATGATATATGTTTTTAAATAAATCTTATCGGGTGCACTTTTGTGTTCATATTTTCTCTCAGTCTCTTATCTATGACTTTTTAATACACTTTTAGGCCTAGGTCAAGATTAGCACCAACAGCTCAGTTTTTACACTGTATATGTATACTTTTTCGTTTATTATAATGTGGTAATCTTTGTGTTAACATGCATATCTCATTTTATCTATTTATGAATATGATTTGTGTTTGCATCAGGTGATATATCTTAATCAATACTTTTTTCTCACTTCTATCTGTATTGTAACTAAATGTTTTGTTATATTTTATTGTTGATCTGAAATATGTATGTGCTATTAAGTCGGTCAAAAGCTATTCATAGCTTGTGTTACATGTTAAACCAATCCGACAATAAATAAATATTGTATTGTATTGTATTGTATTGTAAGAACAATATAAGTACGAAACGATTTAGGTACGAATTCCCTTTCACAAAATCTGTACAAGAACGACGTCCACTTTGCAAATTAAATGCTTTGGTGTGATTACAAATGTTCATCTATAGAATTTGTTTACCGTGTCATCCCCGGAACCTTCATTCTGTTGGATTAAAGACAAACGCGGGCGTTTATTCAAAACCGGCATTGTTTGAGTGCTTTCCTCACTGTCCGACATTTTGATCAAAATATTGCTGTCACGTGACTGACATGTGTTTCACATTTTCCCGCCAAAGGTTGCTAGCGGTGATCCGACACGCTACGCTTGCGCAGAATGAAAACAATCCAATATGGCTGACACCTGTCAAATCAGCAGTTTGCACTAATCCCTAATTGGAACAGGTGATTGCTCTATTGATCTTTAATTGCTTTACGTTTCTTAATTTTGATTAATCTTATAGTAATAGAATTACGTTTGAAGCTAGTATAATGTCAGCTTTTTGTTCTAAAATGCCGAAAATTGGGTGGGACCAGATACCACTGCATGGCTGGTGAAAACCGCAGGTAGCCAGCGCGGGGTTTGGACCCCCACTCCCCAGAGGCCCCTCTACAACCCTGGTACCCCATGTACTACTACTATATGTATATAGTGAAAAAAAAAATTTCAATTCTATTATTTTGATTTAATATATCAGTATATGGGGTACCAGGGTTGTAGAGGGGCCTCTGGGGGGATGGTGGTCCAAACCCCACGCCGGCTACCTTTGATGAAAACGTGACTATTTTTCGACAGTGTTACAAATGCCTTATTTATTAGCAACCAGACCAAATCGTTAGTTAATTCTGGAATGTTTTTTTTAACGTAATTAAACGGATCAGCAAGCTGGAGATGGTCCAGATGCATGTGTATATACATACTATCACTAGCAGCATCTCATCCATACTCGATCACCTAGGTAGTAGGTGGGAGCCTCTGGAATCCAGGCAAACAAAAGCACAGCCGACTGCTCTGCAAGGTAACGAATGACCATTTATGTGGATATACCAGCCAACCAGTACCTGACTCTAGCTTCAAGCAACGTTAGATCGGCCCACTATATAATTATGAAGTACGGCCAACCAACAACATCTTCATCATACTACCAGAACTGCTTCTTTCCACAGATGATCTCAGTTTGAAACAGACTACCAGCCACCGTAGCAGAGACCTTGATTTAGTATCCTTCAAGCCGGGGCTGTCATCTCACCCTCTAAGTTTTGCAGCAGCACCCAGTTGCAAGAAACACCTGATGATTCCCATGGCTGTGCCAGCCGCAGCCATTGCAACCAGAGACTTTTGGGTTAAAGGGGTGAAAATGTACTTAGACAAACCTGTTTTTCTACTTTGACAGTGTTTACTATCAAGCTCTTCTCACTTTCTATTTTTCATGTTCATATTCCTCTCTTGCCGAGCACCAGCTGTCGCGTAATAGTCAAGTGTGATGTCGATATATCTACGTCCCTGTAAAGGGTTTGAAATAATTAGCAGACAAACAGACAGAGGTGGAAAAATTGACACTAATAGATAGATACAATGTGTCTCAAGGTTGAACACCATAGTAACATGTGTTATGTTTGTATGCTACATGTATATGTCCTCGCTTCTCACTTATATGTTGTGTCTTATGGTTGCATGTAGTTGTGGGGGCAAGACAGTGCCTCTCTCACTGCTGTACTGTGAGTTAATTATTCTTTAAGCAGTATTAAACTAATTTGAAGTTATATATTCTTACACAATATTTGAAAGATTGCTTAAATTCTAAATATTTTCATTCTTTTTTTTTCAAATTTCTAATCTTGTCAAAATAGTACAAATTACTGAAGTCAGTGACTTGTGTTAGTAAGGTAGCTTGGGTTCAGTGCAGTTCTGCTGCAAACACAAAACTGTGTAATCTGTAATAATATGCCTGGTACTTGTTTCGCGTGACAATGCATTAATAATTTATAAAACAGGAGATTTTCTTTTCAGATCAATACTAACAATACTGAGATAAAAATCTGAAAATGTTTTTTGTGTTTTTCTGTCTTTTGCAAGGTGATGATATATCTAATTAAATGAATAATTTTACTATCAAAAACTTTAATTGAAGTTTAAAGATTGCTTTAAAGTTCAAGGTTAGATGTTTATCAGTGATATATAGATTGATATAAAATTTTCAGGAATGGATTGTTGCATAATTTGGTTTAAGTTGTTTAGACATAATATGATGTTTATGAAGTAATATCTGTTCCAGCGGTGTTCATCATCTAATAAACAGTGATTTGGAGTTCTGATGCGCAGTAATTAACCACAAAGGCCGGAGGCCTGAGTGGTTTATAACTGCACATCAGAACAACAAAGAGTTGTTTATTAGACGATAACAATGCTGAAAAGCATTATTTTCTATGCGAATATTTATTAAAGTCATGCGGCATTAATATAACGTCATTTTTGACAGCATATCAACCATGGCATAATACCTAATTTTTCTTCTCTTTGTATATAGAGACAATATTGTGAGTAATGTTAGAATTTCCTACATGTATTTATTTTGAATATTTCTTATTTTTATGATATAATCAAACTCTTGGGCAGAGTAAGAACTAGTTTATCAAGATTATACTTCTGTAATCGTTTGCCGAATAAAAACCTTCTTTTTTCAGGTGCTTGTGATATGCTTTTAAAACAACAAGAATTGAAAAAGTTATAACAAGTTCTGCAAGACAGTCAGCAAAAAAAACAAGAAGCAAAATGGCGAACAATGTTGAAATGTCGAAGTTAGATACTTTAATGAAGGATCGCAATAAACTTAAGCATCACTCAAAGCTAGCTATCACATCTGATAACACAAAGGTGCTGGGGCGTATCACAGAAATGAGGACGGAAAAAGTGCGCGAGTCAGGAAAGTTTAGTACCAACAAGATGAAGACGCACAACAGTGCATGGACACCTGTTGTGAATAAGGCATCTAATGAGCAGGTTAAGTTATTCTTGTGAACTTTTATCTATCAGCCTGAGAAATAGCAAGAATAAAAAAAATGCATGTTAGTGTTACTGATGCAGAAGCAAACATTTCTTATTAATTGAATATTGTGGAGTAGTGAATTCATGAACTGAACTGTTACTGCAATATTTATAGAGTATGACTGTGCTGTCTTCATACTTTCTAATAAAATTTTACATTTCAAGGGTTGACCACCAAACTGTCTTTAAGTTCTTGTTTATTTCATATAAGGTCACCACAGTTTTGCGGTCAACCCTCGATTTAAATCTTGTTAATTTAGTAGCTTGCATGGTTTTTCTCTGTTAATTATCTGTAAAGTGCAGCACAATTTGTTACTAAAAGTCTTAACACAGCAATTTTCAATGGTTTTAAATGTCTTCATGCCTTCAAATAATAATGGAAAATTCAGCAACAACAAGTTATTACAACAATGTATTTATATCATAGTTATTATACAACGCATGTGAAAGCCCTCATCTGAATAACAATATAACTTTTTTAATTCCTAGTGTTTTTGTTTTTTTCATGCCTTCAAGACAATTGCCATCTGTTTGAATGATATCTTGATTCATTGAGAATGTTTCATTTATTATTCTTGCAGATTTTCTTGGAAAGAAGAGATCTAGTTTCACACTGGGTATGTATAAAACCGTGACAAATTTCAGACTAAAAAAGTTCAGCCTGATAGTTGTTGCAGGTTCTTTCTGTTTTAAATTTTAACGTTTACTTCCGTTCTGGTTGTAGTATTAAAACAATAGACGCCAGTGAAGCAGTAGCTATGGTGCATAGGTATTTACCTGGCCCTCGTTAATCTTGGCCAATAATTTCGGACTTGCTCATGCAAGTCAATATGATGTCGATTTAGCAATTTTGTATTGGTTAGTCAAATGAACTTTAATAGCGTTATTAATGTTCAGACATGTAATAAAACAGTTATATCATACAGAATATTTATGAGTGCCGGGTAAATACTTGCATGTGCAATAAGCCTGTGTGGATACAAATAGAACACAGTGAATGGATTTAATGGGTATTGAAAGAGCTGGGTACGGGTTATTATTGAATCTGGCCCTATAAAATAGCTAAAAATCACAGTTATGCTTTTTCTTAAAGAACAGTACTATGATGTAAATGAATATATCCCACAATAAAATCACGATTTTGTTACCTCTACGTTACCGTTAAATGACGCCATACATGACGCGTCAAAGACAACGGAAACACGATCAAGTAGTTCAGTCGCGAAAATGGATACTTTTTGATGTTTGACGTAATAATTCAGGTAATGCGCAAACGCTAAAGTTTTAGTTTTTTGTTCCACGATAAGCAGTATTTTATACCCTTTATAAAGATGTAAAATGTCAAAACTTTAATGCTTGCGCAATGTATGTATTTTTTCTACTAACCTTTCTTGGCGGCGTACGTGCACCTGTCACATATATTTACATTACTGCAATTGCAGCATGTGCGACAAGTGAAATAATCTCAGTAAAGATCATTTGCTTATCAGTCTACTTGTGTTTCAACACCTGTTATCGTAGATTTGCGGTCATCATTGTGTGCAAAGTATTTATATCTAAACATTAAACATTAAAATAATTGTAACAGTACCTTGTAATCTTCATTAAAACTCTTCAGTTTTGAATGAAATTATTTATTTTATTTCAAAGAAACGTTTTCATATTTAAACTTATTGATAGTGTTTCTCGCGATAATCCAGATTTTACATTTTTATTACCTCCCTTTCTTTCAACTGCATTATTTTGCGATAATAAAATTCTGTTTTTCTCTCATTTCATACATAGCAATGGCCTACTACCAAAATTGTATACTGTGCAAGAAGAGAACAAAACCAAAAGACAGAATCCCTCTATCCGGACCAAGAAACAAAGACATTAGGAAATATTTTGATAAACATTTTATGATACAGGTTACATCAGACGCTACTGACGTTTCATGTAATAAATGTAGACAGAGATTTTATGAGCATGTCCGTCAAAAATCAAAACAAAAGGGAACGCAGGCTAAATCACGCAGGCTAAATCATGTAAACCACTGTAGAACAGTTGGTACAAAAAAGAAAACCGGAAGATCAGCCATGCGAACGAATAACTGTACCACTCTCAAATGCAGGTCGTACTCATTCAAAATGTGTCATTTGCAGTAAATACGGACCAAAACTGATACGAGTGAAGCATGATGCCCGCAATCAGCTTTACATTCAGACTGGTGTTTTTATACAAAAGGGTTCGCGTTGCCCGAAACACTGTATTGAAAATAGTTTAACTACTGATGCATTAAAAATGTTTGAACAATATGGTTTAACAAAAAGTGAGAGTACAATAACAGGCAGCGAGTTGATAGAATTGTTGGAATTTGTTCGTATCAGTGCAAAAGAGAGTCAACAGAAAAGGTTGTGTTTTGACGATTGTTCTGTTTTAAGTGATGAAGATTATCTTAATCTAACTGGCCTTTCGAAATCCGATTTTAAAACTCTCTCAAGTTATGTTAAGGTCAAAACCTCCAAATACAAAAGTAAAAACACATCAGTCGCTGTTTTCTTAACAAAACTTAGAACAGGGTTATCTCATCGACTTCTCGGTACTTTATTTAACCTTTCAAAGGCACAAGTCCGGCGATCGGTTGCATCTGTCAGGAAGCAGCTGTCTAAGCATTTCGTTTCAAAACATATCGGCTTTGGACACATAAGCAGGCATGTTAGTCGTAAGTGGTGTTCTTTTATGCTTGTTCATTGGCCAAGTCCCCGTCTTTAAACTGTCGGAGTCGTCTGCTTTGTTCAGTAACATTTTTTCAACCTCATGGTCGTACACGGAACGATGTAAGTTTCTGTGCAGTCTTTTTTATTTGTTTAGTCAATGGGGCTAGCAATGGTGTTTCATTAAACAATCAAAATTATTTTGCAGGGTGCAGCAATAGATAAAGCAGAATTTCTTCGTCTGAATGAGGCCGGCTAAAATTAGAAAGGACACAAAACTCCTCACTCAGCAACTTCGTTACGTACGATCAAAAAAAATTATATCATAACTCGGACATATCCTGAAGCTGAAAGATTTTGCAACAATCACTAGATTTTAAACGATCTCGCCTAGAGTGTTTAATTCCAAAATGATGTCGCAGGCTGCGAACAACGTCGTTTGTAGTCAAACAAGAAACCTTGATCTCCGTGTATCCTTCGTCCATACTGTCTATATTGATAATAGTTCAATACAGAGTATTCTCCCCTGAATTCCCGTTGAAATGTCAAAGCAATATTAAAGGGAAGTAACAATGCATTTTTCATGATAAATGTTTTAAAAAGAAGCTGCGTGTGCCAAGCTTTGCAAAAAAATGAATAGAAATTAATATTTGGCTTTTCACAAGCAGCAACACCGCTGTATGTTCGTAAACCTAATACACATATGCCAGCCAACTGCTCTTTTGTATAAACTATAATAATGTAAATCAAATAAAAAAATAATTTCGTTTATTCGTAAATCAAGCGGAGTTCTTTATGAGTAAATGACAATTCAATGTACATCGTTTCGGCGTCAAAGAAAACCTGGCGGCATTGACGTTAGAGAGCAAATTTCTGATGTATATGTTCCGTTTTATAATGTTAATATCTTTTTTGTCTTTCGAGACACGTATTTAATTCTTGCAACGTGCTTGAGGAAAATGATTACTTTATAACGTGTGTCAATATCATGAATTTATATAAATGGGCCAAAATCATCTGAAAGCGTACCCAGCTCTTTATGATTGATACCAGGAATTATGTTAGTTATGAAAAATTAGAAAATATCGTCTTTTTAGAACTTCTCTGTCACGGTAAGCTGCTACTAGATATTAAATTTTATCATAGTAATGCATTGGCATGAAATAAAAGTATTAACGCTGCAGTAAGAGACTTACTGTTGTTTTTGCTACAAAAATTGTAACTAGACTAAGTGTAGACTATGATCAGCCAGCACAGTCACAATGTCTGATCATGACCTACACTGTTGTTAAGTCTTTATGTATAACTTTATAAATTTGATCTTCGTTAGGATATTTGACCAATGAATGGCATCACCAAGAATCTCAAGTGAGAAAACATTTAGCTTGGCGATAAGTTCTAAACAAAATAATTTGAAGCATAATGAAACAAAAAAAATTATGCACTAAATTCAGAAACTCTTGTTATTTCCTATGTTTAAATAATGTTTTTTTTTCCCAGTTTGATCTATGGACAGATTCACAGAGGAAGCGTTTCTTTGACCTTGTGTTCCGTCAGTGTACTCGTAGACAGTACAAGTTTATCCAGGACTGGTTTGAGGAATGCGTACCTCTGCAACATCTTGACTTCGCCACCGTACTGCCGAGGTTTCTTGCCCTGTATGTGATGTCGTTCTTGGAACCTAAGAGTTTGAGTCGGTGCGCACAGGTGTCGTGGCATTGGAAGTTTCTCTCTGATCAGGTAGGACTATGCGCGCACAAGCGTGTTGTTATGTTTTTTGTTGTTTTAGAAACATTCTCAAATTAACCTCAATATGCTGTTAATCCAAATTAATTGAACTAAATAGTCACATATTGTAAACATCTCTGTATTTATATATTGCTGATTTGCAATTTTTTATGTTTTAATTAACTCATGTGTTTGTTAACTTGCAAATGTGCCATTCTGAGCTCAAGGAAATTTATTTAATTTTACAGTGGAAAACTTAATGAGATCGGTGAATGCGCAATGTGAAATATAAACCTTTATTATATACCTAGCAGTGATACATTGTATTTTTCGCACAAAAATCGCTGACAAATCTGTCATTATGGATCAAGTAGAAATCTGATTCAGTATCACCACACTACCAAAGTGGGCAATTGTTTTGTAAGGGTGTTTCCCGTTGGTCCATAGGAAATTCTTGCATGTCTATGATGCTAATAACATGGCTTATAATTGGATCGTTGCGTCCTGTCTATACAATGACATCGCATACAACACATATTTCATGCTAATTAGAGTTTATCTTCTATATCTTATGCTTTAACATCATTAAAATTAAAGAGTATTTAAAGTGTGGGCATGTACCAAAGGTATATAATAATAGGGTCATTATCATAGAAATGTGATCCAGATTGTCCAGTTGGATCTCGTTGCAGTCAATCATTCTCATGCTCCGCACTCGTATGATTCCATACACATCTCGAGCAAATTCGGCATTCTGGATCACTTTACTATGTTAATTACCCTATTTTATTGTAGTAAGTCAGTAAGTCATGTTTTGCAGTTGTGTTATTAAATCAATGCATGCTATACAGGATGTACTTTGGATGCCCAAGTGCATGAAGTATGGATGGTTTCTTCCTTTCGCCCCTTCGGAATACGAGTACGGCTCATGGAAGCGGCACTACATTGCCTGTGTGAAAACACTTGATTATGTCACTGCTAATGTAAGTAAAGAATAAATTTACTAAAAATTTATTATATCTGTGCAGTTTTCACCAAATAGACACTAGATAGTTTCCATCTTTTATAGTAAAGTGCTCTACGGTAAATTTGACTCTAGGTTTGCACGTCATCTAGATTCATGTACTTATTTATTCGAGTGAACAATTAATTGTACTGTCCAAGCTGAAAGATGGGTAACTCCATTTTAGAAATTTAGTGCCCATGGTTTGTTATATTCCGGCAATATCATTTTCAATGCTGATGCCAGCGGATACGTAGTGAATAAAACACTGCTGTAATGGTGTTGACTGAAAATGACGTTAATAAAAATGGTGTGAAAATGAAATGAGGTCATTGAAGCTGACGACAGATTTTGGCAGAATTTGAAAGAAATCAACAATTTTTAGGTGTAGGTCGTCTTAGAATGGCCTGCTAAGGTATATCAAAATGCTTTCACTTCAAATCATGATAATTTTATTTCTATTTGCATTTATTTTGTCAAACTGGTAAGATCATGCTTTCACATGTTTTTTAGTTATAAGGAAAAACAAAAGTTATAGAGCATTAAATAAAAAAAAGTTATAATAAAATTCCACAAACTTTTTGATCAGCCCTGGTATTTGCTTGGATATTTACAGTAACTCTTGTTTATTTCATTCTTACAGAACTCTATGTATGGCATGAGAGGAGATGGTGAAGGAATGATGCCAAAGAAACCATCAAAGAAGGAACTCACCTTTGTTGAGAGTAGTATGTATCATTTATCCTCATTAAGTCATAGCATCACTTTTAACAAGCATTCTTTTGAAGATAATCAGCAATAGCTTATTCTATGTCACAGGGTTTAGGCTAGACCTCTGAAATAAGGAGAAGTCCTTTTTATCAGGTAAACCTTTGGCCTGAGCAAAGGGGCAACATTTGGAGGTTATTTCTCTTAAGATGACCTTCCAGACTGAAGCTCTGTCCAGTACTGGCATTTAAAGAAAGGGCTTGTGGTCAAACTGCACTTCTGTCAAGACTTGGACCTATATGATCAAGGGTAGGAGTCCAGCACTCTACCACTACACCACTCCACTCTAAATGTTGTCTGGAAATCTCTATAACCACAGCAGATCAAATTCTTAGTTCTTTAAGTCAGGTTACGTGATATGCAAATAAAGACAATGGATTGTTTGCACTTGTGCACACTCCTAGGGCACTAAATGTATTATATAATGTTATAAGCTTCATTGAAATTTGTATACCATTGTTAGGCATGTCATTGTTTCTTTCCATTGACGTTAAAACGTTAATTGTAAACGGCTATTGCAGACAAGATGTTAACGACACGTCCACCGTGGACTGGGCCGGACTACCATCCTAAAGATCTGGGAAAGAACATGTACGCTTTCCTTCATGATTTTAACCCGAACGAGCCAAACATGCCGAAGTCAGCTCTGTTGTTCCATAATCGCTGGGGTATACTGAAGAAGAAATCCAACGTTACGACCAACCCGAGTATGGAGTTAGGTCTTACCTCACAGCGCAGGCGGGAAAGACACAGAGCCCTTACGGTACGTGTCCTAGTTTCTTCTGTGATGGTGCTCAAGTTTGAATCTGAGTTAGGGCTGGTTCTGATTTTCTTTCACAAGTATGAGTGAGTGAGTTTGGATTTATGTTACTATAGTTGATTGTGGTCACATACCGCTAGTTTTGTTTAGAATCAATCATGTACGATAAAACGTGTAGCAGTAACTGAATGTGCTGTAACGAAAAGGCTTTGTACATGGGGAGATAAGGTATCTTTGCCTATGACATACCACATGTCAACTTTTTACTGAAGTCTTATTGAGGTGTTAGTAAACCGTTACAGTATAGAATACATTTGCAAAAAGGTTAATAAGGGAGAAAATCTTGATCTTGTCTAACAGTACTAGTGTTCCTTGCAGTCGGGAGAAGATTACGACTTGTTGCAGACGGGCAGATCTATGACCTTGACAGAGACCCTGAAAGATGACCTTGTTAACCTGAAAGAACAGAGAATGAATGAGCTGGTCAATACACAATGGTATCCAACAAACAGATCAACTACCAGGAGGTAAGTTACTGAACACGTATGTACCTATTTGTGACACATATGTATGTATTTGCAACACATATGTATGCATTTGAAACATGTATGTAAGCATTTGCAACACCTATGTATACATTTGAAACAGGAATGTATGTATTTTCAACACATATGTACATATTTGCAACATGTATGTATGTACACGTATTTGCAACACGTACATTTACGTATTTGCAACATATATGTACGTATTTATGACACATATGTATGTATGCAACACATATGTATATATTTGCAACACGTATGTACGTATTTGCAACATATATGTACGTATTTGCAGACTGCTCATGGTCTGTTCTGGTCATTAAAGAAAAAGATATCTGGTTCACAGTATACTGTGAATTAATGCATTGGAAATTTAGAGCATAAATTTTTGTAGAATCTGCGTAAAATGTAATTTTATTGATACTTGAATTCATGGATATATTCTTTTCTTTTTTTTTATCGAAAAACAGTAATGTTGGTGATGTGTAAAACTTTAGGTTCTGAATTTCATTGATTGGAACACCCATGAAATCAGTGAGAATTTATTGCCTCGTGAAAAGTAATGATTTTACAGTAGTTTAGAACAATGTAGCAGCTGATTTGCTGACAAGTTCTGTTCATTTATTTTTCACAGTGAAGATGAAGGGAGGTTTGTAATATAACACATTGTTAGCATGATTGGTTGGTATAGGTTTTCTTTGGATTTTAGACACCATTACTTTGATCTTTTAACATGATTTTTCTACAAACACCACATTCTCATAGTACTAGTAAATAGACTTTAAATAGAGTTGATTGAGTGTTCTGTATCTAACTTTACTTTGTTTAAGATTATTCTATATTTACTCACAAAATGACACGGACATAGAACCTGAAAATATGTTAGATGTTCCTTGCAAATAGGTCGAGGTTTCTTTTGATTTGTTTGGTAGAGAAACACTTTGGTAATAGCTTTTGATTTTGAGTTGGTAGTATATTATAGAAATTTGAGATCTAGGAGATTTTTTTTAATTTTGATTATTTCTAACTATGTCTGTTTTTCTTTAATTTATTAATGTCACTATGTCAATCAGTTTTTGAAGATTGAAAATTTTAGAGGAACGGTGTTTTTAGCATAGTTACACAGTCACATGGCTTCAATAATTTGGTCAACTTTGCCCTTTTTCTTGGGAATTCTACCAGTAACATACATGTGTATTGTAGCACAATCTGTGATTTGTATGTCTTTTTTTCTGGTAGCTTGTATTTGTGTTAGAGGTATTGTGAATATAGATTTTTTTATCTGATTTGAAAGTAGCATCACTCACACGTAGGAGTATCTTATTTACAGAATGTACATTTTGTTACTTATTTCACTAACTTAAGATAATGTAGAAATCCGGATTTCATGTGTCACTCGGTGTTAGAGCTTGTTACAAATTGCAGCACTTTATTACCAGTAACAGAAATAAGTTCAAAGTGAATACGTGTAAGCAAAATTGTAACTTACTGATTTGAAATGTATTTTGAACAATATGAAAAGAAGTATTTTGAACAATATGCATTAGCAATTCAACATCAGCGGACTCATTGCCTCAAAACTGTAATGCAAAACTTGCACCATTTAATTTCTCAAGGTGCATTACTCTGCAGAGGTATAGTTACAAATTATCTCCCCTGATACATTAAATTTCATCATTCAGTAAGTCATACAAAGGATAAAGATGCAAAATCACCTACCATAAACTGTCAGCTTCATTTTGCCCTTTTCAGACCAAACCTTGCTGGGAGTAGAGCCACATACCCTGGTACCCTTAAGGGCACAAGAAGGGCTTCCTTGGTAGGAACTGAGAGGCCCCAGAACCCCAGAGTTGTTTTCATTTCATCAAGAGTCCCTGCAAGTGAGGTAAGATCTACAACTTTATGACATATAGATATTTCTTCAGCAGATATCTTTCACATACAGAGTCATTCATGTACTGAGATTGAAGTGTTCTTTACTTTAAAAGTGATTTATAAATAGCATATCTGTGTGAGTAAAAAAAATAATTCCAAATTGCCCTCTATATATCCTGCAGGAAAAAAAAGTAAACCAAAGTAGTAAACCATGAGTGCTAGTTCTTGAATAAGATTTTACATGTTTAAAAGTTTTAATATATTTTCCCACCATTTCTGTCAGGATAAACCAGTATCTTATCCCAAACAACAAATTTTGGACATAGCGAAATGAATCAGGAGGTGTCTAGGATTTTGTTATAAGTGTGCTTTACTATTATGCGATTTATAGTTATACCAGGAAGTCAGCTCTGAGGCCACTGCTCTGTGGTCAAGTGGTTAAAGTTGATGACTTGTAATCGCTAGTCTAAGTCTTTAACGGAGCACTCCTGCCCAGGATCCTTTCTCTTTCTGTGAGAAAGTTGGCCATTTCTTACGAAGGATCGGGTTCTAGCTTTGCAGGAATGATGGTTAAGTAAAACTGACCATGTCTGCTTAACTGAAACACTGTTAAAACAGGCTTTAAATGGTTGCTAGGATACGTTTGACTATAGTCTTATGGTCATGCCAACTAATATTTTCCATTTCAGCTTCTTTTGGATGCCGTCCTCTTTGGTGTAATTCCTATTGTGTATGAATATGAAGGAACCAGTCAAGAGGCCCTGTGTCTTAGACTGGAGCAAGTTCTTCAAGGCAGAAATGCACAGTTCGTATTTTTTATTTTTTTAGCTCTGCTGGACTACTTTCATCAAATGCACAGTAAGTAGTCATGGATGACTGGTCTTACTGAGTAGATGATCCGTACTGTTTTTGGGGTCAATGGGTCAAGGTTAAGGTCACAGTGATCTCTGTAAGCTTTTCCTTGATAACTTGCAAACTATTTTCAAAAACACTTACTCAGAACAGTCCAGTCCGTCCAGTAAAGCGATACTGGCCCTTTTGGGCCTCTTGTTTCAAGTAGTTGTTTATCTCTCAGGCTGATGGACAGACAGATGAATTGATGGACTGATGTAGGGACAGGCTAATTAAAGCGGTACTTAAGTTATGTGGCTACTTTTTTGGACTCTATCTTGTTGTTTATATTGCCACATAAACCAAAAATTGCCACATTACCAAAGTGAGAATGAATGAATGAAATCAAAGAGAATTCGCTGAAAACTGATTTTGAAACAGGGCACGTAATTGATTTTCTGGTTAAACTGTTTCAATAAAATGACATTTACTATGAGAGAGATATTTTTTTGCCTCTTTTGCACATGTTGTACAAGTTATATTTTCACTACAAACTATAGGAGTATTGGAATATTCACTCATGCCGAGTTGCCAGGGGAGATACGACTGGTTCATGGATGTAACATCAATATGGACAATCTGGATTACCCAGAAGCTCGGGAATTTTTTGAGACTGTATCCAGTCACATACTTCCTTCAGAAATGGGTGGACAGTTTGATGTATTTGCTCCATTAGCTGCTTCAGGTAAGTTGTACACTGAGCTCAGGTGTAATGTTTTAGTGCAATGCTGATTGGTTGATAGTTTATGCACTGCATTGGTACAGTGAACTGGGGCATTAAGGTCTGAGAGTAAGCAGTCGAACCTGTCTTAAGCGACCACACACAAGGGAATTGTGGTCTCTTTAGATAGGTGGTCTCTTCACTATAAATATATGCTTGAAATCGTCAGGGAGGAGTTTAAAGTGGTCGCATAGGTCAGGGATGTTGCTTAACTCAGGTGGTCACAAGGACATGTCTGTAATAGACGAAACAGACTAACTTTTACATTGTTTTACAACATTCTGTATGTAACATTTCTTACTTAATGAACTTTGGAAGGAATTAATCATTCTGATTGTTTCAGATACTGTAAATTGGGTATTCATGATTAGATTTTAATTTTCACTATTTTTGTGAATTTCCTACACTTTGCTGATTTAAAAAATTCATTTCACATAGATTTACCAGTAAGAAAATTCTTCTTTCGCAAATTTGAAATTCGCACAAAAGTCTGTCTGCTCACAAATCTCGAAAAATTTTGTAACATGAAAAGTACCAAATTCACAGAACTGCATTTATTTATATAAAAGAGAGGTGTACATCTCATTGGTTGATTTCAAATCATGGTTAATTTTCTAGAGTTGGGTATGGAGTTGATGGTACAGTTGACTGTCCTCACTGGTATACAGTTCTCCAGTCCAACAGGAATCATAGGCCAGTACAATCATGGTAAGTTGTTATAGGGTTAACTGTTTCGTAATTTTGATATTTGTGACTCTATCATACGGGTTTTAAATGGTCGCAAATATTTTTAATGCCAGAGCCGTTAAAACTGTTTGCGACCATTAAAAACAATATATACGATCGCAAATGTCAAAATCACTAAATTGTTAACCCTATTCTAAAGCACAATGTGTTATAATGTGAAAACTAAAACACTGTTCGATTTTCCGACTATATAATATATGTTATTTTACGTTACAACGGAAGTGTGTTAGAATTGGGCATGAGAGGCTAGTGTAATCATGGTAAGTAACAGTATATAGATATCACACAGCTTTGAGTGTAACAGTAAAAATAATACTGCTACCCGAGGCGAAGCTGAACAAAAAAACACTACCATACCATAATCGATACTGGGCATTCTGCAGTGTAGCAGTTAATTATACTGTTACATGCCTGACAGTATATTTCTAGTGGTCACATGCTGTCTTGACAGAAACAGTATGAATGCTAACTGTTTGTCTATGGGAGTTTATTCTTGTGTTCTGGTGTATTCCAAACACTCTTCCAGTAAATACAGATGTGTTTATTCCTTACAATATGTATTCCATTGAGTACAGATTAGTGTTTTCCACAATTTATCTTTTCCCTTGTATTCCATAAATTATCTATTCTAGTGAATACAGACTCTTGTATTTGATAAATTATCTGTTCTAGTTAATACTGACACTTGTATTCCATACAATATCTATTCCAGTGAATACAGACTCATGTATTCCATACATTATCTATTCCAGTGAATACAGACTGGTGTATTCCATACAAAGAAGGGCCTCCGCCCCAGCAGTACTTCTGTACCAGTAAACTGAATGTCTGGGCTAACACGGCAGATCAGGCAGTGGAGTCTCTCAACAAATGTAAACAGATTCTTACGCCATACTTCGAAGCAGCACACAAAGATATAGCTGCACAGCTTACAGGTTTGTGATTTATTTTGAAGAATTTTACAAATAATTGGGCTTCACCCACACCAGGCCCTCTCTTAGGGAATATAGTACTTTTGTATATGATGCTGTTTTAGACATCACCGAGCGAGCCTAGCCTCTTTTTGGGCCCAGTGCATAAATGGGGCAGGATGATCATGACCTGACTGATCAATGAAGTTGTTGTGGGAGTTTAACACCCGTTCCAACCATATTTTTGTCATTTTAACAGGCAGACAGTTGACCTAGCTATGTTCCTGGGAAGAACCAGTACTAGACTCCTATCCTCCGTAAGAAACTGCCAACTTTCTCACATAAAGACACATGGTCCGTAGCAGAGCTCAAACCCATGGCCCTCAATCTATTAGAGGCTACTCTAACCACTCGATCACAGAGGCGGACAGATCTAACTGACTGTTTCTTATTCTATCAGTAAATCCTTTTCAATAATTTCCCTTTTAAACAGTTAGGTGTAGGGTCCAAAGAAAAATTAATAGCCCACTTTAGAAATTCAGCATAGACAAGTTAAACAGAGCAAAAATAATTCTAGTTAAAGTTGATAGAAATCATTGAAGAGGCTTTTCCAAAAAGTTTGTTCATTTCCTTTAGAATTGATGATACACTTACATTTCAACATGCTTCCTTAATGAAGGGCTGGAAATTTAGGTTCGAGTATTTACAGTATATTGTATGCATTTCCAGGAGAGATGATATTTGGGGCCCTGGGTCAGACTGATATAAGAGGTGTTAACAACATAACTGCAGCTCTTACAGAGGGACTGTGTGAACTTGGAAACCAAAATGGGGTAAGCTGGTATTCTACTGTCTTGACATTTTGTTGTCCAGTTTTAAGCAACTTCTGATAAATATTGTCTTACTGTGCTGGGAATACATTCAAATCTCAGAACAGTGATAACCTATTAAGAAAAGCAAAAAAAGATGGTCTCAGTTGACAAGTGGTCTCCATTCCCTCGTGGTTTTTTCTATTTTAAGATAAATACATTGCAGTACATTGTATCCTCCTTGCTTGTCCTGAATCATAGGTTGGTCTGGTCTTTTATGAAGAGGTGGTTCTTTAACACAGGTTTGACTACTCTTATTTAAGTGTCTAGGAACTAAAAGAAGCATATACACAAGTAGCATGAGAAATTGTTTCCAGGGTCTTGGCCAGTTCACCCTGGGAGAAATCCCAGCGTCGGCCGGGACAATAAACAATCTAAATGAGGAAGAAGACATTATTTCTGAAATAAATAGGGTGTTATATTTTTATGCAGCATTAAATAAAGCTGATCTTTAACTTGATGGTAGTGTTAACTACAGGCAAACCTGTGTTAAAGCAGTGAAGGGTTGCATCAACAGGGGCTAATGAAGGAAGATGGCTGCCTAATAGGAAAGTGTTTAAAAGTAAATGTGGCAGATTAGTTTATGTCAGCATTGGTTGCTTAGGGCAGGGGCCTGCTGAAACGAGGTGATCATAAATAAGGGTTCAACTGTACTTTTTACAAGCTGTTGTCCGATTGCGCAAAGATCATTAAAATTTTGTAGTCTGTGAAAAAGAGATTATACTAAAAGTTTATTTCATTAAATATTACAGGTGAATCCATTAGAGTTTCTAGGTGAATATCTGCTACAGAAAGCCGGTGTAAGTGATGTACAGTTTACCAGTACAAAACAGGTAATTTACAACATTTGAGCGTAAAAAGCAGTTTACTTGTAGAATGTATTTAATACCTGGCGTTGAATGACTGTCTACGGCTATGAAACCTGATTTTTCATTCAACTTTCATGAACAATTAAGGACCAGTTTTGTCTCATATGATATCTCATATGGTGTCTCACATGGTATCTCATGGGTACCGGTAATGAGAGTTGCTTGCTTTCTCTCTTTCTAATAAGGGACTGGGGCGTGTCTCAAGAGCAATAGGTTCCATCTTGGTGGTGGTGTCAAGAGAGACTATTTGTAAGTTGAAAATTTTGTGCCACAGTGAAGCTTAAAGAAAGTGGTACAAACGGAAACATTAGAGGCCAAGCATTTTCAAATTGTTGAAAAGAACCTTTTTTTTGTGCTTAGGAAAAATTTTTTTTTTTTTTTTCAGGAAAAGATACTGTCATTCAACAATTGGAAAAGTTATTTCAGGGTACAATTACAATGTTTTTGTCTTTCAGAAAAAGAATTACAAAATCTTAACTGCACATATCAATTAAAATTTCTTCATCAAAATTTACAATTGTATTGCTTAGGTGGCAGGCAAAATAATGTTTTTTATGTTTATGATCTTTTGTAAATTTGTTTTCTGAAAAGAGTGAAACAATTGCTCTATTGAACACCCACTACTTGACATACAGCAAACAGTAAGAACTTTGTAAAAACAAATGCCTTGCAGAAGCTTGAGCCGATCAAAGATGGTTACGATGAGGAAATGGAGGAAGAAGAAGAAGAAGGTGAGGAAAGAGATAGGTTTGATGAAACGAGAAAAACGTACGATCAGACCCGTGACTGGGACGAGGACGAGGAAGCAGACGGCGAAGCGAGGAAAGATGAAGGATCGGAAAAGGAAACCAAGAGACGAAGGCAGCCGACAGAGCGAAGAAAAGTGGTGTTGAAGACACAGGAACTTAGTCAGAAGTTTGGAACATTGAGAGCTACTGGAAAATTAGAAAGATTGGTAGGTTTATAGAATGCTGGTTCTTGTAAATGCCAATTGCATTTCCATTTTTCTCATGAAGTTCTTCAGATAAAGGATTTTGTTTTAAATTTGATATGTAAGGTACATGAACATAAAAATAGCCTCTATGGTATGGCAATTCTTTTCAATCAATACTCAAATCTGACTTTTATGAATTGAACTTACGTGATACTGTTACTAATTCAGACAAAACATGTGATAATGTTAAAAATGACTACAGATCATACATCTGATAATGTTGCTTTTTCACACCAAACAATTGTAACATTTATATTTCAGACCACAAAACGATCTTGTTATCTCAAACCAAACAGTTAACTAGTTATTTCAGACCACACAATAATCTTGTATTTTCAGACAACGCAACAGTCTTGCTATCTCAGACCACACAATAATCTTGTATTTTCAGACAACACAATTATCTTGCTGCTTCATACCTCACAATAATCTTGCTATTTCAGACCACCCAATTATCTTGTATTTTCAGACCACACAGAAGTACACTGACCATCCAGAGAAGAGAACACCAATCGCCATGGAGATAGTATCGAGTGAAGTGGAATATAACAGGGTCCTAGCTGCCATAAAGAATGTTTACTTTAAACCACTGAATGCGGCATTGAAATCGAACAGGTAGGTAATCTCATGTATGGATTGGATTCTCTGTCTTTGTGTAAATAATTTGCTGTTATTTGTTCACATGTACAATCACTTGTGCGGTTTGTTTTCCAAGTTCATGAAAATAGAATTTCCCGCGTTTAAATTTGGAGATACTTTGATTTTTTTTACCTGCTTGTAATATCTAAGTGACTTCTGAGTATAATATATGATTTAATATGGTATATTTGGAAAAGAGTGTGTTAACATATATAAATGCACAATGCTATAAATACTCTTTTCAGTTACAAGAAAACATAATTTTGGAATCTTGTAGGTATAAACATTTTTTTCTGCAATTACCATCAGTGTGTCATGTTTTCCTCTGTTTTCAGGGCAATCATCAGCAACCAGAATCTACAAATCATTTTTACTGATGTACTCGCCATCCTTGAAAACAGCAAGTAAGTAACTGTTGTCTTTATCCTGCTAATTTTCTAAAATGGACTTGTCCATACAGTAAAACTTCGTTAACTGTACCCCTTGTGAAAATACGAGAAAATGTATCCCTTTTAGTCCCCACTCAGTGAAATTCTAATGTGATACTACACCGAAACCAACAATTATCCTCTATGTGTTTCTTTAAAGTGAATGATATTATTAATAAGTGGTAAGGTTAATACTTATTTAAGCTGGCTGTGTGAGAACGTCACGTTTAAGACTTTCACAGCCAGTATAGATCTACATCATTCTGTGCAATGTGATACGAATTTGCTGCATTCGCTTTATCTGTTACAAGCACCCCAAGTGACAATATAGAACTTGCAGTTGGGCTTCACAATGATAACACTTCCGCCTCTTCTTTGGCTATAAAAGTACAAATGTTTGTGTTTGCACAGCATGGCTCATTCAGTACTTCTGATGGTATTTCTAGAGCTAGTTTCAGTAACTAAGACTAAAAACTGACATGTTTAAAACAGAACAGGAAAAAAATCATGGCCTTTTATGATCTGCAAACATCAGAAGTAATTAGAGAGGCTTACTATAATTTTTATGATTCTTTTATGTTTGAGATGTGCTTATACATTTACTCTGTCATTTTCCATGGTTAGTGGCATATTGGAATAAATCGTGGAGAAATATTATTAGCTGTGCTTTCTATCATTTCAGTGAGTTGAAGGACAATCTCCAGAATCGCTTGTTAGAGTGGGACGCACAGGAAACTTGCCTCGGCGATATATTTGTCAAATTCTGTACACAGTTGAAAGTTTATACCAACTTTGTTAACAATAATGAAGTGATTCTGCGCTGTATTGAGAGGTCCAAGGAACAGACGCCATCGTTTAGGGCATTCCTCGCTAGAAATGACAGGACTCCGGAGACTAAGATGCTTACGTGAGTTACTGTAAATCATGAAATATTTGTGAGAACTTTATTTTCACGTTTTTTTCTTCCGCTAGAGCACTCCTTTGAGAATTTATCATTTCGCTAAATCAAAGTTCTCAGGAAATGATTGATAATGTTGTCATGGTGTGAACCAGCAAGATCGCTTGCTCACATATTAATTGTCTCTGTTAATTGACCCGGAGATGAAAAATCACGAACTTTTTGTCTGGCAAATTCAAAATATTACAGTATTAAATCAAGTTACTATGTGAATGGAATTCAATTAAATGTCTTCAGCATTAGGCAAGATGTCAAGATTTCTCAAGTCAATGCAGTAAAAAAAAAAAGTCACTATTATCAGGAACTGTGCTTACCTGGAACTCAGTTCTTAACAACTCTGCATACAACACCATTGCTCTAAGGAGGTCTGTGCATAAGAGAAGTGTTCACTCATTTGACTATGTACACTTATCAACCATAAGGTCCTTGTCATTGGCTAATAAAGTTTTATACTCATAAAATTTCACTGGATCTCTGTTATGACTATGCAGAGTGTTCGACCAATGAAAAACCTGTTTTTAAATTCAATTAAAAAGTATATAATTGATACACACAGCTTCATTGGTCAGGAGATGACTCATTAATATTCATGAAAACAAAATTTTGATAGTTTTTCCATGATATATCATTTGTTTAAAACTGAATGTGATCCAGGGTTTGAACTCTGACGAAGAAGTGTGGGACTTTTCTTGAAACTAATAACTTTATTTATTCTCTTGAATCTGCATGTTGTTTAGAATAACATTATAACTTTCTTAAAACAAAATTAATATCTATAAGAGAAAAACATGATAATGTATTGGGCAGGCTTAATAATTAATATGTAAAGCTAAAAAAACTTGTTGGGTGTATAAAAATACAGCTCTTTTATAAGAAAACAGAGAGGATAAATTGATGTTTCGTATGCTTTTTTTCAGACTTCAAGAAATGTTACTACTGCCAACTAGACGTATCAACGAGTATGTGACGTTACTGAGCTGGTTTGAACTGCACACGCCCAAGTCACACCAAGATAGAGCTGATCTGGAAGATGCAATAAATACACTCACCGAACTAGAGAACTGTATCAGAGAGGTAAATATAGCAGTACATTTTTTGTAATTGTAATCAATTATATGTAATTGTAATTTGTAGGTCTTATATCTGATATGTAATTGTAAGCTCTGACCTGTTTTTGTACTCTCGGTTATTGATGCCTGTAATAGTTAGTTTTAGTATTGTATTTTGATATTTCTACCCTCTTCTGTGGCCAATACGCTTCTGCTCTGGTTTGGGCACTCAATTTATACGCGTGCGCAAATTCAGAAGAAATTCAATGTTTATGCTGGTCTGACATACAGACAGCTTTTAACTTAGAGTATGAGGTAGTCAGCTTGTAGAGTTGTGCCATTTTTTGACTTAGAAATTTATTTTTCACAATTTCTTTTTGACCAAACAGCTGTTTATGTACAAAAACCATGTCGCACAAACACCTATATGTCATATAGTGGGTTAAATTTTGCAGCCGAGCTGACTGTTTACTTGAGTCATCGTCTAACCATTTGACATATTTTCTTCAATTATCTTTTGCAGTGTAAGATGAGAATGGAGAGAGATAGAGAGCTGATTGACTTACAGAGAAAGATACAGAACTGCCCGGTATGCTTTAAAACTGTTGAATATCTGTCTCGAAACTTACTTTCTACTGATAAAGACCTAGCAACGATACAAAAAAATCAGTATATTATAGGGTTAACTGTTTTGTTAGCACTGTCGCCATTAAAAATGTTCCCGACCATTCAAAACCGTATATACAGTCGCAAATATCAAAATCACTAAATAGTTTACCCTATTATAACACACAGGAGTTTGCATATTACATTTTAATATTATGTTCAGTGACCAAGATTGGTGCTACTGTAAATTGGTTCATACTCGTGATGATTTACTTAATTATTTTTTAATATATCCCACTTCGCTAACTTAAAAATCTCACGTAAGATTCATTTCACATAGATTTACTATTAAAGAATTTGCCTGTCTTGAAAAAAGTCTGTCTCTCACATGAAAATTCCCCAATTTACAGTCATTATTCCTGAAGGTGATGTAAGTTTTACCGCAACAAATTTCAAGTGGTTAAGTTTGCTGACTTCAAATCACTGAAACCCTCATTGATTAAGGGTCATTGGTGTAAGACCCTCTATTGTACCGATTCTTTATACGAGAAAGTCGGCAGTTTCTTACGGGGTTCCGTAGGCCGTGGGGGGGCCGTTTTGGCTTGTTGTGTCGCTAACTTTTCATCAACCTTTTGTAAAAAGACCAGTAGGGACAAAGCATTTCACTATCAGCTTGTGGAAGACCTGCAAATTTTGACCACCTTCAACAAAGATGCCATTGCTTCTTCTGGTCCGTGGTGACTGTGCATTAAGAAATCCTTTTGGGATGTACCATTTAAATTTGTTCCTTATATCCAGAAATTCGCTATATCTGAGGTGGTTATATACAGAGTTTACTGTACTTATATCGTGCCACTTTGGAATCTTTAATATAAACTTCTACGCATATTCTACAATTTTCCAAAACTGGCTTCAGTGACTTTTAACGAAAATATGTTGTAATGGAATGTAAATTGTCTTACATATTTTTGGCTCATACATATTTCAGGCGTTACTCGAAGCAAACAGGTACCTCATTAAGCATCTAGATGCCAATCAGCTGAACCCGCCGAAGAAAACCTCGGAAATCCCAGAACTACAGTTAGTCAGATTTCAACATTTTTATAATGATGTCAGTCAGTAAAAAACAGGGTTCAAATCCTTCTTAACTTTGTATTAGTGAGGCCTGAATTAGTGTCATATCATGGACAAAAAGGTGTCCTAAATTGTGGGTTGAAATGAGAATTTGATGACTTGCAGCATGGTTTAGATTTTCTGAAAGGATTCAAGAGCTGTGCAGTAAAATGAAGTTTTAGGGTTGGTTTGTTTTGGGTTTTACGGAGTCAGCCGGTCCACTAGTTGATTGGTCTGTTGGTTTCATGTCGGCTTCATATCACCTAAACCACTTGAAGAACTTTCACAAAACTTGGGTCAAATGGTTATCTCATCAAGACGACGTGCAGAACTCTGTCACTTAAAGGTCACAATTGGGGGGCATTGGTTTTTCATTTCTGCGTCATATCTCTTGAATCCCTTGAAGGATTTTAATGAAATGTGGGTCAAATGTTCATTTCAACAAGACTATTTGCAAAACCAAAGATTTAACTCCCATCAGCTCAGATTATTAATATGATATGAAAAAAACATGTCAAATTCACAAGGGTCAAAGGTTATGCAACTATACAGCCCAAGCCCTTTGAAGAATTTCCATGAAACTTGACTAAAATTTTCAGCATATCAAGATTATGTGTATCTCAGCTATCCGATTAAAGATAATATGATTTAATTTTTGTGTTCACTTTGTAACTCCTTAACCACAGGCAGGATTTCAAATGAGCATGTCACAAAATATTAATCATATAGTTATTGATTTTATGATATTGAGAGAATCCATTTCTTGTGACAAGGCATGTCTGTGTGGATTACGATTTTAATCACGTTCAGTGATAGCTTTAGTTTTTACTATACTATGTGGTATTCAAAAGTCGTAAATTAATGAGATACAACGAAACAGTCACAATGGGAAAAGAAACAGAATAGCATTAGAATAGTATTTAAATGTAGCCTACAACTTTACAGGGTATATCAACATGCTGCCATCTATGGTTTGTTCTTGTTCAATGACGCCCTGGTGTTAACTCGCAGGACATCCAAACATTTTCCATTCAGCCGAGCTGTGGAATATAACTACAAGTTTGAGGCCAGCATCTCCCTGAATCGACTACGTGTACATGACTTGCCAGATTCTAAGGGTTTGTATTTTAAATGGTTTTTATTTTGTTAACTGTCCATGTATTTACATTAATTTTTATAGCATGAAATGATATTTTGCGAAAAATAGCTGTTTCATTGGCCCATGAATTTAAAGATTTCATATCTGTAAATATAAATAAATTGTAAAAAATGCTAATCTGAAAGGTTCACTGAAACTCTGCTTAATAATGGGAATTTCCATTATACATGTATTTGCAAAATTAATGCATACAAATTGTCAAATATGCAAATGTAACCTTAGTATTTGAATATTTATGGTTATGCTTATGTCTGGTGTCATACTATTTTATAATGGGACAAAGCCAACAAGTATTTATGATTTATTATAAAGACATACTATGTATCTTTGACAATATTTGGAGGCGCATAGTGATCTCCCTTTGTTAATAAAATGGTGTCAGTGTAATTTTTGCCTTTAGTTAAAAAAAGGCACAAATCAAAATCAACTTTTTCAAAATGAAAAAAAATAGATTAGCTCAAATTAAATCGGGCAGGACAAAAATCACGAAATTAGATGTACAAGAAAACAAACCTGATATACGGTAGTCAGTAACAATTGATTGATTGATTGATTGATTGATTGATTGATTGATTGATATTTATTCAGGTTAAAACACACATATACATATAGTGACTGTCCATATAATTTTCATTTATAGTGCGGCACTGTCATAGAAAATGTCTTGGTTGTATACCTTATTTTTTACAGACCTAAAGAATGCTTTAAAGCTGGAAAACCCCAAACAACAATGGTTCTTCTCTACAGACACAGTGGACGAGAAATTCAATTGGATAAGCTTAGTGGAACAGTCCATTCGAGCAGCTCTGCAGGGTTAACAGGATGTCAGTTTAGCTACTTTAACTGTGATTTACCTTAGATAAAATAAAGGCACAAGCACACATTACTTGTACATGTATTTTGATAGGCATAAGTTTAATCCAATAACATTTGAATAAGTATTTGATACATATGTATATGTGTGCTTTTAGTTTGATTTACGCAGGAAGCATATTCAGGGATGAGTTCATATTATTATTATAGCTATAATTGTTGCACATACATGTATTCTTTCAGTAGATACGACAGGTTTACTTTAGATTATGGTATGATATTTAGAACGAATTGTATACATACATGTATATACATGTATATAGATAAGCAGTCTGACCATGATCTGTATTGGATGCAAAGGTAGAATCACTCAGAACCAGCAGTGTAAATTTTTATTGGCATTATCGGGATTTGATTTTAGATTTCTGAAGTGAACGCACGTTTAAGGCAGATTTCTGAGCAATTTCAGACTTGCATATTCTGAAAATGATAGTATGATCAAGCCATCTTGTGAAAGATAATTTTTCAATAGGTTAGAGCGTAATAATAACATTCACCTTTTGTGAACAGCCGCCAGAAAACACGTGTTAAAGAGCCACCTGTTTTAAGTTATCGACATTCAATACATCACATGATGTACTGTTTTCGACTGTTTAAATTGTATGAAACTAGCCTTTGATATAAAACTTGATACAAACTTTTTTTAATGATTAAATGGTGGTGTTGGGGCTTATGTGTCAGCCACTCTACCTAGAGACTCCATGTTCAAACCCCATTTATGACAAAGGTAGCAGAAAGTGACTGTTACAATAACTGTTTTGTCTAGTAAACATGGTAAAAACAGATTTCCTTAAAATTCTGTAAAAAGAAGTTACAGGAAGATGACAGAATTGTGTGGCTTTGTTACAATGTGCATATTTTATCATTTTGTGTTGCCGAGTAATAAGCTATCTAAGCGTACTGTCTTTTCTCCATGTTAATACTTTTATGAATGGTGTCCTATGTTTTGAAAGACTGTGATACTTGTGTGTTGAATTAGTAAATTGCTATGCAATTCACATTACTGCCAATTAGTCAAACAGTATTAGTTAATGTATTTTGTGTAATATAGATAGTTGACTATATTTATGCATCATTGTGATTGGTCTATTGTAAGTCATGTGACTTGGTATATCAGTGGATATCATTGGATACCCTTGACTGATCCATTTGGATATCTAATATACTTGGGCTCGTTTTTCATTTTATCCAATATAGCAATTTCATTGGCTGCTACATGATTTCACAAAGAAATAAAGACCAATCGCAACGCTTGTTGTTTAAGCACTTCCCGTACATGAAATGAACCGTACGTCAGTTCCATTTTTTTAACCCAAATGCCTTGATGTTTTCTACCTGTTAAAATTGAAAAAATGAAGACATCCTTTCTAAATATATCATTGGTGCCCTGATTGTGAATTAAAATCTCCAACAGTTACTGAAGAGTACTCATTTTGTAAGAAGTATTTTGATTGGTAGATGTCTGTTCTATTCACAACAAAACACTAGCCAATCAACCCTCGTGGTTCAAGAAAGTAGTGAGACGCGAGTTATTGATCAGACGATGCCATAGCACGAGAAACGGAATCATTGTTTAAACAACAGTCCAACACAAGTGTAACTGTTGTTTCTTTTTTCAATCTAAAATTTCAGAAACAGTTTGTACTAAAGGGAATTTTGAAAGAAATCTTACTTTGTAGGAGAAAAGCTTTTTATACTGTATAGAAATATTTGAAGCGCTTTGGTATACATGTACATTTTACTACATGTATAAACAATAATTTTTAACAGTTACAGTTTAATTTAATTTTTAATGGTTTTACTCGATTTTCCGTCCACTCATAGAATTGATTTATTACTGTTTTCTGTGTATTGTTTTCATTTTGAAATTTTCTAAAGTTACTTGTTTATACCTACATGTATTTTTGTGTACTCGTAACAGTGCCAATGAATCTCTTATCAAGTTACATGTATATACAAATTACAAGCATATACTGTGATATTTTCAATTTTTCTGTTGATTTAAGTTTGCAACAAATGTACATGTATAGTACATGTATTTCTTTAACTCAGTGCTATATTAAAGCAGGTACTGGTAATCACGAACTTTCAGTATTTTCAGTACACTGAGGCTGGTGTTTGTAGTAACATTTTCACTGCTTTGGTGTCAGGGGTGTAGTGGATGGTTATCAGCCGAGGGGGACCCAGGTTTGATTCCAAGTCAGGTCACTTGAGGCGTGTCCTTTGGCAAGACACCCCATGGCACATGACCCTCATACCACCCAGTTATAAATGGGTACCAGTATGTTAATTGCTGGCTGTTTCCGTTAAAGCAGTTGGCTCCATCATAGGTAGGTATCACAAGAGTGATTTATATGAAATTTGCATAAATTGAAGAGTTTAACTCGAGAAAACTTAAATCAAATGATGAGAAGGATTTTCTCCTAGAAACTTTCCAAGTACAGTCAAACCTGTGTTAAAGGCCACCTGCAAATAAAGACCAGCAGGGGGGAAACCGTGCACTATTCAAATAATGTGTAGACGACCTATATGGATAAAGACAACCCATCAACAGTGACAGCTTAAGCTGCTTCTGAAGAGCAGTCCTTGTTCACAGGTTTGACTGTATCGTGAAAGTACATATTAAAAGGTTACTTAAGGATGTTGTTATGTTGTATTCATTAGATGAATAAATATTCAATTAAAAGTACACCAACTCCAGCCTTTCGTGCCCTAGAAAATAACTGGCGTAAATAAAAATGCAAGAGCTATTTATAAGTATATCTGTTATGTTTCTGTTTTTTTCATCGTTACTGTTGTAGTTATGTTTTTGTTTCAGTTGGTTTTAGAATCTCCCTTTTACAGGGTGATTCTTTCTCGTTTTCTTGTTCTTACATGTATATCGAGGGTTGACCGCAAAACTGTCTTAGGTCCTTTATTTCTAACAAGTTACTACAGTTTTGTGATCAACCCTCAATGTGCTGCCAAAAAATAATTTGACATTCTGTTATGTAATGTGTAGTGAACATTAAACTGCCGCTTAAGACACCATCCCTCAGATATATTTATGTATGTAGGCAGAAAATGGCCTCTGATCCAATTGGTAGCTTATGATGTGAATCTCTTTTCAAGCAAAATTCTTCATAAATCAAATTCTTTATCAATCAAATTACCAATTAGTGGTTATAAAATGCTAGAACGTAATTCTGGTGCACATTGAATTCTTTTTATCTAAAATTCTTAGAGTTACTGAATAGTCAGTAGAACACAACTAATCTAAAAAATTTCACCTAGTCCTTTAAATTTGTGTACACATTAAAAACAGTGTGTTTCACAGCTGATGTGCTTCATAGTGATTGATTAGGAACATTGTATGTCCAGGTCGGGATCGCTACAGGTTGCATAACATGCATGTTGATTTTCACACAGCAGGGCTAAATAATTTTTTGACATAGCTTAATTATAAACATCATGTATTGTGATTCTCTCATTTTATACATTATTTATTTAAATCAAGCATACACTTATAGAATAGCAGCATAGGTAATGATTTTAACTATTAAACACATATTTAAAATTTATGTATTGTTGCTTTTGTCTAAAAACATTTTCGGCTCACCTGAGCAAAAATCCCATAGTTTTGTTTCTTTGGGGTTTTACTTCCATTTCAACCATATTTCACTCACACGCAGTTTACCTAGTCATTGTCAAGGACCAGTACTGGAACCCTACTCTTAGTAAGAAACTGACAAATTTCTTACTTGAAAGAGACATGATCAATAGCAGGACAAATACCAGTGGCAAGTTGCTGTGATTTCTAGTCAGCAACTCTAACCACCAGTCAAAAGAGGGTGGAAGTCCACAAGGTGAGCAATTATGATCACCCGTCTGTCTCTCTCTAGGTCACATTTTATACTAAATCATCATAAAACAGGTGAGAACGTTCGTCTTGATAAACTCTTGGCCGAGTTGGAAATTGGGTCACTTGGGGTCAGAATTAAGTCGGAGGGTCAAGTCATACAAAAACCTTGTGAACACTGAACAGTCATGAAAAGCTTTTCAAAAAAATTTCCTTTCAATTGTCATGGCAACCATGAAAGGGAATTTGGAATGGGATTCATTGTGTATCTTAAATATAAAGAGTCTGAGGAACATCCAAGCCAAGTTTCATCATCTATCATCAGAGGAAATGGTGCTTAAAGAAACTGGACTGGCTGCCTGATGGCAAGTTGTAACATTATTCCTAGGAAGGATCAGTGCTTGACCCCTGTCCTGCATAAGAAATCACCAACATTCTCATAGAAAGAGGGCATACCAAGAGCTATAGGTGCTTGAACGTACATGTGTATGCCTCTAAATGAGATATTACAGTGATTTCAAGTCAGCGAATATAACTGCAAGAGTTGTGATAAACAAGTCAAAACATTTATCGATGGAAAACCATCGTTTATTGCATCCTCACATTTCATGACAATGTACATCCTCTTTCATACTTTAAAAGAAGTCAAAAATAATACAAGAAATATATGCGAGTTATTAAATGACGAATGTGTTAAAAGTGGTGACCCTGTGAATGACAAATGACCTCTGACATGAGAACAGTTCTGCGATACTAGTATTCTATTTAAGAAAAAAAAGATCATGTGAAAAAAAAGGATGTAAAAAAAAAAAAAGAATTATGACCTGAACAATAAGTTTGTACTAATTTATTTATTCTTGATTGCGAAACAAGTTCTTACAACTTATATTAATCGCTCTCGAAACTCATTCCAGATGGAATCAATCTCTAAGAGAGAGGCAATGTGGAATTATTTGTGTTATGCCTAAGGACACTACAGACATGGCGATGGTAGGGATCAAACCCGGGACCCTTCGTGAGGCGAATGCGCTACCACTGCGCCTCCACAATGACCTTGGATATGCCAAAACATTGCAGATGTAATACCTTTAACATGTCATTAACTTGTTAGAAGATTAATGATTGTCTCTCGTATGAAAACCATAAAAACCTGCTAGAGCTGAAAAACAAATCAAATCCTTAAGGTTTAACTTATAATCTGGCCAGTGACCTTGAACTCTGACAATAGTATGACCGTGACCACTGAGGTCAGTACTTCATTTCTACATGCGAAAAGTTTCATGAAGTTCCTTAACTAAGAGAACATGATATTCTTGTTCTAAGCTGTTATATAAATTTCATGAGATTCAGATAACCACTAGTGCTAACAGAATTGAACACAAAACATTTCAGACCAATTTTTTTGGTGGGTGGGGTGGGGTCTGAGTAATTCAGTGATTGTCAGACTGGCAGTTTACAAAATAATCGCAACATCGCCTATAGGAAGAACCAGTATTAAACTATCTGTGACTGAATGTAATTAGTAAGCATAAAAATTGAAAACAAAATGCCCCATACTCGAAAAAAGATTTTAAAAATATGTACAATCAAAGAAAAATTCAAAATAAAGACGTCTTATTTCTGTCACCTACACTGTCGCACATAACAGAAAATGTGAACACATTTTTTCGCTGTTCAAAATCACACAGCAAGAATTATCAACAATATTATACATGTATATTTTAACATATCGATATAAACGAGGAAAACTGATGCAAAAAGTGATATATTTACAGTTTTTCTTGTTAACTCTTCAAAACAAATATTAATACTACATTTGTACCATAATCTTTCGGGCATAGCACCCCTTTTTTCGTAATAATGCTATAATTGGCAAATATCTTAATAAACAGTATGTAGTGAGCTAATGGCCCTTAAATTAGGTATGTTTTGAGACTTTTGTTTTGCTATGCTATCAACCAAGCAATTGGGGTCAATCACTTTATGAAAAGTTACTTATGTTTGCTAGAATACACTGCCTGCATTTGTGTAAAACCCGTACTTAAACAAACCAAAACTGTCCATAAAATATCCGGATGAGTTGGTCAAGCTTTTTAAAAAATACCTAATTTTTACATATTTTAACAATAGTGGATACTTTTATTCATCCATGATGAAAAAAAACAACAGTGGATGTAAATTTTACTTTAGCGCAATTTGTACAACCCTTGCGACGCACATTTGCGCAAATACAGTAGACATTAGTAAAGAAGGCATATTGAGTGCAAAAACTACTGGATTTAGGAAATATTCTGCTCTTGAGATTCATTGTACACTTATCCCATGAAAACTGAACACAACACAAAGCACATGTACTTAACTTAGATACATACCCTGTATAACTAAATTCTTTGTGTGTTTTCGGATAATTCACTATACCAGGGTAAACTAGATAATATTCGCAATAATTTAATTATTGCTCTTTTCTGCAAATTACTCACTTTGCTGATTAAAAAATTTCATGAAAGATGCATTTCACATTGATTTATAACCAGGGAATTCTTCATTCAAGAATTCAAAATTCGCAGATACTTTTGTCTGCTGTCAAATTTCAAATTTTGTAACACAAGAATTTAGTACGATGTCTACAAACAGTGTAATCATTATTATGATATGTTACTGAGATGTCTATTGACAGACTTTCTCCACTTGATCACTCAAATATATTGCAAAAACCAGCTAGGATGTTCCGAAATACTTTTGTCCAAAATGGTTCGGTGCAACCGGATGTACTTCAGAGGTCAATATTGTCAGATCCGGAAATTTTGAAATAACCGATTTGGCAGCTGAAAAAAAAAAACGCAATCATTTAATGGTGACAATATCAATAGTTTTGAATATTCAACGAAATGTAAACAAACATAACACGCGCATAATATCAACTGTGTTACATGTTATAGATAATCAGTTTTATCAAAGTTGGTGCCTAGAGAGATCACTAAATATAACTTGAAAGACTTTTTAATACAATCTTAGCAAATGTATTTCATCTATTGATACAGTTTTTAGTAGAGTTATACAAACTACTGATAAATCAGAAAGGCTACTGTAAATTGCTTTGGATTTGCGACGTTTTTTTTTCCTGCGAGTTTTTTGTTTTTCGTTTATTCCCCAGGTTTTAAAATTGTGGCAGCATGCCCCAGCCGGACAGTAATTAACGTTTTGTCATGATTGGGAACTAAAATGAGGCTTTTTCAGTTAAAATGCTTTGATCTGATGAACTACTTTTTCAACCCATTCCAAACATGACATACAGCTCATCAAGGAAAGAATATTTATAAATTTTCTAGATGACTGGGTGCAAAATGTGTCTTCTCCAGTGTTCTCATGATATTCTATAATTCGACTAGTTGAGCAAGTTTTTGATCCAACACATCCCAGTTTAAAACTAGAGTTCTGGGTACAAAAATGTAAAGTTTTCATAATGTTTTTTTTCTTCTATTATTTGACCGCGTTGACCCATGACCAGTTTTGACAGTCTAGAATTCATCAAGAAACTTATAACTGGGTACAAAAGCGGCCTCTATTGTGTCACAAGGTTTTTAATGATCTGACATAGAAACCTTACTTTTGACTCACCATGACCAAAATTTTATACTCTACTTTGAATTCATTAAAATGTATATTCAGACAAATTTTCAAGACACCTGGACACAAACTTCGGCTTTTGATTTGACCAGGTGACTTGCTTTTAGACCAACCAAGTTTTTAACTGGACTCAAAGAGTTCATCAAGACAATTTGACCTATATCCATGATGACTGGGTAAAAAGTGTAGCCACTAGACTGTTCACAAGGTAAATGCGACAACTGACACAGACTAGAACTATCATTGAAAATGGATAAAACCCATACTAATGTGCCCTGATCCAGTGAATGACGACCTTTAATGTAAAAAGGGTGACAATTTTTTATTACAGTGCAACCTCTCAGGTGCAAACACCCTCTTGAACACAGAAAATGTGTTTGTTGTAGATAGGTGTTGTTCTCCAGAGGTTGATTTGTTATATAATTGACTCAATAGGAAAGAAAATGTGTGTCTTTTTGGGTAGGTTGTAGCTCTAGGGAGGTGTCGTTTGGGGAGGTTGGACTGAACATGTAATACCGTATATCATTTTTTTTTTCGCGTACATCAAATTCCGCAATTTTGGTCCTGTTTTAATTTTAGCGAATCTAATTTTCGCGATTTTAAAAAGTTGATTTTGACTTTCGCGTTTTTAACTACGGACGAAATTTACCATGACATCATTTAAATATATCCCAAACTGTTCCGGTTGTTTTATTAATTTGCTAAAACAAATAATAAATAGTAAAACATCATGTATGTTCATTGAATGAATGGTATTCATGGCGCATCGATAATGACTTTTGCACTTTCGCGGAGATACGTTTTACAGGTTTCAACTGTTTTAATGCTCAATTATCTTTGGAAGTTAGTATTTAACACCTGTCCTAATATTGCTTTCAGTTAAATAACAGACACCTTACTTGATATGATAATTATACAGTTGTAGAAATATTGGCAATGCGGAACTTGATATTTGGCTGATTCTAAAGTTCGCGATTTTCTCTGCTCGCGAATATAGCGAAAATTAGACACACGCGAAAAAAAAACGATATACGGTATAGCTTCATGACCTTTTGACCCCAAAGTGTGACCCTTAACCCTGACCTTGAGCCATCTCTGGAGATGAACAGATGACCCAAGTTACATGAAATCATTCAAGAGGTTCAGGAGAAATAGTCTCATGGCCTTTGACCCATATATGTGACCCTGACCTTTAGCCATTGATGACCCAAGTTACATGAAAAGTCTTAAAGAGGATAAGGAGATATAGTTGCCTGACCTTTGACCCTTAAGTGACCTTGAGCCATCTCAGGGGATGAATTTATTCACAGAGGAGCTAAAGACCTGGCAACTTCTGGGTCAGTTCTGAGATTTTTTAGCTCGACTTTTCGAAGAAAAGAGGAGCTATCCTACCTGCCCCGGCGTCGGTGTCACACCTTGGTTAAGTTTTTCGTACCACCCCACTTTATTTCAAAACTATTAGAGGTATGGCTTTGAAACTTACCATACTTGTTTACCATCATAACCTCCATCTATAGACAAGAGTACATAACTCTGTCAAGGCTTTTGACAGAATTATGGCCCTTTTTTGACTTAAGAAGTGTATTGAGCTTGGTTAAGTTTTTCGTACCACCTCACTTTATTTCAAAACCATTAGAGTTATTGCTTTGAAACTAACCATGCTTGTTTACCATCATGACCTACATCAACAGACAAGAGTACATAACTCTGTCAAGGTTTTTGACAGAATTATGTCCCTTTTTTACTTAGAAAATACATTGAAAATGGGTAAAATCCACTTATTGCCTCTTTGACACATTGCCTTGAAACTTTGAATGCTTGTTTACATCATTACCCCCATCTGTAGGCAAGAGAAGGTTACTCTGTCAGGGATTTGTTTTAAAAATTAAGGCCCTTTATGGACTTAGAATCTTGGTTAAGTTTTTCGTACCAGTCCACTTTTTTACTAAACTGTTTGAGATATCAATTTGAGAGTTGGAATACTTGTTTACCATCATGATCCCCAAATATTGACAGGAGAAGGTAATTCTGTCAAGAATTTTATTTGAATTATGGCCCTTTTTGACTTAGAAACTCAGTTAAAATTTTCATTCTTGTCCACTTGACTTAACCATTTGAGATATTGCTTTGAAAGATGGAGTACTTATGTACCATCAAGAGACCTATCTGTAAGCAAGAGAAGATAACTCTGTGAAAATGTTTCTTGATTTGTGTTTAGAAATTTCTAGTTAAAGTTAAAGTCTTGTGTGCCCAGAACTGTCAAAGTTTTGTTTTATTGGCAAGCACTAAAAAAGTCGAGCGTGCTGTCCTACTGACAGCTCTTGTTTTGTAGCCTATGACAATTTTGTGACCTGTGTGTGTGAGCCTACGTCACCTCTACTGCAAACACAAACTCACCTTGTGGCGTAATAAAGAGATTCAGCAGGATAATGTTCCTTTCCTGTACTTTACTTTCCTTCAGTACATTCAGAGCTTTGATCACAGTGTTACCGGTACCTGAAAAGGAACAAGATTTACATCATCACCACCTATATCCAATAACAGTCTATGGTCCAAGAAACTGGTATCAATATTTGTAACATATCTTATCTTTAAAACAAACTGGGTCATCATGACAGCAAGCTGGCCTAAAATGCTGATGCAAATGCTGGTAAATATTACAGCATCTTGTATGTGTATGTATGCCAGGTTAACACTTTCTCCGACCTTTTCAGTTACATAGCTTCTTTTCTTTGTATTTCAACTTGTCTAAAATACTTCTGAAGCATTACATCATACATTTGAAATATCTGTAACATAAGCTAACTTTCATTGTGTAACTGTTGGAAATATACCTTTGTACCAACGAACATTGCTAGGTGCTTATGCCCGTTAATAATTTCAACTTCAATTAGAAGAGTTTTACACTGTTACATGCAATTTAACTGGTCAGCAGTTACCTTGATAACATTCAAAATATTCCCGAAAACCAAACTTCTGACAGTCAATTCTACCAATAAAAATAACAGAATGTGAAATGTAGGCTTCAAACTGTTGTGACGTAACTGATGGAGTAGCCGCAGTGGTAGCACATCTGATCCCCACTATGCCTCTTCAAGATTTGATTTCATCCGAATTTTAAATATCAGTAATTGCAATACAGAGTCATTTTCTAAATGAATACAAGAGTGTCCCTCCCAAGGTACATAATGCCCCCGAAAGAGGTGCCTCAAAGTCTGTGTCCTCTCCATGTGGTCAATAAATGTACTATGTAATTTTAACTGAATCCTTCCATGCATGACAGAGTAATCATGCATACAGTATTCCAATACATTAAACACTAAGTGTGACCTTGACCTTTCAATAGGGATTGGGTCTTGCATGCTAAACACAGTTGATGTGCTAGACATTTGTGCACAGTTATTTTAAAATCCTTGAAAGCATAATAAAGTTATAGTCCGGACCAAATGTATGCATATATACAAGATTCCATTAGCTATAAACTCTAAGTGTGACCTTGACCTTTGTGGTAAGGAAATGGGTCATGCACGCGTTACCTTCTCTTGATGTGCTAGACATTTGGGCCAAATTATTTTAAAATCCTTCAAGGCATGACAAAGTTATAGTCTCACAAGAATGTAGGGAATATATGCTTATATACAGGAATCCATGTACCTTCAAACTCTAAGTATGACCTTGACCTTTGAGCTAGGGACGTGGGTCTTGCCGTGACACGCGTCTTGATGTGCTAGACAATTGTGCCAAGTTATTTTAAAATCCTTCAATGCATTGACAAAGTTACAGTCCGAGGAATGTGTGCATATATGCTTATATGGAGGAATCCATTACCTTCAAAGTCTAAGTATGACCTTAACCTTTGAGCTAGGGACATGGGTCTTGCCCGTAGACGGCGGTCTTGATGTGCTAGACATGTGTGCCTAGTTATTTTAAAATCCTTCAATGCATACAAAGTTACAGTCCGGACTAGAATGTGTGGATATATAGAGGATTCCATAACCTTCATACTCCAAGGTGTGACCTTCACCTTTGAGGTAGGGATGTGGGTCCTTTGCATAGAAACGTCGTCTTGATGTGCTAGACATGTGTGCCAAGTATTTTAAAATGCTTCAACATGACAAAGTTACAGTCCGACACGAATTTGTAAGAGGGGAGCCGCGGACGGGCAGCACATCCGGCCGGACTAGCCGTGAGATTTGATCATCCGGACAAATATCAGTAATTTGCCTTACAGGTCATTTCCTAAATAAAAACAACGCTGATTTTTCTCTGCCTTGCATATTGAGTAATTCAGTTTAAAACACAAATCCAGTATCATTGCCCTACATGTCAATTTTTCAATCAAAATGGCAGAGATTTTATCCCTGTGCACAAACATATTCTTCACAAAACTTACTCATGATTGGGTACATGAGAAGGACCTTTCTGTTGGCTATATCTGGAGGTAACTTGGAATAAACCACTTTGGCATCATGTGTGTCCTCATCGCTGTGAATCAGTATCTTTCCTATCCGGATTGAGCGACAACAATCTCGCAAACCCTGTTCCATCGCTTCACCTGTTGACACAACAAGCAAGTTTATCTGATTTATCATACCAATAATTACCGGTATGTAGATTGTAATCTATGAAATATGTTGCTCAAAACTAAAAGCTTTCTTTTATCTAAATTATGCTTTTGACCTGAACCTCAAAAGAAAAATTGTCTGCAATATAAACAATTATTCTACATGTATATTGTTTCAAAGTGTTGTCTTTGAAACATAAATAAACAGAATGGATCTAGATCAGTCACAGATGTACAACCAATCTGAATCCATATTAGTCACAGAAGCCTATGTCAGACTGACCTTTGCCTAATGAAGCTCACTAATAAATACACAAGAAAGCTTATTTTCTCGACTGTGTGAACTATTGGGAAAAGTTCTTACCACTTCTCATAATGCTGACACAGCAGTTACCCTTCTCGTACACCAGTCCATCATACTTGTTACCTATAAATAGCACAGCGAATGTTACAAAATTTTCCTAAAATATTAAACCTTTGAGTAACTGGTTAATATGTTGTTGTTGAATGAGTTTAATGCCCATCTAACAGTATTTTAGTCATTTCTACTGGCAGACAGTTTACCTAAAAACCGTCGCTGGGGAGAACCCGTACTAGATCCCTATCCTCCGTAAGAAACTGCCAGCTTTCTCACATAAAGAGAAATGGTCGGTAGCAGGGCTCAAACCCATGGCCCTCAATCTATGAGAGCCTGCGGTTACAGTGATTTCATGTCAGCCACTCGACTATAGAGGCGGATGTGATTAACTGGTTATGATTAAGTTATGACTCACATCTGTTTAATATCTTTAAACAACCAGTTCGTATTATTGATATTATAAGTAAAATCAAGTATTTTATGTACTGTCTAATCTTGATCTGTTATTTGGCTTGCACCATAGTCCACAGAACAGTGTTGTTTTGCTTTCATGCTATTTTTGTTCACTTAACATTGCAACACTGGTGTTTAGAATTCGCAAAACATATTTTAACGCTAAGTATTGTATCAGAAAAGCAAATACAGTTTACTATAAAATCACCTACATCCTACATGTATCTAATACAATGTACTTGAAATTCATCAACATTGTATAATACTCAGTAATTCAAGTAGCAACAAACAAACACATCATTTATTTAATAGAACTTCAGTGAAGCTTTAAACAGTGTGACATTATTACTGACATACATGTTCAAATAATGAGAAAAAAATTCATTCTAATGCAGCCAATGAGATTTTAACTTCTCAACCAGGAACTTAAGTTGCAAAAGAATTACGTCTTGGATATCAAAAGTGACTGATTTTTCAAAGTTATTGGCCTTGAAGTTACCTGACTAGCAAGTCTTTCTTACCTGTTGGGGTAGTAATTTCACACTCTCTGTAAGGCAGCTGATTTAAGCCTTCTTCAACAACCAGTCGAATCTTGAAAAAGAAAATATCCTAAAGAACTTTCTTTTCTAAATTGCACTTGGAAAATCTATAAACTGGATTAGACAGAATGCGACTGTCATGGTGCATAATACAACAAATGTATGTCATAACCAGTCTCTCAAGTTTTGTTACGAGCAGTGTTTGATCAGTTCTCTTGATCATACAATTTTATATATTGACAGAATTTTACTTATACTAAGTGAACAAACTACAGATACCTGTTACCTTGTTTAAGGTTGTATTGAAATGCTCACTGTTACAATAGTCAGACTCTTCTATTACATAACAGTTGACTGTTGACAAACTTTACTGACGGCAGTATCAGCTGTGTCTTGAACAACATGTAATGTATACAACAGGCAGTTGGACAGGCATTCAAAACAAACAGGCCTCACATGTACATACTGACACACGAGTGACCTACATGTATTTTAAATTCAATTCAAAGCACACGAAAAACACTAACCAGTCTGTCAGCATAAAACACAAAGTCACTTCGATTGGTTGTCCTGAAATGAAAAATATAACTGTAGACCTGGTAGAAGTTTCTCACTAAAAGTTACTTCACTGTGCAGCTTCCATCCCGCATTATCATAATGCAGGGTTTCCACTGGCCCTTATTTTTTTTGGCCACAATTATTATATACAGTGGTATGCAATATATAATTATATACAGCAGTATGCAAGGGGGATGATCCTGGAGGGGTGCCCCCCCCTCTTGGCTTTCTTTTAATTTACAGATCAAAAAGACACCATTTGAAGTGTGCTGAATACCTGTATAAGCTGAATTACAACTTGCACTAAGGCCACATAGACACATATTTTTTGTGGCCTTGGAAGCTTATAATGCCCTCTCATATGCATTGAGCATGTTTTTTTTTTCTTCAAAAAATCAGTCTTAGGCCCCCATAAGCGCCTGGAAACAAGCCTTTTAAACACATTTCAAAACCTTTCCTGACATGTAGTTTGACAAATAAAGAAGCGAAGTCTGTTGTACATGATATAATTCTTAACAGTAATATCAGCATTTAATATTACTACCAACTTTATTTCAAAATATTTTTATATAAACACAATAACTTTACATTAATTGTAATCATTTTATTTAAGTCTTTGAGTCTTTATAACACTGTTTTCTTTGAAGAAATAAAAACAAACAAAAAAACAGGATCGTGAAAATTGGTGAAAAACGAAAAAAAAAAGACGATTTTCGTATCACAATTTCACACGTCACTTACCAAAATATTGCAAGAAATCATTCTAAAATGATTTATTGATAGAGGGTTATGTTTTCCAAACAGGCTACTGGTACATTAATCAAATCTTCAATTTTTGTCAACTTTTAAAGGGGAATCAAATCTTCAAATTTTGTCAACTTTTAAAGGGGAATTTTTTGTCAGAGGGGAAATATATTTTGATTACAAAAAAGTGCCCTGTAACCTCTTTATAAATCTAATGATTTGTACTGTTCTAAAATTCTCAATATTAAACAATAAAATGCTTACACTTAATTAATTTGACAAAAGTTAGTTTGTTTTTTTACCAAGAGCATTCCTGTCCTCGAAGTTTGCACTTTGATTCGGGCTTAATCAATTATGAAGTATTGAGCAATGGTTCTTCGATTCAACTGCGAAAAATAGCTGAGAAATTTGCAAAGAAATTTTTTTTAACTTTACAACATTATACCAAGCAATTTCCGTTGCGAACATCCTTCGCTTTTAGTCATAATTTACTACTGATACTGAGACGTCGAGCGTTAATCATTGTTGAGGCAATGATAAACTAGGTATCAACTTTTAATCTGTGTCAATTACGTAACATAACGTGGTCACCAATGTAGGCTGTATATTGCTATTTCCGGGCGCCCAGTTAAACAATTAGCGGATGGATAATATGCCTTGATGATATAGGCATTTTATGTTGACTAAAAAAATGTTCGCCAGGATAGACTTTTTTTCGTCACGTACGATTTTTCTTCACCATTTGCAAATTTGTTTTTCAGGTGTTTCTCCCTTGTCTCTGTCCCAGCTTTGCAGACTTCCTAGGAAAAAGGAAAACCCTGCAATGCCCAACAACATTGAAATTGACGTACCTACTGTAGAATTATCCAAAACCTAAAAGATAAGGCTGCTCAGATATGATTAAGCCATTGTCTTGAAGGAGCCCACCATGAGATCCTTGACATAGTATGACTAATCTAAGATGGATCCTTAATACTGGTCAACTCCCATCCGATTGGATATGGGAAATGTTCCATATTTAAAAAAGGTGATAATAGTGACCCTGCTAACTACAGGCCATATGCTAACTTGTTTTATTAAACTCCTAGAACACATAATTGCATTTAGCCTCCACACATCTCGCAAAACACAACATACTTTATGAGCTGCAACATGGGTTCCCTGATAATGACGGTCCTGTAGACTCAGCTCATTCTTGTTATGAAATATCCAAAAAGCTTTCCTCAGAGTAAACAGACAAACCTTGTCCTAATTGAATTTAGTAAAGCTGTACAAAGTCAAGATCTAAATACTTAAATCCAAAGCATGGTGTCTCCATCAAACTGTGTTGTCCGGTCCTTTTAATAGGTGATCTCGTCGTAGTGGTTAAGCGGGGCGTTGACGCTGATCAAGTCCCTGTTACATCTGGGGTCCCCAGGGCTCTGTCCTAGGACCTCTGTTGTTCCTACTCTTATAAATATCTCCCTGACACGGGTCCCCCAGGTGCGGCTTTTGCTTGATGACCTGCCATTTACCTTGCAGTCTTGCCTTCTGATTGTCAAAGGTTACAAAAATCTCTTGTTGGAAAGCTGTGGGGAAAACTGTGGGACATGGAATTTAACCCTAGTAAATGTCAGGTCCTCCATATCATATAATTAGAAAACCTATCCAGTTCCCATATAAGCTTCATGGTCAAACACTCTCACCAGCTAAGGAGCAAAAACCTTGGGTAGACATCAGCCTAGATCTCAGTGGAATACACACATCTCAAGAATAACAACAAATGCAAACAGAACACTAGGCTTTCTCAAACGTAACATTAAAACAAAACATGAAAATATCAAATCACTCTCTTACAAAACATTAGTCAGACCACAACTAGAGTTGCATCATCTGTATGGTCACCATACACCCAGGTTAATATTCACAAGCTGGAGATGGTCCAGCGACGCACAATCAGATGGGTAAAAAATGATTATTCCAGAGATACCTGTGTGACAGACCTGCAGAACACCCTTGGAGGGCACCCTTGAGAACAGGCGCCAAGCCTCCAAATTGGTTACGTTTACAAAAATACTACAATCTTGTAGCAATCTCCCTGCCCAGTTACCTAGAAGTCCCAAACAGGTTAACAAGACATATGCACCCCCTTAGTCTCCGCCAAACACATGCAAATTCGGACTTCTTTAAGTACTCTTTTTTTCCCCCCATACCACAGTAATAGATTACCCACACATATTGCGATCCTGCCTGATCTTGAATCATTCAAGCAGGCAGTGGCCCAAATCAATTATTAGTCATACAACAGTTGTTTTTAACCCTTTTACTCTTTTACATCCTCATGCATCAGTGGTTCGCCAACCTTTCAGACAAACATGAAATTATGTAACGAATGCTCTGGATGTACGAGAATGCTCTTTTACTATTTTAACAGTTTTAACCGTCTTGTTTCTCTTGACTGTAGGAGCTATCTTGCAGTAGTTTTATCTTTTATTAACACCCGGCGTGCACCCTGCCCATAATACTCGTGAGAGGTGTGAGGCAGTATAACAAGATAGATAAATCATTCTCACTTGTCCCTGAGAACAGTCTGTAGTTCCCTAACGTTTTCTGTTGCTTTCAGACGTTTGAACTTTGTCCCAAAGTCATAGTCATCTAGATTTTGACTCTTCAATGAGTCTTGGATTAAATCAGGCTCCATTCTAAATGATTTCGTCTGGATGTATATTTACAATTCGGAAATTAACTAGGTTTTAAAGATATTTCGCTTTGTTGCATGTGTATTTTGGCGCCTTACAACAACCGGATATGGTACTTTTGCGCTTGAAAAGTAACATGACAATAATATCTGATTCCCTTTGAAAGTAAATGTTAAAGTCCCTTTATTATAAAGTTTATGTCTTACTGACGTAAAGGCCTCTTTTACATAACTAGAACATTGATTGATGTATTTCCACGTCGTTCTATTCGAATGTAGAGATATATGAAAAGTAGTACCTTTAACAAGGGAGGTCACTCTCGGTGGAAATGTCACTTCTAGTGCTAGGCAGATGTCACCTGTCAAATTGTGGAATTAGGTGTAAAACTACGACTAATCAGAGAGATTTATTGCAGTTATGCACAAGATGTATTCCACAGGAACATTTTCATCACAATTCAAGATTCAACAACAGATGTCATCGTGTAAGTCATCTAAAACACAAGGTTGTCAAACAAGAAAAACCAGTTGAGTGTTGCAACAAAACTTCAAAAATCATTTATCTTGACATCTGACACTTGATCAAAGAAAGAGTAAATACAAAAATGATTTTTGTTCCCATTTAAAGCTGGGTGGACTTGTCACAGGGTGAGAAAATGTGCAGCTAGACCGGGGCTCAAACCCAGGACCATTCGCATACAGGGCGAATGCTCTACCGACTGAGCTACCGGGCCGCTTACACATATTCTCCCCAATTGTGAACTAAGTCCGAACTGTGACAGACTGATATGAGGCATTGAATGTCTCCCAATGACAGCCGTCGAGAGGCTTGACTTTGGGATCACCAAAAACCCATCCCATATTTTCTTTAACTTATAAATGACAATATAGATTCATGATATACACCTTAACACCGTGAGCTTTTTGACAATCTGTGATAAATTATACTAAGCCCTATAATCCATGATGGTAATTCTTTTAGAAAAATGTTTGGCAGCCAACGGAGCCCTCATTTAACATAACAATTACTGAATTTTACAAAACATTTCATTGGTTGCAAAACATCTACATCTAGGTTTTACTGCTAAACAATCATTGATGATTATAGCAAGCAGGCGCGAATCACATGAATTTCTGAATACTAGTTAGTAGTTACAACAAATGTATAACGATCATTGACATTTTTATATAAAATTATACATGTTAAGTAATGAAATTATTTTATTTTTGTTCTTTCAGTAAATTTCTTCTTCAGATTGATACACTATTTGCAAAAGTATCTCTACCAGGGGTTTCTTCATTCTTGAAATGTCACAAACAAAACATAAAACCCTACTGTCATCAGGCATTCTACAGATGTAGAACCCTTTAGATATGCCATATATTTCATACCTGTAGGATGATCAAAAGTGTAAGAGCCTGTGGGCAATGGTGTTAAACATCCCCTGTTTCTAAATATTGGATGAGCTGGCCACGAAGAATCTCAATATTGTATTTGTACATTGATTGATTCAGTGTAGCTTCTGCATGTCTGCAATGGCATTTGCTATGGGTCAAACCAGGTCTGTTGGGTTACTAATTAAGCAAACATCATATCCACTACACCACAAAATAGAATTGGTTATTGTTTTATAATAGCAGATTATGCTGCATCTAATGTTTATGATATGATTGACTACACATATGATATAACATGTCTGTTTTTTAATTTCAGAACGAAAGTCGGTACAAGAACGCTTGGGGGTCACCAGTACTTACAAATAGGAAGGTGGTAAGACTACATAAAGAACACATCATCTGTAAAATAAAATATGAGGATGTGGTCTGTGGTCTAGTGGTAACATGGTGGACTTTTAATCCAGGGATTACAGGTTCAATCCCCCACACCTCTTTAACATTACTAATGGTCTTTACGATGATACCTTAAACTAAGGTCCCATGTATCAATGCTATACACTGAGTATGTAAAAGAATCAGGGAGTGTCTCTGCAACTGGTACAGGTTCTATATCTTGCACTATCCCGGAAACCTAAAATAACTAACCTCTTGAAGTCTTCTGTGTACCAACAAATAAAAACAACTCTAAAAAAAATTATAAGATCAAATGTGTTGCTGTATATGTGTATTAGACATAAACTTGTAGAATTTCTTTCTTTTTTCCATAGTTTCTACCATGGCATACGTATACAAGATCATGTTTCCATCCTGGAGCATCAGCGTTAGCCCCGAATGAGCTTAAAGGAGTGAAGGATGAGCTGCGGGCTCGGGACATCGTCAAGTCCATGTTCTCATATTTGTGGCCAAAAGACAAGCCAGAAATCAAAGCAAGGGTAGTGCTAGCTGTTGGACTACTTGTTGGTTCAAAGGTGAGTGAAATTAATGTGACAGGTGTCAGTCAGATGATTTGAATGCCATTTAAAATTGGATCTGGATGTAAGAGAATGAAATGTATAGAAGAAAAGTAAAAATGAATCCTATTCTTACAGTATAGTGTAAATTGGGTAATGTCCATGTGATGAAAATTTCGCAACTTGACAGCAGAAAGATTTATTTGCGAATGCGAATTTTGAATTTGGGTAAGGAAAATTCTCTAATTATCTATCTATGTGAAATGAATCTTTTTGGGAGATTTCAAATTAGCGAAGTGAGAAATTCAAGGAAAATAGCGAAAATTATATCACTGTGAATCTTACGGTACACAACTTACAGTACTGGGGTATCAGCAAATGGTCTGTGGCCATTGTGTCATTGGTATTATAAATTCCATACTTTCTAACTTCTAATTAGCTTGGACATTACACACAAAATGAATGAATCAATGTTAGGCCACACCAAATTGATTTGTTGGTCATCAGATACTCTGCCAAAATTATGTGTTAAATGTGAACTTGTGTTAGATAACTTCTTTCTCAAATTTTGACTCTACATTTATTTTGAATGTAATTTGTAGTTCTGGATTAGTAACTTGAATTTTGAATTGTGTAAAAATGCAGTGATTTCTCTTACATTCATTGAGACACTTGCAGATGCTCAAACTGTTGTGAAAGCTTCAAGAACATTTTGCAAAATGAGGCTTAAATATGTATTTTTATGCACATGTATACTTCTTCTACAGGTTGTAAATGTTCAAGTGCCATTCATATTCAAGTATGCAGTAGATTACCTCAACCATCCAGAGAGCTGGCTCAGTCTGGACAACCCAGTCAGTACAATAGTAACTACGACAACAGCAGTTCTCATTGGTTGTAAGTAATTCATATCCTTCCATTTGCTTTATATGCCATTGCAGTGAACGTACTACACCCGTGAAGCATGTACCATTTTCTACCTAATTGTGGGCCTTGAAATTAATTGTTCCACTCAGAGGTTTTGCATTCAAATGCCTCTGTTTTTGCCTTCATGTGTCTGCCTTAAAATTGTTGTACTTACTGTTAAGCTAAGGTGACTTGGTACAACTATTCAGATGGTGTTTCAAGTTCCAGTTTATTCTCAAGGTCAAGTAATTTGACGTAAATATTCATATGGTATGGAAAATTTACTGTCAAGCTTAGGTTATTTAGTAAAAAGTCAAATGGTGTGGGAAAATGACTGCCTGGTCAAAGCTTGCCTTATTTTGTATAACTAGTCAGATGGTATGGAATGATTACTGTTGAGCTTATGTAATTTGGCATAAATATTCAGATGGTATTGCAAGAGCTACAGCCTCAGGTTTCAACGAGTTACGGAATGCCGTTTTTGGCAAGGTGGCACAGAACTCTATACGAAGGGTGGCCAAGAATGTTTTCTTGCATCTCCACAACTTAGATCTAAGCTTTCATCTCTCCAGACAGACTGGTGGACTGTCTAAAGCCATTGACAGAGGGACAAGGTACTGTGAATGCATGTAAATTTGTGTGTATAAAATATCGTGGATTTTTAAGTTTCTTTGACAGTTAATTTGCACTAATTTATTTATACTTGATAATGTGAAACAAGTTCTTAAAACTTAGATTAATTACTCTTGAGACTCGCTCCAGATGGAATCAATCTTTAAATTGGTGGATATCGCTTTTCTTATTAGAAAATGGTAATGTTGATTTTTGTCTTTCGGATCTTAAAATTATGGATCAGTCTGCCCACGAAATCCATAAAAGTAGTGCCCAAAGAAAAGTTATGTTTAACTTCAAGTCCCATTAATAGCACTTGAGATTACTCATAAATAGATAATAAATTAACAGATAGATGTATACTTTTCTTTCATATTTTTGTTGCGTTTTCACAAAAAGCGTTCCAGACAGTGTTTCTTATTTTTTTTATCATTGAAAAATATAATACGCTATAATATGGCATGTTTTTCAAAGATTATAACAGTCAATTTCGTCAGTAAAGATATCTTCCTTCATATACAAAGTTATTTTACATTCAAAGTGCTACTGGGACTTTTAAAAGACAAATATATTGATTACTTGGTTTTAAAAGATGCCTGTGTCCACAGTATTTTAGACATTTACAGGAGGGCAGTTTACGTAACCATGGTTTCTAGGAAGGACCAGTACTAGACTCCCATCTTCTGACAGAAACTACCAACTTTCTTGCATTAAGAGTCAGATTGATATAGGCCGGCCGGGGCTTGAACCCATGACCCTCAGCCAGAGATAGATTCAGTGATTTCAAATGTTTAAAATGACATATGATGTAGTATAAATTTATTCTGGAATACATGTTTCAACTAATAGACCAAACCCATTGACTTTATACTGTAGAGCACACAAAGACAATGTGAAATTAGCACAAGCTGTTGAATCTGAAAATGCATGTTTTCTTTCGTCGTTTCAGAGGTATCAACTTTGTGTTATCTGCATTAGTTTTCAATGTCGTACCCACAATCTTTGAAGTATCACTAGTAACAGGCATTCTGGTAAGTTTATAATCACCTCATTGATTTAAACTACTGTAAACCGTATTTATTTTAAAACATTTGTGATGATTTATTTTTTGTTCTTCTAGATTTTTCCACTTTCGTTAAATAAAAATCTGTCGAAAGATTCATTTCACATAGATTTACTATTAAAGAATTTTCCTTTCACAAATTTAAAATTCCCAAATAAGTCTGTCTGCTCACAAATCGCGAAATTTTTGCCACGAGAAAATTACCCAATTTTCAGTATATATATTTATTTAAATTCAACGGTAATGGATATTTTGACTTCCTGAAGGAGGTCTTAGATTTGATGACTGGTTATCACAAAATTTAATGGAAATCGTTGTGAAACAAAACTTACCAATTTTAACCAAAAAATATTTCAAGATGGTTTGTTATGATAGACGGCAGAAAATCATCAAGATCGTTGAATATACTGCGCTCAGATATAAAGACTAAAAGCCAGTGTTTAAATGTTACATTACAGTATTACAAGTGCGGAGGACAGTTTGCTCTGGTAACAGTGGGATGTATAGCTGCGTACACTACCTTTACTCTTCTCATTACACAGTGGAGGTAAGTCCTGGAAAACATAGAAAAAATGCTTAGGCCAAAAATATAAATACATGTGTTTCTGGTGTCCCTATCGACAGTAACTTTTTACTGCTGACCTGAATTTTTTTTTATGAGATAATTGTCAAAAAGACCAATTTTCAAGTGTTTCTGAGCAAAACAAAAATAAATGAGTTAAGAATAACCTTGTCAAGTGCCAACAGACCGACCTAAAATATTTTAGCAAAGTTACTAGAAACACATTTTTTTTTTTAGTAGGCCTTACAGGATAAAAGTGTTTAGTCTTGTACAAGTCAAAATCAGTGTTCGGCTGTTGTGATTGGTTGTTGCAGTTAGTATGGCTGCAGATCGGTCTGATCTGAAACCATGGTGTTAACTGGTTCATCACAGACAACCCGAGTGGTGATATAGTACTTGTTTTTGTTTTTTTACCAGTTCAGTGTTTGAAACCTTTATTGAGGCAGTTCAATGAAATAGAGTAGTAAAAACCAAGGGAATGAACATATTTCTGAAATTACAAGAAATGCTCGCACAGTATTCTTAAATGTGTTTGAACTCAGAAAATTTTTGGAAGTTCTCATAGACTATTTTTTAAAGTTTTTAAATTTTCAAAATCACTGGAAATTCTTGTACAGTAATGTTGTGAGTGTTAAAATTTTCAAAATCAGTAGAGTATTATTATACTTTTATAAGTGCTTAAATTTGTTTCAGGACAAAATTTCGAGTGCGTATGAACCAGGCTGATAATGAGGCTGGAAACAAGGCCATTGATTCATTGATAAATTACGAAACAGTAAAGGTAAGCTTTTCCTTTCATTCACTGACATTGATAGCCTTTGCCGTATTAAGAAACAAAACAATGCAGAAACAAATACTTTATCCTCCTAACCTTGACCATCTTTGATTCAGGATGCTTTTGTCTTTCCAAGCAGTTTAAATTTTTGTTACATAGAAATCCTTAGGGCTGTTCCAGGAAAAAATGTCTAGGGGGGAGGAATGACAAGCTATTTTTATTTGGTGGGTGGGGGGTATTTTCGAATTAAAATTTTCTTGGTAGTGGCCAAAAGATGTATTTAATTTTTTGCAGTTGTCGTTGTTTTACTCTATTAATAAATTAAGGGTGAAAATTTTCCGCGGATATTTAAGGCCGCCGGGGTCATTTTTTAAATTGAGGTAAATCTGAGAAAAAAATTTCGCAGTGGGGGTTGGGAGACCCGCCCGAACAGCGCTCTCCTGCCGCGATTCGGTATTTCCATGAGTCGGCATATTACGTCCGAAAATTGACTCCATGCACTGAAATTTGAGACCCCCGGCGTACGCCCGGACAAAGCAATATACATTGTGCTACCTAATTGGTGACACATGGTGTTATGTTATTGATACGGATTAATAGTTTACAATTGCTTAAAGACACATGAAGCTGTCAAACTAACTAATGCGTGCATACTCGCCAATCAACGGCACGATACCGCCTCGAGTGGGTGGAGCAAAGATGTACGCATTACGATAATTGATCAATATATTATGAGAAAAGCGTGCATTAATTGTTTAATTCTCCGCGGTTTTAAACAGTTGGACGTAATTACCTTGGTATAAACAAAACAAATGTTGTCAATGAATGTATTATAGTTCTCTTTGTTGAATTCTGGCGGCCGTTTTTGCAGTCGGATCGAAGAACAAATTAAGCCCGAAATCAAAGCGCCAACGAAAACAACTTCTCGAATAAATCAAAGATTTTCATCGTTTAAGTAGATTGTCACTTTTTCATCCGATTTTCGGAGCGGAATCAAAAAATTTTTCCACTATTTAGAAAAAAATCCCCTCAAAATATTGACAAAAACTTACGGATTTGATTAAAAGAACTTTTGGCGTCAATTTTTAAATGCAAATTTCCATCAATAAGTGGGGGGTTTCTAGCAATTATTTGATATGTTACATGTGAAATAGTAAGTCAAAATCGGCGATGTTTTCGTTTGTCATATATTTTCGCGACCCCACTCAATAAAAGATATTAATATGATGCTTTCAGTTGTCAATTGCGCGTTCCTGTCACATGAGTTTAAATACCAATATTTGATTGACTGGGTGACACAAAAAGCTGAGGTATAAACAAACATGAATAAAATTGTTAATACGATAATTTAAATTTTTTAGGTGGGGGGTAAATTTGAAATAAAATTTTATGGGGGGTGCCAAAAACTGATTAAAATTTGATAGATGGTACCCTAAAATTTGCTGGTCGTTCCTTCCCCCCTAGACATTTTTTCCTGGAACAGCCCTTAGTAATTTTTACAGTTTCTATTCTTTTATAGGCCAATGAAATAGTCATTTTATATTGATATACCGTGTAAACACTATTGTTAGTGTGGCACTTATTTTTATAGATTTTTTGTGTGGGTCGACCCACAAATTTAAACCCCAAGCCTAAGACAATGCCCTAGTAGAAAATTAAATTGGCAAATTCAGGTACCGGGTATCTAGAAAATTGCACTTTTTCTCAAATCAATGAAATTTATGCCCACCAATCTACAGTAAATTCACATTGTCCTATTTTGCAACATATTTGATATTAATGAATATGATCCTTTCCGAAATCGTTTTAGTATTTCAACAATGAACGTTATGAGGTGGACAGATACGACAAATATTTATCAAAGTATGAAGATGCATCTCTCAAGACAACAACGAGTTTGGCGTTACTGAACTGGGGTCAGAATGCTATATTTAGTGTGGGTCTCGCAGCAATGATGGTGCTTGCTAGTCAAAACATAATGGCAGGTGAGTGGAGTTTAAGATTTTTGACATGAGCGTGAGTGTTTTAGAAAAAGGACATTGAACATAAACAGTGGAATAAGTAAGCAAGCCTACAGTATATCATATTGAATGATGCAACCTATATAAATATGAAAGTTTGTTTGAGCATGCATAGATAAAGTGGTATTTTGAAGTTATTTCTTACAAGCAAAACATAATTTTTGACTGGTTTAAAGGTGTCAAGAGCAATGAAATTTATTTTAATTTAACTCTTGATCAGGTTTGTTCTTCTGGCAAGGGAGGAAGGCATCTGTTACTTTTGAATGTTGTCCTGTTCCTGCCTTTTTCATTGGTCTATATCATAAGGCTCTCAGTTGATTTGTTTTGAAACAGTATGATAAATTATTTGAAGAATTAAGGTACAGTTGAACTTGTACTAATGGTAACCTTGGCTAAGCAGCCACCCCTACAAAGCAGCCGATGATGATATATCTTTACTCGGCAATTTTTGCATTTACACCTGTATTACCAGTGGCCGCTTTTGATATGCACATCTTGTCTGGCTGCATAAGACAGGTTTGACTGCTGTGTTGAAGAAATGCCTATGTTTCAGGTACAATGACTGTTGGTGACCTAGTTATGGTGAATGGTCTACTGTTTCAGCTTTCGTTACCACTAAACTTCCTCGGCTCCGTGTACAGAGAGGTTCGGCAATCTCTAATTGATATGAACACAATGTTTAATCTAATGGGAATCAAACCAAAAGTCATGGTAAGTGGTAATACTGATTGGTAAGCTTTTTATACCCCCACCCCACTACCACCCCACCCCAGTTACTGAAATGAAAGGGAGATATCAAGAGTTGGTCCTTTGCAAAACGTTTATGGTCCAAATGACCTTCTCAGTTAACCATAAACATTATCACTTTGAAGAGTAAATGTGTGTGCTATTTTTATACGGTGCTGCTGTTGAGGATTAGCAGAGTTATGTTCCTTGGACTTTGAAAATTTTGTTCACTACACAAGCAGTGCTGGGGGTTAATGATAAGTTGATCACTTGTTGTGATGGGTGTAATATTTTGTTACTTTGTCGAAGGAATTATAGGTGTGTTTCTCACTTTAGAGGATGTCTAAGGAAAAGGTATTGAAAATGATCAAAAGGTTTGTAGATTGTAATCCTAGTTTTATCATTTTAATGCCATAAAAGTATTGGTTCAATAAATGCTTGCATGTATGCAAAAAGTTATGTATCATTGCTTTTCCTTAGAATATAAGAACAGAATGAAAAGATGTGAGATGCTCAAAGACTAAAGAATAACAGATGTCAAAGTTTGCAAGCTGTATATGATGATCATGTTAAACATGCAGCAACCATTTGATTTGTCTCTCGCACGCCCTGCTTGAATATTGCAGTAATTTTCTTTTTCAGGCTAACCCAAATGATCGTTTCTAAATTTCACATTTTCTGTTTCAGACAGATCTAATAGCAGCCTTTGTAAAACCAGATGTATTTGTCTTTATTTTTACAGACTGATCCAAGAGCACCCCCTCTGAAAATCACATGTAATTATATTTATTTTACAGGCTGATCCAACAGCACCCCCTGTTAACATTACTGGACATGATGCTGCTGTAACATTTGATGATGTACATTTTGAATACACCCCTGGTCAGAAAATACTCAATGGGCTGTCTTTCACTGTACCGGCAGGGAAGAAAGTTGCTATTGTGGGGGGCAGTGGCTCAGGGTAGGTCTCTGTTTTATCATGTACCCTGCAGGTGGAACGTGATTCTCACTGCAACCAGTGCAGATCATGATCATCCCACATGACCTTCCAGTCCAATCATGATCTCCACTGTTCATTCAGTAAGTTTCCAGTGAACACCCCTTTCACCAAAAAATGGTACTGTAAAAACTGAAGAATGGGCAAGTCCATTTCAAAGATTTAGCAGGGTAACTGTGGTGGTGTAGTGATGATGAGCGGTTAACGCCTACCAAGATGCCCGATTCGATTCATCTCCTGTAGGCACTGATATTTCAGTCCGCTTCAGTGTTTGCCACCTATCTGAGATGAACTGGTTAGAAACCCAGAGTGAGTCTGTGTAACTCGGTGCATAATTGTATACGACTCAGAACTGGAAAAAGTTTATAGGGTCTAACTTTGTTGCTGAAGAGCTAGGGTTACATCATGCATTCCCTTGTATCTTCTTCTTTCTCTAAAACAAAGGACCACAATGGAAATAAGAGCTTGCTCTTTATTGTGTTATCCTTGGTACTTGGTACTGAAATAAATACAACTAAGTACTAAGGCTTACCATCTTAAGCTGTTAGTACAAGATGGATGATTCATCTAATGTTAGTCTGTTGTATGTCCGGATTCATAGCCACATGGAAACTCTAGTGCTAAATTGGTCTGTGTAAAAATTGTGACTAATTTACTACATTGTATATAGCTAGTTTTACTTCAGGCCAATGCAAGAAGAGTAAGAAGGGTTGGCTGTTCTGTGAATAATGTTTACTCCCACCTATAAAGTAATTAACCAATCACAGAGTGGGCCCTAAAAATGTATAAATCAGCTTTTACCATAGGGTCATTATAAGAACCAGTCAAGTCTGCCTGGAATCCTAGCGATAAAGTTAATTTAAGGTCACAAGCTGTAAACATGATCGGATAAAGTATGATAAACAGCTGGGAATAAAAATGGTTTAACTTATCTTGCAATATTCTAGACGTCATAGTTTAAGAATTCATGGATTGTACTAAGATACTATTTTGAATAGTTTTATTTTTATATGAAAACTTTAAAACAAATTAACGACACATTCAATTGTGTAAAGATAGTGAAAGTAATTTAAAAATGGTCTGTTTTGGTTTCAGGAAGTCAACAATCGTTCGTTTATTGTTCCGTTTCTATGACCCGGCATCTGGGAAGGTCTTAATTAATGATCAAGACACAAAACTCATAAACCTGGACAGTATGAGGCAGGCCATAGGAGTGGTACCACAGGTAATACTTGTTTTATTGTTAAATTTAGAAATGGTATAAGTAAAGTAGCATCTATAGTGTTTAGAGTTTTACCATTGTTGATCATTCTGGTTATGACCATATGACAAAAGCCCTCAGAAAAAGTTAGTTATTTTAGGCTTTCTGGGGAAAGGGCACAGAAAGTGTTATCCCCACCCCACATGGCATGATCTTGGTCTGATTACAACTCAACTGGGCTATCAGGCAATAAGTTGAAAATTAGTTGAACTATGTAAGCGTCCAAAATATTCATGAGCAGTTTTATTTCACATTTTAGTAATGATAACCTATAGCAGTCCATAATTTTACACAGCATTTAAAAATGCATATTGTAATAGAAGAGAATGATAGATTTCCACAAGTAATAAATTTGTAAACATATTAGTGTTGGGGAAACCAATTACAAACTGTAATTTAAAGTTTAGTACAAATGTTCTCCAGTATCATCGTTTGTTTAGAGTGTGCTCAAGTGCTAAAGGTAAGCTATTGTGAGCACAGAGTATTGCTAGTCTGTTGGCCATGTACCCTCAAGGCACCGTTTGTACCCTATTATCATAAATTTACATCAGAATGTTGGTCTTAATGAGCTTTAGGCCAAGTTCTAAATTAGGTCATGTTGGATCAGAAACTAGATCACCAGGTCAGATCCTAGAAAAACCTTGTGAATACTGTGAAGGTTATAAGTAGTATGTATAGGTTAAGATGTTACCATTGGTTGTTATTCTGGTTTGTATGTCCTTGATAAAATCTGCATCAATTTCTAAAGTTAGTATTTTAGAATTTGTGGAAAGTGCACAAGGTTAAATCAATGAAACCCTATTGGGACGCTCCAGATTCTGATTTTACTTTGGAAATACAGTCAAACTGACACTCAAAAATTGTATCAGGTCCAGATCTATGCCAACCAGAATCAATTAGGTCTTGAGTCATATAGACTCTGATGAATAATATAGGGCCATGTAAGCCCTCTTATGTTTATTCTAGAGACTGTGTGTTACTTGATGTATGTCTTGTTATTTCAACATCCTGTCCGAAGATCGCAGCAAAATCTCCAGGTGACGTAGTTAATGCCAGGATGGCGAAATCCATTTGAAACCATAATAAACAGATTCCCCATGCAGTACGAGACACAGGTTGGAAGAGGACTAAAACTTTTCAGGTTAGTGATGGAAAAGTTGATTAGAACATGCAGTTTTTTCTTCAGTCACTTTATACACCTGACTGAATGATATAGGCTGTAAGTTCATTTTAAGTTCCATTACTAGGAATGAAGTGATAGTTATTTTAATGGCATGTACATTACCTTATGCAAGACACTAAATAATGAAGATTGGCAGGTTAAAATTTACAGAAAGTGTTTAATACGCCAGGAAAGTACAACATGTATGAGTATTATGTTGAAAAATCAGTGAATCCACAAAATGACCACCCAGGTTTTTTTAACTTTCTCAGTAATGGATAGAGAATAATGTACATGTACTGTGATTTGTTAAGAATCTCTAGATACAAACTTTCATTTTTATTGAAAATCAGTTATTTCTGTACTCTTTTAAAGTATATTTGAATTTTCACTTTTTTGGTATTAGTATTATGATTAATTTTAGATACTAAGTAGCTTTTTTCTTCTCCATGAAAAAGGTAACTTAACTTTTCGTATGAATTCATAAATTTTATATTTGTGTTTAGCAGAGAAAAATGTTTATAACATAATTTGATATATGCAAAAAGAAATTAACCACTGTCCTGTATAAGGATTTTTCAATGAAATGCACATAATCTTTATACTAATTTATGTTCTTACTTTGTAAAACAATGAGTTTAGCTTGTTTAAATATGTAGCTAAACAAAGCAGTCGCTTGCCTTGTTTAGTTGACTTAAAGATATAACACACCTTTATTAAGAAGACACTTGATTTTACTTGCAGTCAACCCTGCTCTTGCAACCACCTGAGTTAAGCAACAACCTGACATGTGCAATTGCTTTATAGTCCTTCCTTGTAATATAAGATGATAGAAATTTATCCTGAGTTAAGAGACCACCTGTCTTAAGAGACCACAATTTAGTATAGTTCGATTTTAATCAGTGAGCGAAATTTGCACAAGTAGTGTACTTGAACTCATTCAACACAATGGTAAATGCAGAGGAAAACTAGTAAGTCATGGCTCTCTGCTTGAAATTGAACTACAGTCGAACAGCTAGTCAAGGGAGGCCCAAAAGGTGGCCACTTAAAGCAGGTGACTGTATAGTACAGTGGCATTTAATATAAAAAAAGACAGGAATAAATCAGTATTGCCTGCTTTAATAAGACAGATGTCTGCTTAACTGAGGCGACCTTTAACACATATGCAACCTGTATATTTTATGTAAGGGAAATACAGGAACATGTTCTACCTGTTCACAGGTGGTGAGAAGCAGAGGGTAGCCATTGCTCGAGCTATAATGAAAGATCCTCCCATCTTCGTTTATGATGAGGCAACTTCATCACTGGACACCATCACAGAACAGGTAAAACAGACGGTCAAAGTGACCGCATCCGTCGTCAGATGGAAAAAGTTGCCAACTTGAAAGCATAGTAACCTCCCACTCATTTAGTGCCATGAGTTTAATCCTTGCTACCAACCATGTCTCTTGTTTAAAGTTGAAGGTTTCTTTTTGAGAATTGGCATCCAGTACTATTCCGGTCCAGAAAATTTCGTTAGGTAAACTACCCACCTGTAAATAACTTTAATACTATTAAAATGAATTTAAATACTTCTGAAATGGGCTTTAACCACCAGGAAAAAAAAGACAGTTAAGACATAAATATACTGTCTCCTTTGTTGGGATACAATCAAATGTGTAAAAGGCCACCTCTGAATAAAGACTCCATTGTAAATATAGACCAGTATGTAGAAGCAGTGCAATATTACTTATGTATAGCATTGGGGGATTATACTACTGTAAAAAAGGTGGAATTTTGCTGATGAAAGGTAGATTTTTATACTATTTTAGATAACGTCTAATACATTCCTTCAAATAGGTTTACCCTCCGTTTCTTTATTTCCTTTAGTATATGTGTATATTGTGAAACCATTGAATTTTGTATATCTCTAATTTTAGTGAATTTCATGAGTAGGTGGATTTCCATGAAAAAAGGTCCAACAGCACTATTTTCTGCTTGAAAAGAAATTGCATTAAAGTAAAGCTCCACGAAATCTTATGCGTACACATTTATATGATTTCACAGTTTTGTATTTATAGCAAGTGTTTAATTTTTTGTCTTCTCTTTTGTAGAACATCCTTAGAGCTTTACGTAGTGTTACTAAGGGTAGAACTACAATAGTGATTGCTCATAGACTTTCCACGGTGGTAGACGCAGATGAGATTCTGGTTCTAGAACATGGACGTGTCGCCGAACGCGGACATCATTTTGAACTTATGGAAAAACCAAACAGCTTATACAAAGAATTGTGGGAAAAACAAAGCACAGCCCACCTGGAGGCTGAACAAGACATTGCTGAGGAAATCAAAGCGTGATTGATACCATATATTAGTTTGATAATTGGTTGTGTGTACAGGAAAAGATTTTCAGAAAACGCTGAGTGAAAATGCATGAAAGAGATCTGTCATATTAGACTTTGGTCATAGTTGTGAATTTTATCTGTAAGACAGTTGTGGGAAGCATATTAATTAAAGTATGGTGTATAGTGTAAGATTTTACTGCGAGAATTTGGAAATATCTAGAATATTCAGACATGTGTGTTGTATTGTTCTGTTAACATGATAAGAGAAGCTCAATGAGAATGCTCTGTTAAGAAATAGATATTCGTTCTAAACATCTGCTGTCAATGTTATGCTGTTAAACACTTTGAATTCATGAGACTAGAAGCTTGCATTTTTTTATCCACGGGTCAATTCACCAGACCATGAGTTTGAGAACAAGCAATCCCGTTTTTCCTGTATGTTTGCAGAAATTTTTTATTTCCAGAGAATTTTGAATTAGTGAAATTATGAAAAAACGAGGCGGGGATTAAACGCGAAAACAAAGTTCTCATGAATATTTCATGATTCGCAGTAGTCGGAAGCAGAAAGTGATGAATGCTGTTTTACAGGTAGATTGTGATTGGCAAGGTCAAAGGTTAAAGCTGCTGGCTCTCAGATTTTCGTGAAAAAATAAAGTTCATCAAAATCTCTGAAAATAACATATTTTAGAACGAATAGTTAAAAAAGGTTAAAGTTTGAAATCCTGTGAAGTATATCTGTAAATTTAAAATTATACACTACCAAATAGTAAAGCATTACTAACGCTTTTGAAATTCCAATATAAACATAGAGTGTAGTGGTGCCGTAAAACCAACATTTTCAATGGACTTTCGCAAATTCCTGCCTAGATTTTTACTTATATTGATGATTTTAGCCATTAGTTTTACATTGTACATGTAAGTATAACATTGTTGAAAATTTTTAATTTTTCAACGGCAACTGTGAGTGAGCAGTTTTAAACTCATACCTCATACCTGTGTGTATTTCAAGGACTCAAATTGTGTTTTCTAATATAAGTGGAAGAAAGCTTGTGTTAAGGCTGGAGCATTTGACAATTTGCAGTTTGTATTTAACATCTTTGTTCTCTTTTCCATTGCACAGTGATTGACTTAACATAAATGTATTCCATAGGCAGTCTGTTGTGGGATATAGTTTTACCAGTGTGAAGTTTATGACTTACACAAGCTGAAGCTTTCTGTCTTGAATTTGTTCCATATATCCAGAGTATGTACATTCGTAACATCCATATAGCATTTTTATATTTAATATAGAAGAAAACATATCAAGCCTGGAAAATCATGTTTCTTATATTGGGTATTTAAACCAGGCATTTTTATACAGAGGTATCCTTACAAGTATGTTATCACCATACAATGGAAAGTTTAACTGTAACTTACAGAAATGTATACCTCTTGGTACCATAAATTTTCCAAATTGGGAACTGATATAAGGCAACAGTCAAGGCCTGCTGTTGGTTTAGGCAGAGGCATCTTTGCAGTTTATAATTATATGCACATGCGGGTACACAAATAAGCCCATGAGAAATTCAGGATGATTGAATGATAGCTTGTAGAAATTTTCCATTCCAGCATTGTGTACAAGCTTTTAGAAGCTGTATCCTTTCCTGGCTTTTCATACAGTGTGTTTACCATATTAACATATTTTTTGTTTGTTGTCATTGGTGCATCACATTGAGGGCAGCTACTTTTAGATATTTCTCTAAATAATGATCATGAGCATATTTAAGTGCTCTACTGCATACTGTAGTCCCCCTAATAAAAATACATGTTACCAGGATCTTATTCCATTGCTGTGAGCCATTAAAAACAAACAAACAGAAATATTGTTTGTGTCTTTTTTTTTAAAAAGGGGGGCCGGGGGGCCCTATATCGCTCACCTTACAAAAGTGCCTGTGGAAGAATAGACAATGTCATATTCCAAATAGGTTTTCATATACACTTTGTAAAGAAAACACCCCCCCCCCGGTAATAGCCAATTTTGCAAGGGCATAATTTCATGTACAGTGTGTGCTTACCAGAAATAACATTTGTTTTCTAGCCTATGCAAACAAGGAATTAGTACATTGTGATCAGGGTCATTTTTCAGGCCAATGCTGTTAATATGTACTCTAGCCTTGTAGATTAAATTTTAACGGGGGGAAAAATTTTTATGGGGGGTTTAAATTTTTAAAATTTTGTTTGGTCATAACAATCTAAATATTTATCTAATATTTATTATCAGTGGTTTCAAGAATGCATTTTAAGTTCTGCTCCTATAGCTGTACATACTGTAGTCCCCACTAGAGCTAAAAATAGGTCCAAAAAACAATGTTTGACCAGGATCTTATTATACTATTGACTGCTAAGCCATTAAAAACTAAATCTTTAAACAGAAATATTCCTTGGTGGTCCTTTACTTAAATAAATTAACACAAATAACAAGTTTTCTATGTATACTCTAACTGTTACTGCATTTATTAATGTCTTCCATATTCTGATGTTAATTTACTTATACATTTTGTTATGTCTTTGTTACAAATTTTATTTGAGTAAGCCTGAATTCTTCAAATTATTTTGATCCACAAGAGAAAAAAATGCCAAAAAGTGGCTTATCTAGTTTAATGATATGTAGGTAAGTTGAGTTTGGGTAGAGATGGTGAATTATTTCCCTTTATTAAATATTCTTTTTAATTTTGCTTCTCTAGGACTTAGCCATTGCCTATGGGACTCTTGTTGATCCATACATGTAAACTGAAATATTTGATTTTGAAATTTGTAGTTGATGTATATTGTTTTTAATATATTTAGATAAAAATACATTCATGTTTTGAAGCAAGGAAGAAAACAATAAAACATGTTATTGCTGTATTGTTGTGTTTTCATCTGGTTCACATACTACAGTAAAACCTGGGAACAAGGACCACTCTCTTGAAGAATCTAAAGTTGTCTTTGTTGACAGATGGTCTTTATTCACATGTGTCTACACAATATTTGGGTAGTGCACGGTTTTCTCCTTGCTGGTCTTTATTTGCAAGTAGTCTTTAACACAGGTTTGACTGTACAGTCAATTGTTGTGGAATAACAATAATTTAATTGTCATACAAATCAATTGTGATTGTCAGACTTTTAAAAGATCAAAGAGAACTAGCAGGATCTCGTAACAAGAAGACCATGATGGCCATGTATAGCTCACAGGAGTACCATTGCTCTCAAAGACCTGATCAAGTTTTATGAAAATAAAATCAACAACGAATCCTGTTAAAGATGTGCTATAATTTGAAGTAGTGACCTTAGGTTTTTATGTAGCCTAGTCCAATTTCTGCACAGGTCATGTCTTTTTTCACATCAAATACTATCTTTTGACAAAGTTTAATGGAAATGCATCACAATGTGTGACCAGTAGAGTGTCAGCAAGGTTGATTAGTGTGGTAGGTTTTCACTATACAATGCTCAATTTCAATACAGATCAAGTGCACTTACAGTGCTGTTCTGGTTTCATGAATATCAAATGTCATCAGTGTGTCATGTAGAGTGTGAACAAGGTTTCAATGCAATATGTGAGATTTTCTTTTCTTTGCTCAAGTCAAGTAATATTTATTTATTTAAAGTCAGGTTTAGACATAGGCCTAGTTCATTGGTACAAAGTACACAAATAAACACCAGCTCTGAAGAGCTTTCAAAGGCGACTTTGTTAAGAATTGCTTAAACTATTTAGGAACAAAATAGAACAAAAATCTTTTTTTTTGTTTTGTTAAATTATAGTAATTTAGAGGTAAGACATGGTTAAGGGAGTAGAAAATCATTTAGTGGAGTCTTGCCTGTAATCTGTACGATAATTTAGTGAAGCTACACCTAAAGTAGGAAAATGGCACTCGAATCAACAGTACAATTACAGCAAAATGACAAGGAAAGGACCCCAGAAAAGCCAGTAGATAGAGAAAAGGTAACATATTAATTCTACTCCAACATATGTAATGGATGAATTTCATCTAACGTCAAAGATCTCGGTCTGATATAATTTTTCATATGTTTTCGCGATATCAAGATTTTCGAAAAATTTCAATATTTTGCTGTTCCCCGTTAAAACGTCATTTAACAAAGTGCTTGGTTATTTTTATTGATATAGTCAAATGAACGTTGTCAATAAACAGGTCTATTACAGCACTCCGATCACAGGCGTTTGATTAGTTCTGGCTTCCAAAACTCTAAATGCCGCTATTTTTATATTTTACTATTTTGTCAAGCATATAGGAGTGATCGTGTTTGCAAACAAAACCCGGTATTGCGCAATAATTTCTACTGATAAGAGATAGATGCGGTGGGCAGCGGTCGGTAGTCCAGTTTTTGAATCGTAAGGGATGTTTTTAAGAGGCCGAATTTTTTCTAAAAAAAAAGATATTTTATATATTTTTTCTTATATCAGTCTGGAAAGCTAATAAAATATACTTTTTATTCATTATTTTAAATGTTTGGTAAGATTCAAAATGAAAAATTCAAGACCAGTAACTTACACTGTTTTCATAAATGATTATAGCTCTGAAATAACAAGCCTTATTAAAAATAAAATGTCATTAAAGGACCAGTATTTCTTTCAAAAGTTAGAAAAGTTTTGATGTAAAAATATGAGTTATCAAGAGATGTCATAACTTTTTGAATTTTAAATTGAAATTCCTTTCCGATAGCACAAAAGTTTATAAAAATTCAAAAATTCCTTTCCCATACATAAGCATGGTAACACACAACTGTTATTGCCCACCAGCAATCTTAGTCAAAAATGCCATGATGATGATCACGGCGATCACTGCTATAAACCGGAATATGCTGAATGTTGTTTTAGATGAGCTTTTGAAACTATATAGTACTGGCCAAGACCAAAAGTTGTATGTCATAGCACAGCCTTATAATTGTAATATATATATATCTTGGAGATTTGATAATGACAATTTGAAAAAGCTTAATTATGGAAGCTACTTTTTACAAGCGACTAACTGGGCTTTAACAATGTGAATGTTCCAAATTCTAGATTCCTACAGAAGGTTCGATTAGTTCCAAAACTCTAAATGCAGCTATTTTTATACATGTATTTTACCTTTCTGTCAACCATATAAATCAGGTACGCTGAAGTTGTTTTAGCTAGCGTTCGATGAGTGGCCAGGACCAAAAGTTTTATGTCATAACACAGCCTTATAATTATAACATATATATATCTCAGAGATTTGATAATTACATTAATTTTGAAAAAAGCTTCATATGGAAGCCACTTTTTACAGGCAACTAACTGGGCTTTAACTATGTGAATGTTCTAGATTCCTACAGAACAGTGGTTTTGATCCCACATGCTGCATTGTAATGCATGCTGTGAGATACATGTGCAGAAGTGCACATTTTGGGCCCTATCTAATGAGATTAGCTGAAATTTCCTTCTTGTAAAGCAAGTTGACAGTTACTTACCACTTTAGCATCCGGTACTGGTGAACCCCTTGGATAATGATTAATCTAAGCTTACCCAGGGAAGGTTTTTTTACTCACTGAATGCCTGTGAAGTAGATCAGTGATCAATTTCTGTTCACTTGTTCAGCTGAAGGTTTTTATAAACAGGTATAAGAATGCTAAATACAAGATGTACATAGAGTCTTAGACTCTCTTTATTACATGTAGGTTTCGGCCTGTGCGACTAACCAAACTCTCACCAACTGCTGAAATGCATTTTATTTTGCATCATCCTAGTCCCACATAGAAATGACAAAATGAAAGCATGTTATCCAATATGTTATGCCATTAATTTGGACCTGAATGATACCACCCCCATTTCGACACACTTTTACTTGTCACCACCAGAAATGTCAGTATTTTCAAATACTGAATATTTCAGTTGTAATTTATATATACCCCGATTTCTTTACCCATTTCTACTAGAAATTCTAGACAAAATAGCCAGATTTCAGTTCTCGTCTATTTAGCACACAGATACTCGCATTTTGGACCTGACCAGCCTGTCCCAGCTCATTTTTATACATTACAATACAAAAACAACTCATATCTATACAGAAGAAATTACATTTGTAATTGAAATTCTTCAATTTCTCCTATTCACCCCAGTATGTCATAGTCTGAATCTTTGTATTCTATCAAAATCAGTTAACATTGTACTGTACAACAATGTACTGTTAGTCTGTAAACATCAAGTGGAGAGCCGATAGTTTTCAGAATGAAAAAAATGAAGTTTTTGTTGTTTTTCAGACATGTCCGCTGCTACTGAGAGTGTTCTATAACACCGGAAGACACAGTCCATTGAATGAGTACACCAGAGGCAATGTTCCATCCAATGAACTACAAATTTACACTTGGTATGTAGTTTGATACAGTTAGCGTTAGTCCCTGGCCCCTATATACAGTATTCTGAATAAAAAAATAACAGTGCCTGACATTCGGTCAGGCAAGCACAGAACTTTGCCTGACCAATGAAAGGTTTGCTTGACCAAACAACAGAAACTATTGTGTAAAAGGCCATAAGTGCCTGACATTTAGACAGACAGCAGCAAAAATTGGTCTGACATGTCAGACAGACAGGCACTTTTCAGTAAGACAGATGTAGCATATTTTCATATACAATCACTGACCCATTCTGTTACAAAAATCTATATAATGAAATGAACTGTAAATAATAATATACACTTGGTTAATAGGTCCCTGCGTCAAGCTCCACCCCTTCATGCAAACAAATGTACTTCAAAATTAATTTACACTTGGTAAGTTGATTGATACAGTTGCCTAAATCATAGGCACTACTCATGTTGATTGGTCCCTGTCTCCTTGTATAAACACAGCCTTCTTTCCTTTTATTGATGACTTTAAAACATTTCATACATATTATAATCAGAGAAAGTCATGGGTTGGAACCCTGCTACTGATGCTGACTCCATGTATGATAATGTTTGCACTTTCTTACTGAAGATAGGAGTCTAAGCTAGTACTGGTCCTGTCAAGGAACGTTCGTTAGGTAAAGTGCCTGTGTGTAAATACATTTTAACTGAAAAATTAACAACAACGTTAAACCCCCAAGAAAACAATCGTTTATTAGAATTTTTTCATTTCGTAGGTTGGATGCTACCCTGAAAGAGCTGACAAGTCTGGTGAAAGAAGTCAACCCAGACGCACGAAGGAAAGGAACGTTCTTTGATTTCTCCATTGTATACCCTGATTCACGATCACCCACATACAGAATGCGCGAGATTGGTACAACTTGCTCAGGACATCGAGGTGCTGATGATACAGTTAGTTTAGCATCGAAGAAATTTGTGATCGGAGATTATATAGACATTGCCATTACCCCACCACGAGGTGTAATGCGCCCAGGAGGTATGGGCCGAAGAGGAAGACCTTACTGATATAATGATCTCAGCATTTGTTTCAATACATTTAACATCCATCTATTTTCATTGTCAATATTTGTAGCATTAGAAGTTTTTATGAACAGTAACTGTTGTCTGTCTTCTGAAGTTTACACTATTAAGAAGTTTTGACAAATTTTAGACGATATGCAAGCCATAAGAAGTCGAGACAATTAAAGAATGTGGGTCCAACAATTGTAAAAGATGTGTGTCAAAAGGCAAATAATAGACATTTTAAGTTGCAAGTACACTGGCTGTAGAGAGTGACAAATAGCAAAAAGCTTCTTAGACTAAATCTGCATTATTTTACTTATCATTTTAAACCTTAATCATGCAGTCAGATTAACACATACACTTAAGGGAGTCGCCATGGTGTATTAGGTAGTTTGACTTTTTATCTGGACTGAGCACTTAATTCATATGAACTGGAATTTGAATGAGCACTGATAGAATACAGTCGTGAAAAGTAGTCACAGCAATTCTCAAGAACTTGATTCCATTTACCAGGCAGAGCACTTTCAAGACATTTTCAGCTGGTACTTCTCTTTGCGTTTTAGTGTTTTTGATTTTGATCGCAGGGGTTAGGTGTCGGACTGCTTCATGTACCATGTAACCTTCTGTTTCAGATTCCAAAGCGATATTTGTGTTCAAAGTGGCAATCATAATTTTAAGATAGACATTAGTCGCTGATGTGTTCTCCTAGAATAATAAACATTGCCACAGTTGTAACCAACATTATATGAATCAATAATAATACATTGTAGTTTGATTTCCATTGAATACAGAGAAAGTCTTTTCAAATCTTGTTTGACTTTCTTAGTCTGAAGTTGAAAATCTACCTTTTTAGATATTGCGTGTGTGACCGTGTCTAGTAAACTTCTATCAAGACTGTTCAGATTATGTCTCTGTGGTCAAAGTCGGCCCTGCCAGGTTGAGGGTCATATGTTTTACATAGTTATATAGAAACATTTAAAACAAATTCTTGTCAGAACTGACAAAAGGCCTAGTCTCAGTAGAGCTTAGATAGTAGTTGTGTAGCATTGTGTAGTGGTCCTCTATAAGGGCTGTTCAAAGTGTGCCCATGTGGTCAAAATTGGCCCAGCCTGGAACATCCTATGTTTTACATAGAAATACATACATGTAGTAAAATTGAAAACTCTCCTTGTCAGAAACTGTAAGACAAATACCTTAGCTATTTAGTGTGTAGCATGGAAAAGTTGTCCCCAGTCTATTAAATTTGTTCAAAACATGTCCCTTCAGTCAAAATTGGCCCCGCCCCAGGTTACACTTGTTTTATAGATATTTATTAAAAAATCTTGTCCAAACCCATGAGGCCTGCAGAGCTTAGATTTTTGGTGTGTGGCAAATTGAAAGTTTCCTAGGTTTAAATATTGGAAACTCTTTTTCCGTATACATGTACAATTCAACCTCCCCGAACGACGCCTCCCTAGAGCAATAATGTCCCTAAAAGGACACACATTTTTAGCTCAACTATTCAAAGAATATGGAGAGCCATTACAGTCACCTGTGCTTCGGTGGTGGCGTCGGCGTTGCTTCTTTGGTTAAAGTTTTGCCTGCTAGGTACTATCATGCACATATCTCAGTAACCAATTATGATATTGACTTGAAACTTTGTTAATGTCTTTAGGGGTTTCCATAGTCAAGTCAGATAACTCTTGTATAAATTCAATACAAATTTGAGCTGAATGACACCACCCCAGTTTTCACTTATGGTAGTTATATCAAACTTAGTAATAGTGTTCAGGGTACATTTTGTATCAAACAATTAATTTACCAAAAATTAAATATATAGTGATAGATTTTGACTTCTTTTTAGCTCGACTATTCGGAGAATATGGAGAGCTATTACAGCCACGTCGGCATTGCTTCTTTGGTTATAGTTCTGCCTGCTAAGTACTATCATGCACATATCTCAGTAACCACTTACGATATTGACTTGAAACTTTGTTCATGTCTTTAGGGGTGTCATACAATCAAGTCAGATAACTCTTGTATAAATTTAGTACAAATTATGGCCCTTGTTTGACTTTGAAAATTTGGTTAAAGTTTTACCTGCTAGGTACTGTCGTGCACATATTTCAGTAACCACATGATATTGACTTGAAACTTCGTTAATGTCTCATGTGGTGTCACATAGTCAAGTCAGATAACTGTTGTATAAATTTAGTACAAATTATGGCCCTTGTTTGACTTTGAAAATTTGGTTAAAGTTTTGCCTGCTAGGTACTAAATTTGGTTAAAGTTTTGCCTGCTAGGTACTATCATGCACATATCTCAGTAACCACTTGTGATATTGACTTGAAACTTTGTAAATGTCAATAGAGGTGTCACACAGTCAAGTCGGATAACTCTTGTATAAATTTAGTACAAATTATGGCCCTTGTTTGACTTTGAAAATTTGGTTAAAGTTTTGCCTGCTAGGTACTATCATGCACATATCTCAGTAACCACTTATGATATTGACTTGAATTTTGTTACTGTCTTAAGGGGTGTCACAGAGTCAAGTTAGTTAACTCTTGTTTAAATTTAGTACAAATTATGGCCCTTGTTTGACTTTGAAAATTTGGTTAAAGTTTTGCCTGCTAGGTACTAAATTTGGTTAAAGTTTTGCCTGCTAGGTACTATCATGCACATATCTCAGTAACCACTTGTGATATTGACTTGAAACTTTGTAAATGTCAATAGAGGTGTCACACAGTCAAGTCGGATAACTCTTGTATAAATTTAGTACAAATTATGGCCCTTGTTTGACTTTGAAAATTTGGTTAAAGTTTTGCCTGCTAGGTACTATCATGCACATATCTCAGTAACCACTTATGATATTGACTTGAACTTTGTTACTGTCTTAAGGGGTGTCACAGAGTCAAGTTAGTTAACTCTTGTTTAAATTTAGTACAAATTATGGCCCTTGTTTGACTTTGAAAATTTGGTTAAAGTTTTGCCTGCTAGGTACTATCATGCACATATCTCAGTAACCACTTATGATATTGACTTGAAACTTTGTTTATGTCTTTAAATAACTCTTGTATAAATTTGATACAAATTATGGCCCTTGTTTGACTTTGAAAATTTGGTTAAAGTTTTGCATGCAAGGTACTATCATGCACATATCTCAGTAACCACTTATGGTAGTTATATCAAACTTAGCAATAGTGTTCAGGGGTACATTTTGTATCAAACAATTAATTTACCAAAAATTAAATATATAGTGATAGATTTTGACTTTTTATGATTCAACTTTCCTAGTTTATACTTAATAGTTAGCAGAATTTTGTTTTGCTATTATACTGATAAAAGTTTTGTTTTATTAGCAAACACCCACAATAGTCAAGCTTGCTGTCTTATGGACAGCTCTTGTCTATTATGTAAGGAATTGACCTCTCTAGAGCAATACCTCTCTACTGTGACTACAACAAACACATTTCTGTGTTCCAAAGGGTGTTCACTCCAGAGAGGTTGCACTGTATATATATAATGCATATAGTAAACATCTAAAAGCTGGAAATTTTACGACTTTCATGTATCTTTTGTGTTCTAAGTACATGTACATGTACTTTCAAAGTGATAACTGAATAAAAAAAAATATGCACAAAACACAATGGTCTTTGTCTTACTGCTCATGGTCTCTTTGAATGTCACTTTTGAATGTATCGGACATGTATAGCCAAAAAAAGATAAATGTCACTTTTAAATGTATTGGACATGTAAAGCGAAAAAAGATAAAGAAGAAACAGAATTATATCAGTATTACAAAATGTATACATGTACATAGAAAAGAAATGTTATCATTTATAATACTTGTTATGAGCAACAATTTCTGACTGAATATTCTATGTAAGGAAAAAGTCATACTGTACGTGTGACTAATAATACGTGTTGATAACATTTCAGAAAAACATAGTCAATACGTTTAACCAATTCAGTTGGAACTTCAAGGAGCATATTAATATAAAGCCAGCTTTCTTCCGATTATCTAAATGTATAGTTGTGGCTAAAATTACAACAGAATACTTAAGTTTAAAATGAATCAAACACAAAAATGCAACACATGTATACATAGGAAACTATGGCAAATACAGTAAATATAAATTTTATAGAGAAATGGGAAGATTTTGTCAAATAGCCCAGAGCTTAGTATATTAGTGGACCTCTGCAAAGATTTTTCAAATTAACAGCCACAGGTCAAAATTGAGCCCGCCAGGGGGACTGCTTTTACACAGGAATATAAGAAACTCTTTAAAAATCTGCTCTGAAATCACAAGCTCTTAGCTTAGATACACGTATTTGGCATGAATCATTGCCTAGTGGACATCTACCAAGATTGTGCAAATCATGACCCCAGGTCAAAATTGACCCTGCTCTTGGGAGGGGGGGGGAGACATTTGAACTGTTCCTTAAAAAAATGTATCAGCTTCTGAATCCGTCGTAAGATTTTCTTAAAACTTTTGTTAAATGTTTACCTTATCACAAGGAGCTGAGTCCAAACTTAAGGTAAAAAAAGGTTTGACTCTCAATGCTAACGCTTTTGTGCCAGCTCCATATCTCCTACACACGTTAAGAAATGTTCATTATATAGGAAAAACTTTTAAACTCTTCTCCAAAACCGCAAGGCCTAGAGCTTAGATATATAGCATACAGCATTGTCTAGTGAATCTCTAATCTTTTTGTTCAAATCTTGCCATTGGGGTCAATATTGGCCTTACCTAGTGGTCACTTATTTTACATAACTTATATAGGAAAATTATTAAAAATCTTCCCTAAAAACATAAGGCATAGAGCTTATATATTTTGGTATGTAGCATTGTCTAGTGATCCTCTACCAAGGTTGTTACATTTTCATGTTCATGACTATTATATTACAGTTGGAATCTTTCTATCTCTTCAGTTTTATAAAATACCCTCAGTAGTACAAAGTAACAAAGGGCAATAACTCTGTAATTACTCAAAATATTGTTATTGTTCTTGTACACTGCACTTCCTCTTGTTGTGCTTGACCATTGTATGAAGTATTGAATTCAAACCAGTAGATTTCAAGTTATGCTCTAGACAAGGAAATGTTACAAAGGGCAATAACTCTGTAACTACTCAAGATAGAGTTATGGCTCTTGTATACATCACTACCTCTCAATATGCTTGATCATTGTATGAAGATGTATTGAATCCAACCAGTAGTTTTCAATCTATGCTCTCGACAAGGAAATGTTACAAAGAGCAATAACTGTAATTACTCAGGATAGAGTTACGGCTCTTCTACACTGCACTTCCTCTCAACCTCTCAATGTGCTTGACCATTTTATGGTGTTGTATTGAATTCCAACCAGTAGTTTTCAATTATGCTCCAGACAAGGAAAAATAACAAAGGTCAATAATTATGTAAATACTCAAGGTATAGTTATGGTTCTTGTTCACTGCACTTCCTCTCATTGTGCTTGACCATCGTATAAGGTGGTATTGAATTTCAACCAGTAGTTTTCAAGTTATGCCCTGGACAAGGAAAAGTTACAAAAGGCAATAACTATGTAATGAGATAAGATGGAGTTATGGTTCCTGTGCACATCACTTCCTCTCAATGTGCTTGCATGAAGTTGCATTGAATTCCGACCAGAAGTTTTCAAATTATGCTCCGGACAAGGAAAACTAACAAAGGGCAATAACTCTGTTAAGAGTCAAGATGGAGTTATGGTTCTTGTTCACTGCACTTCCTCTCAATGTACTTGACCATTGTATGAAGTTGTATTGAAATTTAAGTAAGACTCCAAACAAGGAAAAGTATAACAAAGGGCAATAACTTTGTAATTACTCAAGGTAGAGTTATGGTTCTTGTACACTGCACTTTCTCTTGTGCATGACCATTGAATGAAGTTGAATTGAATTCCAACCAGTAGTTTTCAATCTATGCTCTCGACAAGGAAATGTTACAAAGAGCAATAACTCTGTAATTACTCAGGATAGAGTTACGGCTCTTCTACACTGCACTTCCTCTCAATGTGCTTGACCATTTTATGGTGTTGTAGTAGTTTTCAATTATGCTCTGGACAAGGAAAAATAACAAAGGTCAATATTTATGTAAATACTCAAGGTATAGTTATGGTTCTTGTACACTGCACTTCCTCTTGTTGTGCTTGACCATTGTATAAGATGGTACTGAATTCCAACCAGTAGTTTTCAAATTATGCTCTAGGCAAGGAAAAGTAACAAAGGGCTATAACTCTGTAATAACTGAAGGTAGAGTTATGGTTCTTGTTCACTGCACTCATCTCAAATCTTTTCACATTGTTATACTTTTAAAGAGATCTGCTTCACTTGTACAATTGCATTGCTGTGTTAGTGATGTTGAGTGCATACAAACATTTTTTGGTTGTGAACATCAGCTTCCATGACCATAACGAGGGGTCAACGCGAAACTATCCTAAGTGTATATAGAAATAGAAGCAGATAGGATAGTTTCGCTTTGACCCCCTATTAAGTGCTTTAGTTTTTATATAGTCAAACCTATGAACATAGACCTTTTTTGGGAACTACACATGTGGTGTTTGTTTACAGGTGGTCTTTATTCACAGGTGTTTCTACTAAAGATTATAATGCACTGTGACCTCCCAGACTGTCTTTATTCACAGGGTTGTCTTTAGTCACAGGTGTTTCTACTATAGATGAATAATGCACTGTGATCTTCCTGCTGGTCTTTATTCACAGGGTGGTCTTAATTCAGAGGAAGCCTTTGACACAGGTTTGACTGTATAGTGCTCACAGTGAAAAAGATTTCATGTTCAACTGAACCAAACATGAAAAAATGTTTTATAATCACCGGGCCAGGTACTAGAAAACTGAAGTCAATTAAAGATAAAGTCTGCACTTAATATACACAAATTGATTTTCTTTTGAAACGGAAATAGATACCACTCCACATGACACATTTAATTTATCTAATGGTATGAGTTCAAGGGTATTGTACATGTACATGTGGGTGAAATAATTGTCGACATGTTAGCTGCAAACCTTTACATCGGTTTATTTAAGTAGAAATTTATGAAAGCGGGTAGTTGAACAGTTTGTGTTACATGCAACTATTGAATGTCAGACGGTTAATCAATATTTTGACAAAGGAATACTTCACCATGATAAACACTCGATATCTGCTCTACTCTTAAAGCAAAGCAAATTTATTTCTTTGTAAATCTGTAACTTTGTTAAAATGGCGACTAGTGCTGAAGATTACAGTAGATCAGTTCTTGGTGCTTCAGACGAATTGAAGGATATATTGTGTGAACCGTGTGAACATGGTGGGAAGCATTTAGAAGCTGAAGGTTTCTGTGTAGACTGTTCTGAATACTTGTGTGGAATATGTTTCAAAAACCATAAACGAAATAAAGCGTTTAGACATCATGTACTCCAGGACAAGGATAATATGCCCTTGAATGTTGGCACAGCAAATACAAAAGACGTCTGTCTACAAAAATGTGCTCAACATCTCAAGACTGTTGAGTATTTTTGTTGGACATGTGACACGCTTGGATGTACTGCTTGTATAACACTTGATCATAAACAATGCGACAATGTTGATTACATTCCAGACATTGTTGGAGTAAATAGAAATAATGAATTATTCAGAGACTTTCAAGGGAAGGTAGGTGAAATGTGCAATCGTGTCACAGAAAGTAAGGGCACAGTCGGATCTATGTTAATTACTTCAGACGAGTTCAAAAACACAGCTAAGGCAGTATTGAAGAAGCAACGTGCAGATATAAACAAATTCTTTGATGATCTAGAGGCAAACATGGAAAAGAAAATTGATGAAATGGACAAAAGTAACAGAGCCGTATTGACATCAGCCTCCAAAAGATATGATTCAATGATCAAGGATTTGACGAGTATGAAATGTGATATTGATACCAAACAAAATGCCGGACAGAACTGTGAAGTATTCATAGCGATAAAGAGTGCGAATCCAGGCCTAGAAAAACTTCAACTTGAGTTCCAGGACATGGGGACAGAAACTGAAATACAGAAATACAAGCTACACCCTTTGACCCAGATTCAAGACATGATGAAGAATACAACTGAAATATGCAGGATGGATACGGAAAAGGTGCGACTGATAAAGGATGTAGACAGTAGACGTGATGAGAAACAAGCAAGTAAAGCAGCACCGTCCTATCAAAATCAAAATGAACCCAAAGTTAAACTTCCAATAGAAAGCATGAAAACAGAAACACCACTGAAGAATATTGGCATTAACAGTGACAAGAAACATGCAAGTGACCAAGCACTGTCCACTCAAAGACGAGATACAACAGAACAGGATAAGAAATTAAGTTTACCATCCTTGAAATCATTCAGTCTAAAGACAGAGATAGATGCTAGCACCAGTAATGACAGTGAAGTACCAGATATATGGGGAATTACTGTGGTACAAGAGCACTATGCTGTGGGTGCTGATTATAAAAACAGTTCAGTAAAGGTGATTGATACAAGGACTAAAAAGGTGACATCAGAAATGACCCTGGAAGGCAATGTGTTGAATGTGACAAATGTGAATGATGACAAAATTGCAGTAGCAGTAGACTCAACAGTCCAGTTCCTATCTGTGTCAAGATCTGGTTCACTGAGTAAGGATTATGTAATTAATGTTGATAGGGCATGTTTTGATCTTGTTTATTATGACAGGAAGCTCATTGTAGCACAATATATTCAAGTTTCAATTATTGACATGCAAGGTAGAGTTCTGAAAGTTTTGAAAACTGATTTAAACGGCAAAGCTTTGTTTTCAAAATGTTTTGGTGTGGCAATCAGTCCTGACAATAAAACCATGTATGCGTCTAGCTATCTCAAGAACACTGTTACTAGCATGACACTGGAAGGAAAAGTAAAACAAATCTTTACAGACACTGCATTAAGAAGGCCACAAGGCATAACAGTTGATAATGAAGGTTATGTTTATGTCTTGAGCATTGAGACGAGTATGATTCATCAGCTGTCTGCAGACTGTACCAAACTTCAAGTTTTTGAAGGCAAACCTGGAGTGTGCATCACCTTCAACAGAGACAAACTTTATGTGGGTAGTGGTAAAACTGTCAATATATATGAATTAAAGTAGGAAAATCAGACTGACACCATTCTTCCTACAAGTTCATAACCATTATCAGCACTAATGAGACAACTGTGTGCATAACATATACATGTGACTGCAATATATAGTGTAAATATCTACATTAGGATGTACTACACTGTACATGTCAAATCTTTGCACTTTTTCTGCAGCTATGCATTACACATTTATCTATGCACTCTTTAAAACAAGTTTGTATAAAGCTACACTAGAACGTACATTAAATAACAAATATTTACACACATTTCTAATTTTCTGATTGTTTATGAATGTACATGTATACCTTATTCATCTAGTGGTGCACTGGCTGCCACACTCGGAGTATATCATTTGTATGTCCCATATCTGCGCACGTGCCAAATGCAAATTTATTGTCTAATTTTACCGTTTTTTCTCAATTATCAATGTGTATAATAAATTAATTTGTACAAAAGTATTATCATTGTATATGTTGCAATAAATCATAGCTATATAATTTCAGTGTTATAACCAATTTCTTCAGCTTGGATATAATCTAGATTTCACGCCCGCAAAGTGTTGATACAAGATCCAAGTTATGCATCATACTGTTGGCAAAAGTGATAGAACATGCAAGAAAGGAAATGTAACATTTCTCTGATGAATCAGCATCTCTCAAACAATTTTGTTTCAGGTCATATAAGAATAATTCATGTTACTAATGTCAAAATCTGAGTACCTGTTTCAGAGGAAAAAATGTTCAATGTTTTTCATTTAGTTATACAGGGAAAATTAGCTTGACATCAATCAACATGGCTTTGGAAAGCTACATAGAGGGTCATCAAAGAAACATTACTGTTGAATTACGATAAAATTCAGGATGAAATGGTTTCTGGCAGTCATCCCTCTGTAAATCTATGTAAAACTTGTGATCCCCTGGCAGGGCTAATATTCCCGCCCCACCCACCATGGCCACGTTTTAAATCTTGGTACAGGATTTCTAAACAATGCCATGTACCAAATATCTAAGCTCTTGGTCTTTCAGTTTTGGACAATATTTTCAAATTTTTCTAGTTCTACATGCAATGGAATTCTATATACACTTTTGGTAGATGTCTATCTTAGGAACACCAATTCATAGATTTCCATACAGTGCTTTAAGAGGAAAGGACGTTTTTGTAATACAGTAATTGTGGACTGAATGATGTACAATGGACACTGGATAACAACATAATGAGCTACCTTTGTGCACTAGTATGAGCTTTTATTTACTCCACATCATAATCTGTACACATAATACATGCATGTCAAGATATGAAAAAGAAGCTATACATGTCTATGTAAGAATCGCACCATGATATTTGTAAGTGCTCTTTTAACAATTTACATGCACATATATGGCAGACTAGTGCAAAAAAATGCACGTTTATACATATATAACAAAAGTGTATGTATATTCCCCTCGCAGTAAAAACTAAACAAGAGGGCCAAGATGGCCCTATATCGCTCACCTGGAACTTATGACAATATCTGACCCCGTGACCTAGTTATTGACCCGAGATGAACCATGTTCGAACTTGACCTAGATTTCATCAAGGCAATCATACTGAGCATGTTTCATGAAGATCCAATGAAAAATGCAATGTCTATTGCATACACAAGGTTTTTCTATGATTTGACTGGGTGACCTAATTTTTTACCCTTGATAACCCATGTTCGAATTCGACCTAGATTTCATCAAGGCAATCATACTGACCAAGTTTCATGAAGGTCCAAAGAAAAATGCAACTTCTATAGCATACACAAGGTTTTTCTATGATTTGACTGGGTGACCTAGTTTTTTACCCTAGATGACCTATGTTCGAACTCGACCTAGATTTCATCAAGGCAATCATACTGCGAAAGTTTCATGAAGGTCCAATGAAAAATGCAACCTCTACAGCATGCACAAGGGGTTTCCATGATTTGACCCCGTGACCTAGTTTTTGACCCTTGATGACCCATGTTCGAACTCGACTTAAATTTTATTAAGGCAATCATACTGACCAAGTTTCATGAAGATATGATGAAAAATGCAACCTCTATTGCATACACAAGGTTTTCTATGATTTGACCCTGTGACCTAGTTTTTGACCCTACATGACCCATGTTCGAACTCGACCTAGATTTTATCAAGGCAGTCATTCTGACAAAGTTTCATGAAGATCCAGTGACGACAGACAGACATCAGGCGATCACAATATCTCACCTTAGCACATCATGCTCAGGTGAGCTAAAAATAAATCATGTAAAATGAAACAAGAGGGTCAAGATGGCCCTATATCGCTCACCTTGGTACAAGTCCACTTGCCTGGTGGAAGATAACTAGACAATGTTATATACCAAATAGGTTTTCCTATATACGTCTTTGTAAAACAAGTGACCCCCCCCCCAAGGCAAGGTCATAAGGGGCATTATTTGAACAAACTTTAAAAAGGTCTACTAGGCAATGCTACATGCTAAATATCTAAGCTCTAGGCCTTGTGGTTTCAGCGAAGAAGATTTTTAAAGTTTTTCCTATATAAGCCTATGTAAAATTAATTGACCCCTGTGTGGGGTCAATTTTGATCCGGGGGTCATAATTTGAACAATCTTGGTAGAGGTCTACTAACAAATGCTACATGCCAAATATCTAAGCTCTTGGCCTTGTGGTTTCAGAGAAGATTTTTTAATTTTAATTTTTTAATTTTCCCTATATAGGCCTATGCAAAACTTAATGACCACCCTAGCGGGGTCAATTTTGACCCCAGGGTCATAATTTGAACAATCTTGGTAGAGGTCCACTAGACAATGCTACATGCCAAATATCTAAGCTCTAGGCCTTGTGGTTTCAGAGAAGAAGATTTTTTAAGTTTTTCCTATTTGTTGCCATAGCAACCAGAGTTCTGCATGGAATGGAATTCTTTGAACAACTTTGATAGAGCTTCATGCAAGGAACATCCCTGCAAAGTCTCATCAACATTTTGGCTCAGTGGTTTCAGTGGAGATGTCGTTAAGAAAATGGTGGACAACGGACAGACGGACGTACGACGGATGGAATGCGATCCTAAAAGCTCATTTGTGCCAGATGAGCTAAAAGCTGTAAAAACATTGGCAGTAATATACTTGCAGTTTTAATAATGACAGCCTTTTTGAAAAACTGAACATATATTGTGAATTACTATACTTATATTATATTTGGCAGTGTTAGATTTTGATGAATTCAAATTATCGGCAGTGTCGAAAATTTGCACATTTGATACCCCCCTCCTCCCCCCATTTAATACATCAACTAGAGAACATAATCCACATTAACATTACCCCCAATACACGTATCAAAAGTATAGCCAGAGGTGGGCTCTTCGGGAACCAGCTCTCAATTATCAAAACTGTATCCTTGGGCACACCTTAAGATCCATCCAAACACGTGTAAGTTGAAAGGATTTAAGTGATGTGTTTGCACTTTGCCAGTTATCTATAAAATCGTTCTTCAGAAAGACAGTTAAGAGCCAAACTGTTATTTGCCATTATGCCACCAATTATATCTTTAGCATAATAGTAACAGTATTTGATAATCAAAATATTGACCGATGGAAGGTGATTTTTCTCAGCTCACATTTAATATTAATACTTAATAATACATTAACTTTACTGGACTAGATGTGTGTTCAGTAGAACACTTGTGTCGCCCTCATATAGTCAGAATAACTAACAATTTTGTGACAAAATCTAAGTGTAAAAAGGGGCATAACTCTGTCAAATATGACCTTGACCAACAAACTTCGGCGGATCATGACCCTTATGTCATAAGCAATACAATTGTAAAGTTTGATGAAGAAATCTTAAGAAATGGCAAAGTTATAGCCAACATTAAGTTTTAGTGACAAAATCTCAGTACAAAAAGGGGCATAACTCTGTCAAATAAGACCTTGACCTACACAATTTGGCGGCAGCACAACCCTTTTGACATAAGCAATATAATTTGAAAGTTTGATAAAGAAATCTTAAGAAATGGCAAAGTTATAGCAAAAATCTAAGTATATAAAGGGGCATAACTCTGTCAAATATGACCTTGACCAACAAACTTCAGCGGCATCATACCCTTATGTGATATGCAATGCAATTTGCCAGTTTGATGTAGAAAATTCTTCAGAAATGGCAAAGTTAAGAGCCAAAGTTAAGCTATTTGCCAAAATCTAAGCACAAAGGGCATAACTCTGTCAAATATGCCTTTACCTACAAAATTGGTATATGACCCTATTGTGATAAGCAAAATAATTGTAAAGTTTGATAAAGAAATCTAAGAAATGGCAAATTTTTAGCCAACGTTAATTTAATATTAATACGTACGGATACGAGTACCTATTAACCTTTTCTGGAAAAAAAAAAGGGAAGTAACACTGATCAATATGGAGTTTGATTATACTAAATAGTTACCCCCCTTTCTAATAATCTCCACTTGTAGCTATGACCGTGAAATGGCAGAAATTACTGATTTGAACATGGCATTAAGGCCAAAAGTTTTGGCGGTAGTTATATTTTGACCAGTAATATAGCCAAAATAAAGCCACCTCAAAAGAGTGTATTTCAAAATCCCCTCAGTCAAAATCCCCTTGGTCCAAAAATGGCATAGTAGTCATAATCCCTTCGATAGATTTTACAAGGTATTCATAATCCCCTCAATGGATTTTAAATTTTTCATGAGAAATAAGTGTGAATGAATTTGTAATTTCAATAATTTTAATTCTTTTCCGTCATGATACTAAAAGTAAAGTAAAACTAGAGACAAATAAAAGATTTAGTAATTTTTTTTCATTCAACATATGCTTTGCCACTTGTAAATTAATTGATTCCATTGATGGGATTTTGAGTGTTTCCCACCTCAAAATATAATGAATATGCAGTACCAGGGGGCTTATGCTTTTATGCACTACCCCTGTATAATTTCATCAATACATAGCTCTGAGTATGTTGGTTTCTTCAAAGACCATTAGTTACAGGAGTTCTATTATACACATAGGGATGAGAAAACCAGACAAGTGCTGCACAAACGATTGAAATTCTCGAGGGTGACTTTTTTCTAGATCACAAAACAGGTATTTAATTTCCAAGAAGCTGTCAAATTTTTTTAGTGTAGGTCAAAGTTGGGTCCAAAAGTGAGATGGGACAGACATTAGTGTCATATATTACAGTAATTTCTTCAGCCCCTTTATTCCACCTTCAGGGTTGCTAACTTCCTTTTCCTGGTGAAAACTTAGTGAGGCCTGTCTAGCTATTCTTTTTTCTATGACAAGGTTCACGTCTTTGTGCCAATATTGATTTGATACAAGAAAGTCTGAAACACTTGTTTTTATTTTCACAGCTACTGCCACACATCAACCCACGGGTAATCTTTGCATCTCGATATTCCGCCATTGGATAGCTACCCCTGTACACCTTGGTGACAGAACGTTGAGGCCAGTCTAGGCGTGTATTTTATGACAAGATTTACACCTTTTGTGTCCATTCTGACTTCTTCAAGTAGATATGTCCAAAACTGAGTTTGTTAATTGCCTGCATCAGACATCAAATCGTTCATGACATATACCATGTCCACATTCTTCATATTCCTCTCGTGAAACTGTCATTTTACCAAACTGTGGATCATTGGCTAACTGTACACCTCCTTCCCATGCATATGTTATGGGGCTGAAATATTTAATTAGTGCATTATCGAACATTTTACTAATATCTGAAACAAAAGGATCAAAGTGAACCTACATAACTCACCTGAGTAAAATAAAACTTGACAGGTAGTGCCTGATGAAACATCTTAATCAAAGAAAAACAAATTTCTATTATGATTCTTGAAGATCAGGCTTGACCCAAAAATTGAATTTTTTTATAATTTGACCTTTTCACCTAATTGTTACACCAAAGTGAACCAGAGTGTGTACAAACCAACAGCTGATAAGTGAAGAACAGATATATCAGACAAATGATATCACAATATCTCACACCATGAGAACAAGTGTATGAGACATCCTGTGTTCAAAGAACAACCCGCACAAAAAGCAACATTTGCTTAAGGGGGCAGGAAATTCAAAATAACAAGAAATTTTGACCCTGTTTTTTATAGAGACTAACTAAGCAAGTATCTGGAAAAAAAGTGGGTCAGCTTCTTTTTCGAATGATCTTAAGTGATACACTATCGTAAGGTGCTTAATGCAGAATGAGTGAATTTTCATATTGTAAACATGGGCTTCGAGGGACATTTTTAAATTTTCTAGGGATGTCTTACATCATTTAGGATGAAAAATTAGTGATAGTGGTATTTCTATCATCATCTGAATAAATATTCACTCCCTATTATTACCCCACCCACTTTACTAAAATTCATTTTTTTAATTTTTGATGAATGAATATTTCATGATAAAGGAATAACAAGGTTTTTCAGATACTTTGCCTACAGTTTAATTAAAACCTTTGTTTTAGAATGCAAAAATAAAAAACGGGAGTCAATGTGCAATATAAGAAAGAAATTCAATCAAAACTGACAAAAAATGTGTTTTTTAGATTTCAACAATCTTTGAGATGCATGATTGCATAGGTCTGTAATAAAGAACTGTAAAAGGAACTAATTATTTATGAATTTTTATATCCTAACAATTTTTCTTATAAAACAGTTTGAATTAAGATAATATCTTAAACAGTTTTTCAGAAATGACTATTTTTGTACCCCTACCCCCCAATTTGGCATATGACAAAATTGGTCAATTTAGTCACAAAATGTGAGGTCAAAATATTTTTTCTCAAAAATGTTCAATTTTTTAACACTAAAATATTCCTATTGTGCCTAAGTTTACTACCACATAATTGTTTTTTTCCAGTTAACTCAGCATTTTTGAAATATAACAAACGTAAATTTCCAAGTGCAAAAATCCAAAACCTCACCAGTGACCCCCCTTAAGTCTTGTAGGTACATGTTTACCTAAACCTGACTATCTCTAGACTTGCAGTTAGTGGTTTTCAGGAAGACTGCAGTAGATTTTAGATTATCTACAATATACTGAAACATTTAACTGACGAATGGTGCTGTGGTCAAGTCGACTGGGCCACTGGAAATTTCAGACAAGAGGACCGCCTGCGGATGCCGGACACTCGTCTGATTTTATCCTTTTAAGTATATCTATCACCATTTTTAAAGTAACAGTGTCCTTGACCTAGACCCCAGAATACCACAAAAGGTTTTCATAATAATAACTAGACAGTTTGGTCGCAATACTTCAATTGCAACTAAAAATATTGTTTTTTCCCCATTTTTCTATTTTTAGAAAAAAAAATGGACTATGAGTCCCAAACACAATCCAAACTAGAGCTATCACTAAATTTGATTAATACCCCCAAAAGACTGCTTTCTAAACTGAGGAAGTTCGTAGTAACAGAATACCTTGCAAACAAACTAAAAAGAGATATTGTTCTTGGCAAATACTCGTAATTTTTCAAGATAGAGTTATGGTTCTTGTACACTGCACTTCCTCTCAATGTGCTTGACCATTGTATGAAGTGGTATTGAATTCAAACCAATAGTTTCCAAATTATGCTCCAGACAAGTCAAAGTAACAAAGGGCAATAACTCTGAAATGAGTTAAGATAGAGTTATTGTTCTTTTTTACTGCACTTCCTCTTATTGTGCTTGACCATTGTATGAAGTTGTATTGAATTCCTACTAGTAGTTTTCGAATAATGCTCCGGACAAGGAAAAGTAACAAAGGGCAATAACTCTTTAATTAGTCAAGATGGAGTTATGGTTCCTGTGCATTGCACTTCGTCTCAATGTGCTTGACTATTGTATGAAGTTGTATTGAATTCCAACCAGCAGTTTTTGAATCATGCTCTGGACAAGGAAAAGTAACAAAGGGCAATAACTCTGTAATGAGTCAAGATAGAGTTATGGTTCCTGTGCACTGCACTTTCTCTCAATGTACTTGACCATTGTATGAGGTTGTATTGAATTCCAACCAGTAGTTTTCAAGTTATGCTCCGGACAAGGAAAAGTAACAAAGGGCAATAACTCTGTAATGAGTCAAGATAGAGTTATGGTTCTTGTACACTGCACTTCCTCTGATTGTGCTTGATCATTGTATGAAATTGTATTGAATTCCAACTAGTAGTTTTCAAGTTATGCTCCGGACAAGGAAAAGTAACAAAGGGCAATTACTCTGTAATTAGTCAAGATGGAGTTATAATTCTTGTGCACTGCACTTCCTCTCAATGTCCTTGACCATTGTATGAAGTTGTATTGAATTCCAACTAGTAGTTTTTAAGTTATGCTCCGGACAAGGAAAAGTAACAAAGGGCAATAACTCTGTAATTAGTCAAGATGGAGTTATAGTTCTTGTGCACTGCACTTCCTCTCAATGTGCTTGATCATTGTATGAAGTTCTATTGAATTCCAACTACATGTAGTAGTTTTCAAATTATGCTCCGGACAAGGAAAATGCAACAGACCGCCCGACCGACCGACCAACCACCGGGTGACTCCTATATACCCCCCTAAACTTCGTTTTGGGGATATAATTAATTTAAAAGTCTTTATTCATATGTATGACACACTTAATAATTTAGTTACAGTATGTCAATTGTACTTAAAGATATTGAACATATTACTGTTTCTTTTCTATTTTTAGTTAGTGATCTTTACAATGACCCCAGGAGCCCCAATAACCAGCCCTATCTTCTTAAATACTTACTACAAACAAAAGTTGGTTACATTATATCAACTGTAACTACAGATAGTGAATAAATTACAATTTCCTATTTTTAGTAACAGTGACCTTGACTCCAGGAGCCCAAAAATACAATCCAATTAAAGATATTCATAAATACTTCTTATACACTAAGTTTGGTTGCATTTTGTTGACTGTTACAAAAATATTGTATGTGTGAAACTTTCTAAGCTAAGAACGGGCAATAATCCAGCCAAATACATTACAGGGTTATGTAACTTGTATCTTCCTTTTTTCTATTGTACATTTGATAGTGACCAAGTATTCCAAGTTTGAAAGTGATAGCTTTGATAGTTTGCATGTAAGTGACCCAAACGCAAAACTTTAAACAAGAGCTGTCCATAAGACAGCAAGCTCGACTATTGTGGGTGTTTGCTAATAAAACAAAACTTTTATCAGTGTAATAGCAAAACAAAATTCTGCTAACTATTAAGTATAAACTAGGAAAGTTGAATCATAAAAAAAGTCAAAATCTATAACTATAGATTTAATTTTTGGTAAATTAATTGTTTGATACAAAATGTACCCCTGAACACTATTGCTAAGTGTGATATAACTACCATAAATGGTAACTGAGGTATGTGCATGAAAGTACCTTGCATGCCAAACTTTAACCAAATTTTCAAAGTCAAACAAGGGCCATAATTTGCACTAAATTTAAACAAGAGTTATCTGTCTTGACTGTGTGACACCTCTTAAGACATAAAAAAAGTTTCAAGTCAATATCGTAAGTGGTTACTGAGACATGTGCATGATAGTACCTAGCAGGCAAAACTTTAACCAAATTTTCAAAGTCAAACAAGGGCCATAATTTGTATCAAATTTATACAAGAGTTATCTGACTTGACTGTGTGACACCCCTTAAGACATTAACAAAGTTCAAGTCAATATCATAAATGGTTACTGAGATATGTGCATGATAGTACCTAGCAGGCAAAACTTTAACCAAATTTTCAAAGTCAAACAAGGGCCATAATTTGCACTAAATTTATACAAGAGTTATCTGACTTGACTGTGTGACACCCCTAGAGACATTAACGAAGTTTCAAGTCAATATCATAAGTGGTTACTGAAATATGTGCATGATAGTACCTAGCAGGCAAAACTTTAACCAAATTTTCAAAGTCAAACAAGGGCCATAATTTGTACTAAATTTATACAAGAGTTATCTGACTTGATTGTATGATACCCCTAAAGACATGAACAAAGTTTCAAGTCAATATCATAAGTGGTTACTGAGATATGTGCATGATAGTACCTAGCAGGCAAAACTTTAACCAAATTTTCAAAGTCAAACAAGGGCCATAATTTGTACTAAATTTATACAAGAGTTATCTGACTTGACCTTGTCACACCCCTAGAGACATTAACGAAGTTTCAAGTCAATATCATAAGTGGTTACTGAAATATGTGCAGGATAGTACCTAGCAGGCAAAACTTTAACCAAATTTTCAAAGTCAAACAAGGGCCATAATTTGTACTAAATTTATACAAGAGTTATCTGCCTTGATTGTATGACACCCCTAAAGACATGAACAAAGTTTCAAGTCAATATCATCATAAGTGGTTACTGATATATGTGCATGATAGTACTTAGCAGGCAAAACTTTAACCAAAGAAGCAACGCCGACGCCGACGCACAAGTGACTGTAATAGCTCTCCATATTCTCCGAATAGTCGAGCTAAAAATCAGACTAATTTAAAATGACAAAGTCCAAAAATATTAAAATATACCCCCTCCCCTTTCTAAATGTGAAACTCAAAAGCCTGTTTGATATGCTGAAGTAAATTATCCATTTATTGTTTGTGAAAAATTTGAAATCAATCTACCAAAAAATTAAAAAGCTATGTCCAATTCTCAAAATCAAAAAAAATCCATTAAAATTTGTGTTTTTTACCCCAAACAAGAGGGCCATGATGGCCCTATATCGCTCACCTGACTACCATTGGCTATAATACAAGGGGTCATGATTCTAACATAATTCGTAGAGGTCCACTACACAATGCCAAGTAACATTTCAAATATCTATTATCTGCCTGTCTGCCTTGTGTTTTTTTTTTTTAAGTTTTCCCTATATAAACCAATGTGAAATCAAGTGCTTTCCCCCCTTACCAGGAAGGGTTAATTTTGACCAGATAGTTGTGATTTGAACAATCTTGGTAAAGGTCCACTAGACAATGCTACATGCTAAATATCTAAGCTCTAGGCCTTGTGGTTTCAGAGAAGATTTTAAAGATTTTCCTATATATACCTATGTAAAACCAAGTGACCCCCCGGGCAGGGTCAATTTTGACCCAGGGCTTATAATTTGAACAATCTTGGTACAAGTCCACTAGATAATGCCACATGCTAAATATCTAAGCTCTAGGCCTTGTGGTTTCAGAGAAGAAGATTTTTAAAGATTTTCCTATATAAGCCTATGTAAAACCAAGTGACCCCCCCAGGCAGGGTCAATTTTGACCCAGTGCTTATCATTTGAACAATCTTGGTACAAGTCCACTAGATAATGCCACATGCTAAATATCTAAGCTCTAGGCCTTGTGGTTTCAGAGATGAAGATTTTTAACGTTTTTTCTACATAAGCCTATGCAAAACTAAGTGACCACCCGCACGGGGTCATAATTTGAACAAACTTGGTAAAGGTCCACTAGACAATGTTACATGCCAAATATCTAAGCTCTAGGCCTTGTGGTTTCACAGAAGAAATTTTTTAAAGTTTTTCCTATATATACCTATGCAAAACTAAGTATCCACCCTAGCGGGGTCAATTTTGATGCGGGGTTCATTGTTTGAACAATCTTGGTAGAGGTCTACTAGACAATGCTACATGCCAAATATCTAAGCTCTAGGCCTTATGGTTTCAGAGAAGAAGATTTTTATCATATTATGCCATAGCAACCACAGTGCTGCATGGAATGGAATTTTTTGAACAACTTTGATAGAGCTTCATGCAAGGAACATCCCTGCAAAGTTTCATTAACATTAGCCCTGTGGTTTCAGAGGAGATGTCGTTTGAAGGAAATGGTGGATAGACGGACTTGTGCCAGATGAGCTAAAAACAGGTCAGACTCAGCAGCTTTAGGATACAATATGAAGAAGGGTACAAGATGAACAAGTTTCCCCAAGTTCTAGTGATAGCTTTGATAGTTTCCATGTAAGTGACCTAAACGCAAAACTTAACCAATGAGGACGACGACCACTACAATCTAGTGACGACAATAGCTCGTCATTTTTTTCAAAAACCAGACGAGCTAAAAACTTCTCAGTTTTTCACACCCACCTAGAGATGAACTGGTTAGAAACTCAGATGTAGTCTTGTGTGTACTGGTACTATCCCTCACAGACATAAAGAACCAAGGGGACTATCTATAAAAGAAGCAGGGTCTGGTACCCGGATTTCTTTGTATCTGCATCTGTCTTTTCAACTGCGCCTGTCAAGGGTCTTTGCAGTTGCCTCTGTGGAGAAATCCTGGGATCGTCTGGGACTATAAACAATCTAAATCACATACTTTACTGATGAGGTTCCCACTAGTACGTTAGCCAGATTTACAACGACATTGCAGTTATACTTACTTGCTGGGTGACGTTACTGTGATGTCATAGTCATCAGGGGCCATACTTCGTACATCTGTGTAACTGAAAGAAAAAAGAAGGAAATTTCTAATTTATTAAATTTCATATTTTATTTTGAATTGTAGTTGGTGAAATTTCAAAGGGTTTGGTAACATAAGTTTTTGCCATTTAATACACATGTTTTATACATTAAATTCTTTTTTGACTAAATTGAAAGAAGAACAAACAAGAGCACCGCAAAGCGCAGCAATATACGCCCGAAGTGTTGTATCAGAGAATGGGAGCAAAATTTAGGCTGTTGAAGCCCAACGGACGGGAACAAGAATAAAAAATTGAAGTTATATAAAAAAATCTAAGTCCCCAACCAGAAAATCCTAACCTGGTACAAAAATGTCAAAAAACCTCAAAAAATTGAAGGTACCATTCATGTTGTACCACAGAAAAGTGGTCTCGGTTTTTCCGTACTGCCAATAATAAAAAAGTTACAAAATATGCTATTGATAGTAACATAAAAGGGAAGTAATTCAATAAAAAAATTAAACAAACAAAATAGAATCTCCCAAATAAAAACAAGAGCACTGTAATTAAGAGCAAATGCAGAGCAATATCCACACAATTATATGACGCTTGAACCCTAAGTGTGACCTTGACCTTGAAGTGAGCCATCCGGAACATGGCTTCTGCACATCGTCTCAATGTGGTAAACAATTGTGTCAGGTTTCTTCGAAATCCTTCACAGGGTTCAAGAGTTACAGAGCGGAAGGGAAACAAAATCATATGACCTTTGACCCCTAAGTATGACCTTGACCTTGAATCCAGCCATCCGGAACATTGCTTCTGCACGTCGTCTCAGTCTGGTTAACATTTGTGTCAGGTTTCTTGGAAATCCTTCAAGGGGTTCAAGAGTTACAGAGCGGAAGGAAAACAAAATCATATGACCTTTGACCGCTAAGTATGACCTTGACCTTGAATCCAGCCATCCGGAACATTGCTTCTGCACGTCGTCTCAGTCTGGTTAACATTTGTGTCAGGTTTCTTCGAAATCCTTCAAGGGGTTCAAGAGTTACAGAGCGGAAGGGAAACAAAATCATATGACCTTTGACCGCTAAGTATGACCTTGACCTTGAATCCAGCCATCCGGAACATTGCTTCTGCACGTCGTCTCAGTCTGGTTAACATTTGTGTCAGGTTTTCCTCGAAATCCTTCAACGGGTTCAAGAGTTACAGAGCGAAAGGGAAACAAAATCATATGACCTTTGACCGCTAAGTATGACCTTGACCTTGAATCCAGCCATCCGGAACATTGCTTCTGCACGTCGTCTCAGTCTGGTTAACATTTGTGTCAGGTTTCTTCGAAATCCTTCAAGGGGTTCAAGAGTTACAGAGCGGAAGGGAAACAAAATCATATGACCTTTGACCGCTAAGTATGACCTTGACCTTGAATCCAGCCATCCGGAACATTGCTTCTGCACGTCGTCTCAGTCTGGTTAACATTTGTGTCAGGTTTCTTCGAAATCCTTTAAGGGGTTCAACAGTTAGAGAGCGGAAGGGAAATTGCTAACGGACAGACGGACACCGAGGCGATAACATAATACGTCCCTTCGGGCATATAAAAATTGGAATAACTAGATATTACTTCCTTGTAAGAAATGAGTTCAATCCTTTAAGATTGTTTGGAATTATTTCAAATCAGTAAGGTGTTACTTTCTTCTTTTAAATGTTTTTTTAATTATCACAAGCAGTAACACATCTTGTTCTTTATAACTTCTGCAAATATTTAAAGTTGGCATGGAAAAAATACCTGCAGTTGGGTCCTGCACAATTTTTTATTGGTCTTATTTTCAGTCAATTATAAAACAAATTCATTGTAAATATGCATGTAATACTTAGTTACTTACAATCTTTCTTCAAAACCAGGAATAAGACAGTTTCCTCCAGTGGTTAAGATATTACCATACAAGTGAGGGTGCATCTCTGAAAAATATAGGAAAACTTAATCTGTAAAATTGACACTGCTTTAATCACAAAGTACATCTTTCATGTTTTAGTGTTATGTTTATTTTTCTGCTATTTGTAAGAAGAAGTTGAAGGCCATCATGTGGAAATATTTACTTGTAAAATGTTTCAGAGGATTTCTGGAGGATATTACATTTTTTTTTGCAATTACTAAACAACATTTTACCAAATCTATTACATGTCAATTGAAGCACATCATTGACAAATGATTGAGAAGATATTAGAGTTGGTTAAGATTAGTTGAATATTAGATACAGTCAAACCTGTGACCGAAGACCACCTGCTGGAAGAAATAGGTCTTTTTTGACAAGTGTTTCTATCATTATTAATTTATATATAAATAGTGGACCACTTTCTCTCTATTGGTCTTTATTCACAGGATTGTCTTTTCTAGGAAATGATCTTTAACACAGATATGAATGTAAATGTCCAACAACAAATTTTGGTTCATACCGTCTGGCTGAGTTGAACTAACGGCATGTATTAATGCCTCGGCGATACCCATTTCTTGCACGCCAACATCAGATGGGTGAAACAGCAATTCTGGTACAGCAAACCTTTCATTGTTCATTCTTATAATCTGTAAATAAATGTAAAACAGCTGTATAAACACACTTATAGCTGTAAAATATGCTTATTGTTGTATAAACATGCTTAATGCTGTGAAATATGCTTATTGTGGTATAAACATGCTTATTGCTATATAAACATGCTTATTCCTGTATAAACATGCTTTATTGTGGTATAAACATGCTTATTGCTGTATTAACATGCTTTATTGTGGTATAAACATGCTTATTGCTGTATAAACATGCTTATTGCTGTATAAACATGCTTTATTGTGGTATAAACATTATTGCTGTATAAACACGCTTATTGCTGTATAAACAAGCTTTATTGCTGTATAAAATGCTTATTTTGGTATAAACATGCTTATTTTGGTATAAACATGCTTATTGCTGTAAAAACATGCTTATTGTGGTATAAACATGCTTATTGTGGTATAAACATGCTTTATTGTGGTATAAACATGCTTATTGCTGTATAAACATGCTTATTGCTGTATAAACATGCTTATTGCTGTATAAACATGCTTATTGTGGTATAAACATGCTTTATTGTGGTATAAACATGCTTATTGCTGTATAAACATGCTTATTGCTGTATAAACATGCTTTATTGTGGTATAAACATTATTGCTGTATAAACACGCTTATTGCTGTATAAACATGCTTTATTGCTGTATAAAATGCTTATTTTGGTATAAACATGCTTATTGCTGTATAAACATGCTTATTGCTGTAAAAACATGCTTTATTGTGGTATAAACATTATTGCTGTATAAACACGCTTATTGCTGTATAAACATGCTTTATTGCTGTATAAAATGCTTATTTTGGTATAAACATGCTTATTGCTGTATAAACATGCTTATTGCTGTAAAAACATGCTTATTATGGTATAAACATGCTTATTGTGGTATAAACATGCTTTATTGTGGTATAAACATGCTTATTGCTGTATAAACATGCTTATTGCTGTATAAACATGCTTATTGTTGTAAAAACATGCTTAATGCAGTATAAACATGCTTATTGTGGTATAAACATGCTTACTGCTGTAAAAACATGCTTATTGTTGTATAAACATGCTTAATGCAGTATAAACATGCTTATTGTGGTATAAACATGCTTACTGCTGTAAAAACATGCTTATTGTTGTATAAACATGCTTATTGTGGTATAAACATGCTTATTGCTGTATAAACATAAATGCTTACTGCTGTATAGACATGCTTTTTGTGGTATAAACATGCTTATAATGGTATAAACATGCTTACTGCTGTATAAACATGCTTATTGCTGTATAATCATGCTCATTATTAATGTATAAACATGCTTATTGTGGTATGAACAAGCTTACTGCTGTAAAACTTCTATTACAAAACACATTTACTGCAATCATTTTCAAACACTGCTACTGATAAAAGACATTTGAACCAGAGTAAGCAACTCCAATCTGTGGATGCTCAAATTTACTTTTTGACACTCTTTTCAATATCCAACAAGAAATGAAAACTTGTAAAAGACACAACACTCAAATAAACTTGACAATCTGTGATGCAATTAATTTACGATAACATCATAACTGACAGAAAACTGATTGAACACATTGATAAACAGAATTTGTTTAAAGTTAATCTTTAAAAACAGTGGTCAAAATCTGCTTTTTACATTCTTTTTCAAATTCAACTGTTCAGTGACATAAAAATAATTCAATATTGCCACTCTCATCACTATGTTGATTTGCTTTTGGCCTGTGAATATATTACAACACAATTCTTTAATATTGTTACTTGTTCATTTCCCTGCGCTCGTCCAGTGGTCTCCTCCTGCGGTCTCACATACCCTCTCTTTATGTGTGTGTAGTCGGGCAAAACATAGTCACGCATCACTGTATTCTCTAGTCCTTTCTTTCTATAATATATTGATCTTTGAGTTAATATGAGTCGTTAAAAGTTTTTTTCAAAATAGCTGCAAAACTGGAATTATTACGTTATAATCCCCCTCCCTCCCTCCTACCTTTTTGTCTGCTGCCTTTACGTTGCCTGTTGCCTTTTCTTTTAGTTGGACAAATCATTCTCATGTGTGTATGGCAAGACCCGGTTGTTTGAAACTTTAACCGTCTGTCGATTAACTTTTGACTGAATACTAGATGCCCACGTGCAACATGTCAAGCTCGCCAGCTGTCAAAAGGACTAACCTCCTTACCAAGTAGAGATAGGTCAAAATACACCTGAATATTGGATGTAACATGCATGTTGTACCACAGAAAAGAGGTCTTGATTTTTCTCGACAGCCAGTAATAAAAGAAGTTACAATATAAGCTATTTATAGTAACAACAAAAGGAAGTAATTATAAAAACAAGGGAAGCTCATGGTGGTGAATATTTGTGCCAAGTTACACACATGTACATCAAAATTCCTCTATGCATGAAGAAGAAAAGCTCCAGACAAAGTCATTCTTGAATTATTCTTGTATCTGATTTTTGGCCTCTATGTGTGACCTTGACCTTGGAACTAGGGACCTGGTTCTTGCGCATGACACTCTATCTCATGATGGTGAGCATTTGTACCAAGTTGCATCAAAATCCCTCCATGCATGAAGTAGATATGCTCCGGACAAAGTCATTCTTGAATTTGACCTTTAACCTCTAAGTGTGACCTTGACCTTAGACCCAGGGACCTGGTTCTTGCGCATGACACTCTGTCATGATGGTGAACATTTCTGCCAAGTTATTTAAGAATCCCTTGATCCATGGATAAGTTACAGCCCGGACAAACTAAACCCGGACGCACGCACGCACATACACCGAACAGCCATTTGGACAACTTTATTGAGCTTTCGCAAGCAGCTCAACAAAAATGATTCATGGTGGGCAACATTTGTGGAACATTTTGATTTTGCTTTGATGAGTTTTAGTACTCATTCTATATAACCCTGACAGACGCACGCACATACACCGAACAGCCATTTGGACAACTTTATTGAGCTTTTGCAAGCAGCTCAACAAAAATGATTCATGGTGGGCAACATTTGTGGAACATTTTGATTTTGCTTTGATGAGTTTTAGTACTCATTCTATATAACCCTGGAAAGAATTTTTCTAAACATATTTTGATTTCGGAAAATAGCAAAAATTAAATCATTGCGAATATCATTGAATTTCCAGTACCCTTTTAAAAAGGCCTTTTTAAACATTTATTCAAAAGTGCTCTTCTAACACAAAAAGACTTTACTTCTACCATGTGATGATCAGATCTAAAGCTTCCATATCTCAACAAGCTCATAATAATATTGACCTTGCCATGGTCATAACTCACAACTGTGAATCTTTTTAGCTTCGACGTAAACATAAAAACTCACCTCGAGACTTTCATGTCATTGTTAAACTGTGTTGAGATGTAACATACATCTTCCTTCAGCTGATTGATCACGTACGTCTCGTCCATCACCATTAACTGTCTGCAATAACATACAGTAATCCAGGCACTGAACATAAATCTTTAAAATGGTCAGGGTTTTAGCCTCTTTTAGGAAACTAAGTCTTGTTGATCACAGTGGTATGAAAATAGGCATGCAGTAACCATCTAAACTTTTTTCATGATACAGGAGATAGGACCGAAGTTACCAATGCCTACTTCTGAAATGCTGGCGGAAAATCTCAATTTTTAAAATATTTTCCCTGTAAATTTGCATATCATAAATGTTGTCATAATAAGTGCATGTTACACCTATGAACTAGTAAAAGAGTCTGAATTTACGCAAACCCATGTTAATCCTTTATGATTTGAATGGATCTAGGTCAGCCTGCAGGTCCATGCTGTCTGATCTGAATCAATACTGTTCCCTGATTTATCATACTGAGTTACAATTTAGCTGTTGTATTTATATTTGTGTACTGCAATGATTTTTTTCTTCCTTTCTATAACATACAAAAGTTTTAAAGGTGATTTTCTCATACTGTGACTCAAATGTAAACAATATATGATACATGTATATGCATTTTGAAATCTCAAAACCTTTCTGTTTATAAAACAGCTTTACTATAAACAAAGAATTGGTTTACCTAGGAGAGTTTTATGATAAACAAAGAATTTGTTTACTTACAACAGACCTTTATAATAAACAAAGAATTAATTTACCTATAAAAGAGCTTTACTATAACAAAGAGTTGGTTTACCTGTATGAAATAACTTCCTTTAGATGATTTGTCAATACTTTGCCTCCTATGTTAATTCTGTAATAGATGAAGCAGGATAGATTAATTGCATGAAGTCACACATAAGGTACATGTGACATTCAATTCAATAAATGCATTTCTAAAATTTGCACTGTACTAAGAAATGAAATTAATCACAACACTGTTTTGCACAACATGTTTCGACTTTATTGTACGTCTTCTTCAGGTGCAGTAAACAACAATGTATATAATAACAAACAAGTAACCACGTCTGCTAAACGTTGCGCTAATGGAATGTTATGTACGGCGGCAAATTATCTATTACAGCACAACAAAATTATTTATTTTTGCATTGTATAACAGAAAAGTGGGTTTCAATGTACAGTATATCAGTATACTTTTTGTTGCTTAAAATTTGCACTAGAACACTCACTACAATGACAAGTAAAAATTATGTAAACATCTTTATAGTATAACTAAAACACTGGTTTACAGCTTCAGGACTACACAACATAGATATCGAAGTGTACTGAGTGAACTTGAGAGTTATCTACCTTGACTTTCCAGTAAACAGAATGCATCACGCTAATAATCTATAAAAACATCTTTTTTAAACTGTCTGTTGTTAAAATAAATACATCATTGGAACACTTATGATCTTACTATTCTAAAAATGTGCAATCTGATACATTTTATTTACCGGTAACCACAAACATTGAATTAGACCTGGCCACATATCTGGGCCTGAGAAAATGTCATTTGATCACTGCTGTGTTCGAAATTGTCTCAGATTAGCAAGTAGGCACTGTCTATATAAAAATCTGGTATTTTTTCAGTTTGGCACTGTTTTTATCAATTTAAGCATGGGAGTTGTTTCCCTTTAAAACACAGAAAATTTTACAAACTTAGTTTATAAAACCATGGACCTATATACACATTGTGTACATAGGTCCATGATAAAACTAGAAAGTATAATATAGAATGATAAAATTTCTTTACAACAGACAAAGCATACTAAAGCTTGTTTACCTAACTATAGAATAGATACTGAACTTACCTAACTATAGACTCTTTCAGCCGTTTACCCATGCTGTATGGGACTATATGTGAGAAGGAGTACCCGGTATCCAGGATTAGAGAACACAGCTTTTTCTCTGGATTATCACGATTCAACTTGTACTGGCTTAAAAACGATGCTGTAAAATTAAATATAGATCTGTTAGTGCTGTAAAGTCAAATAACAGATCTACTAAATCCTTTGCTAATGTCACCCTTTGTTTGAGTGCCACCCTTATTAATATATCCTAACAAGTGACAGGAAATTGTCACAAAACCAGGTTTTCATTTTCCAGTCTGCTGGCTGAGCACAAATGTGTTTTTAAAGTCAGTAGATATACATAATATGAAAAAGAAACAAAGGTCTTCTTCTATATATTACATGTGTAAAAAAAGCAAAGGGCCATAATTCAGGCAAAATTGATCCAAACACAAAACCCAGACAATATGCACGAGGGCACTTGATGACAACAGTTCTGTGAGAGTTTGGTTTAAATATCTTGAGAAATGTAGGAGGAAGTGGGCACATGACAGTATTCTTCTATATATAACATATGTGGAAAAAAAGCAAAGGGCCATAATTCAGGCAAAATTATTAAAAAAAACGAAAAGAAAGAAAAAACAAAACAAAAAACTTGCTCTGTGTGGGGTTTGAACCGCTGGTCTCATGAGAAATTTTGTCATCTTACTGTAACAGAATACTCCAAAGTATACAGGACTGGTAATCTATTCTAAAAATAGACAGTAATAACAGAGTATTCTCCCCTGTCTAATAACAGAATATTCTCCCTTTTATATATATTTAAATAAGGAGACTCAAAATTGCTAACGGACGGACGGACAGACGACCAGGGGCAGAACATTATATACTCAAAATTCTTTAGTTCACAATTATAGTTCTGTGAAAGTTTGGTTGAAATCCCTTGAGAAATGTAGGAGTTGCACACAGAAGAGTATTTCTCTATATATATTACATTATGTGGAAAAAACAAAGGCCCATAACTCTGTCAAAAATGATCAAATCACAAAACCCCGACAATATGCGCCAGGGCACTTGGTGACAATAATTCGGTGAAAATTTGGTTGAAATCCCTTGAGAAGTGTAGAAGGAGTTGCACACAGAAGAATTACATATGTGAAAAAAAACAAAGGGCCATAACTCTGTCAAAAATGATCAAATCACAAAACTCCGACAATATGCGCCAGGGCACTTCATGACAATACTTCTGTGAAAGTTTGGTTGAAATCCGTTGAGAAATGTAGGAGGAGTTGCGCACAGAAGAAACTGTTTACGACCGCCCGCCGACATACCCCAATCTAATAACCAGGATTTTTCCTTCGGAAAACCTGGTTAAAAAGTAACAATTGTATAACTAAGACTTGACCTTAGCTTCTTTTCTAACAAACAGACCAACAGGACAGTTAATGTATAGCTCCCTTTAGGGGTTTAAAAAAAGCCTAAAAAATCACTCTCATAAATACTTAGTTATACTAACGGTTAGTTCTGAGTGCTGACTTGAAACCATACTCTTCAAATAACACCTCATTCATGCCTTCTTGTATAGACATAAAATTGAAGTAAGGCTCTGTTAAAATGATGCTTGTTTCATTAAAATCTACCTGAAATAAAAACGAATTTCCATAACAAATAATTCGAAACAACATGTAAAATATAGTTATAAAATTTTTTCGGGACCATTATAAAACATATATGTAGACACAAATATCAAAATAGTTTACAATAAAATGCACAAGAAAAGTCTTACTTTATGTTTTTCTTTACCAAACATGTAATCCCAGACTTGTTTCTCTACCTCCCAGTTTACCATGTAACCCTGAAATGTATGTTAAACATTCTGTAGGAACGAATGTATTGGCAGCAAAATGTATTTAAAAAGAAATAAATATTCAAATCATGCTATGAAATGATAAATTGTTGAAATAGACATGCAATTCAATGAAAGCTATAAAACCATTTCTGACTTCTTCACTTTTATCTTCGGATGAAATTGTAACACCCATATCAACAGTAATTAAGTTATGTATAGGAAGCCAGTTTCATCAACCTGTACTGAAGTATGCCCTTTCCTCCATGGCAGCAAATTGTATTTAAAAGAAATAAATATTCAAATCATGCTACGAAATGATAAATTGTTGAAAAGACATGCAAAACAATAAAAGCTACTAAAACCATTTCTGACTTCAGCACTTTATCTTCGGATGAAATTGTAACACCCATATCAACAGTAATTAAGTTATGTATAGGAAGCCAGTTTCATCAACCTGTACTGAAGTATGCCCTTTCCTCCATGGCAGCAAATTGTATTTAAAAGAAATAAATATTCAAATCATGCTACGAAATGATAAATTGTTGAAAAGACATGCAAAACAATAAAAGCTACTAAAACCATTTCTGACTTCAGCACTTTATCTTCGGATGAAATTGTAACACCCATATCAACAGTAATTAAGTTATGTATAGGAATCCAGTTTCATCAACCTGTACTGAAATATGCCCATTCCTCCTTTGCTTATAAGCAGATTTGAAACTTGCAGCATAAGTGGAGCAGTGGTGTAGAGGTTAAGGTGTCTGCTGCTCATCCCGGAGGTTGTGGGTTCGAGACCCACTGGAGTCAGGACTGTACCTCCTCATATGACACCAGTACTGCTTTTTCGAGGAAGCGGACTCGAGAGTGACTCAATAAGCTACAAGCTTTCTTCACAATCAAGCTAAAATAAATTGGTATAAAGTAAACTTGAAGCATACCTTTTGGAAGGGAAGAAGATAATACAGTCCAGACAGGTCTTTACACTCGTCTATTTGATCACCAATGAAAATTCTGGTCCTAACATTTTTAGCTTTTGAAACACAGTTTGGAATAATTCTGTAAAAGAAAAGGCTATTAAATAATATAAACATCATTCTATAAATCTCGCTTGATTTGAAAATTATGTGGTGCAACATAATATATACATGTAGACAGTGTTAATATATTCTGTAACTTTCTATTAAATGCACCATGTAAGAAGTGAAAATCATGATCACAGTCTCAACTATCTTATAAATCAGGACTATTTTATTGGTGGATTTTTGTGGGGAATATATCTAGTCTAAGAGTGCTTTAGCAGGGTCCCACACCCTGCTCTTTTTTGCCTCCCCTCTGCTGCCCTTTTGTTGTACCGCATAAAACAGAAGATATAGAAATCTTTTGAAATAATTGAGGAAGCATTTTTCAAATAAGACTCCTTAAACAGATTATATATAGCTTGCTGCTTCTGCATCATTTATTTATAGAAATATTTCAATTCTATAAGAGATTTTCTGACTTTGAAGTGTTGAAGTCCTAACACACGCAAAAGGTCCCCCGTCCTAAACTTAATGCTTCCTGTCCCTTTTTGAGGGCACCCTGCCCTTTTTATTGTCTAGATATACATGTAACACTGTTGTGTATCCAAAAAAATTACACAAATCTGTGCTTCATACACCAATCACTGTATCTGGCAATACACAATTAATCAGGGCATTGATAAAATATTTGACAAAAGATTATACAGTTCTACACAACATTTCATAAGTTGGCAACATCAAAAGGGGACTCAACAGGTGACATATAACACTTTGTAGACAAAGTTCATAAAGTGACACTTATATCTAAAAGGAAAAAACACAACACCACTAAACACATATGGTGTGAATCAAAGTGTCACTGTGTACATTAATGTGTGTAAACACTGTAGTGTTCAAAGCACACTTCTGAACCTTACCAGAGTATCAGCTTAAATTTTTTCTAAATATCCCAATTTGTCCATAACCACATATGTACAAATCAGGCAATACGATAGACCTACTTATGAATTATGGTGTTTTTGTCACACTGCAGTTTCATCTAATTATATTTATATACATTGTAGTCAACTGGGAGATCTTTTGTCTAACTTAATTAAAGTAGGACTGTAGGACAATAAATTTAACATTACAGGTGTTAATAAGGTGTGAATGGTTGTTATCATTTAAATTGAAGGATTTTTGAACTTTTCTGTACCAGAGTCTGTAAATAGAAAACACACTTCCATTGTTAAAGATTTGAATATAGCGATATGGAGCCTAAAAGTACACTTGACAAACTCAAAATATTGCGGAAATAATGTTAAAGTTTTCAAGAATTTCTGTTCAAAATAATAAAATCCAGATCTAATTACTTCTGTTGTAGTCTAAATTGTAGATCTACTTAGATAACAGTATATTTTCACTACTCTTTTCATACATTATTCTGCTATATTTAAATAAGATGAGAGGTCTTCAAGTTTTCTACAAAAAATTTAGTTAGACGAAACTGCAAAAAAATTATGTGATGAAAATGCCATCATCACTAATACATACACCTCTAACAGGTCGGTTAAAAGCTATAATACATAGCTGATGTTTATCATGTTGAATGTAATAGCGACTGAAAATGAACTTTGTATTTGTAACAGTGTCTAACTACCAGCATGGCCAGTGGACTGTGGAGTAGGACTGAGACTGGTACACAACTGTACTTCAGCTGCAAATCATTTCATCTAGTAATGAGTGAGATTGATCAAAATATAACGATTTTATTCTTAAACATCATTCCATTAGACTGCAAACATACAAAAAGCTATAAATAACGATGTTTTAATGAACAAGTACGAACAATTATGAGGACGAAACATCTAACCACACGTGATATTGGTGCCATTGTGAGTAAATTTGCTATTACAGAGTTAAAACAGCATAACAAATCAACTAAAAGTAAGTTTCTGAAAATAACTGATATACATATTTAACATACTTTGGTTCTTTGTCAGTAGAATAACCAATTTTTGCACAGCCGGCTCCATTGTCCAACACCAGAACAACCATTTTGAATTCTATGTGATCAGACGCTTTCATTTGGTATGGGCAAAAAAAAAGACAAAACCGCACAGTTCTGTTTTTCCGCATTATATGGTCATACAGTATACAGTATACAGCCATACTGGATGCAATTTTCAAATAACTTTTATGTTAAAATCATTTTACAATATTTGGTGTGGAATGTCTACGTATTCGCATTTTGTGCTTAGATGAGACAGTTCTCGACATATGTCCTTAAAAAATCCATTTACTTCATTTTTCCAATTCAACCATTTATACTTTTCACGATTAGAACACTGTAGATATGTTGTATTAGAATAGCTTACCAATCATCAAGTTTTGAACCAGACTGACAGCTATATAGGGTAGCCCATATACCAGAAAGTTTTGTTGCACCCTTTGTTTAAGGGAACGTGTCGCAGATTTTTTATGTCCTCAAATTAATTAAATATTTTTATTGCTTTCTGATAGAAGGTTATATCCCCTAATTATGCACAAAAAGTCAATAATCGTAGCATTTTTTTCAGCAGGGAAGAATGTACAAAATGACAAAAATGATTTATCTTAAAAGAATGGCCAATTGGCCGTTATAATAAGCTTCGTATCTGATTTTGTCTGTCTGTCTGTATTTTCATGTCAGGGGTATATAAAGTGGTGTTCGAAGTGTATCTCATGTGTCACGGCCAGAAGTTTCATGTGAACACCTGCATAGAACTTTGGCAAAATGCCCATGCTTCCATCACACTGAAATTTTGCATCTCTGAAACTTCTGAGTTGATTTGCTGGTTAAACTGTATCTCAGCTATTGTATGACCCTTTAACCTGAGTTCGTAATACTTTTTACTTTTTATAATTATCAAACATTCGCTCTCGCCTTTCTCCCATTTTTGGTAATATTAAATTTCAGATGAATACAGATGTCTTAATTCTCAACCTTAAGGTTGAACCGGAGATTTTTTTATACATCTATCAAATCCTAGTTGAAATATTTAGTGCTTATGTCTGATATAGACTTAACCCATGTAAACAAATGTGTTTCTAGAGGTAAATAGTTTAACGTTTTCCATATACTTGTTTTTAGGTTGTGCGCAGTAACATTAATTATGTTTAATTGAGTTAATCATTTCATTTATATTTACAGATTATACATAATTTTATCAGGCTGACATTAAATGGGACTTTAAATTAAAAAAAAACACTTTAAAATCACTGATAAAAACGTAATGTTCCTCACTGTCCACCATACCATTGGTAGAGCTAGGCAGATAGGATAGAATTTCTCAGGATCCCCACGCCTCCCAATTCTTGTTCAGTCTATTTTTAAAGGCGTTAAGCGAGGCTGCCGTTATTACTTATTGCATGTGTAAACTACCCTCTGGCTAAAGGTGGTCCGTCTTAGTTCTGGTTCGTGACCTCACTTTTCAAATTGTGTATGGATTGCCACAAAGGTATTGTGTCCTAACGATTTCAAATGTCTTTTCAAGCATCGCGGAGGCAGAATCTGAGATCGCTGTAAATGTCACAGATTATGGGTCATAGATTCGAGCCCTGCAACCAACCATGTCTCTTTATGTGAATAAGTTTGCAGTTTCTTCTGGAGAATAGGGATCTGGTACTGATTCTTCAAAGGAATTTGTCCGCCTGAAACGGTTAAGACGGGCGTTAAACTCTACAACTTGTGTCCACGTCAGTGAAGAGTTACTTCCCTTACTCAAGTAAACTTCATTTGTAACCTAAGAATGGAAGGAGGAAGTTTCTGTTTAGAGAAGAAAACGTATAAATGCGGGGGCTGTTTCTTTTTTTGTAAGTAAATAAAGTGTTCACAATACTGAGGATAAAGAAAGTTTATAGCGTTTCCATACCAGTAACATTAAATAATATGCCTGTGCAAGGTAACAAAATGACATGTTGCATTGTAGGAATCAAAGCACTAAAAGTGCTGACATCTGAGCTTTGTTTTGATACTTTAGCATTTAGAGGTTTTTAAATATTTTCAACCATACCAGTCTGCTCGAACTTCTTTACTCAAGGGAAGTCTTGCCATACTTTGTTACAATTCAAAGTGGCTCAAACATCAGTCAATGTTTTTATTCCCGGTTTCGTCATGACGTGTAATGTAATTAGTAATTAGCATTAGTTTAATATGACAGGTGAAATTACTGTCAAATGAAAGGGTCACATATTCTATGATAAGCTATCAAAAACAGACTTGCCATAAGTTGTTTTCAATATACAAATCATGCAGAAAGAATTCATTTGACAGCCGAAAGGACACACTCGTATATCTGTCAAAGGATATTACAAATGTACGGCCAAGGGCATTTTATTATATGATGATTATATGCATTAATTAGTTTGGACATAAAAACACACTGGACCATACGGTCGAGAGAGAGTTGAGAACGCCAGTACAAACATGACTGGTCGGACTTACTAAGGGTTTTAACATTATAACTCGGCTCGAAATATAGAGTTAAAATGTTGAACAGAAATTGTACAAATAGACTATGTTAGAACTAATAGACAAACTGAGAGACTATGATTTATATTTATATATACTATGTTATTAAAACGGTGGAGAACTAGAAATCTATGTGTGTCTTATTAATGAGCCCAGAGGTGGACAATGACGTTACAATGGGCGTTTTGGTGCCGTGGCCAGGATCGAATTTAAAACAGTTGTCATGGCACTTCAAAGAAAATCTACCACTATACGACACGAGAAGAAAGCTAGGACACGAGAAGGTTAGTTAACTGTCTTATTTGTTTTGCTTGCAAATTTATTCAAAAATGACTGACGCTGATATTCAGCATATTTTTCAAAATTTGGCTGATCAGTTATCAAATATTTCTACGGCAATAGGAAATCAGGGTGTAGGACAAACTGTACAAAATTTTGATGGTAATTCAAAAAATAAATTTAAAACATGGATGAAATCAATTGAGAAATATTGTCTTTTAAATTCATTAAATGAAGAACAGAAAAAATTGGTTTGTTTTCAAACTGCAGAAGGACTTGTTTCAGACTTTATAAATAGATTTTTGAACGAAAATCAACAATGTACTTTTGCTAATCTTAAAAATGCACTTTCCGTAAGATTTTCAGAAATTATTGACGCACAACATGCTACTTATTTATTAAGAAATGAAAAACAGAAACCTGGCGAGAATGTTCATATTTATGCTGAGAGATTGTTGAATTTAGCAGAAGATGCATATGAAGGTCAAAATCATGGACAAAATCAAGTTTTTATAGAAAAGCAGTTGATCGAATACTTTATTGATGGGTTATCTGAAAATTATCTTAAAATGAAGGTTATGCGTGGAAATCATAATACTTTACAGGCTGCTGTTACTTCAGCTATGAATGAAGAAAACTTCAGGTTAAAATTCAATTTACGTTTTGGAGATTCAAAAACTAGCCAACAAAATTCTAACAGCTGTCAAAAAGAAATCAGTCATGAGCATATGGTAGTTGATCACGTAAGACCTGAGAAACGTTGTCGATATTGTAGAAGGCTAGGTCACATAGTTAAGGATTGCAAGACCCGTCAAAAGCATGTATATGCAATAACAGTAAGGAAAAGAAAAATGATGTGTCAACAAAAGTTTATTCAAAAGAAACAACAAATAAATACATATTCGAGAAGACCGTATTATTGTTGGTATTGTGGTAAAGTAGGACATTTAAGGAGAGAATGTAAAAATTTACCAAGAAATAGAATGAGTACTGCTAAGCCTTTAAACTAAAAGGTTCCTGTTATAATGAAGTCGATAATAGGAACAAAAATGGTTTATCAACGTTTTGTATAGCGCTAGCCGGAAATCCCAATTCATGTACAATTAGAATAGGAAACCAGAAAGTAAGAACACTAGTAGACACAGGTGCGGAAGTTTCTTTAATAAGTCGACATTTATTTAATTCACTGAAGCAAAAACCAAAGTTAATGAAAAATCATAACGTTTCTTTACAGTCTGTAGATGGTACATCACTAATTGTTGACGGGTATATAGACTTAAATTTTAGAATGGGTGGAGTAAAACTCTCGCATAAATTTTATGTCATTTCGAAAGTAAATAGAAGAGCCATTCTCGGTCGTGACTTTTTGCAACAAAATGGCGTTCGTTTATATTTTGATCTCGGTTGCCTTAGAGTGAAAAATGCATATGTTTCTTTAGAAGAAGATATACATATAGGTTCTATAGTGAAATTACATGAAGATACTGTGATTAAACCACAAACTGTACAGCTATGTAATGGTCAACTTAAAAGAAAACATAAACTTAAACACTCAAAAACTTACGAGTTAAGAAGTATGGAAACTGGACATCTTAATAATGAACCCGGTCTGATGGTAACTAATTCCGTTTTTAAATTACAAAAACATCGAAAGTTTCCTGTAATGTTAGTTAACTCTACGAATAGGACAATTAGGTTGAAAAAGGTTGTGCAATTGCTAGAATTGAGCAAATTGATGAAAAATGCATAGCTTCTATTGCTGAAGTCAATAAATCATTAAATACAAATGCTAAACAGTCTACTATAAACAAACAGGAAATTGTAGCGCCTAAAGAGCACATGCAATATGTCGAAAAATTAGTTCAAGATCATAGAGATGTATTTGCAAATGATGATAAGGAATTGTCACAGACTGACACAATAACAATGAAGATCCCCACTGTAGAGCATGATCCTATCAGACAGAGACCTTATAGAGTACCCTTAAATGACAGAAAAGTTATGAGTGATGCCATAGATGAAATGCTTCAGGCTAAAGTAATTAGACCGTCTCACAGTCCTTATGCGAGTCCTGTGGTTTTAGTACAAAAGAAAAATGACAATAGTAAGAGATTTTGTGTTGACTTCAGAAAGTTAAACAAGGTTACTAAGCCATCAAGTTACCCACTTCCCCATATAGATGATTTATTAGCAGTCTTAGGAGAAGCAAAATATTTCACAACACTTGATATGCGGTCTGGTTTTTGGCAAATACCTATTGATGAAAAAGACAAAGAGAAAACAGCGTTCACTACTTTTAAGGGATTATATGAATGGAATGTTATGGCCTTCGGATTAGTAAATGCCCCCGGAGTTTTTCAGGAACTCATGTCTAAGGTTCTCGAGGGATTAGACTTTGCGGTTTGCTATCTGGACGACTGTCTTTTGTTCAGCAATAGCTTAGAGGAACATAAACGACATTTAAGTATAATATTCCAGAGGTTAAGAGATCATAAACTTAAACTTAAGTTGAAAAAATGTCAATTTTTGCAACCAAAAACAGAATACTTAGGTTTTGTCATAGATGAAAATGGCGTTAGACCAAATCCCGATAAAGTAAAAGCAATAAGGTCACTCCCACTTCCAAAAAATGTCAGAGATGTTCGCAGAATTATAGGAGCTTCCAGTTTTTATAGGCGTTTCATACCGTCCTTTTCAGAGATAGCTGAACCTCTGATCAATTTGACAAGAAAAAGGTCACAATTTATTTGGTCAGATGAATGTCAAAAAAGTTTTGATACTATTAAAAGGCAATTAACTGCTATTCCATTTCTATCATACCCAGACCCAAACAAACCTTATATGTTGTACACAGATGCATCTATGACACATATAGGAGCATGCTTATGTCAAAAGAACGATTCCCCACAGAGCGATGTTAACAACCAAAGACCGATTTATTTTCTGTCACATAAGCTAAGTGATACTCAGAAAAAATGGAGCACAATTGAAAAAGAAGCTTTTAGTATACACTATGCTTTACAAAAGCTTGACCACTATTTACATGGAGCAGAATTTACGATCTTTTCAGATCACAAACCCCTGCGAGCCTTATTAAATTCACCAATGCAGAACAAGAAAATTCAATTATGGGCATTGTCTATAAGTGGTTATAACTGTAAGATTGAGTATCTTCCAGGAAAAGCAAATGTTATTGCTGATTTCTTCTCAAGACCACCAGAATCTGAAAGTATACAAACAGAACTTGATACAGATTTCGAACCGGAAATAAACGACAATGCATATAAGATTACAGATAAGGTAGCGAACAATGTCAAAGGCATAAATGTAATAAACTCAAATGACCTCGACCCAAAACAAGTTGCTAACAAGCAATATGAAATGCAAGAATCTTTAGTAGATCCTGTCGCAGAATTTGCAGAGTTAGACATGAAATCAGAACAAGACAAAGACCCTGCACTGGTACAAATGAAAATGCAACTTAAGCATGGTGACCCTAACAAGTCAGACTTCAAAAAGTTCTTAGAGGTTGATCAAGTTTTGTATTATATTTCAAACCCAGAAGATGAGCCCGTACTGAGACTCTATGTACCAAGTCATTTAAAAGCTTTGGTTATCAAACAGTATCATGATCAAAACGGACACCCAGGTTCACAACGTATGTTCGCAACCATTAAAACAAAGTATTACTGGCCGAATATGTTTAAAGAATTGTATAACTATGTTTCAACATGTGTTGACTGTCAAACTAGGAATTTAACAAAGGTCAAAGCACCTCTGCGTGAAACAAACATTGCACCGTTTCCGTTTGCTATTATTTCCATTGATGTATGTGGCCCTTATGAAACGACATTAAGTGGCAACCGTTACATCATTTGTTTTATTGATATGTTCAGTGGTTTTCCAGAAGCTTTCCCAGCTCCAGATAAGAGTACAAATACTATAATAGACTTACTGCTGAATGAAATATATCCAAGGTATGGTTGCCCCCTTCAAATCATACACGACCGTGGTACAGAATTCACTAGCAATGCCTTTAAGGAGGTGCTGAAAGAGTTAAATATAGATAATGTAACATGTACTGCATACCATCCAGAAAGTAATGCAAAACAAGAACGCATGCATAGAGTTTTACATGACATCTTAGCAAAAAGAATACAAGGTAACACTAGAGAATGGGACATTCACTTGAATATGTCTTTAGCAGGCATACGTCACAATGTTACTTCAAGTTCTAAGTTTTCACCATTTTACCTTGTTTATAACAGAGATCCAATATTACCCATTGATAATTTACTGAAACCTAGGGCTAAATATCATGGCGAGGAATATCATAAAATAGTTCTAGAAAACCAGCACAAGTCATTTCTTTTGGCTTACAAACATTTAAAACATTCAAAAAGAAAGCATAAAGCTCAGGTAGACAAGAAAGCAAAAGATGTTAAATTTGAAATAAATGACCCAGTTTATTTTAAGAACTACCAAAGAAAAAATAAACTTGAAGACCGCTGGAAATCACATTTCAGAATCTTAGAACAAAAAGGTCCAGTTACCTATCTAATTAAGAATCAGCTAAACAATTCAGTTGTTCAAGTGCACGCAGATCAGATTAGGCTAGCTAACATCACAGAATGGCCTGACCGTAAAGTTGTTACAGGTTATCCCAGGCGAAGGGCTAACTATGTCGTACCCCCTGAACAAACTGACAGCAGCAATGACGAAACTGAGGCTGAAACAGAAAACAATAACATTGCTAAAATGCCAAAAAGCCGAAATAGAATAAGACAAGAACGCGAAGATTCGTCTTCAGAAGACAATATTCCTTTAGCTCAATTGAGAAAACATTTAAGAGAACAGAGTAAGGACGAATTAAAATGTGATTCAAAGGTTGAACATTCTGCAAGCAGCAGTAATGAAGGTAGCAACAGACAACGTTCTGATTACCTTGATAGATCATCCCATCCTGAGTTGATTGACTCACAGTCCACTGAATCGCTAGGGACAGATGACATGAACACGGAATTTATGACAAATTCTGAAATAGAAAACCAAGATATGGTTGTTGATATGGTTACACTTCCTGTCCATGACCCCTGTACTGTTGACAAAACTGTAACAGATCAAGTCACTGAGAAACAAAAATGTCTGCAAATGATTTTAAAAAGCAATAATGATCTGATTAAAGGTCTATTAAACAAGCTTTTCTGAAGGACTATGAGAAGTCCTGTCTTAAGACATGAATGCTATTCGCTAGCATAAAAGACTATGTTGATGAAACTAGAACGATTTCACGTAGCGCTATCGTAATGACGTTGATAAACCGAACAAATGACTTCATAAACATGTTTATAAACCGCTTGGTTTTGAATTTGTTGTTTTGTAAATAAATTTTGTATATAGATTTTGCTACTGACTGATATTAACTGATGTAATTGCATCAATGCAATTGTGCTTTTCAAAGCTGATAAGTAAAATGTATGAAATGATTTCACATTAAATACATTGATATTCTGTTGAGAACAAAATATTTGAGCTGTTGTGGACAGCCTCATTTCATGTATTAATGTATGATAAGATTTTTTTTATTGTAAATGTTTTATTTCCTTTCGGAAATTCAAATAGAATTTATTTGTCAATTTTAAGACAAATTCGAAGAACAAGTTCACGATATAATTTACATTACCGCCAGGTCTCACAAAAAGTATGGGATAATACATTTATTTAATTACGAACAGATTTAAAAACAACACAAACAAAACTAATAACTCTCTTACAAAAATTTTGACGTTCGTTCAGCTTTGTATCACATCATGATTTTATAAATGTTCCGTTATTTATGAATGGTGGAATCCATGTTTCAAATACTTTTGATAGTAAATTTACTAAAGAGAAATGCTAAGACAACATTTCCATCTTATAAAGATACATAAGAAATTAAAGTACTTACTGTATGATACATCCTTTGGTATTTGATATCCTGATTTCCATTGTGTCGTTTTTTTCTTTATTAAAATCGTTACGTGAAATTAACAAACTTAACATTATGCAAGCAAAATGTACACTGACAGTTATCTAATATTGTGTGCCACGAATGCAGATGAAAACTACCGGAAACGATCGCCAAGCCAATTACCAATCAGTGATAAAATCACGGGACCCGGAAACGATTTTTTAGCCAATCAGCAGTGATAACACCAACACCCCCAGGATCCCCATTCATTGAATTGTCAAGCAGATATTTACAATGACAGCTAAAACGTATACCAAAAAGAAAAGTACCTTGGAGGCACGCTGGAACTGACAATCTTTGTCCATCTTTTTAAAAGAATTATTTTATTTCAAAGGAATGTGTAACAATAAAAAACTTTACACAGTTTACCCAGTGAAATGCATACTTGAAAAAGATGTTGTTTTATAACAAGACTGTGAAACGCTATGTTTAAAGAAATTAACCCAGTGAACTGCATATTGAAACACTACCTTTAACTCGGAAAATTATACAGTGAAAATCTTATAAAATGATCCATCCGCCATTAGATACGGAAAAATCAGTATAGAGCTAAATAGGAACTTGCGAAACATTGCCGTATAGTGCACCTTTATCAGTTTACATGTACATTGAATTAACTTGTTCATGTGATACAATGAGACTGAAATTCAGTTATTCACTTCTTTCATAGTGCATGTCACGCTATTTCAGCCTGTTTGAAAAAAATGAAACAATGAAAGGAATTCATACATATGGGAGAAACGAAACGGCTGTCTGTATCAAGAATTTACGGCTGTGAAACTATTCCAGAGCGAAATTAATTTGCGAATAATGTTTATATATACATATGTTTATATATATTGTGTTTCACATGTTTTTTTTTCCGTTTCATTCATGAAAAACATTTGCACAGAAGTTAAATTGTAAATAATGTATACATGTATAATGTTTTTTTTATTCATGAACGATGATTCTATGATATTTACTATTACGTACCTTGTCCCGACTGTTGTTTGAATTGTTTTAAAGATAAGATGTTTCGCATTATATATCATGATGTGGCCAGGAAATTGTAGGGACAATTAGTTATAGTAGTTATCACGGATACAGATCATTTGTCATAAAACTTAATTTCAATTAATTTCAATTAAGTTTTGTATAAGAATGGAAGGGATTTGTAATGTAATTAGTAATTAGCATTAGTTTAATATGACAGGTGAAATTACTGTCAAATGAAAGGGTCACATATTCTATGATAAGCTATCAAAAACAGACTTGCCATAAGTTGTTTTCAATATACAAATCATGCAGAAAGAATTCATTTGACAGCCGAAAGGACACACTCGTATATCTGTCAAAGGATATTACAAATCAGGGTCCGTATATTACGGACCCTGTACAAATGTACGGCCAAGGGCATTTTATTATATGATGATTATATGCATTAATTAGTTTGGACATAAAAACACACTGGACCATACGGTCGAGAGAGAGTTGAGAACGCCAGTACAAACATGACTGGTCGGACTTACTAAGGGTTTTAACATTATAACTCGGCTCGAAATATAGAGTTAAAATGTTGAACAGAAATTGTACAAATAGACTATGTTAGAACTAATAGACAAACTGAGAGACTATGATTTATATTTATATATACTATGTTATTAAAACGGTGGAGAACTAGAAATCTATGTGTGTCTTATTAATGAGCCCAGAGGTGGACAATGACGTTACAGACGTCACACTGACTAGTTAACCAATCGGAATTGTAAGGTCGCGTTCATTTCCTTTTGTAAAAGGTGAAAACTCGGTCTTTACCGTAGACTCAGTCATATGCAAGTTTAAATTTATTTCAAACGAAACAAAAAGCTTTTAACAACATAGAATTATTAGAAAATTTGATAGATAGTTACAAGCTAATGGTAGACCGTCGTTTCTTTTCATTTTTACTCTTGGTTTTTGTCAGGTGTGACTTAAAGAGTTTTGGATCAGCCCCATTACTAAACCTTAACAGAATAACAGGGCATGCATCTTTTCATCTAATGTAAATTGAATAGGGAAATATGCACATGTTTTGGTCATATATTTATTTATTCGTCATTTGATACTATTTACGATTTTCTGCAACCAAAGTTGTCGATTTTTCAAACCTACATCATTCTGTTTACATAATTAACTAGGCACATTCCAAACTTTCACGAGATCTCGTATGATGCAATCACACTCATTTTTCATGTAGTTCACGACACTTTCCCTACGTAGTAAGCTTCATGGTACCATTTCTGTCAAGCATATGAACCGGGCATGCTGAAGTTGTTTTAGCTATTATTGAGTCAGCAGTTTAATTTTTTTCTCTTTCTCATATTCTCGGGGTTGCTTGTATTCTTGTGGGTCAATAATTATTTTCGTAATTAAATGCTTTTTACTAATTCAGTAACAGTAACTAACACTTGAAATGTTATGGCATAGTATGGGCTGTAACAAAGAAGGTGGGCGTTTTTCAAGTGGTTAATGCTCTGGAATACCAATCCAAAGCTTCCTGGTTTGAATCCCAGCCAGGGCACTGGAAATGTCAGAAACGCTTTTCAGTGTTTACCACCAAGCTACAGATCAACTTGTTAGAAAACCAGAGCTACAAAATGTAGTCTCGTGTGCACATTAAAGAACCAAGGGGTCTATTCATAAAGTGCTCAGGTCTGGTATCTGCTGTCTGCATCTGTCTCTTCTTCTTATCACTGCACTCCTTCAAGACTTCTTCAGCTTGTCTGTGTCTGCAAAACATTTGTATATACATTAATTTTACATGTACACATAGTATACATGCATGGCCATAATAGTTATGACTGGTTGCCATTATCAGAAAAGAAAATAAGAACTGATTTCCAAAGCATTATGCGAAAGAAGAAGGTATAAATCCAGATTTATTAGATCTGTTAAAATTGAAATTTCCCTGAAAATATGGAAAACAGACACATACAAACCACCCAGAAAATACAAAAACTGCAGCTTCAACTGCTAATGTATCTTTAAAGGGTACATAAAAGGATGCCATGACAATACGAGCAAGAACTGAACTAACAATGTATCCAGATTATGAAGGGTACTTTTTATAATGGTGAAATTCTGTACATTGATTTTGTTGTATTGAGCAACATCTTGGACCTACATTTTCATCTTTCCTGTTTATAGTACAGGTACTACCATAGTGGACCTACATTAACTATTATCACCTTTATTTTCTATTTATAGGTACTACCATCATAGACCTACACTTCCATCTCACAGATCACATTGAAGGTGGCAATTATTTCTACAACAGCTTACTTAAGACGGCCTACCCTAAATATAGCTTCACAGAGGTTGATTGTCAAACTGATGCTCCAGTTGAAGAATCAGCACCAGGGAGTATTTCTGTCTATAAATCAGAATGTTTCACAGTTGACAGAACTAGTTCAGACACATCTATACCATATACCTCTTCTAGAGCAACCCAGACAGATGATATTGACTTCAGTATTGTTAAGATTGAGAATCTTGAACAAGTTGATAATAACTATTTAGAAGTTGAAAGAGATAAAGAATATTGCAATGAGCAAAGTATAAAGCAGTCACCAGAGACCAAAGTCTATGAGAATAGCTTATTGCAAGCTTTTGATAACTCAGATGAGTTTACTGATGAAGCAGATGTGGCAGAAACTGTGGCAGAGCCTACTGACTTGCATAGTATGTGGACTGGTTTTAATAATGAATCCCAGATGTCTATTGACACTGGTTCTACTATTTGTGCTACAACCATGGAATATAAGGATGGAGCAGGAGTACCTGCTGATCTTAAACCAGCCAATCATAACATAGATGCAGGTATCAGTGTTAAGGTTGACAGTAAAATTAATGATATAAATGCTAAAGTTGTTTCCAATGGAAATCTAAAGGTCAAGAATAAAGGTAAACGTGATTGTAGAGAACAAAGGCTTGAGAAGAGAGAAATATTACGGAACAGACATAAAGGTAATTACAAGGGAAATCTGAATTGGGGGTCAACCAAATCTGTTAAGACACCATTAAAAAAGTTGAAAATAAAAGTAAACGGAGGTAAGAAAAGTAAAGAATATGTACAAGTATCTCCTCATGCTAATGCACCTATCTTATCAGACAGAAGTGTGAAAAGTGAAAATGGTGCAATAGAGAGTGATAATGACATGGTAGAAAGTATTCAAGAACACACAGATTGGTCTGAGAAGAAAAGCTACCTTTGTGCCATATGTAACAAAATCTTGAAGACCAAACCATATTGGGAACAACATATTGAACGGCTGCATTACCACAGTTACACCATGCAGTGCGAAAAATGTTTTTGTCCCCATCAAGATGCTGATGAAATGAGGTCACATAATTGTTCTCTTGCCGCAAGTGGTTTACATGAATGTCTTCAGTGTGAAGACAAAAAGAACTTCAGATTTTTCAGCAATCTTTTGAAGCATGTAAAAGTCAAACATGGTGGAAAATTTCCGCTTAAGTGCGAGAAGTGTAGAATTTCACTCTTATCAGAGCTAGAGAAAAGGAAGCACATGATAAAACATGACCCGACATTGCTTACGTGTATGTACTGCGAGAAACATTTGAAATCTGTTTTTGATTTGGACAGCCATATGGCTAAGCATACTGGTGAAACTAAATTTCATTGCCATCTATGTGAGAAAAAATATAGGAAGAAATGTTATTTAAGAGACCACCTTATGAGCATACATGGAATTGGTGCGAAGCAATTCATGTGTGAAAAATGTGGTATGAGTTTTTCATATTCAAAACTTCTGTCTTCACACAGAAGATCTACTTGTGGTGAACCACCCTTTGAATGTGGTCATTGTGGTAAAATCTTTCGTCAGAAGACGAGTTTAATTTATCATAAGCGCACACATTCCGGCGACAGGCCATTCGTTTGTGACATGTGCGGCGATTCGTTTACACACAGCAACACATTAAAGAACCATGTCAAGCATAAGCACACTAATGAGCGGGAGTTCAAATGCAGCATGTGTGATAAAGCTTTCGTAAAGATCTGTACATTACAGAGGCACGAAAGGGTGCATCTCAAAATCCGTCCATACGTTTGTGAGTTTTGTAAAAAAGAATTCTCGACACGTTGGAATCTGAAAGCCCATTTGAGGCAACATACGGGAGATACCCCGTATACATGTGCTGTCTGTGGACTTGGTTTCGCTCACAATGTTGTACGGAAAACACATGAAGCAAAATGTATGAGAAATAGTCTGTAGACTTTAGTGGTGTTCTGTTGAACTACTTGTCCATTCTCAGTTATGACAGTACCATTGTTTTTGCCCTATTGATTTTGAGGTCAACAGGTTACAGTGACCTTCAACAGAAAAAAACTTGTCCGATAGATAACTAAAGAATGTTGTGGCCTAGGTTCAAATGTTCATCCAGACAAGGTGCAGAACCATGTTCTAACCCAAGCCGCTCAAAGCCACAGCCACACTTGGGATCATTGTTTTTTATGTCTGCACCACAACTCCTAAACCCCTTTTTTCATATAATTTTAGTCAAATGTTCATCTCATCAAAACAACGGGCAGAACCAAATTCCAATGCCCCATCACCTCAAGGTCAAGGCCACACTTAGGGTCATTAGTTATTCTTGTCTGCTCCATACCTCCAAAACCCATTGAAGGATTTTCATATTATTCATACGGCAGGCAATTTAGTTGTCTTTCAGACTGCCTTGAACATTAAACAAGAGGGCCAAGATGGCCCTATATCGCTCACCTTGGTACAAGTCCACTTGCCTGGTGGAAGATCACTAGATAATGTTATATACCAAATAAGTTTTCCTATATACGCCTTTGTAAAACAAATGACAAATACCCCCCCCGGAAGAGAGGCAAAAAGAAAAAAAGGACCCCCGGTGCGGGGTCAGTTTTGACCCGGGGGTCATAATTTGAACAATATTGGTAGAGGTCCACTAGCCAATGCTACATGCCAAATATCTAAGCTCTAGGCCTTGTGGTTTCAAAGAAGAAGATTTTTGAAGTTTTTACTATATAAGCCTATGTAAAACTAAGTGACCCCCAGTGCAGGGGTCCATTTTGATCCGAGGGTCATAATTTGAACAATATTGGTAGAGGTCCACTAGCCAATGCTACATGCCAAATATCTAAGCTCTAGGCCTTGTGGTTTCAAAGAAGAAGATTTTTGAAGTTTTTACTATATTAGCCTATGTAAAACTAAGTGACCCCGGTGCGGGGGTCAATTTTGACCCGGGGGTCATAATTTGAACAATCTTGGTAGAGGTCCACTAGACAATGCTACATGCCAAATATCTTAGCTCTAGGCCTTGTGGTTTCAGAGAAGAAGATTTTTAAAGTTTTTCCTATATATGCCTATGCAAAAACTAAGTGCCCACCCGCGGGGTCAATTTTGACCCAGGGGTCATAATTTGAACAATCTTGGTAGAGGTCCACTAGACAATGCTACATGCCAAATATCTAAGCCTGGCCTTGTGGTTTCAGAGAAGAAGATTTTTAAAGTTTTTCCTATTTGTTGCCATAGCAACCAGAGTTCTGCATGGAATGGAATTCTTTGAACAATTTTGGTAGAGCTTCATGCAAGGAACATTCCTGCATAGTTTTATCAACATTGGCCTAGAGGTTTCAGAGGAGATGTCATTTGAATCAAAATGTTGACGGACAACGGACAATCATCGATCAGAAAAGCCCACCCTGGCGTAGCCAGGTGAGCTAAAAATCAAGGTAAGCAATTGGCCCCTCATTTGTGTTGCATTTTGTAACAAAACTTTAACAAGGATGTTAGTCTGGAGAAATTTCCTGAGAAATTCCAGAGTTGGCCATCCAGGCAACAATCTAAATGAAGAAGAATGTTAGCCTATTTTCTAACTCCATATTTCATGATGTTACTTACCTGTAGAACAAATATCATAATATATATGTTTTAGGATAAAATGTCAGTTATGTAATTATTTGTTAAAAGTAAAATTGTTAAAGGTTTGGAGATTCTTTATTTTTTTCTCCCCAAAATTTCATGCTCCTGAAAGGAGACAGGTAGCAATCAAATTGGCCGTTTGTTCGCTCTTGCTAATCAATAAAGTATCTCAAAATTAAAATGAAGAGATTTACGTTAAACTCAGAAAGTAGGTAGATAGTGACTAGGGAGTGCAGTGCACAAGAAATTCTACTAAACCTAGAATAGGGAAGCTTTTCTACTTGCGTCAAGAGTTTTCATTACCACCTAACTTTGCAGCTTACCAATTTTTATCAATCTTCACAGGAACGAGTCCTTAGTCCTCTACAAAAAATGCTCAAATAAATGTATTCCATATGCCAATGGAAAAGAATTTTAAAAATCTCAGAGACCGCAAGGCCAGAACTTGGATGTTTGGCATATAGCATTGGCTTATGGACCTATACCTTGAGGTCCCTTGACTTTACATAGGTTTCTATAGGAAAAAGTTAAATCATCTTCTCTGAAACCACAAGGCAGTTTAGATATTTGGCATGTAGCATTGTCTAGTGGACCTCTACCAAAGTTGTTCAAATCATGACCCCAGGTTCAAAATTGATCCTCCACAGGGGTCACTTTATTTTACATAGGGAAATAGTTAAAAATGTTCACTGAAACCATAAAGCCAATAACTTCAGATAATTTGCATATAGCATCATCTTGTGGTCATCTACCAAGAGTGTTCAAATCGCTACGGCCAGGTCATAATTGACTCCTAGTTGATATTTCAGAATTCCACAACCATGATATTAATTTAATTATAGAAGATGTTGTTTCAAGCATAGTTTATCATGATAAATGGAAAATTTGAGAGAATTCAAAATGAGGCTTGGTAGAGTCAAGTTTATTTGACACTGTACACTTATTTTGTTTGCCTTCTATTACTGTGTTAATATAAAGTCAGTCGCATGAATAATATCGAGCTCAACTGGATGCAGCTTGTGCCATGATGGTTTGTCTGTCTGTCCATAAGGTTTTCCTTGAAAACAATTTTCATTTGACTGTCTCAGAATGTTGCCTTTTGGGGTCAGTGAATCAAAGGTCAAGGTCACATTGACCTGAACTTTGAAAATCTTTTCCACTCAATATTTTTGAGATCTTTATCACCCAGAGTTTTCAAACTGCATAGCATGATTGGTATAACTGGCTAGATCCCTACAGCTTTTTGGGCCAGTGGCTCAAAGGTCAAGGTCACCCTGACCTCGATTAGCTTTTTCACGACAACACTACAGATTACAATTTTCATTTGACATTCATGAAACTTGCTCAAGACGGTTGCATGCAACCTGTACATGATCACTATTGTCTTTGGGGTCAAAGGTCACAGTGACATGAACTTTGAAAATCATTTCCAGTCAATAGTTTGAGCTCTAGTTATCAACTGAGTAGATGATCCCTACTGGTTTTTGGTGTCAGTAGGTCAAGGTCAAAGTGACCTGTTAGGTTTTCCTTGATAATTTTTTTTTTTTAATGTTACTCAAAACTTACTCAGAACAGCGCAGTAGAGTGATAATGGCCCTTTTGTGACTCTTGTTCATGGAAACACTGGTGCAAATGTGTAAAAAAAGTGAAATTAAATACTTATAAAGCTATAATTTATTGAAGCAAGTGAAAAAATATCATGTAAAATGTTTTCTCCACTGCAAAATGTATAATGCAAGTGAACTAGCAGAAAGGTGAAATAATTTTTTCATGTACAATGTATTCCAAATTTTGGGTGAGCGATTCTGAAGAGCAACATATCAATTTGGTGAGGCCTAAACTAGTCTATGTGCAGTGAAAGCAATGGTTCAAACTCAATTGCGAGTTATCAAAGGAAGCTTTGTGTGAAATTTATTATACATTCTTGCATGAGCACAGCATGTTCAATGTGACGACACAGTCCTGTCTGACTTTTTTCACAGTTTAAAAAAATGCTAGTACCGTTTTCAGATTTAGATTTATTCTGAAATTGAGTCAAATTTCTCCGGAAGTCATCCTGTATCCGGTCTACAGGGGTGAAATATATAGAGAATAACTCTGGCCAGGCCAGTTTGTCTGATTTAGAGGGGGAGCTGGTTTTGCGGGGACCGGAATGGAGGGGTTTTACTGTATCTCTCAAAATCTCAATGTATACAAAGACTATCTGGACTGAAGAAGTAAATATCAAAACAGTTTCAAGCGGACATTGTTCAATTTGTTACTTCCAAGCTGTGAAGAAAGCTAGTTGTTTCATTTCTCGGGGCTTTATGCCCCTTTCAAATCGTACTGCAGTTATTTTAACAGGCGAGCAGTTAACCTATCATTCGTGGGAAGAACTATTAATAGATTCCTATCCTCTGTAAGAAATTGTCAACTTTCTCAGACATGCTAGGTAGCTGGAGATGAAACACAACCCTCACTCAAAAAGAGGTAAACATGATTTCAAGTCAGCAACTCGAACAGTTTACAGTTAATTGACTAATTATTTAACGACAACTTGTTTAAGCGTTGCATCAATTTATTGTTTAAATGCCTTATATAAATACAAAATGTTGTTTTCTTTAAACAGAGCCTGATCAGGCAGCTTACATTTTTGTGCAATATAAAGAGAGTGAGTTTCCCATAATGAAGAAAAAGTATAGAGAATAACACAAGTCTGAATGTGAAAAAAGCAATTTAAGGAAAGGAGGTAAATTACTGTAGCACTGCCACCAGCTTCTTAACAAAAGCCAAGTTCATTGTGTATTACATGCACATGTTTCTTAAACATACATGAACATTTAAAATGAAAATGCAACACAATAAATCTCAAAAGATCAAAAGTTGTACATAAATTTGTGAGAGACTTATATTGACTTTTACACAATTTTCGTTAGGGGAAAAAAAACAAGTTTGCTTGATCAGCAGCTTTTTAAATGAAATATTTGTTTTGCCAATTTTTACTCAAACACACTTAAAAATTGGTTTGTTAATAATTAAAAAAAAGTTTAGGTCAGCAGTAAAAAGTAAAGGCCCATTGAAATTCCGGAAACACACGTTTTTTTTTGGTGTGCGTGGGTGTGTGGGTGGGTGTGTGTGTAAGTGTGGGTGTATGTGTGGTGGTGGGGAGGGGCGGGGGCTTAGCAAAGGTCTAATGATCATCCATGACAAACATCAAAGCAACTTAAAATCTCAACATTGGCGAAATAAGAAATGACAGTTAACAATGAACTCTAACAGAAATATAATGCTTCAGAATAGTAAAGAAGTGAACAGTCACATAAGTAAATGCTGTGCAGATTGCTTTTCTCTACACAAGTCTTCACTTTGGTCATACCAGCATCATACACATAGTCGTATATGCAACACCTCCATATGTAAGTTGTATATGAATGCTAGATTCTTCAGTACATTGTCTCATTTTCAATCAATTTCTGGCACATTTGCCAAAATGACAATTGCAATTTGTGCCTTATCATCGCTAATATAACCCAAGTCACGATTAAGAATTTCAGACATATTCACGAAACACGGATATCCCCAGTCATCCTCCTCCTCCGTAAATGTGTGTTCTATAGATTTGGTAAGATCTGAATTGAAATGCTGTGATTTCAGAACTAATCGCGCTTTAACTTGACAAGACCATCCTACTGCGTTTTGCGGTGGTTCCACAACTAAGAAGAATCCGAAGCTCGTACTATTGTTTTCGGTACGGTATTTGATCAGCGCCGAAAACTGGAATCCCCACAGGTCTATAGTTGGACTGCGGGTTCTCCGCCTCGAAGAAACGTTTGTTACAGTAAAATTTAAAACTCTGCCCCTAGCATTCTGGAAATCTACGTACTCCAAAGGATTCAGCTCCTTATCAACGTCTTTATGAATGTACATCTTCACAAGCTCCAGTTCAGTACTCTGTTTTAACACTATTCGTTTCATTACTTCCAGCATCGTGTCTTTGCATATAGGGTCAAAGTCTGCACAAACAACCTCTATTGGAGGCTTTTGTTGAATTTTATTTCTACAAATATCTTGGATTTTGTTAAGGTTATAGCGTTCCGCAACAGTTAGACATTTTAAAAGATCTTGCAATTTTGTGTCTTTTTCCCCGATAAACTGTTCCAAGTACTTTTCACATCTCAGTCTTAACAGTTTGACTTGATATTCATCAGCAAGCGGAAGTACTTGAAAAATGTTTTTCTCCGAAATGCATCGCTCTGACTCCGAATTTGGATAAATACATCTTAAGAACTCTAAGAAGCTGTCGTACTCTTTCCCTGGTAATTCAACTTCCTGTTTGTCTTTTTCGCTGAAGGGGTGGGAAAACATTGCTTCAAAGACTGGTGAGATAATGGCTAAAATATTCTTTGCAGCGTATAATTTCTTTCCGTCAACAAGCAACGTAACATCATCCTTCCAGGTCTTCTTGGTAAAATCTTGCTCGACACTTTCATTCTGCATTCTGTTCCACAGGTCTAAACAGATAAATACAAACATAATTATTATTTGTAAACTGTAATTTTGGCACATCAGTAAAACACATGAAACAAGACACAACAAGAGGGCCAAGATGGCCCTATACACTGAACAAAACTTCTAACGCACCACCTGCCATTTTCCTTCTTTATTTAACTATCAGCCCTTCCAATATCTGCCAGCTTATTTTTAGCTATTGGTGCACGAAAGCTATCATATCTTGCATTTATGAAGACACTAGGTAGATACTTCAGTCACACGAATTTCATAAAGATCGAGTGGCACAAATCATGTGGCAGAGAATTTTACTTTAACGTTAAACCTCCGTAGATTTAACATGTGTTTTTGCCTTGATGCTCTTCCTTGGGAAAACCACTCTTAAAATTTTCTTCCATATGAAATTTGTACCACTCAATCATTTTGAAATTTCATATATAACAGAAGTATCTACCCAATGTCTTCATAATTGCAAGATATGATGTGGGGGCCCCCGGGTTGGGGCTGGCGGGGGAGCTAAAAATAAGAGGACATAAATGGGGACTCTCGGTAATTAAATAAAGAAGGAAAAAGGCAGGTGGCGCGTTACAAGTTTTGTTTAGTGTATTGCTATAACCTGCCTATCACTGGCTATAACATAGGACCAAAACAATTGATTGTGTCCAAGAAAAGGTTAATTTTGATCAGGAATCCTGATTTGAACAATCTTCATAGAGGTGTACCGTGTACCATGCAAACAATGCTACAATCCAAATATCTAAGCTCTGCGCCTTATGGTTTTAGAAGATTTTTAAAGTATTTCTAGCCTATTTGAAATAAAGTGACCCAGGGTCATGATTTGAACAATCTTAGTAGAGGTCTGCTAGGCAATGCTACATTCCAAATATCTAAGCTCCAGGCCTTGTGGTTTCCTACTGAAATGTATAATTTAAAATCAAGTGACCCCCCTCCCCGCCCCCATTGGGGTCAACTTCGGCCTTGGGTTACTGAGATATCTGTATATCAAAGTGTACAAACTAAACCGAAATGCTAAAGCGAAAAGGGTCATAGTTCAAAAGAAATCCTTGGCAGTGTTACCTTTTCTTCCCTACATGACTATGGGGTCATGATGGATAACACGATTGAAGTGGATTTTACCAATTATCAATGTACATGATGTATGAATTGTCTTAGTCTTACTTTTATATTCTATCCTAATTTACGTAATTTTGACAAGATGTTTGATAGCTAAATAATTTCTTACAACTTTATCAATCACTCCAGATGAAATCAACCACAAAGAAAGAGAGAGGCAATGTGAAATTACCTGTGGTTATCTTGTGGTTTTTAAACATTTCCTACAGAAATGTATAATGTAAAATCAAGTGACCCCCTCCCCGCCCCCATTGGGGTCAACTACTTGGACACTGGTGGAGATTGAACCCAGGATCCAGTAATCTTGAGACGAACACATTGCCGCTACACCAGGGTGGCTCCATTATTTCCACTTGGAAGGCAAACAGTGTTTACAGGTTGACATTTTAGAGGTGTTTGCCTTCTATGTCTCACTGAGTTGTACAAATACTAGCCCAACAAATTGTGCGCCAGGGCTTTTTGTTATATACGACGGCCGCGTAAAGCCAGACATCTATGTAATATCAGTTTTTAAAATCGGTCGGTCTTGCAGTCGAAATATTGAGGCTAGTACAAATACCTGCATAGACACCCCAACAGATATTCATTCTGTTGTCTACACCGACACAAGTAGGATAGCTTGAACTAAAATGGACTGTCCATCCAAGTTTGAACAAATGAAGTATGACTGTACATCTACATTGTTCATTTGATGAGAGTTTTATCAATCTCCGTCCAAAAGAGCACTTATTTTAGCTTAATCTGGATGAGACCCCAACATTGTTCATTTTCAACACTGATTTATTTATATATAGAGGGTGTTTTTTTCCGCAAAATACATTGTTCATTTTTGGACTGGATTTCAACTTCCTGTGTAAAAATCTACTTTCGATTTTAACATGGCAATGTTTTAGTACTTGTAAATAACGATCACCTAAGCCGCTACAACATATTTCTTTATAATATAACTAGAGCTACGATTATATTATATCATACAACCTGGTAATAGTAGATAGGAGGAAACTTGAGCTACTATAATCCACGTAACATTTTTGCTAACAATGGCCGTCAAAACTCAAAAACAAATGGCGGCATGAATATCAAGGGAGGTAATTAATCTACAGTAAGGTAGAATATGATCTGTAAGATCTCGAGATACAGCGTAATTTAAATTAAGTATTCATGTGTCCAGGAGATTTACAAGATAGCTTATTAAGAGACAGACAGACAGACAACATACAAACAGACAGACAGACGTGTTCCGTAATGAAATTGTAGCAAAAACAGACGTTAGACTAATTACACACATTCACAACGTAGAAGGCAAACAACTCTAATTTAAGTCAATGTGCCCCCGAAGTGGAAATACTGAGACTAAGGTAGGCCTAACAGCACTTTCCACAGGAAGACCATTATGTAGGCGTAAACAGGAAATTAGAAGTTTTGAACAGAAGATATAGAAATAAGGCTTTACTTTGACTAAGTAAATGAAACACTACGGTTTTCAAATTTCTTCATGCTCTTCCATGGCAGATTGATATAATTTTGTCAATGGGATATACATGAGTACAAACTACAGATACTCTCTAGATAATCTAGTCATGCTCAAGGCATATAGCAAATAGCCGGTGTTCCTCCCCGATCCACTCAAACGTAATCTTTATTAAAATTTAGATCCAGTGTCATTTTCCTTCGTGTTTAAAGGCCACTTTCTTTGGTTTGATGATCAGTCGTTAAAAAGATCCACTGCAGGTGATTTTAAATCATCCTTATTACAGATTTCTATAACTAAATCTGATTATGTGCCAGCTAAAACGAAAAGAAGTGGGTGTATTCTTGCATGCCTACTTGAAGATACATGCTGCTTACAGTCCAAGTTCCAATCATGCAACCAGGACTTGGAATATAAATCTTGCTTAATTGCTAACATGCTGTTTTTCCGCTATTTTGTGTTTGTATACAGATAGGTCTTCAAAATAATGGACTATTATCGCGTCCGCTCACGTCTCGAAGTGACGCTATTCTCGCGTCCGCCCAAAATACATTTGTAGATATAAAATATATACGGCATGCGCATTGGTTTAACTACAGACATAAATACACGAATACGAAATCTGATGTTATTCCGATACATTTTAACACAATGGACGCCTTATAAAACTATTGTCAGATACATAAATACATCTAAATAAATATATTTCTATCTTTGAAAAAACACGGCGATTGTGTCAATAAAATATAGCATTCCCCCTTCTTTATTTAAGCAAAGTCTAACAAGTGCGCGTTATCAGAGATGTCAAGGTATTTTGGGTAACTTCTTTCCATGATTTTAGAAGTTGGCAATCCATGGTTAAACTTAGAACCCTGCTTACTCCGAACTCCTCAGGCCGACTTCACTTGATACCCTGATACGAACTATTTTAACTAGAGTATGAACAGAACGCAAGGTCCTTAGGAGTAACAACTCTAATGACGTAATTTAACCTCTACTTCTACTTCTACCGCGTTACTGGCCAAATTCAATTGGTTCAACATTATTGCCAAGGGACGAAAGATGTGGAATTGTAAGTTTTAACGCCCTGCAGAAAAAGAGGCTGGTAAATTCCATTGAAATTGAAGTTAAACTGTAATGACACATGATATGTTTTTTACTAAAATGTGTAGATCTATCTCTAGGGGCGGCATTCGTCTTTTATCTGCACAAATTCTCAAATTAATCCTGATCAATGCCAATCTGTACCAGGTCACATACGTACTTTTATATAAAGTTAAAAATATTACTTAGATGATGGTTTACCCTCGAGTTGCAACCTGAAACGTTCAGTTCATCAGAGTCCGTGACATGCGCAAGCAACAATATCCGGCGTGTTTTGCTTACTCTAGAGTCGCTACTCGGGTACCAAATGAAGTCGGCCTGAAATACATGTACAATATGCTCAAAGTTGTTTCCCTTGATCATTTTCCGCCATTTGTAGTGAAACAATGCCTGAAGAAGAGAAACACCTCTCCGATATGAAGAAATATAGTTGTGGAGGATGTTTCTATACATGTAAGTTATAATTTTAAGTTACCGTTTTTGATGATAAAATTTTAGTAAGCGACTACAGTAGATTCTAACAGATTAACTCTGTTCTTTTCTTTAAATTAAGGTACGCTGCATTTCCCTTAGTGGGAGCACAGGTTCATGACCATTACATCCCCATACTTGTATATACATATATTTACACTTACCTCCCATACTTGTATATACTATATATTTATATATAGTATATACAAGTATGGGGATGTAATGAGTCATGAACCTGTGAGTGGGAGGGGTTCATTTTTTCCTGTGTTTCACCTGGGATGCTATGATATTGTAGTATTCTTACACTAGACTAGTTGTTCATGTAAAGAAAAATAGAAATCACTGAAGATCTTCTATTATAATTAAAACAAGAGCTGTCCCTCACAAGTGACGAATGCCCCCGAAAGAGGTGCCTCACAGTCTGTGTCCTCTCCATGTGCTCAATAAATGTGCTATGTAATTTTAAAATCCTTCCATGCATGACAGAGTAACCATGCATATAGTTTTCCATTACTTTAAACACTAAGTGTGACCTTGACCTTTGAGCTAGGGACTTGGGTCTTGCACGCGACACATCCGCTTGATGTGCTAGACATTTGTGCCAAATTATTTTAAAATCCTTTAAAGCATGATAAAGTTATAGTCCGGACACAAATGTATGCATATATACAGGATTCCATCACCTATAAACTCTTAAGTGTGACCTTGACCTTTGTGGTAGGGATGTGGGTCTTGCACGCGACACCTCATCTTGATGTGCTAGACATTTGTGCCAAATTATTTAAGAATCCTTCAATGCATGACAAAGCTACAGTCCGGACACGAATGTGTGCATATATGCATATATAGAGGAATCCATTACCTTCAACTTCTAAGTGTGACCTTGATCTTTGAGCTAGGGACAGGGGGCTTGCATGCGACACGTCGTCTTGATGTGCTAGACATTTGTGCCAAGTTATTTTAAAATCCTTCAATGCATGACAAAGTTACAGTCCGAGACACGAATGTGTGCATATATGCAATATATATAGGAATCCATTACCTTCAAACATTAAGTCAGAGGACAGGGGGCTTGCAGCGACACGTCGTCTTCATGTGCTGGGACATTTGTGCCAAGTTATTTTAAAATCCTTCAATGCAGTCGGACGCGAATGTGTGCATATATGCATATATATAGGAATACCATTACCTTCAAACTCTAAGTATGACCTTGGCCTTTGGCTAGGGACGTGGGTCTTGCACGCCACACGCCGTCTTGATGTGCTAGACAAACATTTGTGCCAAGTTATTTTAAAATCCTTCAATGCATGACAAAGTTACAGTCCTGACACGAATGTGTGCATATAAAGAGGATTCCATAACCTTCATACTCCAAGTATGACCTTGACCTTTGAGGTAGGGATGTGGGTCTTGCACGCGACACGTCGTCTTGATGTGCAAGACATTTGTGGCAAGGTATTTTAAAATCCTTCAATGCATGACAGAGTTACAGTCCGGACACGAATTTGTAAGTGTGGACGCACAGACGGACGGACGCACAGACGGACGGTGCGATTTTAATATGCCATCCTTCGGGGGCATAAAAATATACATTTTAATGGTGATTTTGAAATATCACATTGCTAGTGAGACAGAGTCAGTTGAAACAAAAGAACTAAAACATAGTTTACACCGCTATCAATGTCTTTCATGTCATGATGATAAAACTATTTGTTACAAAACCTTTGCAAAGAAATAAAAATCCTGCAACTTTGCTTTAAAAATAACTTAGCACATATGTTCAGCACATCAAGACATGTCGCGTATGGTTGGTCATCGCCACCAAAAATAATTAATTAAGCCGCGGTAAAAATATTTTAGCTCCAGCATAAATATGATTTTAGCCACGGCATAAATATTTAAGCTCCGGCATAAATATGATTTAGGGGGGAAAATATTTTTCCCCCGAAAAAGGGGTTTTTTCCCCCCCACCAAAATTTTTTTTGGGCCGGAAATTAATTTTTTTTCCTCCCCTAAAATTTTTTTTTTTGGAGAAAAAAAAATTTTTTTCCCCGCTAAAATCACATTTATCCCCCCCTAAAACATATTTAAGCCGTGGTTAAAATATTTTAGCGCGGCTTAATTAATTATTTTTGATGGCGATGGCCAACCATAGTCGCGTTCTTGCAAGACCCACGTCCCTACCTTAAAGCTTAAGGTTACAGCTCGAGTTTAAAGGTTATGGAATCCTGTATATATGCATGCATTCGTGTCCGGACTGTAACTTTGTCATGCATTGAAGGATTTTAAAATAACTTGGCACATATGTTCAGCACACCAAGACAATGTGTCGCGTACAAAAACTTTGTCCCAACATCAATGGTCAAGGTCATGCTTAGAGATTAAAGGTAGTAGAATCCTGTATATATGCATACATTCGTGTCTGGACTGAAACTTTGTCATGCATTGAAGGTGTTTAAAACTTGGCACAATTGTTCAGCACATCAAGAAGATGTGTCGGGTGCTAGACCCATGACCCTACCACAGAGTTCAAGACTCTCAAAGAGTATCCTGTATACGTGGTAATTCTGTCATACATAGAAGGAGTTTTAAATTACATTGCACAATTGTTGTGCACATGGAGATGGCATATCATGCGCAAGTCCCACATCCTTATCTTGAAGGTGAAGGCCATAGATGTAAGCCGTTTTAAAATCCTTTATATATGCACAATGGTCATGTCCGGATTGTAACTCTGTTACACATTGAAGGATTTTGAAATTACTTGAAACGAATGTTCAGCACATGGAGATAAATAAAGTGCCGTGCACAAGTACCAGGTCCGCAACTTGAAGCTCAAGGTCACAGATTGTGAGAAACCGCTTTAGGGGTATTTTGTCACTTATGAGGGACAGCTGTTGTTTAAAGTAGGCCATATTGATGGCTTCTCACAGCCGGGTACTGGTAGTATCAGTAAAACTTTTATGTTCGGAAGTTTTTATCCTTGACCTTTTATGCATACTCATTTTTAAAAGGTACAAAATCCAAGAAAAAAAAATGAAAGAAGACAACTGTTTTTCAATATGTTACAATCATATAAATGAATTTTTTAATAATATTAAAATATAGAGTTTATTTGGAAATAAATGAGCTATTGGAAATTCCTTTATTCCCACTGATTCTATCACACTAAATTGTGTTTTATTTCCTTAATTTCTACTGATTCTGTCGCAGTTTCCTTGTTCATGAACGGGTAAGATTATATTTCAAAATGTATCTGTTTTCATTTTAATTAATCAATCAATTTCTATTTTCTTGACATCACAACCAATGGTCGGGTCGGTTCCTTCGCAAAATATATCCACATGAACCTTCAAGTTCATATCTCTCTGTTTTGGTAATACGTCTGTGATTTAGAATAGTATATAGAATAGAATGAAATAGAATAGAACAGAACAGATTTTTTTTCAAAATCATCAGGTCATTTACATGACATGTGAATCAATTATTTAGATGCCTAACCATCTTAACCATATAACGAAGGGGATTAAAGAAGCTAAGGCTTAATTAATATAAGTTAAAACAGTTAACTTGGGTTTTAAAATACCTAAAAAACAAATCGAATCACGAAAGTCCTAACAATAAACAGCATAATCCATTAGATATATACCTAACTTTTCTTCTTTGTATATATAAAGACAATATCGCAAGTCAAGTTTGAATGCAGATTAAACAATAATCAATATCATTCATTTGACTGACAAACGGGACGAGCTGTGTAAGAATTTATAAAATTCAACTGATTATTTATAGTTTATTCCATACAATGTACCTTCAGGTGACACTGTGATTGATCTTCATCTCCATCTATTAGGGCACTCTGAGGGAGGGGACTACTATTATTGCAAAGATCTGCAAACTGCTTTTCCCAAACCTTGCTGTATCAGTGTTGGAGTTCAGACAGTTTCACTGGAGAACGTTTCAGAAGAAATGCAAACGTATAACTATGCTGAAGTTAATACATGTATAAAACAAGAAAATGATGATACGAAATTCGTGTCTGATGAAAGCTTCGATATGTCCACTGGATTGAATGGATCTACTTCAAATGATTTTAACAATTCAAATTTAACCATTGCAAGTGAAACAGTTGCAAACGGAGAAGATGACAAAGCTCAGATGCAGCTGTCGGAACAGAGTAAATCGTGCGTAAAGTATTCATTTCGCAGGAGTACTCTTGCTGTGGTCAGCAGAAGAAATGTGTTAGAAGGAGAGAAAGACATTGACGAATGTAAAATGAAGCCAAGAAAACATCCGGTTGAATGGGATTCCGATTTTTCGTTTTCCGACACGTTGAGTAATTCAAGCGATGATATTGAAGACATAAAAGACACGAAGTATAGAACACGTAAATGTAAAAGGCAAAGAAATATCAGAAATGTTCAAAAAGCAAAGGACACAGAAGAAAATACATGTACTAGTAAGCCATCTACTGGAGCAGAAGAAACCTTAAGAAAAAAATCATCAAACAAAAATAGAAAGTTTTTATGTAAAAAATGTGATGGTACGTTTGCAAGTAGAAGAAGCTGGGAGTCTCATATTGAGGTCGAGCACTACCATGAATATGATTTACAATGTATAAAATGCTTTCTACCATTTGAGAACGAAAGTGAAGCATTTGCTCACAATTGCAGCATGTGTTTTGTGTTAAAGCATGTCTGCTTAAGTTGTGGTAATAACAAAGCATTCAGACACAGAACTAGTCTAGAGAGGCATTTAAACCAAGAGCATGATAACGTGTTCCCGCTGTCTTGTGACATATGTAGTCAACCTTTGATTTCAGAGCTGGAACAAAGTAGCCACATGGCTAAACACGACATGTCTGCTCTAACTTGTTTATTATGTGAAAAGAGTTTTAGCGATGTACTTAAGTTTGAAAATCACAAATTAGCGCATGAAGGTATGCCGAGATATACATGTCATCTGTGTGAAAAGGCATATACGAGAAAGTCGAAGTTGTCATATCATCTTGGAACGAAGCATGGGATGGGTGAAAAGAGATATGTTTGTGACAAATGTGGTCGGTCATTTTCACATGCAGTACTGCTGAACGCACATACTCAGGACTGTTTAAGAAATAAAGTTTTATGTGATATTTGCAAAAAATATGTAAGGACAAGAGCACTTGAAAGACATAAACAAGAATGTCATTCAGGAGAAAAACCACACATTTGTGACAAATGTGGAGCCAGGTTCCCTAGAGAGCGTTGTCTTAAGCGACATTTTCTACAAAAACATACCTCTGAAAAAAAATATGCATGCAACATGTGCGATAAGGCATTTGCTGTATCCGGTACACTTTTACGGCACAAAAGAGTTCATTTAAAAATTTGCCTATACACTTGTGAATACTGCGGGAAGCAGTTTTCTACCCGTTGGAACAGGAAAGCTCATATGAGACAACACACGGGAGAAATGCCGTACAAATGCTCAAAATGTGGTCTCTGTTTTGCACATAATGTTGTACGTAAAACCCACGAGGCTAAATGTGTCTTAAATAGAAATTAAGTTTATTTTGGAAGGAGATCTATTTTGAATTTTCTAGTTCACTGTTGTTTGTAATTGGAACATTTACAGGTTTTTGTGTATATATATAGCAAAATTTGATTTTCTTTCATTTGTTGTTTTGATTTTGTTACCTTTCTGATCACTTCTCCTCCGTCTCTATGTTCGTCCATCTCATTCTCGTACTAAAATTATATCCATTGTAGGGATCGGCTTCAGATTTAAAATTCAGCGTGAATTTCAAGAAATACAGCCTTTATTTATACCCCCGAAATGAAGTTGTTTTTTTTTTGGGGGGGGGGGGTATATAGGAGTCACACGGTGGTTGGTTGGTCGGGCGGGCGGTCGGTTGGTCGGTCAGGCGGTCCGTTGCATTTTCCTTGTCCGGAGCATAACTTGAAAACCACTAGTTGGAATTCAATACTACTTCATACAATGGTCAAGCACATTGAGAGGAAGTGCAGTGCAGAAGAACCATAACTCTATTTTGAGTAATTACAGAGTTATTGCCCTTTGTTACTTTTCCTTGTCCGGAGCATAACTAGAAAACTACTGGTTGGAATTCAAAACAACTTCATACAATGGTCAAGCACAATAAGAGGAAGTGCAGTGCACAAGAACCATAACTATATCTATAGTAATTACAGAGTTATTGCCCTTTGTTACATTTCCTTGTCCGGAGCATAACTTGAAAACTACTGGTTGGAATTCAATACAACTTCATACAATGGTCAAGCACATTGAGAGGAAGTGCAGTGTACTAGAACCATAACTCTATCTTGACTAATGATAGAGTTATTACCAAGAACAATATCTCCATTTTAGTGTTTTTTTTGCAAGGTATTCTGTTACTACGAACTTCCTCAGTTTATAAAGCAGTCTTTCGGGGGTATTAATCACATTTAGTGATAGCTCTAGTTTACTTTTTGTCCCACATTCCGGTCTAATATACTCAAAAGGCCAAAGAAACGTAACTTTTTCGTTTTCTTATTATTTACAGAAATGGGTCAAAGTATATTTTTTCATTAAACGTGTATCATACTGAGTCAGAAAATTTAATGTCGTATCTATTTATATTGCAAAATAATTTTGATAATTTATTCAGAGACATTTATTATTTCTTCTTTGTCTCCACTCCAGGCTAATTCTTTTTAACATGCACCATATATAATAAATTATAAGTTAATTGGTAATATTGCAGATTTTTTGCCAGTCAGTATATGATTGTTCAACAGAAGTGGAATCATTCTATCAAATGGTTTTTCTGGATTTTCTCTCATTTGTGCCCTGGGTGAGTGATCACTTACCGTCCGTTGTCTGTCCGTCGTCAGTTCACATTATCGAACGACAACTCCTCTGAAACCATTAAGGCAAATTGATTAAGATTTGCATTGATATTCATGAAAGAACGCGGTCGATTCATACAATACTTCTAAAACAGCAGGGGGTGTGTCAATTCTACAGAAATGTTCTTTTGGTTACATTACCAAACCCAGTTAAATTAAATGGCAGTCGAAAACATGGCCGTCAGTGGGTTGGGTTCGTTTTCTCCTATACGATTATATGTTAAAAATTGAAAATCTAATTCTCTGAAATACTGGTGTGATTTCATGTTGCATAGCGACCCTCTACCAAACTCCTTCGAACAATTTTGATTCATCAACATATTAGAAACCACAAGGGAACGCGGCTTGTTTTTAGCTCCCCTGGCGCTAAGTGCCAGAGCGCATTCCGTACGGCGTACGTCAGTTAACATTTTCCTTCAAACAACATCTCTGAAACCACTGGGCCAACGTTGATGAAACTTGGCAGGGATGTTCTTGCATGGCCCTCTCATAGGTGTTCAAATTATTTTATTCCATGCAGAACTCTGTTTGCTATGGCAACAAATAGGAAAATTAAAAAAAAAAGTCTTCTCAAGAACAGGAAGACCTAGGGCTTGTGGCATGCACAATGGACCTGTACCAAGGTTGTTCAAATTATGACCCCGAATCAAAATTGACCCTGCCCGGGGGTCACTTGTTTTCTATATATGTGTATGTAGAAAAAACTTAAAAGATTTTCTTCTCTGAAAAGAAAAGGCCTAGAGCTTAGACATTTGGCATGGGGCATAACCTAGTGAACCTCTTCTAAAATTGTTCAAATTATGACCCCTGACTCAAAATTGACCTCACCTGGGGGCTTTTGATTTTACATAGGTTTATGTATATGAAAAACTTTAAAACTCTTATTTCTGGAACCACAAGCCAAGTGAGCAAGATAGGGCCATCTTGGCCCTCTTGTTTTCTGTAAAGGTTTGTCAAAATTTTATTTCCCCCCGAACACAAAGTGTAAGGGGGTATACTGGATTTAGCTTGTCCCTATGTCTGTCCGTCTGTCTGTCTGTCGATGGAATATATGTGGACACTAAATCTCCAAAACCCCTGGTCAGAATATAATGATATTTCATACAAGTGATAAGTACAATGCTTAGTTGTGCATGGTCCATGTTTCGGGTCTCTATGTCAAAGATCAAGGTCACAGGGGCTTGCGATAGTAAAATCTTTGGACGCTAAATCTCCAAAATTCCTGGTCAGAATTTAATGATACTTCGCAAAAGTGATAAGTACAATGCCTAGTTGTGCGTGGTCTATGTTTCGGGTTTCTAGGTCAAAGGTCACAGGAGCTCGGGATAGTAAAATCTTGTTGACACTAAATCTCAAAAACCCCTGGTCAGAATTTAATGATACTTCACACAAGTGATAAGTACAATGCTTAGTTGTGCATGGTCGGCGTTTCGGGTCAAAGGTCAAGGTCACAGGGGCTCGAGGTAGTAAAATCTAATGAACGCTTAATTTAAGATTATTAATTTAATGATATATCACAGAAGTGATAAGCACCATGCCTAGTTGTGCATGATCCATGTTGGGTCACTTGGTTAAAGGTCACAGGGGCTTGAGATAGTAAATTCTTGTGATCTTTTAATCTCCAAAATCGCTGGTCAGAATTTAATTATACTTCACAGAAGCCTCAAGTTGTGCAGGTCTAATAATTAAAGCATCAACTTTTACATAAATTTTATATACTGTGTCAGTGGGATGTTGGGGGGAGGTATTCATCACCTTTTGTAATAGTAATAGTTGTGTTTGGTACAAGCAATCAACTTTTTATTCTGTAACAAAAATTTAGTAACTGTTTATTTAGCCAGAATGAGCTATAATGATCGCTCACCGTCCGTCATACTTGCGTATAGATACTTAGGTGGCTTAAAGAGCAACGGAGAGAACAATAGCATATAGCCACAGATGTATCACCTTGTTTGAATGTCTGTCCGTCCGTCCACCATTTTCTTCGAACGACATCTCTGAAACCACCTTGCATATGCTGATGAAACAGGGATATTAATTCCATGCATGAAACTCTATGAGTTTGTGAAAGAATTCCATTGCATGCAGAACTCTGGTTGCCATGGCAACAAATAGGAAAAACTCTTAAAATCTTCTCAGAAACCACAAGGCCTAGAGCTATATATTATGATTGTAGCATTGTCTAGTGGACCTCTACAAAGGTTATTTAAATCATGACCCCGGGTCAAAATTGACCCTGCCCAGGGGTCATTTGGTTTTACCACGGACCTATATACACATATGTGTATATAGGTCCGTGGTTTTACATAGGCTTATATAGGAAAAACTTTTAAAATCTTCTTCTCTGAAACCACAAGGCATTGAGCTTAGATACTTTTAATGTAGCATTGTCTATTGGACATCTACGAAGTTCGCACAAATCATGCCCTTCGGGTCAATATTTTCTACACCCAGGGGGTCATTTGTTTTACATAGACATGTCTAGGAAAACCTGTAAAAATCATCTACTTCGAGACCACAAGGTTTAGAGCCTAGTTATTTAGTGTGTAACAGTGTCTAGCGGACATTTTCAAAGTATGTTCAAATCATGCCCCAGGGTCTTAATTTACCCTGCTCGAATGGTTCGTATGGTAAAAACTTCTCCAAAACCACAAGGCCTATTACTTAGATTTTTTGGTGTGTAACATTGTCCAGTGGTCTTCTATTAACTTTGTCAAATGATTCGCCTTCGGTGAAAATTGACCACACATGCGGAGGGGGGGGGGGGGGTACCTAGCAACCATTGACTTACGCTAGCAGCCAATGACTTTCCCTTGGAACAAGTGACTTTCTTAGCAACAAGTGACTTCCCCGAGCCCCTAGAAAAATCCTTAAAGGGCATCTCCTAAACTGACGAACTTATCTAGAAATTATTTTGCACTTAATTAAGTTATTCGGGTGACTACCAAAATTCGCTCCGTTACGCAAGATGGCTGCCAATGCTAAACATAGAAAGGTTAAATTTAGTTGATTTTGAAATTATTTCTCACGAATGTTCCTCTGACATATGACCCAAAAGGTTGATGAAATTACCCTATCAGGCTTTCAAAAATCAGTTTTGTTGAAGTTTGGAAAGTGCTTTAACACATCAGGTACATGTATAATGAAAACAACTTAAAAAAAAGATTTGTTTCAAAATTGTTCACGTTTTCTTGCAAAAAAACCTGTCTCCGACTTGTCAAGACTAATAGACAGAAAGCTCTAAACCGCTCATATTCATAAAAACATTATAAAGAAACCGAAATGAATTTTCAGAAATAGGCGCTTTCCCTGATTTCACATACAAAATATAGGGAAACTGGAAGTCGAAGTGCCATTCCAAAAAACTAGGCGTAAAATGGCTGAATTTTTTGTAGTAATGTTGAGTGGGTATTTTTTAATGTGAAGTAGATCTACTAATACAAATTATAACTTCTAAATCATAGTAGGTGTTTCAGAACTTTCAATGAAGATTTCCTCTAACAATCGTGCATAAAATCTGTGTTTGAATGAATTCCACCACATTCTAATTATATTAAAATTTTAAAGATGACTTCTTGAATTCTTTATTTTCAAAGCTGATCAGGCAATTTTATCATCATGAGGTAGATCTGTATCGGCCTATTTTCGAGTTCAACATGAATATGATTTTGTACAAATAACCTAACGGTCAACCAGGAATACTATATAACGTTATAGACGGTTCCTGGGTCAACTAAGCCGACACGATATCTTTCTTTGTAACATAATAAAGAACTACAAGTAAATTATATAATCCAACCTGATAATAGGAAGGTTGAAGCTTCTATAATCTTCATAAGCTGTTTTAATTACAATGTCATCAAAATCAAGGCAAAGAAGCAGTATGAATAACAAGGGAGGTAATTCATAATACAATTTCTATATAGAGTTACAACCACTTCGAGCTCAGTCCTCGATCGATACTCAAATAGCTGAAGAGGTCGATATTCATATTTGGACTCTTCAAAAAATTAAGAGGTCTATAATTCAATTATGTACAACACTCTCAAAATACTTATAGCGCCCTATAAATCTAACAGATTTGAAGAGCCCACAGATTCAGTTCATAATATCAGAAATGGATTGAAAAAGCGCAAACAATGAATTTAAGACCTCCAATTCAATTATTGCCCGATAGAAATCAGTTGTTACTTGCGTCAAATACTTCCGTAGCCTACTGATCCATAAAATATTCGAAGACTTACAATTACAATCCAATTAATGACATCCAAATTCATTTGTCGCGCGGTTAAAATAATAAAGAGGTCTTCGTTTCAATTGGAGACCTCTTCAATTAAACTGCGCTGTATGAATGTTGATATCATTTTGAATTATAGAGGTCTTCAATTCATTTATTGCACGCTTTATATATTTGATCTCATTAATCAATTAATTAAAAATTCTCAAAATGTTTAAAGAACGCTTCACATATTACAGTAGGTCTGACATTCTCAAACAAATCTTTATAAAAAATCCGGTAAAAGTAGATAGATCATAGACCATAATGCTTTGAACTTAAAATATAAATATTTTGCATGGAACAATATAACCAGTCAGGGTTTGATGCAAAACAGTCGTCAGCAGGTCCTCAAATATTTCATTTTTAGTCGTTTGTAGTTGTTTAGTCTTTTAAAAGTTGTTTCCCTTGTTCATATTCCGCCATTTGTAGTGAAACAAAGTTAATGCAGAGATGCCTATGAGTGAGAAACACCTCTCCGATATGAAGAAATATAACTGTGGAGGCTGTTTATATACATGTACAGTAAGCTGTAATCTAGTGAAGTGAAAGAGGTGAAGTACAATGAAAATCAGATACATTTTGTAATGTTATCTTGATGGTTCACGAACAAAGAGTTGAAAGACTGTGCCGGTGTGCGTGACAGAATCAGTGTAAATAAAGGAACTTAAGCGTACTTTACACCTCTATGAACAAACTATTGTTTCGTTTAAATGCATCATAGTTTTAAAAATATCTGTAAAAACACGAAGGATGGCTTGCAGTAAACTAGCTTCCGAATTTTTTTATTTCGTATTTAACATACACACTTACCACAAGAGTTTGTTAACAAACAGTATCATATTTATATTTACTTATATTCAGTTTTGTAGTTTGTTATTCCATTATTTTTTACATCTAGTGTAAATAAACATGTGCAGTAGAGCTCTAGATCTACTCCATAAACTTAACCATAGGCCGATATCAAACCGGTCATAATGGAATTAAGATACTACTTGATACAAAGAACCAAAAATGAAGTTCATAGATAAATAATAAGATTAAGCTCTTCATGAAAATAGAAGTGCAGTTAAACAATCTTTGTAATGGACATGGAAACATATTGGAGCATATGGGACAATCACTAATATTGGTTCAACATTTAACTCTGAGATTTGATATATATCTTGAGTTAATTGTTTACAATATTCAGTTATGAAATGCATCAAATTTTGCAACTGATGGTTCCATATACACATGACTAAACCCTTATTTACATGTACAATGTTCCATATACATGTATGTATATTTTAATCATCATCTATATGTACCAACGATGGGAACAAATACTGAAATAAAAATTCGTATAGCATATTTGAGTATATTCAAATACATTTGTATTCGCATACAAATGGGATAGGTTTGCTATCCGATTTATTCATGTCCGAAATAGCGAATTTTACACCATAATTATGTAGTTTATTATTATGAACGGAGCTGTATGATGATGAGGGGCTGTAACATAAGGGGGAACAATACTATTTCTTCTGGTCACGGACACCTCTTCCAAGTTTCCCCTGGGATTCTTATACACTCACAGACCTAATATACGAATCAGTGAAATAGATATATGATAGCTGTAAAACTTGGGAAAAAACATGGTTAATAGCAGTAAAGTGACTGTTAAGTTTAAATTTTCATTTTATGCACTGCAACATCAGATGAAAATTATCTGAGCAATTTTAGCAGGTCACGATGACATTTCCTGAGAACTGTTCTTGCTCTGTTACCTTTCTACTTCTCAAAGTTACCATGCAACCTGGTGCTGATTCATCTCATTTTTAAGCTCACTAGAGTGAGCTATCGCTCGAACCGTCAGTTTTAAGTTGTAGGTTCACACATTCCTTCAAACGACATCTTCTGTGAAACCACTAGGCTAATGTTAATGAAACCAGGCAGGGAAGTTCCTTGCGTGAAGCCCTCTGGTAGTTGTTCAAATATTTATATTCCATGCGGAATTCTTGTTGTCATGGTAATGGAAAGGAAACACTTTAAACATATCCATTCAAGAATCTATGTAGAGTTGTTTTTGTACAATTAATGGGTGGATAGCGATATATTACAGAATGAGAAGGACTCTATATCGATTAATTGTGGAAAAATGAGGCATTTTTCGCCATATGTTGTTCTTTAAGATTTTATTTATTTATCGTTTTACGATCATTGAACACATAATCATTATCTATGTTACGAAAATAGTATCTGCTAGATGTAGGGTATGTCCCATTAAGACCATAAGAAACCAGTCACAGTAATATGACCCTGTTTTGTTGGTTGCAATAATGTATACTTTGTTTATTGCTTGCTTAAGAAATAATGTCCGTTTTAGCGGTGTTCATCGTCTAATAAACGGCGATTTGGAGCATGCAACTTATAATTAAGCAGCTGAACGACTAAGTGCTGTTTATTAGACAACGACCAACGATTACAATTTACAGGATACTATTTTGATTCTAACATGACTTAATATCACATAAATGCATAAATTCAACGAAAACATTTACAAGTACGTCGTCAGGCAAAATTTTAGTCATTTATGTCTTCATAGCGACTCGTGCGTCAAAACGTTGTTTATTGCAGGTTTTACAAAAAAAAAATGTTTGGTTTAACTGACGAACAAAATGAGTCATACTAGAGTTCATAATTACATTGTATATTGATCATTTAAAGTTTATTTCATACAATGTATCTTCAGATGACACTGTGGTAGATCTACATATCCATCTATTAGGGCACTCTGAGGGAGGGGACTACTATTATTGCAAAGATCTGCAAACTGCTTTTCCCAAACCTTCCTGTGTCAGTGTTGGAGTTCAGACGGTTTCACTGGAGAACGTTTCAGAAGAAATGCAAACATATAACTATGCTGAAGTTAATACATGTATAAAACAAGAAAATGATGATACGAAATTCATGTCTGATGAAAGCTACGATATGTCCACTGGATTGAATGGATATACTTCAAATGATTTTAACAATTCAAATTTAACCATTGCAGGTGAAACAGTTGCAAACGGAGAAGATGACAAAGCTCAGGTGCAGCTGTCGGAACAGAGTAAATCGTGCGTAAAGTATTCATTTCACAGGAGTACTCTTGCTGCGGTCAGCAGAAGAAATGTGTTACAAGGAGAGAAAGACATTGACGAATGTAAAATGAAGCCAAGAAAACATCCGGATGAATGGGATTCCGATTTTTCGTTTTCCGACACGTTGAGTAATTCAAGCGATGATATTGAAGACATAAAGGACACGAAGTATAGAACACGTAAATGTAAAAGGCAAAGAAAAGTCAGAAATGTTCGAAAAGCAAAGGACACGGAAGAAAATATATGTACTAGTAAGCCATCTACTGGAGCAGAAGAAACCTTAACAAACAAATCATCAAACAAAAATAGAAAGTTTGTATGTAAAAAATGCGATGGTACGTTTGCAAGTAGAAGAAGCTGGGAGTCTCATATTGAGGTCGAACACTACCATGAATATGATTTACAATGTGTAAAATGCTTTCTACCTTTTGAGAACGAAAGTGAAGCATTTGCTCACAATTGCAGCATGTGTTTTGTGTTAAAGCATGTCTGCTTTAGTTGTGGTAATAAGAAAGCATTCAGACACAGAACTAGTCTAGAGAGGCATTTAGACCAACAGCATGAAAGTGTGTTCCCGCTGTCGTGTGACATATGCAGTCAACCTTTGATTTCAGAGCTGGAACAAAGTAGCCATATGGCTAAACACGACATGTCTTCTCTGACTTGTTTATTGTGTGAAAAGAGTTTTAGCAATGTACTTAAGTTTGAAAATCACAAATTAGCGCATGAAGGTATGCCGAGATATGAGTGTCATCTGTGTGAAAAGGCATATACGAAAAAGCCGAAGTTGTCATTTCATCTTGTAACGAAGCATGGGATTGGCGAAAAGACATATGTTTGTGACAAATGTGGTCGGTCATTTTCACATTCAAAACTGCTGAACGCACATACTCAGGACTGCTTGAGGAATAAAGTTTCATGTGATATTTGCAAGAAATGTATAAGGAAAAAAACACTCAAAAGACATAAACAAGAATGTCATTCAGGAGAAAAACCACTTATTTGTGATAAATGTGGAGACAGGTTCGCAAGTAGTCGTTCTCTAAAGCAACATTTTCGTCAAAAACATAGCTCTATAAAAGAATATGCATGCAACATGTGCGATAAGGCATTTGCTGTCTCCTGTGCTCTTTTCCGGCATAAAAGAGTTCATTTGAAAATCTGCCTATACACTTGTGAATACTGCGGGAAGCAGTTTTCTACCAGTTGGAACAGGAAAGCTCATATGAGACAACACACGGGAGAAACGCCGTACAAATGTTCAAAATGTGGTCTCGGGTTTGCGCATAATGTTGTACGTAAAACCCACGAGGCTAAATGTGTCTTAAATAGAAATTGAGATTACTTTTGAAGAATGTTTGTTTTGAATTTTCCTGTTCACTGTTTGTCATTGGAACCTTTACAGGTTTTTATATGTATAGCAAAATTGGATTTCAATTTCTTTTCGTTCTGGTTTTAATTTTGTCACCTATCTGATTACTTGCCTTCCGTTTGTCTGTTCGTCTATCACACTCTCTTACTACGTTTATTGGATATACGATTATATCCATTGTAGAGATTGGTTTCAGACATGTAACGCAGATCGATTACATTAAAGAGAGAAATGAAGTTCTTATTTTCTTTTCTGTCCAATATCCCGGTCATTTTTGAAGATAGTACAATAAATCTTGATATTGTAACAGAGATTGAATATACAGAGACACTCTACATATACCAAAATTAATTTCTGGATTTTCTCCACATGGAAGTTTTTTATTGGGTTTATATGTAAATCACGATAATAAGGCCATTCCGGCAATGCTTAGTGGTTGACATTCACAGTTCTAGTAACACTATGGGACAAGAAAACTGAACCTTGTTTCGAATAAGTCATAGCCAAATCCCTATTCGTTTTAATTTTAATTTTGCCTTTCGAGAGACAGCTTCCTAGTTTTTAGCTCACCTTAGCACGACGTGCTCAATATGAGTTATTGTGATCGCCGGGTGTTGTTCGTCTGTCTGTCCGCACTTAACTTTGTGTATGCAATAGAGGCTGCATTTCTCACTGGATCTTCATGAAACTTTTTTAGAATGACAGCCTGAATGAGTGATGAAATCTTGGTCAAATTTGAGTATGGGTCGTCATGTGTCAAAAACTAGGTCACTAATCGAATCATAGAGAAATCTTGCGTATACAACAGACGATGCATTTTTCGTTGGATCTTTAAATCTTCGTGAACCTTGGTCAGAATGACTGCCTTGATGAAATCTAAGTCGTGTCCGAATATGGGTCAGCTTGGATAAAACAACTAGGTCATATCGTAACATCATAGATAAACCTTGTGTACGCAATATAGGTTGCATGTTTCATTGAATCCTTATCTTGATGAGTTCTATGTTCAGTTTGCATATGGGTCATCTGGGGTCGAAAACTAGGTTTTGGGGTCAAATCATAGAAAAACCTTGTGAATGCAATATAAGATGCATTTTTTGTTGCATCTTCATGAAACTTGGCCAAAAGGTCAGTCTTGATAGAATCTAGATCGATTTTGAATATGGGTCATCTTGGGTCGAAAACTATGCCACAGGGCCAAATTATAGAAAAACTGTGTGTATGCGATATAGGTTATAGGTATAGAATCTTCGTGAAACTTGGTCAGAATAATTATCTTGATGAAATGTTGATGAGTTTGAATACGGGTCATCTCGGGTCGAAAACTAGGTCTTGGGGTCAAATCATAGAAAAAACCTTGTGTACGCAATATAGGGTTGGTTACATTTTTCATTTGATCTTCATCTGACTTTGTCAGTATGAATATCTTAATGAAATTTGGGTCGAGTTTGAATATGGGTCATCTGAAGTCAAAAACTAGGTCACTCGATGATAAACTTTATGTATTCCATACAGGTGATATTTACAACCCATTCATCATGAAAATTGGTCAGAATGCTTGTATGGGTCACCTGGGATTAAAACCTAGGTCACCAGGTCACTTCCGAGAATATCTTGTTGGTACTCTAGAAGTCACATGTTGTAGTCATTCATCATGTAAATTGGTCCGAAGGTTTGTCCTGTCAAGGTCAAACAGAATGTCTGGGTTTTTTTATATATAGTGAAGGGTTGAGGTTTGGTCACATGTAGTCATAAGTAGACCTCAGGTGAGCGATACATGGTCACCTTGGCCCTCTTGTTTGTAATATGAGCAAAACTGTTTCACATTTTGCAATTTATATTCAATTCCACACTACGTGTTTTTCAGTGACTGTACAGTGATACTTCCATTTAAAAACGTACTGTAGTGATAGTAAAATTTAAATCAAAAAGAAATCCGAGTCATGGTACATGCAACATAATGGATCCACTTTACCAGATACTAGAAGACAACGGATTGTTTGACTGTTACCGATGTTATATATTGACCGAACAATAAGAACTGTTCACTATTTTCGAAAGGTTTACATAAATTTAATGTATTAATAATTTGACGTTTACATGGATAAACAAGAGCTGTCCCTCATAAGTGACGAATGCCCCCGAAAGAGGTGCCTCACAGTCTGTGTCCTCTCCATGTGCTCAATAAATGTGCTATGTAATTTTAAAATCCTTCCATGCATGACAGAGTAATCATGCATACAGTATTCCATAACTTCAAACACTAAGTGTGACCTTGACCTTTGAGGTAGGGACTTGGGTCTTGCACGCGAGACATCCGCTTGATGTGCTAGACATTTGTGCCAAGTTATTTTAAAATCCTTCAAAGCATAATAAAGTTATAGTCCGGACACAAATGTATGCATATATACAGGATTCCATTACCTATACTCTAAGTGTGACCTTGACCTTTGTGGTAGGGATGTGGGTCTTGCATGCGACACGTCGTCTTGATGTGCTAGACATTTGTGCCAAATTATTTTAAAATCCTTCAATGCATGACAAAGTTACAGTCCGGACACGAATGTGTGCATATATGCATATATAGAGGAATCCATTACCTTCAAACTCCAAGTGTGACCTTGACCTTTGAGGTAGGGGCGTGGGTCTTGCACGCGACACGTCGTCTTGATGTGCTAGACATTTGTGCCAAGGTATTTTAAAATCCTTCAATGCATGACATAGTTACAGTCCGGACACGAATGTATGAATATATGCATATATAGAGGAATCCATTACCTTCAAACTCTAAGTATGACCTTGACCTTTGAGCTAGGGACGTGGGTCTTGCACGCGACACGTCGTCTTGATGTGCTAGACATGTGTGCCTAGTTATTTTAAAATCCTTCAATGCATGACAAAGTTACAGTCCGGACACGAATGTGTGCATATATAGAGGATTCCATAACCTTCATACTCCAAGTGTGACCTTCACCTTTGAGGTAGGGATGTGGGTCTTGCACGCGACACGTCCTCTTGATGTGCTAGACATGTGTGCCAAGTTATTTTAAAATCCTTCAATGCATGACAGAGTTACAGTCCGGACACGAATTTGTAAGTGGGGACGCACGGACAGACGGACGGTGCGATTTTAATATGCCACCCTTCGGGGGCATAAAAATAAAAAAGTAAACTTTTGACATTTTAAAGCTACGCAATGCAAAGTCATGTTAACCCAATCTTCATCGTACCTTCCCATGGTGTATCTAACAAATGGCTAAAACATGTAATATAATTCAGACTTTGGCAAGAATGAAGTGTGCCACTTTTGCTAGACTGCAGAAATATAAACATTCAACTTTGGACTGTTCTCAGCTAAACAGCAGAAAGACCACCCAGGTCTTTTTAATTTTCTATATATCTTTGTAAAATGTTTTACAATGTTAACTATAAATTTAAGAAAACATTGCTTGCCAATCATCATGTTTTCATTACATGTTCTAAGATATGTGTTGACTTTTTATAAGTTTGACAGCACCTTTTCTGTGATATTGTTTCTTTAATATAAGATATGTAAGGTTTCAAAACAAACGCCAAGTACTTATTATTATGTCTCCCCCTATATGATGGGGGAGAGACATATTGTTTTTGGGTCGAGCTGTCTGTCCATCCGTCTGTTCTGCTAAGTTAAAAATAGCAGCTTCAAATATATATTAAAGCACGGCCACTTAATTAATGTTACCAATTACAGGTGAAAAACAATCATGAAACAATGAGTAAATGCGCATGGGGTTCAAAATTATATTTTGAAAAAGGGGCGTGTCTAATAGTACGTATAATTTGCATATTTTTGCATATTTCACTAAATCCAGATTTGTCATAGCTCTTTTATTGTTTATTCGATTTCAAAAATTCTTTCAAAAGTGTGTTTGTGTAAACAATGTCTTTAATTTCAGGCTCAAGTATATACCAAGTTTTTTCTTATTTATTGTGTGATTCACGAAAATATATCATAAACAACATTAAACAATCGTTTCTTTCTGTGAATAATGCAAATTGGTAAGTTGGCAATTTGACTGGTCAAAACAAGTTCACTACTGTTCGGTTAAAAATGGGCATATAACACAAAAGTTGAAGCATACTTACCATTAAAATTAAACTCTATCCGAGTGATTCGCACTGTATAAATAGAATAAATCAATGCCAGACTGTACATCCGAAAGTTGTCCGCCATCAAAACTTATAATTTTGACATCATAAAGCAAGTATGGGACGACGGTTACACTAAATACATAGCTCACGAAAAAACACGTTTATCAAATACAAGAAAATGGCATTGTGTATCATATGTGAATTGTGACTACATGGAACTATATTCTTCACAAAAAATGCACCAAAAAAATCTTTTGAAATTTTGTCTAGGTTCCGGGCTTCACTTACTAAAAGCTTATTGAGTGTGTAAAATTGTAACATCTAGTGGACCTCTTCAATTTTTGTTCAAATCATGCCCATGGGCCATGGGGTCAAAATTTACCCTGCCTGGGGGTCACTTGGTATTGGAGAAAAATTCCCTCCAAAACCACAAGGCCTAGAGCTTAGATAGTTTGTATGTAACACTGTCTAGTGGTCCTCTACAATATGTGTTTAAATCATGCCCCATGGGTCAAAATTGATCAGGCCCGTCGGGGTTAGGGTCCCTTGTCTTTATATAGAGTTATAGGAGAAACCCAGCTTCAAGTGAGTGTCTATAGCAACCACTGACTTACCAAGCAACAACTTACTTCCTTAGCTACTGGTGACTTCTTAGCAATCACTGGCTTTCCCAAGCAACCAGTAATTTTCTCTTGGAACAATTTAAGTGACATCTTATGTAATCGTTGCACTGGCAGTAACTATTTTGACAACTACTGACTCCCTTAAAGTGACTTTCGTCGGTAAGTGCACTGATACTCAGGCGAGCGTTTTAGGACCATCACGGCCATCTTCTTGTTTAGAAATTAGTTTATTATCCAACCGTGAAAATGCTATTTTATCACAAGAAAATGCATTTACTTCAATATTTTACATGTGATTTCTTAGGGATATTTAGCAACATTTGATACCTTTAACACATTTTATTTGCAGAAATACTAATTCTTACTGAGAACTGTGTAAAAGTTGAAAAGTTTTTTTATCAAAATTAAATGTTTTCTTTAAGAAAGATATAACTTAAAATGCAGATTTTCTTTTATGTTTAATCTGACCAAAATAGATTCTATTTATTTGTAAAACTAGCTTATTTTTTTCCCTTTTGCGTAAGAAGTTCATGTGACTAAAATGTGACGTGTGTTTATAAATCGGCTGTAAAGCTGGGAGTGCCATTATTCGAGAGTGGGGATTTTCCGATACAACAACAACAGATGGTGATCTGGGCGGTAAAGTAGATGTATTAGACATGCCCTTGATTATTTCACTTCCGGATTTAATTTCAGACAAAAAGTTGTAAACAGAGAAGAACTGCGTTTTTTTGTTGAGGAAACATGTAAGTTTTTCTTATAAAAGATTTAATAGATTTGATTCCTTCATAAACCTTTGCTGTAAATAGATATTCATGGAACACCATGAAGATCAAATCACAATTGACAGTCATGACAGTTCGGTAATCATGGTAATCAGTAGCCTCAATATTTCGACTGCAAGACCGACCGATTTTACAAACTGATATTACATAGATGTCTGTCTTTACGTCTAACCAGTTAGATTCAAAACTGTGGTGGAAATCGAACTGATTTAAATTTCATATTTTAACTGCAAGATGAATTTTTTCACCTGGCATGTTCATTTGTTGTTATTAACCATGAATAGATCATTAAAATATTAATAAAATGACAAATATTAACTAAAAAACTGTAAACCGAACACGGTACCGTCTTTACATGTTGATATGAAACGTATAAGCAATAAAACGTTTTTGAACAAGCTATGTTAAAGACTTTTATTAATTGTAAACATGATTTATATGCTATTTTAAGTCTAAAAGCAACAGCCAGTTTATATATTTGTTAAGATATGTTAATAAGTTATACATTAGATCAAGTAGCCTTTGCGACACCTTAACGAAATTCGGAATACCCGAGAAAAAAATCTTATTAACACCTTTTTGATCATGACATGTTTGGCAAAAAGTTCTGTTATCAGATCGTAGTTTGAGAGTCTTCCCGTAAAATACTAGTTTATTTTGAACGATCAGCTATTCTCAATTGAGTTCACAGAAATCATAAGTCACATATTTAACAGATACCAGACAAATTCAAATACTTACTGGATTAAAAACAAACTTTCATAAAACTGTCTGGTATTAAACCGACACCGTTTCTGGAATATTGATCAATCGAAAATCGAAATTTGGAAGACTGTCCAAATTGTTATGAAAACTTTACTTTCTGGCAAACAACCCACGAACATTTTGTTTTTATTTAACCGTAGCTGGAAAACATGATTTCATACGTATTATTTTGGTAAAGGACTCAGAGAAAAATAAGCGTCAATGAAACAAAACACATAGATGTTGCAGACTCTCAGTTACTTTTCTTACGAGTGCTACATAACAAAAAAGGACGATATTATTACATGCATCGAATCAATTTTTAATAAAGTTTTAATACAATGTATGAGAAATACATGCGAGGCTTTATAATATATTTCAAATGTTATATATGATCGAAATGCGACAACTTCTGTCGAAAGTCAAACACATTAAATACTATCAAATATTCTGGTTATTGTTTGATTTACAGCATGTTTAACAAAGGTTTGGGCATCATCAGATCAGATTGCCTCGTTAGTTATCTGTCATGACCTTCAATTATCTTCACTTTAGAAATGTTCTCGAATTATCCGAGCGGTTAAAAAAACCTGTCTGGAGTACCTGTAAAAACTAAATCTGGGGCGGGGAAAATTTATGAGAACGTGTCACTAGCAATGAAGTTATTAATATGGCTTGGCAATACATATCAATAGCATTTTTCCGTACATTTGATTATTGGCATCTTTTGAGTTCCAAAATATTGTCTTAATCCAAAGCCTATGTGCTTTTAATAGGAATTAGCAAAGGTTCTATATTAAAAAGTTTAATTACGTCCAGAAATACCCACATCTGTTCTAAATTCCCATTTTGTTATTATGTTCGAAAAAACACAATAGACACGGACCTATATTATATAGGTTCGTGACAAAGGTAATACTTTTAACCAGGAATAGAGTTCCGTTTTAACACGATATACCTACAGCCTTTGGGAAGATACAAAATGAAAAAGCCCCATTTACTTTGATGTACCTTTCACGACCTTACAGATATGTACATTCAATAAAATGCATAAAGTTTACCTCCATTGGAGGAAATAAAAGATTATATACCTATCAAAATAACATCTGTCCCGACCCACATAAGTATTACCCATTACGTTGGCTGCGTATTCAAAGGTTTTCCGAGTGCATATTTCAAGCTGAGGTTTAAATATAATCTACCGATAAACTATGTGAGGTATAGTTTAGCGGTGTAAACAAAAACACGTTGACATGTGTAGAGTTTTAATTTATGCATAAAAACATACAAGTTTCTGATCAATTTTCACTTATATTGTTTCTATTTGGAATAAGCTTTACAGGTATGTAATTTTTCAAGATGTATTGAGTTAATAATAAATTATTTGGCCTCAAAGTTGGCGCATACTCTGACTACAGCATACGGATCATATACATAGAAAGCGCATTTTTGGAATAATAGTGGGTTTGCGCGAGTCAAAGTTAATAAAAAGCCCTGACGCACAATTTGTTGGGCTAGGACAGCATGAGAAAAATTATTCTTGCAAACAAAATCCAGTATAACACAATGTTTTCTACTAATAGGAGATAAGTCTGATGAACAGTAGTTGGTACTCAGTATTTTTGTATTGTTGATGGTTTTTTAATGATCGCTTAGTTTAAAAGATATTTTAATTTTTTTTATTTCACTTTAAAGCTAATAAAATGCACACTATATCATATTATTGTAAACACTGCAATTTCCCACTGGTCAGCAATTTTATCAATCTTGGGGAGTGACATCACAGCGATCTCTCCTATATTGTCTAACATCTAACATTGTCTGATATCAGTGAAACTCTCATGTATTAAAAAATGAGCCTGCATAACTCCATATAAAATAAAGTGCCGGCTGTTACGGCTGCCTACATTTTGTAGCCACAGTCCACTGCAATATTTTTATTTGATCAGGAGTCTTTGAGTCATTCACAGTACCAAGAAGTTGTTTCAGTGGAATGTTTTTCCTGTTTAAGACAAATATTTGTCTTTGAAAAAGCCCAGTCACTGTCATACAGAAGATTTAGAGGTGACTTGATAGGAACGTGTTTGCAAACAAGTATCTAACTCTTAAGACAATATTACTGATACAACACAGTTTAGGCAGGCAGTCTGTACTTTTGCATTTAGAGTAATGTTTTACTAATGGTCATACCGGTAACTTTTTTAAAACAAAATGAATTTCAAATAGTTTTACATGTAGATACATTTTTTGTATCTTTATCAATGGAAAGCTAGTAAAACTTGTAATTTATTCATTGTATGAATTTCTGTGAGAACTTTACATGTAAATCACAAGAATGTTAACTTGCACTGTTTTCCTTGACCGTACAATGTAGCTTGACACTTTGAAGTCCAAACTAGGCTCATCACAATTTTCATTTAATTTTAATTTTGATCCTAGATGATTCAGGTTCAAGAGTCTTGACTTGTTAGTTTGAGAGCCTATCGAACACCCTCTTCAAGCAGCAACTTGCTGTTGGGGAAAAATAAAAGGTCATTTCAAGTGATTTCAGAGCATAATGCTGCATTCCCAGCAAAAATTTGAAAAAGTGCTATGTTGGCATTTGTAACCAAGCAAAAACCTTTACTGGTAATTTATTATACAGAATAGATATCTGTATTTTTTGAAAAAGGTAAAAGCTGATAAAAGAATGAGCAGTAAATCATTCTTCCCAATTCAGTTATTTGTTTTGTGCCAAAATCATTGAAATATGAAACATTGAAAACACAGGAGCATTGTGTGCATAGACATGTTAAATTAGGTTTTTCATCTGCAACATATTACTGTACATACAATGTACATGAGGAAAAATCTAAGAATGTGTATTTTAGTTGTACAAAATTGTATCAACTATTCATTTCTGTTTGAAAAATCTGAGCTTTTACAAGGCTGGCCGGGGATTATCGACATTTGAAGCCTACAGCCATTTTAAATACTCTTACACATTTATTTGCATGTTCCTAGAAACTGCAGAATAAAATAACGTACGATTTCCATATTCTATGTAATGTAATGCCTCTTAATTTCTGGACATTCATTTTCAGATTAAACCAATGTAGAGACATTCAGTGACTGGTGAAGAATTGTGTTTGAGAAATTTCAGTTTTCAAAATGGCCTCCAGTGATGGAGGTGGGGATATACCTCGACCAATACGAACTGCCTCTCCGGCTCAGAGACAAGTGAGTACATGTGCACTAAGGCTAAGGCCGTTCGAAATGCACTATGAAAAGAAATGCAAACAAGTGTATCCATTGCCTATCTCTTTGACCTGTTTTTGGTGCTCTTCTTTGGGAATACCGAGCCTACGCTGTCACAGCAATGAAAGATAGTCTCCCTGAGGTTTTTTTCTATTCCCTCATATTAGACCCCAAAAAAAGCCTCAAATCTTTTTGGCAAAGAGGCTGAAGACACACATTTATTTTTGCCTTTACGTGACATTTGTTATTGTTGAACCACCGCGGTAGAAGAAAGCAATGCATATATAACTATCAGTTAGGGTTTTCGTAGCAAGGTACATTTGTATGTCAACGGGAGGAACGCAATTTGTAGTAATTTACCCCCCAAAAAAGAAATTTGCCTCAAAAAACAATCATTAATTAAGTGAAAGTTCTTTAGCTTATGAGATATGATTAAAATGTGTGTCATTGATACTGAGAGGAGAGTTGGGAGACTGATTGCAGAATCTTTTTTCAAGCATTAAAATATTGCAGTGTGTACTGGTATTTCAAAGAACACAACTTGACATTTATTTTCGACCTGTTGTTACAGTAGTCCTTTAGCAATTCATTGTTTAATGATTCATGTTGAAATTCAATTCATGACTTTCATGTATATCATTTGTTGCCTGTATCTTAGACAAAATTAATATAAAAACGCTGTAAATCTTACAAATTTAAATAAATGTTCCTTTCTTTCAAGGGAAACCAAAAGGTAAGGGCACCTGTTGTGATAAGTAATGTAAGTAATGTATGACTTATTTAGGTGCCTGAATTATTATAGGGTGATATTAATATTTTGCTATGATTTTCCCTTCTTTTGTTGTAGATAATTAATCCAGAATTATTTAGTCCGGATTCTGAGCAGAATGTGATAGACCAGACTGAGGATGTGTTTCAGAATTTCCTGTACGAGAGTTGGCGACGAGATAGCAACAGTGAGACCTTCTTAGAACAGGGCACACCCAATGTGCCCCAACTTACAAATTTTACACCTAATCCTTTAAGGTACAGTTACAATAGATTTTACTCATGTACTGGTACATTTGTAGTTGGTGGCTTGTAATGTTGCAGTTTTAGCGCAACCTTCCCTGTTGTTTAGTGGTTAAGTTCACTGAATGATGATCCTTGAACACTTCACTGATTGGGGGTCATGGGTTTGAACACCACGGAGGACCTGGCAATATGAAAGTTAGCAGTTTCTTACAGAGGATGAAGGTTGAGTTTGGTTTGGTTATTTGAAAAGCCATGCCCTGCACATACAAATGTACAATGTAATTGAAGACTGGTGAAACTGCAGATTTAGCAATAGATAATCACAACGCCAAACTTGAATTTATTCAGTTTGACAAGTCGGTATACATGTACGTGTACCCTGTGCTGATTCAGTAATGTGTGAATTATTTTTTTATAATCAAACTGCATGAATGTGTAGACTGAGCACACAGGTACACGGGGTAAGGAATTTTCAAAAAAATTCCGAAAAAAAAAATCGCGACAGCGTACATGTATATAAGAAAAGAGTCTCTTATATACATGTACGCTGTCGCAATTTTTTTTTCGGATTTTTTTTTTTAAATTCCTTGCCCCGTGTACCTGTGACTGAGCATACATGTACAGTACACGCAAGGTGTTTTTTCCAAATGTCACCCATCACCGCGATGGCCAGCCATCGTGACCACGCATTTTTGGTCACCCAGATGCCCCCTGTCACCCGTCACCGCATGCGTGCCGGTCGCGTGACCATCGCACCGCGAATCGCGTGACCTGTCACGGGTTCGCGGTGTCCACATGACAGTCGCGGCGATTTAATTTATTTATTAATTGTCATGAATAACTTTTATTTATCAATAAAATAATGTGTAACTATTTTCACCCGATTTGAAAAATACCAATAAGCTATCTTTAGTGCATCTCAGTCGCATATGACTATACTTCATAAAGAAGAATGCAGATGTGTATGTACAAAGTGTTTAAAACATCAGTCATTGAAAATACATGTATCATTTGAAATTACGTGAAAATGAAACAGAAATACATGAGCTAACAAAATGTCTAATTTACAAGATTATTGCCCAGCTATTACTCTGTTATTATAATCACGATGTACAGATAACGAACAACTGATTTAATTGGCCAATTTAATTACAAGAGTATTACTGAGTGTATACAGATGAATATAATATGGCTATGTCAACGTGTAGGGGTTCAGCGTCTGACTCCGAACCCGTACGTTGCTGGTAAGAACCAAGTCAGATTAATTGGACCTGCTATCAGCTGCATGAACATCAAGTACTGCTTAAACAAAGAAAAGTTAATAATTTTATGAATACACTGTAAATGAATTATAAATAATTCAAAATTGAAAGAAGTAATAACTGCTACCATTAATTTTAACTTAACAATTTCAATAATATTAAAATCAAATTATAAATTGTATGTTCGTAATTCAACTGGCTGTAGTTATGAACAGGAACGTCAATAAATAAATAAAACAAACAAGCAGGAATGCAAACAAAACAAAACTGAAAGTAGGGTTCTATTTGAAAATAAACTACATGTATTAGTAATGACGTAAAAATAAGCAAACAGGAACGTCAACAAAACAAAATGTCGTAACACAAAAAAAATGCATTAAGGGGGAAAAGACTGAAATACTGTATCGAAAAACTGGTGGTAAACTTTACGAGGGACACCTGAAAAAGAAATATAAATCGCGAAAAGATCCTTTTTAAAGTCATCACGCGCTAATCTTAATTATCACACAAGTCTTACACCTGCACGTTTTTTACAGAAGGTATATCGAAATAAGATACTGTGACATTCAAATATATCCAGTTACTACACATAGATGTGAGAAGTGTTTCTTTTAAGTTTGTCATCATCGTAGTACAATACACGCACATGTATATTATATATTTAAATGCGAAAGTACGGCTCTTAATCTTAATTAAACATTCGACAAGATTATATTTGTATATATTATTCCGATTTTCTTTGAGGACATAAGTTTTTATGTATCGCGTCTATTGAAATATAATATACAGTATACGTATGAATACGAAACCACCAATATGGTGAAAACATAACTTCTGAGATTATATTAAACGTGGATAAAAACTACTAAGCAGTAATAAAAATTAATTACATTTAACATTTGGAAGGTTAATAAATACAACAAAATACAAATGTAAGTATCAATTACTATATTTCAGTCGAGTTGGTCACCGCGAATCACCGTGACCGGCCACCGCGAAACACCGCGATCGCATCCTACAGACCATCGGGAAATGGTCGCGGTGACCATTTAGGTGACCAAAATTTTTTAGGGTGACCTCGTCACCGTGACTTGTCACCCAGAATGAATTTCTGTCGCGGTGACCGGGTGACATTTGGAAAAAACACCTTGCGTGTACTGTAAACCTGCAGTGACTGCAAAGCTGGAAGTATCCATCTAGCTTGTAAAAGGTTGAAAGATTGGTGAAGCTACTCAGATAGTTATCTATGCCATTTGAGCTGCCATTGCCTTTGTCTCATTGGTTAGGAGGTTGTAAGTTTTAAACATGACCAGTAAGACATGAAAAGGACATTTGTAGTGGTCTGTTGTACTTTAATATTACAATTCTTTCATGTTGATACCAAAAATAAAGCATGGACTGAACCAGGAAGTAGTAGGGTGAGTGATTTCATTTCATGTGTCAAGTTCAATTGTATACTGTCTGTTTCACAAAAAGTCATATACATTTTATTAGAAAACGTGAAACCACTAAATTGAAACACTTACAGTAATATGATTAACAAAAGAAGAATATTGTATTGTTTATATCAACTCATCAACTTCATGCAGTAGTTGTCATAATTATTAAGTTCATAGTAGATTTTAAGCAATTGTATTGTTGTTGTATGAGTTAAATGCCTGTTTCGTCCATTATTCGGTCCTTCTTACAGACAGGTAGTTTACCTGACCATCGTCCCTGAGAAGAACCGGAACTAGATCCCAGTCCTCCATAAGATACTGCCAACTTTCTCACTTAAAAAAAACATTGTCAGAAGCAGGGCTTGAACCCATGGCCGTCAATCTATGAAAGATTACAGTGATATCTCAAGTCTGTGATGGTTGAAATAGGTTTTTTTTGTGCAGCTCTCATTGGCTAGGAGCTTGCAAGTAGTAAACCATTTACCCCATCAGCTTCAAACATGATTAGTAAGGTATGAGGAAGACAGGTGTGGTGATCAGTTCTACTTTAATCTTTCAATACTTTCCTGCTGATAAGTAAAGTATTCACGAACCAACAAAAAAAGGAGGGACCAAACCAGGAAGTGGACACTGAATAATGTGACAGTGATGTGATAGATATACATGTATATGTACACAAAAGTGTACAGTCATTGCACTAAAAAGTAGAATATGTGTTTACACAACATATGGAGCAGTCATAGCATACTCTACTAACAGCACCCAAGCACGGTGCCGTTTTTCGAAATGGGTGTCCAATTGCGGTGTTCACACATTTTGTTAATGAACAATTTAATTACAACGTCTGAATTATGTACTGTAAATCACTGTCAGATTACCCTAAACTTCCTGTACTTACATCAAGTTCAATATTTATTTTTTAACATCAGTTGTATACAGCCTGATACGTGTACTGGACACAAATCTTCATTACCCACTTTCTTAGAAAACCAAAAATTGAAACTGATAAGTAGTACGTAGTAAATGAATTGTACTACATGTACATGTATATTATGCAATGTTGCAGTATCATTATGATTAGCAAAAAAAGAATGTTTATCCTCTCCTCCACTTCACGCAATTTGTGACAGTATCAAGTTGATAGTAAGATTTAAGCACTAGATAAGAAGCAGCTGTATGGTTTAATTGACAGTAATGTTAGTAATTTGCAAAAAAATATACATTCAATGTATTTACCCGTAAGTTTCAGCTGAAATGTAAATAATAAACCCGCAAACACTGTTTCAGGGGAGGGGGGTGTATTATAGGGGTCAGCTGGTCGTTTGGGCGGTCTGTTGATTTTCGTGTCCTCTCCATGTGTCCTAAACCCCTTGAAGGATTTTCATGAAACTTGGGTCAAATGTTCAACATATCAAGATGATGAGCTTAGTGTGTATCTGGGCTATCTTGTATAATCGTATAATTATTGAGGTCAGGGTAATGAGAGAAGCCATTTTTTGTGACAAGCCACGTTTTGGGGGTACTTTAATCACTTTCAGTGATAGCTGGGGTTATTGTCTTCAAATTGAGGCAAAATGTATCCAGCTACAATGCACATGTATATTCCAAATGACCTTTTAGTTTCATCAGCTAGTGGAATTCCCTGGTACATGATCATGTCAGACTGGTGATACTCACTGTCTTTAGAAGGTTGAGGCAGATATTCACATCTGATTTGCGAAAATTAGGTTAGTTCTGAGCCTCGGCTATAATCAGATACTAGGGATGAGTCTTGATAATTCAAGGTCGAAAAATATTATATTCTAGAATAGCATGACCATGATGAATGTGATTTGAATTCTTACACGTTAAAAAGTGTTCATAAAAACCATACTTTACCGATTTCACTTCAAATTTTCTGTTTGAATGGATAGTCAAACCTGTCTTTAAGCAGCCAGTTAAGTGGTGCATCAAAAAGTGGCCATTAAAGGGTGGTGGCTACTTGAAAAAGTGTTACTGATATAAAAATTGTCTGTTGGAATACATTTCTATTAGCTGCTTTTGGCAAGTGGCTGCTAAATAGTGGTGACCACTTGTCACAGGTTCAATAGTTAATCCTTTTATTTTAGAAAATTTCAAAATGTGATTAAATAAATTGAACTGTCATGTCTTACACACTGATAAGAAATATCAGTATTTAACCCCAATCCTGCTAAATTCTGAAACTGGAGTTATCCATCTTTCAATTTGGACAGTACATGTACCATTCCTTGTTTAAAGTGGTGCTTGTTGCTCTAAGCAGTACCAGTTGTGACTTCAGATCAAGATTGCATGTACTTGACCACACCAGGGAGGTTATTCTGTTAAAATCTGTTCTTTATGAGTCATGAGACTTAAAGTAGACCCATATTTTCCACAGAAGAATGAGTGCAAGAAAATAACACATTAGTCTTTCATGCATCACACCCATTCTCAGAGGCTTACTGTTACACGATAAACAAAGTACATGTATTTTACAAAAACACCTAACTCATTTTCATGTTTTTTTTTGCATGTTTCGATTACCAGTGCATACTACAAAACTTAACAGGCATTATTTAGTTTGTGACAGTTTGGTACTCTTGTTTTTGTCTGTTCTCAAGTATTTCTTGTGTCTGCCTCCCCGACCCCCATCTCACCCTTGCACACACATCTCCTTTCCTTCCCCTGATTGCACCTGGTACCCTTACGATCAAAGGAAATGATAATTTTTTACTTAGTACGATTGCATCTTTGTTCAAGCATGTACTTACTAAAACAGTGATCTTTGAAGAGTTTTTGTTAGGGGAATATTTTCTTAATTTTGTTACTTCGGCATTGTACATTTGTATTTCCATAATCAATTATTTATTTTGTATTCAATACCAGGCATGATATCTATACATTTGCCAATATCAAATATAAATAGAATGAATTACTCATTTACTTAACTAAATAAAAAAATGATTTCATTTGTGCTGTGGTTTTTGGTTCATTCAGTGCATGACTCATGCAATGTTTATAAACAAACCAAGAGTACATTTTAGTACATGTAGTCTTATATCTAGTGCATACCAGACACTATTAGCAACGCAGGGGAATCCTTTGTACAATCAAACCTGTGATAACGTCCACTGTCAGCAAAGATCACTTTAATTTCTCCTTTTCACAGGTTTGAGGGTATTTTGAAGGAAATAGCAGTTTAAATAAATAAATATTTTTTTAAACTTAAAACTTCTTGAAAAATGATTGAATTTTTTTTTTCTTGTTCCGTTTGATGAAATTTATTGGAGTTATGGCCCCTGGATGAATAAAGATTAATTTGGCTTTGATCCGTCTCCATTTATACAAGAAGAAAGAAATTTTTGCCTACATTAGTTAAGTAACAGAGTAAGGATACAGTGAAACTAGATGTTAATATAATGCCGTCATAGATACTTCAGTTAAAATAGCTCTTTTTTAAGTGCTGCAGTCTTTAAAAGTACTTGTTTAGAATAGCATTAACCTTGAATAAAATACACAAATTTTCCCAGTGAGCAACCTCTGTTTACGGATAATTATTGCATTAAAAATCGTAAACAAAGAAACAAAAGTGAGTACATACGTACTTAACAGGTATCATCTAAGTAGTTAGCAGTACTTTCTTCCCAAGTTCTCACAGACACCTTCAGAATTTTCTCAGGAAATTCTACTATATTTCCCCCCCTGAGGCAATGTTTTTTGTTACATTTGGAGAGAGAAAAAACACAGTAGGAAAACAGCAGGTACGGTTGAATACTTTGTCACAGATCTGTGATGAAATCATATTTCTCTGAAGTTCGTTGAGTGCAACAGATTGGTTGATTAACATTGCTGAATGCATGTCAATATGTGTGTACTTAATGCGCAGCTATGGTTTTGGTTGCTAATGCTGGCTCCGTTTCAAACTTATTTATGACATTTATATTTTTCTTTATTTGTGTCAGTATTTAAAAAGATGGGGAATACTTACCCTAGTCTCATAAAGAGAACTTGCAGTCAGATGTTCGTTAATGAATTATTAATGTTAATAAATTTGATATATATATACAATTGCTTTTCTGTATATAATTATCTGTTTGATCAATTGATGTGTTGGAAAAACTGAGAAAAAGAAGTTTTCAAAAGATTCTGTTATCTCATTTGAATGGGATTAGGTTCCACAAAATGGAGGTACATATTCTAGAACAGATATTTTAATAGGTGAAAAGGACCAGGCTTAAGGAGATGGTCAAATGAATGGATTTTTCAAACAAAGTTTAAATCTTGTAGTGGTCTGTGAAGTTTTTTTTAAGTGTTAAGCATCATTGTCAACCAGTACTTGAGATGTTATTTAAAAACTTGGTTGTAAGTATGTAAAGCAAACAAGAAATAATTTGATTACGATAAAGGTTGTTTTTTTTGCGGGGGAGGATTTTTCATTCTTTTTTGTTCAGCTAAATAACTCAATATAGACTTGTCTGTCTGTCATTCTGAACAATGCAGATCATGATCAGACTGCAGGGATGATAATAATAATGATAAAAACTTGAGTTCCATGCTATCACAACTATAAGCAGTCATTGATAAGAATAGCAGCTGTATGTTGAATTATTTGTGTTGCTTATCATACAAGGAAATTCAAATGTGATTTTTTTGGGGAAAATCATATTTCTTTAAATGGCACATATTTTTGCTAACCATCATTCAAAATTTCAGAAAATATTCCTTAATTACGCCCAAAATATGTGCTTCTTGCAAAATATAAATGAACAGTCATTACCCATTTATATTGCTAAAGTTTTTAATATAGACATGTCCATTTTTAAGTTTAGAAGTAACATTAATCTCGTCAGTGGTGTACAATGTACATACTGAAGATTTGCAGACTGAATTGTGGACAGTGTAGATTATGATTTTCTAATTGGATGTGCAGGCTAAAAGATAAGCAGTATCTAAAATTTTGCAACATAGTTGAGATGTGTTTTGGATTTTGGATTTATTTTCCAGTGCCTCGGCTCAAGTTGGACGACGGTTGGCAAAGATTGGGGATGACATTCAAAAGAAATATCAGGGAGAGTTTGACGGTTTGATAGACGAGCTCAAGGTGGATAAATCCACAGCTTATGATGCATTTGCAGGGGTTGCTAGAAGGTAATATGCTGTTGCAGTATAGCAGTTAAGGGTGCTGATTTACATGTACTTCAAACAAAATTACTTACTTTTGTCATAACCCAAGTGTCGTGATTTTGCATGTAGTGGAACGAAACTTTTGATAAGCAGTTTGCTTCTGGTTCCATCCACTCGCATTTTGCATTGTACGTTGGATTGTAATTATATATGTTTTTGGCTAATAAATATGCTAAAACCAAAGCTACTAAATCTCCATGACTGAAGGTCATGTGTTTGAACCCTGGTTCGGAATTGACTTTTTATTTGAAAAACTTGGCAGTTTTTTACATAGGGTGGGAACCTAGTAGTGATCCCTGCCTGAACCCAGGAGCAATTGTTAGGTAAACTGCCTCTCTGTCAATAACTGAAATAAAACAGCTTTTATGCTCTTCTTGAATGTCACCAGTGTTCCCCCAACATTGTTGATGCTAAAATGACATCACAATTTGTGTGGAGTGGTGGGTAGGGGGGAGTCACCGAATCAGCAGCAAACAGTTGTCCCAGACTGATTGAGAATTAAAAATATTCTGAGCCCTGTTGTCCAGCATGACATCATTTATGCAAGTGATGTCATATTTAACTTACGGAAAGTTTTCTACCCAGTGCAAAAAAACCTCATGTTTCTACTTTTCAACATTGCAGATTGGTGGAAGGTGGACTTAACTGGGGTAGAATTGCTACCCTGTTCTCATTTGGATATAGAATATTTGTGCGGGTAATTGGAATCGGCGAAGCAATAAGAGACTTCGGAAATGTGTTAGCTGGAATAGTGAGAAATATTGTGACTTTTATCAAAGATGGAACCCAGGGAATAGCTAGATGGATTGCCAGTCAAGGTGGTTGGGTATGTACTTCTTTATGCAACCTTAATTACTGACCCCCTCTGACTTTAGAAAGTACCATGCGCTGTTATTATGAAAGTGCTCAGTAGAATTTTAGCCGAAAAGAAGTTAAGTAAGCAAGACTATTTATAGGTTTAAAAATTTATAACCTAAACAGATAAAACATTTGTGTGAAGTTAATCTTGCTGTTCTTGATAAATTGAGTTTTTTGCACCCATGACCATATTCCAAGGTGTCAATTAGATTTCCTTTTCAACAGTCCTAGTCCATAGCATATGCCTAAGGGAATATAACCTTAACAAGATTAAAGAAGAGAAAGTACATTAGGTTAAACAATATTTTATTCATCAAATATCATGTAAGTACAGTACATGTATATATTACAAAGACAAGGGATCAAGTAGAAAGTACATTGTGTTCCTAACCCAGAATAGTAGGAATTAGAATCATGTTAGCAAGGAAGTTTGGCTAAAACTTCCACTTGGAGCAAGTAATGGTGACAATCATTAATAATTGCTGATGTTTCTTTATTTGATGTAACATGTACCAGTACAATATTAAGCGGATGTAAAGTAACGAACGTATATCCAAATTTAATTGCTGCAAATAGCATTGTTGTTGTATTGCTTTTATTTTCCATTTCAGCAATCGGCATTATCGTACGTGCCATCAGTAAGCACGAAAGTGGTGATAGGAATAGTGGTTGGAGCTCTTGCCACACTGGGCATGGTGTATTACCTTCACAACTCAGGAAAGTAAAAAGTACCGGTCAGGCGTAAATCCCTGATGTATCTGGACCTGCGTTCATCAACAGTACTCCAACTTCATGCCAGAATACATATAATCGTGTTAACCATTTGGCACACACATTCATAGAAATGGTTAACCATATGGCATACACATGTACACATTCTTGTTAACCATACGGCGTACACATTCATGGAAACCATATGGAATACACATTTTTAGAAACCATATGGTCAGTGAACTACCACTTGTGTCAGCAAACTGGCCATGGTACATACGTTAACATTAAATCCAAGCACTGGTGCAAATGTTTACATGAAACCAGGCCACATATATTGGACTGTGATACCAAATAAAGGGATATCGAGCCATGGCATAGAGACAATCTGCTGAGACTACTGTTACACTACCGTATTGATTCTAATTAGTGTCCCCTCCTAATTTGTGAAGTAGCACATGCATGTACCGTTACTGTGTCACGTTCCTTCCAACCGCAGGAGAAAAATTTATATTGCTCAAAATATTTAACAGTAAATCTAGTCTACAGTATGCATGCAATACATGTGCATGCAAAGTAATGAAGAAAGGTGACTAAAGTGCGACTTCTAGTCTGTTTGCTTCTGAAATTTCAATGTTTTATTGGTTGGCATTTCTATTTTGATGGTTTGCAGAAGTTGTTTAAATAAGCCCCCCTTCTTTTGAAATTTAGCCACATCCCTGGAGGTGCTAATTAGAATCAATACAGTACGTAGAGTTTTTCATTTCAAATATTATTTTAATGTCTTTACATACCGGTAGATTGTATGATTTTTTTTCGTCACCGCTTAAAGTCAATGCTGAACTGTGATAGTTCGATGAAATCATAGTGTACATCAGTGTAAAACATATCAGGATCGTTTTTTTGGGAGGGACACAATGTCGTCAAACTTCAAGACAGTGATTTTATACATGTACACATTTTGACCCTGACCGCATAATTTTATGGTTAGTCATTGCTCCATTAATTGTATATTACAGAAGGTTGCATGCAGGGGTTTCAGCTTTCTGTGTAAGTAAGGGGACATATACAGCAAATGAAAAAATGTGTTTACGTTTTCCAAAAATGGCTTTTTATACTGAAGTCCAACTACTGTACACATCAGTCTTATAATGTGACGTTAGTCAGTAATATATTAAATGAAGTCTCCATTGCTACTGTGCATTAGTAGATAAAAATTTTATCCGGTCTTATTTATGTTTTGAATTAATGACATCTTTTTGCTCAGGTGGGTGGCAGGGTACCATCTGTGATTCCAGTGTTTCATTTTATTTCTGGCATTTTTGTGTGTGTGTGTGAATTTTTCTTGCAAAAAATATGAAATTCCTTAGTGATCAGAGAAAATTACTGGAGATTTTTTACGTAAATTGTTCTAGTGTCCATGAATATAGCATAAAATGCGTTGGTAGAATACACTTTGAAGCCAGTAGATTTTGTGTCTAGATAGTCCAGTATGAGGGTTCTTCAAAAAGTTCTCGCTTAACTTTTGTTTATTCTTCCTTTAAATGTAAATTCGTCTAAATCTCAACAAAGTATTTTTGAGAGTTTCAGATTATACCTAACAATATCATTATTAGTGAAATTCATGATAAGTGAATAATTTGGTGCCACTCGTCAGTTTCGTGAAATGTAATACCAAGGACTTGTTCATGAATTTTAAATTTTGCAAAATGAGAATTCTTAAAATACAAATTTGAAATTAATATTTCACGAAAGTTTTGAATTAGTTGGGAATTTTCGAAAAAATAGCGAAAAATTAAATCATTGAGAAAGAATACTCAGCTTATTTGGGGCTTCGTAAAATTGTTTAATAAAGTAGGAAACAGGATTTAGGCTTTCTGGTCATGTGAAACTTTTTGAACAACCCTTGTAAGATGTAAGGAATATAAACTTTATTTTTCACTCAGTGTTAAAGTTTTATCTTGTGTTACTTTTTGAATTTGGGGGTTTAGTTTGAAATGCAGCTGCATTAGCAGTAATTGTAGATAAAAGAAAATTGAATAAATGTGATCAAATATGTGATGTGTTAAAAGATGAAGTTGAACAAATGTGTAAACTGTGTTATACATGCATAATAATATGCATTTTAAGTGCTATTTTTATATGTTGGATTTTCAGCTATGCAATTTGTGTTATATCCAATAAAATTGTGTAAATAGGTCAGCATACATAATGTAGTTGAACAGTTGTTTTGTAGATATACGATTTTTAATTGCCAAATTGTTACTATTTTCTGCCTTGCCTTAAAGTCCCAGGAGCACTTTTGAGCTATAAATACTTGTACATTGTATCTGTTGTATTACCAAGAAAGATGTCTTACCAGTGAAATTGACTGTTACTTTTTTGAAAAATTTTCCTAACATTGCTTTTCAATTTGAAAATATATATTGTAAATATCGAGAAGTATTTCTTTTTTCAGTGATATCAGAAGAAATTAAACACTTTCTGTCAACACGTTATCATGAAGAAGCAACATTATACGAAAGTCAGACATATGTCGGCATCGTTTTAGAGTACATGAAACACAATTCTATCATTCTATCAGTAAATTTATTATTCTATATATAATAAACTTAAAAGTGTTCCTGGGGCTTTAAAAGACAAAAGTGTAGTTCAGAATGGTTTTGGAAGGCTCTGAGATATTCAGTGATTTTTTGTACATGAGTAAGCAAGTGATTTTAGATAGATTGAACTAAAATTGGTTCATCCTTTTTCATAAACTTTACCATGATAGATTTTGTAGAAATTTTCTGTGATTTTAGTGAACATATGGTAGCTGTAGAAATATTTCCGGACAGATTTAACTAAAATCCGTTCATCCTTTTCCATAAACTTTACCATAGATTTTGTAGAAAATTTCTGTGATTTTAGTGAACATACGGTTGCTATAGAAATATTTCAGTTTTGCTTTACAAGTTTCAGGAATTTCGAAGCGCAATCATTCCTTTATCATTTGCTCACATTTTATCGAGAGCATAATAGAACTTTAATTTGTACCCCTTCTGCACGATGTTTGGTGGAGGGGGTTATATGGGAGTCACTTTGTCACATTGTGTCACACATTTTCTGTTGTGTCACAGCCTTAATGTCACATCTTACTCTTTATGACTTCATATAGGTAGGAGTTAGCTATTGTAATCAAACATGGAACATAGGTAGCTCACATAGGGAGAAAGGCTTGATATGCATTTAGGGTCCATTTTTTGAACAATTTGTTGGTAGGGGGGTATAAATCACTCTCAGTGATAGCTCTAGTTGTTTCAGAGTAGAAAGATTATTGAGTGAGTATCACTGGTTCAGACTCATCCTTCATGGAATGGGTTGTTGAATAGGGCAGGGATGATATATGAAAAACCAAAGATTTTCTTTCACATGTATTGTTACATTTAGAAGTGTTTTTTTTTTGGGAAGTGTTGTGATTTGTGTGCTTAAAAAACCTTGAGAAGTTTTTGTTCTGTTTTATCCCATAGTGAAAATTTCTGAAATAACTGCAGCCGCCATTTAGTACGATATTAAAACAGTTGCACCTGTATCAGACAGCTACCTGTTTAAAGTAGCCATTTTTGTTGCATTCCTCAGCGGGCTGCTTTGCTCGGGGTCCACTGTAAAATGTCAATAAAACTTAATCCGTCTTCTCATTTGCCAATGAATTGAAATACGTGCAGAGCTCAATACCAAATAGGCTACCATCAGATTTTCTGGATACATGTATGACAGAGATATCTGTTGGCAGACAAGGTGTTTATTTCTTCACACGGATGACTTTAGTTTTCATTGGCAGATGACTTAAGGTGGGTTAGGTCACTGCAAATCATCCATTAAAGTAAAGTTGTCTTAAAATCTAGGGCAACTGTATCAAGTACACAGCCTTGATGGTAGAGTCCCACCAAGAAATGTTTTCTGAATGGAGGCTGCAGTTATATGTATTAGGGTAATAGAGAACTTCCAGTGATATCAGGACATGCTTAACACATGGAAGGTTTTAACTGTTATAATAAACGTGTCTTTTTTTCTGTATGAAGAAAAAAAAATAGTTCTATGAATAATTGTAAGCCTCAAATCCTAGACATTTTTAGGAAGTTTTAATATACAGAAAGCAATAATTGGTGTTACTGTAGTGCCCACCTACTTTATGCAATAATTGTGTGACTTTTGGTGCAGAAGTATAAAACCTATTGGTAATATTGTACAGAGAACCTGGGTGGATATGTTGAACTATCGACCTTGGCCAGGATATGTTAAACTATTGACCTTGGCCATTTTCTCTGTGGGAAAAGTCAACCAGTTTCTCTATGTACTTAGGATTTCAAGCTTACCTATCAGTAAGTAACAATATGAGGGTAAAAGAAATTTGCAGATTTGTGTGTTTTGGCACAAGTATTGAGGGTTCAGCTTGGGTTTCATAGAATAAGTGATAGACCTGGACATGATTCTTACGAACTTATATAAAGCTACTTTTCCTTCTGCTGAAAACAGAGAAAAGTCTGGCAACTCTAAGAGACCGTTTCTTAAAGTTCTCCCAACCGATCTCTGGTCATATTCTAGGTACTTCAGACCTATTGTTTTACTTATGTACAGTGTTTGCTGAACCGTGTTAATTTCCTCGAATTCAGTTACAGACTCAAGACTTACCATTACTAATTATTAGCCTACTGAGTTAAGTAAATAAAGGGCACCCCTTTGAACAAGCTTGTAGAATGCTATTTATCAGTATTTATAGCTTGAATGAAAATTTCCTGTCTTAATGAATAATCTTTATAGCATAATACATTTAAGTGTTAAGTGTTTTGAAAATGCCATGGTATAAGCAGTTGTTTACAGTCACAAATTTTCATTAATGGCACCAGAAATAGAGAGTCGTCAAAATTTGGATGTGGCCATCAAAAATAGATATATATGTAGAAATATCGAAATGACAAACTCAGGTTAACTCCATTCAAAATACTCATTCAAATACTCATCGTTTTAAAAGGTGAATATAATCAAGTATTTTTAGTTCAAACGCAGAAATACAAAAAATGAAACCAATCAGAAATGGCCATACAACTGATTCATGTAAGAGGAGTTATCTTGAGTTATATACAGTAAACTCCGTTTATAACGACCTTTTAAATTTGTTTCTTATATCCGGAGTTTGTTATATCCGTATAACATTTTCATAAAAAATTAATGAAGAAAAAAAATTCGGGCCACGAAAATATGTTCCTCTTATCCGGAATTTTTGCTATATCCGGAGTCGTTATATACGGAGTTTACTGTACAGCATAGCGAGTCACTAGACTTAGGAATTCTGTCTTTCATTTTAATCACACCAATTGCTCAAATGAATTTCTTGTATGCCAGTTTATCATGATTTATTTACAGGGCCGTGTTTAGCCAGTATTTAAAGTTGTGTTTGCAACTGTTGATATTTTATAGGAAATTTTAATAAAAGTTTGAAAAAAAAATACCCAAGTAACTTATTTTTAAAGTAGAAACATGAGAAGAAATATATTTTTATTTTAATCTTTAAATAGATAATGGCAAATGATTCTGCCCTTGTTATAAGTGTAGATCATGACCAGCCAGCACGTCCAGACTGATCATGATCTGCACTGTTCCGTTTTTTAGTAAATTTTCACTTAGCACACCTTTAAAGGTCCAATACTAAGGAAAGCGAGAATTCAAATATATCTTAAAAGGCACAGAAATAAGTTATTTTTGATAAAAAATGAAAGTTGGTATGTAGAAATTCTAAATAAATCACAGTACATGTACAATTATTTTTCTATGCATTATGAAGAAAGTTAAAAAGACCTGGGTGGTCATTTTGTCGATTCACTGAGATTTCAACATAAATGCACATACTTTTCTTCGTGTTCCAAACACTTTCCGTACATTTTAACCTGCCAATCTTCATAATTTAGTGTCTTGCATAAGGTAATGTACTTGCCATTGAAATAACTGTCACTTAATTTTCGCTTAGTAGTGGACCTTTAACAATAGAATGGTACAGTCTAAATTGACACATTGACATGTCTTTTTCAGAAATTTTGCAGGTAAATAAGAAATAAATTGATAGGTATAACATCGTCTCATTAGTCCTTAGGGTTACAAGTGCCTAAATTTAGGTCTGTTGAAATGTATGATGTTTTAAGATTTGTTTTGATGTGATTGCAGTTTGTGAACTATTTGATGAAATTTGTAATTCTATGCAGTTACAACTAACAAGATGCGCTTGAAGTATGTATGTACACGTTACCATGTAATTAATTGTCCCTTCAGTGTAACAGGGTTGTATCTTCTTTTTTAATAGGAGATACAGCCTTGTTGCACTGAAAGGATGATTAATGTGCACGTTACCATGAAATAAATTGTCCCTTCAGTGTAACACTGTTGTATCTTCATATTTTAACAGGAGATACAACCTTGTTGCACTGAAGGGACGATTAATGTGCACGTTACCATGTAATGAACCTAGTTGCCTTTGAAATATGTGCACGTTACCATGTGATATTATTAGCATTCATCCTTAATTAGGATCATGGACGGTAGCGATAGTGACCCATGGCATTTTATTTCTACAGAACAGTACAGGTTGAATTGTATATTACAGATGGCAGTTTTCTCGTCCAATGAAAAGGCATTATTTCGTAGGCATTAAGTGAAAATGACATATAATTATATACTGCAGATTGGAGATGCTGCTTACTAAAGTAAAGAAGTTGGGTACAACAGGTTTTTCATTCTACAGAATTAATAATTTAGAATCTTACAGAAATATGTTGTTTTTCAATAAGATGTCAAGCTGCCCGCTTAAAAAGCAGTTGTTTTTTCAGCAAAGGTTTATAAATAGATTTGAGTAGTACAAAATAGTTTATTTATGGTATGTTAGATTATGCCTGGAATACTTTTTCTTTTTTACTATGATTTTAAAGGTAAAAATTGTAGTTTTTCAAGTTTGGGGTTCTTTTTAGCATGTGCTGTGGTTTTACTCCACGCATGTATGTGCATGCCTGTGGAAAAGTGATAATTTAAGTGTGCTAAAAGATAGTATATGTATGTACTGTTGTTTGGTTATAATTGATTGCAGCTCATGATTTTATACTGTTAAAACAAGTATGAAAATGAAGTCTTAATATGTCAAATAAAATATAAGTTTGTTAAACTCTTCCTTAAATTTTTTATATTCCAAATTTCCATGTACAACCTTTAGTTTCTTTCATTATTCCAAAATTTCCATGTTCAACCTTCCAAATTTCCATGTTCAACCTGTTCCCCATTTCATACAGTCTCCATTAACTTCATGCACAACCTTGTATTGCATTCCTTATTCCAGATTTTCATTCAAAATCCATGTTTAACCTTTTTTTTCTTTCAAAATTGCATTTCCATGTACAATATTCCAAATTTCTTTGTTCAACCATCCAAATTTCCATATTCCCTGTTTCTTTCAAAATTGCAAATTTCCATGCACTTTCCTTTGTATTTATATTATTCCAGCTTTCAAATTTCCATTTAGTACAACTTTGCGTTTTATTCATTTTCCCAAATTTCCATGCATCACTTTCTTTCTCCAGATATAAAACTGCTTTCTCCAACTGGAAATACAGTTTAACCTGTGTAAATGGTCACCTGTCTTCAAATCCCTTGGTACTATAATTTATTTATTGTTATTTGTTTAGATTTATCTCTCTTGAGATTCACTCTAGATGAAATCACTCTCGGAGAGAGAGAGACAGGCAATGGAAATATGTTTGTCTTCCCTAAGGATATAACTCCTGTGAAACTGGTGGGGATCACACCTGGGACCCTCCAATCCTGATGCAAACGTGCTACATGTACCACTACGCCTCCACAATACGGATGTATCCCAATTTGCAATTTTTAATAAACTTGAAAGTGACCTGTCTCATGTTCTATCACTTTATATATACTTTGGCTGGCCACTTCAGACAAGTTTGACAGTGTTCAGTTAAGAGAGAGACAGAGAGAGAGGAGAAATAGTTTTGTCATAGAATGCCCTTATTTCAATCATTCACTGACATGAGTCAAATATCTGACAAGCAGGGTTTGTTGAACAAGAAACAATCTTCATTGCACTTCAACCCTCCCCCTGTGCTCACACGAGAGGATACTCAAATATTCAAGCATCTATTGTTGGTCATCTTGCATGCATTTGTACCAAGAAAGAGCTACTAACTCATATCAACAGCTCACTTGAGCATTAGGAGAGCTTAAAGTGTCACACAACTAAGAATAAGACTAGCAAGTATTGCAAGGAATTCTAGAAATCAAAACTCAATAAATATGTATGGAAGTCATCATTATAATACTGTTTTATTTCACTAAAGTGATATATTACAAATGTAATATGGAAATGATAACTAACATCTTTTCTAATGATTCCAGTGTCTATTTACAATATCACAATACAGCTAGACTGGTACAGGCATGAACATTTCATAAACCAGACTGGCACTAGAATGAAAATTCCTGGAACCGGATTAAGTATTAAAATTTCAGAAACTGGACTAGACTGGCACAGGCATGAAAATTTCAGGAACCAGCCTAGACTGACACTAGAATGAAACTTCCTGGAACCAGACTAGACTGGCATAAAGGCATGAACATGTCAGGAACCAGACTGGACTGGCACAAGCATGAAAATTTCAGGAACCAGACTTAAGACTGGCACTAGAATGAAAATTCCTGGAACCAGACTAGACTAGCATAGAGGCATGAACATGTCAGGAACCAGACTTGACTGGCACAAGCATGAAAATTTCAGAACCAGACTTAAGACTGGCACTAGAATGAAAATTCCTGGAACCAGACTAGACTGGCATAGACATGAATATGTCAGGAACCAGACTTGACTGGCACAGACATGTACCTAACAACAATGAAGCTTTTGTTGTTGAAGTCTCTTTCGAAAATTGCCTTGTCCTGTTTCTCAATAGTTGAATGATACTATTAACTGATTAAAGTAGTGCTGATCTAAAGTTAACTAGCATACAGTGCAGATCATGATCAGACAGCAGCTAAGTGCAGGCTGATCATGATCTGCAATGATCACACTGATACCAGAAGGCAGACGTCACCTGCTACTGGCAAGGTAAGGACTAAACAAATGTTAGATATTTTCCAGGCAGAAAGTCTTTAAGCACAGGCAAAACTTTTACAAGGCACTTAATTTTATTATATTTTTAAAACCAACACAATTATTTTTACCAATCACATAACACTTGTTTTGTACACACTAGCACACATATTTAATAACAATGATCCACACACAAATTTAATAAAATCACAGAATTCTTCACACAAGAATTGTCATATGACTTCAGGGCCATTGAAGCTATTTCTAAACATTTGTTTTGCTCGCATGTACACAAGTAACCCACATGTTCACAATTTTGTTGGCCAAATGCCAAGGTTTTTTTAATCAGCTTCAGACTGCAATGCTAAAGCTTTAATTAAGCTTTAGTTAAGCTTTACTGCAATGACAATACTATACTTAAAATTGAAGGAATTCGTTGATGTTCCAAGCTTAGCTATTTGAACTAGAGCTATCACTAAATGTGATTAATACCCCCAAAAGGATTGCTTTATAAACTGAAGAAGTTGTAGTAACATAAACCTTGCAAACAAACTAAAAAGAGAATGTTCTTAAAGTTCCTCTCATTGTGCTTGACCATTGTATGAAGTTGTATTGAATTCCAACTTGTAGTTTTCGAAAATGCTCCAGACATGGAAAAGTAACAAAGGGCAAAACACTGTAATTAGTCAAGATGGAGTTATGGTTCCTGTGCACGCACTCCCTCTCACTGTGCTTGACCATTGTATGAAGTGTATTCAATTCCAACGAGAAGTTTTCAAATTAGCTCCGGACAAGGAAAAGTAACAAAGGGTAATAACTCTGTAATGAGTCAAGATTGAGTTATGGTTCCTGTGCACGCACTTCCTCTAAATGTACTTGACCATTGTATGAGGTTGTACTGAATTCCAACTAGTAGTTTTCAAGTTATGCTTGGACAAGGAAAAGTAACAAAGGGCAATAACTCGTAATTAGTCAAGATGGAGTTATAGTTCTTGTGCACGCACTTCCTCTCAATGTGCTTGACCATTGTATGAAGTTGTATTGAATTCCAACAAGTAGTTTTCAAGTTATGCTCCGGACAAGGAAAAGTAACAAAGGGCAAAACTCTGTAATTAGTGAAGATGGAGTTATAGTTCTTGTGCACTGCACTTCCTCTCAATGTGCTTGACCATTGTATGAAGTTGTATTGAATTCCAACTAGTAGTTTTCAAGTTATGCTCCGGACAAGGAAAATGCAACAGACCGACCGACCGACCGACCAACCGACCGACCAACCACCGGGTGACTCCTATATACCCCCCTAAACTTCGTTTTGGGGGTATAAAAAGATGTATATTTTAATAAGTCCGGACAAGGCACAAATTGGTTAAGTCTTCAATAAATCATTCAACTGTCAATATCTCCATAATTTCCTGAGATAGATGAGTGATCAGTATGGCCCTAGTTCAGTCCAGTTGTTTAAAAGTTTAACTGGTTGTTAAACTAATTGCCGATATAAATTTTGATTTAGAACGAGAGCCATCACTATCAAATGACTTATACCCCCTACTGACCCCTAAGAGCAGCTCCGATTGAAAAACATATTTCGATGCATTTATAATAATCACAATTTCCCTTTGTCCTCTCATGTATTTTAAAACATGGAGGGTGTATCTTCTAAAACAACTGAAACTAGAGTAAATGGTTCTTGTGCACTGGCCTTTCTCTCATTGTCCTCAATAAATATAAATACATATATTATCAATTCATTTCCTTCATTACCTTTCAAGTTCTGTTCCGCACTAGAAAAAATTCACTAAAGGCTACTCTTCAACTAGTAAAGCAAGGTTTATGGTTGTTGTGCAATGCACTTCCCCTCATTGTCCTCAACTGATTTATTAAAATTAGATAACCCTTCAAAATGGTCATATTGAGTTATGGACAAGAATGATGCTGAAAATACAGTGGTTGCTTTACAATCATGTAAGAAATGATATAACCAAGTTATTTCTCTTCCTGACAGATACAAATTGAGATATACATAACCGAAAGGATGGATTTTTTATTTTTGACTAGGATAGTCAAAAAAGATTTTTTACAGATTTCCTCTATATTCAATGTGAATGAAACTAGTTTACAGATCTGTATTTTTTGGTTATAGCTGTGGCAATGTTTATTATTCTAAGAGTATCAATCACTGATTAATATTCTGTTTAAAATAATGATGGTCACTTTGAACGGTAATATCAATGTTTGAGTTATGCTCCACATAAAAACTAGAGTCATTGCTCATGACAGTGTCCTCTCTAGATGTTCTAGCAATTGATTCCCTTCAATACTTTTCAAAATATGCTCTGCACATGAAAAGCAGGATGGGCGGACAGAAATACGGACAGCCCAATCGCTATATGCTGCCCCTGTTGCTTTTCAGCAGGGGCATAGAAAATTGATTTCTGTCAGGTAACACAGAACATTTTTTCTTTTCTTTTTGAGGCCCCCTTGCCGGGTGACCCCGTTTATTAACCCCGTCATTGGCTTGAAAGGGTCCGTGGAACACAGAACATTTTGATTTTTCTGAAATGAGCTTCGCAGGTTTTTTTTCTTGGATACATAAATGAACAATCCTTCAAACTGTAGAAATTGAGGCGTAAACATTACTTCTGTATTAGGTAAACAGGACCCCGTTGTTCAAAACGTTAACCGGCTGTTAAGCTAACAGTCGGTTAACTTTGAGCGTCATATTTCTGCATGTTAAAGCTTGGATCAATCTGTCAGTTAACATATAAACTGATAAGGATTCATGCACCTCACTTACAGCCAAATGTTGGTTTAAGTATAATGTTGCAAAAATAATATCAGGAATGCAAGAGTAACTTTTTCATCATTTTTTCCCCTAACAACAATCACATCTCGTTTTCACAGTTAGTTACTTAATTATTCTGTCATTTATACAAATTATTTTAACTCAATTGTGATGAAAGCTTGTAGCTTATTCAGTCACTCTTGAGTCTGCTTCCTGGAAAAACCAGTACTTGTGTCATTTGATGCGGTACCGTCGTGACCCCAGTGGGGCTTGAGCCCGCAATCTCCTGGATGAGCGGGAGACACCTTAACCTCTACACTACCGCTCCCCTTTATCATTCTGTAGACTACTGTTAACACATATCTTACAACCCTTTTTTACCCCAACCTCACAGATTTGCAGAATAACTGAATATGTCATGTATATCTTGACCCCAGGTGCTCGAAACAAGTTATCCTGTTAAAATTAGTTGCCCAACACTTGTGACAACCAAAGTTTGATTTCAACACCAATGACATTGGCGACTTCCAGATTAACACAGAATAGCAACAATATGAGTCGGCAGTATATGCTTCCCACTTGAAAAATATACACACGTATCAAAAACTGGAACAACTCAATTTGCCGTGTTTAAGCATATTCCAGATATGCAGAGGAGCTTCCTTACATCTCCTAGCGTTGTTTTTGAAATCCATGACTTTCACATATGATCTGACAATGATGAGTAAGAATTTTTACTTGTTTTATACAAATGTATCAAACACCTTTCGAATCTTCATTCAGTTTTATTAAATTCCTCTCATTGGCTTCTTTTCTGGACTCCCAGATCTTATTTTGTTCGTCATGAAATAGTAAAAGAAGTTTCCTCCGTCTGTATTCTCCACATTGTATTATTGTAAATAGAAATAGCGTGAGGGTAGTAATTATCCACACAAAAATGACAATTCTCCGCATATTGTATGCCATCTTTAGCTGCCCTTTTCTGAAATATAAATCGATAACATAAATTATACATGTTCAGTTTGCTTCCTTCTTTAGACGAGTCTGACAAAAAAAACGAATCCCAATGGCTAAAACAAACTTGTTTCTTCCTAACTAGTAATATTTTTGTGACTTGTTTTTCCCAATTTGCATGTTTTTCCCCACTCAAAAGATCCAACTCTGACCAGTGACAAACATGCTTCCAAAGAGATAACAAGAGGGCCAAGATGGCTCTATATCACTCACCTGGCTTCAGAGAAGATTTTTATTACAGTTTTTCCTAAATAAGCCTATGTAAAATCAAGCGACCACCCGGGCAGGGTCCATTTTGACATTGGGGGTTATAATTTGAACAATCTTGGTAGAGGTCCACTAGGCAATGCTGCATGCTAAATATCTATGCCCTGGGTCTTTTGGTTTTTGAGAAGAGGATTTTTAAAGTTTTTCCTTTCCGTTGTCATGGTAACCAGAGTTCTGTTCAGTTTTTTAAGTTTGTCCTATCTGTTGCCACCATAGTAACCAGAGTTCTGCACGGAATAGAATTATTTGAACAACTTTGATGTAGAGCTTTATGCAAGGAACATCCCTGCCAAGTTTCATCAACATTGGCCCAGTGGTTTCAGAGGAGATGTTGTTTTAAAGAAAAAGTCATTGGACATACGATGGATGGTGAGTGATCCTAATAGCTGAACTCAAAAACAACTAACAGTGAAACATCAGATTCGGCCACGTACAGTTGGTTTAAATAGGTTTTCAGTTTTCTGATATTTTACTATTCATATTTAGTTTATACTAATTTATTTTAGCTCGATTGTGAAGAAAGCTTGTAGCTTATCGAGTCACTCTCGAGTCCGCTTCCTGGAAAAATCAGTACTGGTGTCATATGAGGTACGGTCGTGACCTTGGCGGGGCTCGAACCCGCAACTTCCGGGATGAGGGGCAGACACCTAAACCTCTACACCACCGCTCCCCTTGAACTGCCTATTACTTTAAAACATGCCTGGCAATCATTTTATCAAAGGTCTTATGGCAGACAGTAGCTAAAACTAAGAGGCAAGATTGTTCTTACCCCCATCAGTCGCAGGGACAGTCTTAAATTTTGGTCTTAAGATTAGATTGGCATTACAACTGACCTTGCTGATAAAACAATTGCTAAGTTAACAAAATAGGCCTTACTGACACTACTGTACATTTTGATCTAACTTTACCAGGCTACAGTATTCTAATGTGTACTGTAAATCACAAAATATTTGCGAGAACTTTATCTTCGCGTTTTTCTGAGATTGGACTCATTTGCGAATTCATCATTGTGCTACTTGAAAATTTTGCGGAAATGAAAGATTTTTGGAACATACAGTATCGCTTGTTCTTTCATGCATGACAGAGTTACAGTCCAGACACAAATGTGAGCATACATATAGGATAACCTTAAAACTCTAAGTATGACCTTGACCTTTTAGGTAAGGATATGGGTTTTGCGCACATCACATCATATTTCTTCATTATATCTTCATTTGCTGGACATTTGTGCCACATGATTTGAAAATCCCTTCATGCATGACAAAGTTATAGCCCTGACACGAATGTGTGCATATATATATATATATAATTTCTTTACCTTTAAATTCTAAGTGTGACCTTGACATTTGAGGTAGGCATGTACATTTTTAAACTCACCTTTTTCTTGTAGTATCTTGTTTTAGAAGCTAAAGGAACTTTTAAACAGTAAAATTGTATAAACACAATAAAATACACCTACTTGAAAATTACCAGCTCTTATTTTGTCGCTCGAAGGAAATTTCATTGACCAACTAACATTATTTTCCTGTATGTTTACATTTGCTCGCTCGCTTCAGATTTTTGGCAGTTTCAATGACAAACAAATAAATTTGGAGTGGCCTTAATTCTAATACTCCCTCTCATCCAGAAGGTCTCTAAGACATTAAAGTAAGACAACAAGAGTTGAAAACGCTCCACAATTTTACATCCTTTTTTTGTAGCCAGGGCAGAAAACTATATTTTGTTGTAAATACTTACCTAACATATTCTGGAATGTCCTCAGACGCTTGATAGCTTCTATTCCACATCAGCATCACTTTATCCACATCAGTTGGTTTCATCAAGTTCTTTTCTATTGATATAATGAAAAACAACAATTTTAAATTTAGCCCGCTGAATGTTTAAAATTGACTTAAAATAGTCCCATTTAAAATATTTCAAATTGGGAAATGCCATGATTGTTTATTCTAAGAGGATGCCCATTGAAAGTTAATTGGCTGACAAGCAACAGTGTAGATCATGATCAGACTGCAGTGTCACAGCAAAGCTGCGGAGGCTGATCATGATCTGCACTCGTCGTAAAGGCGGAATAATTTGCCACCAGCAGAATGAAGGTTACACAATGTTTTTTGTAACACTTTTTACCCCACAAAGACCTAATCCTCTTTCTCCCAGCTGAAGCTAATACTTTTGCTGTTGCAATCTACACAGTCCAAATTAGCCTACACTTCTCATGTCGCAAATTATCATTATCAATATCTGTACGGTCATTTTGGATACAAAACATATTCCCAAATTACTTGATCTTATATTTATAATCTTAACCACCAAGGTACTGTGCATGACACTATCTTGTGTTATGGAATATGCATGTTTTCAGCTGTTTGAAATTTTGTCCGCGCAATGCCATGTAAAGTAACGTGTGAGCACATTGACAGACTGAACCTAGCAATCCTGTAGACCCTCCAGTAGACCTGTATGTTACTTATCATGATTTAATTTGCAATAAACACTTACCCTGTGTTTCCTGCACTCCTGAAATAAAAAATGATGAGAATTTTAGTTCTGTTCATACCAAGTTAAGCATACTTACAAGGGAGATGAGATGTTTACAACTTGCAACCTCCTAGCCAATGAGAGCTGCACATACAAAAACCTACAATGTATTTCAACCGTCACAGACTTGAGATCACTGTAACCTCTCAAAGATTGAGAGTCATGGGTTCGAGCCCTGCTACTGACCAAGTCTCTTAGTGTGAGAAAGTTGGCAGTTTCTCACAGAGGTTAAGGATCTAGTCAGGTTTTTTTTTACAAGAAGGGGAAGGCGCCCAGGCATTGTATATAGGGAAAGAAATAGCTTGGCTAGTATATCAAGGGGAACAAAATATCCTGGTACAAAGTCAATTTTAGGGGGAAAATGCATGATTTAAAATAAATATTCTGAGGAGAAGACGCCTCTAAACAGCCCCTGTTTAAGAAGGAAAAAAACCTCCAAGTACTGGTTCTTTCGAGGAACGATGGTTAGGTAAACTGCCCGCCTGTAAAAATGACCAACTTACCTCTTCAGACCATAGGCCTACATTTACATTGTATCAATGTAATCACCCTCATTGCAAATGAAAGAATCTCTTGCATGTAATATACATTGCATTGAAAGGGTGTCTTTTTTGGGCAATTTTATTTTCTCTCTGTGGCTTTTCTATGTCTTTGCTTCCAGGTTTTCTTCTGTGATGGTTACAAGTGAACATTTACCTTTTCTAACTGTCAACTGGTTCCTTCCTATGTTGTTTACTGCTTTTTCTTTCCCTGAAAACAATAAACAACAATGAACAATAAGCCCCAAGTTTGCCTTTCAGGACTGATACCGGACAATGTTAATAAAATGTGTTTTAAAAGTACTGTAAAACTTCATTAACTCTAGCATCAATAACTCGAGGACCCGGGATAACCGGTTGACGGACATATTCTACTATTCTGGATAACCTGGCCATTGATTTCCTAATAAGGAATACTTGCGGTCCCGTCAGGTAGTTTTCTTTACCTTACGCCCCAATTTACCTGCGGCAACTCAAAGTTGTTGATAAAATAAATCTGTTCACACCTTTGCCTGCAAGTCTATATGTTTTGACACTTTGCAAGAAAAACTTCTATAATTGTTCTGTGTCAACAAGTGTTTGTTTAATGCCGATCAATTGTCTGTTTAGTGGCTAAACTGTTATAAAATGTTATTCGCACATAAATAAAATAGTCATTTTAATTGTCCAATATAAAGCCACTGATTTATTATGTTGATTTAAAAAGATGAAAATAAAGAAAAAAATCAGCCCGTGAGTTTCATGTTTTGTGTGAAGAAATTAAATTAATATACTATTACATTTGAAAACAATTTGAAACAGATTTTAACGATATTTCCGTATTTTTTCAATGACTGAATCAAATTATATAAGAGAAGAAATTTGTAATATGTTTTCTTTGAAAATGTCACGAGTGTTATATTATAACGAGTCACAGGTACCGTGGTAATAAACAGGGATTTTTTTCAATAAATATTATCAGCATTGTATATTTTTGGTACCTGATAAACAAAACTAAAGCATATCTAAGATGAACAGCAACATTACAATTAATTAATAAGACCCATGGAAGAAGAGATTGTCCCATGTAAATGGCTGGAATTGGGATAACTTGATACCTTCAAGAACTTGAGCATTTTTAATAGTTGAAGTGCAACTTCGAGTTATCAAAGTTTTACTCAAAGATCTATCATAATGTAGTCTATAGGTCATTGTTTTACCATAATACAAAAATGTACAAACCTATAGAACAAATCTTAGAATATGTCAACCATGAGAATGAGATGATGATGCTAATCTGTTGCCAATGGATGTTCAATTTTCCAAACTTATATACATTATTTAACAGATGAAATGTAAATGACTTAACCAACAAAAACAATGTTACAACAATTGTGTGTTACAATACAGGCAATATTGTATTGTTTTATTCAATATTCTGTTTGTGAAATTATCCATATATAGCGACCAAAATTAGTCTGAAGAGTCCTCCACTACTTTGGTCTTTCAAGTGTTTGATGCGATAGGAGTTATTGCCTATAAACAAAAAATACTCAAATTTTCTATGATTAATGTCAAAATAGTTGAGCTGAGACTGGTGAGGAGATACTGCCCATTTAAAAAGTTACGCAATAATTGCCCAAAGATAAAGTTGAATTAGCTTTAATATGAATCAGTAAAGAAAGTAAGTCTAATTATTGAAAGACACCGAGTGACCGACTTTGATTTTGCACATATTGTCAAAAACTTACATTGATATTCAAAGTTCTACAGAACTTCAATCAGTTTACATGCTTGACAGTACAGGTAAAGCCACATTTTTGGAAATAGCAGATAATAAAAAAGTGGCACTTAAAGCCATAAAACTTTACTATCACTGACTAACATAGGCTTTCTTCATAGTGTTTAGAATCAGAAAACTGACCTTCAGCAAAGGCTCTATGATTCACAGTGATATCTCTGTTTCCCATAAAGTTGCAACCAAAAGCCCTGTTTCGTAAGAACACTTTACACATTGAGCTTTGTTTGCAAATAAATGCCATAGTGGTCTCGCACAGTTTCAACCTAAAACATCAATGTTTTTTATCAGTCTTGGTGTGTTGACAGTTGACAGAGGTGTATGGAAAAGTATGGAATCAATCCGAAAGCAATTTCCGGTTTTGTGATCGTATTTTTCATTGGCTTAATGTTATGAAAGACGATCTTTGATTGGTCAATCATGACCAGGTAGTTGTTCCAGGGAGATGCTGCTCATTAATTAATGTAAAATCCTTGTTAATTACAATATACAGGTATATTTTAACTTGGTGTAACTGAATAAGTGAATAATTACTGAAATAAGTATGATTTGAATTAATTTAATCTTCATGTATTTGTTGTACACTCAGAACTGAAGTGAGGTATAGTGTAATTAATTTCGGACGCAGTTCATGCTTGTAGTTAGGTTACGGCATCGGTAACACGTTCAAAATAAGGTTTTTTCGGAAGGAGAAAAATTTGGGTAAGCTGTCAGTTCATGCTTTGTACGTTACGGTTCATTGAAGTAACTGGCACACATGTTAACACGTGGGGGGGGGGACCCCCCCCCCCCCCCCCAAAGGGGGGGGGACACTTGGGGGGGGTCATAAATAGTGTGTCGACTTTTTTCTACATATTTAATAGTCTAGGCACACATGGGGGGGCATCAAGGGGGGGGGGGGGGACCCAAGGCATAGTCACGGCCGGCGAAAAGGGGGGGGGGGGGGGGGGTGGGGAGTGGGGGGGGGGAATGGGGGGGCCAACCAGGGGGGGGGGGGGGGGGAAGACCCAAGGCCCTAGCTCAAATCAAGGCACTAGGTGAAGGATGGTCCTCTATATAGGGGGGGGGGGGGGGGGGGGGGGGGGGGGGGGGGGGGGGGGAAGGGGGGGGGGGGGGGGGGGGGGGGGGGGGGGGGGGGGGGGGGGGGGGGGGGGGGGGGGGGGGGGGGGGGGGGGGGGGGGGGGGGGGGGGGGGGGGGGGGGGGGGAGAAAAGGAAGGTAGAGTGGTACTAACTTTGCTGAAGGATAATAGAGGCAAAAGTAGCACATCAAGGGGGGGACGGCGTGTCGGTGCAAGACCCACATCCCTACCACAAAGGTCAAGGTACCTTAGTAGGAAAACCGTAATAGCATACATTGTCCGGACTATAATTGGGGGGGGGGGGGGGGGGGGGGGGGGGGGGGGGGGGGGTCTTGAGTTAAAATAACTTGGCCAATGTTAGGGGGGGGGGGGGGGCACATCAAGCGGTGTGTCGGTGCAAGACCCAAGTCCCCCCAAGTCAAGGTCACCTTATAAAGTAATGGAAATAATGTAAGAATGTACTCTGTCATGCATGGAAGGATTTTAAAATTACATAGCACTTTATTGAGCATGGAGAGGACACAGACTGTGAGGCAGGGGCCTCTTTGGGGAGGGGGGTTCGTCACTTGTGAAGGACAGCTCTTGTTTCTACATATTTATATAGTGCAAAGTCAACATCATCAACTATGTTATGTCACTTCTTGGGCCAGAAATGGCAGAATGGTTTTTGGTGATGTTGAGATTTGTCATACCCTTTCGGTTCAAATAATATTTCCTATTATGTTTTCAGAAACCTCCATGCAGATTTGCACTAAAAATCTTCAAAAATTCTTTCTCTGTATCAGCTTAAAATGATCACAGACCTATTTAGACCTTTATATATACAAAACTCTTTGGTAGCCTCAATATTTCGACTGCAAGACCATGAAGACGACAAATTTTACAAACTGTCTTTACCTGTTTACGTCGTAAGGGTGGCCGTTGTATATAGCAAAAAGCCCTGGCACACAATTAGTTGGGCTAGAGTATTGGGTGATGCTAATTGCCTGTATTAGGTTGTTAGTGACTTGTTAGCTTTATAGTTGAAAGAAAAAATTTAAAAAATCAGGGACTTTTTGATATTTGGTAATTACCAAATTAATTGAAATATTTTAAATGTTACCAGTAACATAACTTCATAGAAAAACTGGGCTTTTTGGATTGGGCCTGTCTGTTACTAGACCATTTTTGGAAGTTTGCCTTTCTGGACTGATGCCGGACAAAGTAGTTTGTCCAAATTGGTTTAAGAGTCGCTGACTTTTAATCACTGTAACCTCTAATAGACTGACGGTCGATGGTTCGTGCCCTGTGTTACCGACCATGTCTATGTGAGAAAGTTATTGGACATCATGTTGGAGGATAGGAGACTAGTACTGGTTCTTCCCAAAAATATGGTTGGAAGAGGCGTTAAACTAGTACATGTACTTGTAACATCAATTTCATCAATACCTCAAAAAAGAGATTAATGCAATCCTTAGATCTTAGAACTCTCAAAACTACATTAACTATCAAATTATCTTGAAAATTCCATTTTTCTGTGTAAATATGTACATGTACAGTGATCTGTATCTTTCAGAAGCTGTGTCCACAATTCATAGTAGTACTCAGAGCAGCCTGTTAATGGGTTTTAAAGGTTTTATCAGCATGTTCAGTTGCTGTAATCTGTATTCTTTGTTCTGACATGTGTGATACAACAGTAATATGTTTTTTTGAAAGTTAACTCAGGTTCTAGAGTATTTTCTTTGTGGTTTTTAGATGGATAGTGTTTTTGCATAAAGTGTTGGCAAGAAAATCATGTATGTCATATGCCTCATGAGTTGAGGAAACAACACAACTTTGGGAAACATAAGCATGACAAGGATAGTTACTAAATCATATTCAGTTATATATGTTATAAGCATACATGTGCTTTGGTTTTGAATTTGAGTTGCATTCATGTTTTCACTACTATTTCAGTCATATACAGGTGGGAAGTTTACCTGACCATCATTCCTGCAAAGGACCAGTATCTTTCATAAGAATTTTATAAGAAACTTCCAGCTTTCTCACATAAAGAGTCATGGTTGGTTGGGGGGATAAGGTGTAAATGGAGATCAGATGCTTAATTAGTTAGACACTGAAATAGAGGAAGTTTAACAACATAGAAACCAGTAACTGTGCCACCCCAGTAGGTCTTTAACACTTTCTATATCATTGAAAGATTTCCATTTAGTCTTTATTTATTACTAAACGCATTTGTTTAACTTGACTTAATAAAAACATGAAAGAAAGGTGTGCTGGTATAATGAACAGTACATTAGACAGGGTCTTGTTTCTTAACAATTTGACTACAGTAAGTTCTGTCAAACAGGTCAAATTTAAAAAACTAATGAATAGTAGTTCTTCATGAATTTCAGTAACTGAAGATGGCCACTGGATGTCAAGATCTAGTTGATTCTAAGAGTCCAAGTCATGGACTTCTTGGCGAAAAGTTTACTTGCCTCATTTGTGGACAAGAGGATTTGACAGAGGAAAACATGAGGACGCATGTACTCTTGGAACATGTTGAAAACAATGTCTGTTGCCCTTTCTGTGATTTATCAGGAATTACAAATGAAGAAATGAATCTTCACATTAATTCTGTTCATTTAAATGACATGACAAGTCCGGATACAAAGAATGTTGAAAGTGAAACAAATGGAAGAAGTCGCCATAGTTCCGGTAAGGAGGACCCGGAGAAGTTTGGAATTGAACATGGAGGAGCAATACCCAAGACCCCATCCAAAGTTTCTCTAAAGCATTCACAGAGTTTAGACCAAAGTCCCAGTAAATCGCCTGGCAAAAAGTCTTCAAAAATGAAAACTTCACAGTCTGAATCAAATATTAACAAAAGGGGCAAATTGCAATTAAATTTTCAGTTGGTGAATGAGCCAGGTCCATCGAGAATGGTGCGTGAATCGGTCTCATCAGAAACCATACGATCATCAACATCGTCACATTCTATACGAGCATCTGCCTCATCGCAAACCATAAGGGGCTCATTGTCATGTGATACTTTTGATATGTCATCCCAGAATTCTCAGTCAGATTCAGAGCATGCTGTCCGGTTAAGGCTTCAAAATAGCATACATAGTCAGAATGACGTAATAATGGAAGAAGGACAGGACAACAACAACATTCCGCTCCAGCCCAATCTTAATCAAGTACTCCAGCCGGATATAAATGATAACGTTGAACCCGATATAAACTCAAACATGCCTGCTGGATTTTCATGCCCACTGTGTCAGTTTATAACATCGTCAGAAAACCTGATACAGACTCATGTTAACATGGCTCACGTTGATGTGCTGAGCCCAGCTAGGCCTAGACCAGATGGTTCAGGTGCGGGTCCTGTAAGTGTCAGTGACACAGCTAGTCTCTATGGGTCATCAGGTGCAGAGAGCGATCCTAACAGAATGGTAGAAGAGTACCCGTGTCCAATATGCATGCGTATATACACAAATTCAGGCGAGCTAAGTTTACACGTAAATCAGGAACATTCCCAGATATTCAGCCCCGATAAGCCTAATACAGCCATTGGAGAGGCGATGGCTGGTCCATCTGTCTTTCACTGTCCTGTATGTGAGATGGAATTCTATGAGAAGTCTCGACTAGAAGCTCACGTAAATGGCCACTTTTCAGCTGAACAAACACCAAGTGAGTCTATTGTATTATTCTTTCTTTCTGCATTAGATTGTAAGAATTTTGATACAAGCTTTAAAAAAAGCGGTAATGTATTCAATGAAAAAAGAGTGCTTTTCAAATTTTGATTAAACTTTTATTAAAGAAAGGTGTTACATGGTGATGTACATCATGTGTACATGTATTGGCAGACAGGTTGATGAACAGTTTATTCTCATGCTGAATATCTCTGTCATCAGGTCATCTAACATAATATAGATAAATGTATATTCACGTTAGTACTAGAGAGCATTGGACTCTCTCCCCCGCCCCAATCATCCTTTGCGAGATGGTAATGAGATCCTCTTCTGTGAGATGTTAATGAGATCATCTGTGAGATGTTAATGAGATCCTCTTCTGTGAGATGTTAATGAGATTCTTTTGTGTGAAATGTTAATGAGATTCTCTTCTGTGAGATGGTAATGAGATCCTCTTCTGTGAGATGTTAATGAGATCACCTTGTGTGAGGTGCTAATGAGATCATCTGGTGTGAGATGGTAATGAGATCATCTTGTGTGGAGTGGTAATGAGATTTGGAATTGTTTCAGTTCAAGAACGAACAGATAAAATGATAGCCCAGGCCCTACAGGAGAAGGAAACAGATATGGCAAACCATGTTGAACAGATGGAATTTAAAAAGCTACAGGTAAAACTGTTGAATTTTTTGTTACAACTTACAAGGCAGTCTTCAATTTGATTAAGGTTGGATTTAGGTTGCCCATAAACTGTCACAAAGAAAAATTTTGTTTACAAAGTTCAAATGTCAGTAGTTGTCCTGGGCAACGAGAGAACCAGTAAATTCACTGAGTAATGAAAATGAAGTTTAGGGGGGTATATAGGAGTCACCCGGTGGTTGGTTGGTCAGGCGGTCTGTTGCATTATCCTTGTCCGGAGCATAACTTGAAAACTACTAGTTGGAATTCAATACAACTTCATACAATGGTCAAGCACATTGAGAGGAAGTGCAGTGCACAAGAACTATAACTCCATCTTGACTAATTACAGAGTTATTACCCTTTGTTACTTTTCCTTGTCCGGAGCATAACTTGAAAACCACTAGTTGGAATTCAATACAACTTCATACAATGGTCAAGCACATTGAGAGGAAGTGCAGTGCACAAGAACCATAACTCATCTTGACTAATCACAGAGTTATTGCCCTTTGTTACTTTTCCTTGTCCGGAGCATAACTTGAAAACTACTGGTTGGAATTCAATACAACTTCATACAATGGTCAAGCACAATGAGAGGAAGTGCAGTGCACAGGAACCATAACGCCATCTTGACTCATTTCAGAGTTATTGCCCTTTGTTACTTTTCCTTGTCCAGATCATAATTCGAAAATTATTGGTTGCAATTCAATACGACTTCATACAATGGTCAAGCACATTGAAAGGAAGTGCAGTGTACAAGAACCATAACTCTATCTTGACAAATTGCATAGTTATTGCCAAGAACAATATCTCTTTTTAGTTTGTTTGCAAGGTATTCTGTTACTATGAGCTTCCTCTGTTTATAAAGCAGTCTTTTGGGGGTATTAATCACATTTAGTGATAGCTCTAGTTTTTTTCCCACAAGTTGTATATACAATGTATGTACAATGTAATATGAAAGAAAGGTACATGTTTGTCAGAGGAATTTTCAATTTATGTTGCAGGTTATGTATGGTATGGCAGATGGAACTCCGTACAAAAAGGCGTACGAAGCAAACCTTGAGAGAGCTGTTGCTAATGGAGATCTCAGTGTTGTTGAATTTCATGAACGAAAAAATGGTTTCAAGTTTGCTGATGCTAGAGGAATAGATGATGGCACTTCTTGCACGAAAGGTATGGTAGAACAGTAGAACTTTTGATGTTTCATGCCTTTCTTTCATCTAGAGCAAGAACACTTTCACGTGTTTTGACAAATTGTTGCCCAATATGTAAATTCAAGGATTTCCTTCCAAGTTCAAGTACTTTTTTTCTAATTTTTAAGATTACCTATACTTCAAAAAACTTTTCCATGATTTAACCTGTTTTCAATGACTTTATAGACAAGTTTGAACCCAGGCGTCATTTCAATGAAATATACATGTACATTTTAATATCTCTATTGTTCGTCTTAGGAGTGGTTCAGCGTCTTCAGGAGTATTACCGTACGCCGACCCATGGTGTATCAAGGTCATGGTTGTGCACTGTGGTTGACCACTACGCTGGTTCCTACGGGGACAAAGGCTGGGGATGTGGTTACAGGAACTTCCAGATGTTACTTTCTTCACTTATGACTGATCCAACATACAATAAAGTTCTTTTTAATGGTACGTTTTCAAGAAAAAAAAAGACCACCTGCATGGTCTAGTGGGTAAGGTTGCCAACAGGTAAACTGCTGTTACATCTCACTGATTAAATGACTTGGGTTTGAGTCCCAATTTGGACCTGCCACTCTATGTGATAAATTTGTCAGTGTCTCACAAGAACTTGTCTATCCCAGGAAAACTGGTTACGTTAACTGCCTGCCTGCACATACTGAAAATTGGGTAATATTCGCGATAATTTAATTTTCAATATTTTCGTGAATTTCCCACTTTGCTGATTTAAAAGTCTCACAAATAATTCATTTCACATATATTTACTGCTAGAGAAGTCTCCATTTGTGAATTTAAAATTTCGGAGTCCTCTGTTTGCTCACAAATAGCAGAAAAAACATTAAGTTTTTGTGACCAGTACGGATTTCGATCAAATGTGAGGTACATTATTCTATTCCTTCCACTATTATAAGTGTTTTGCCCTCACAGTCATTTTCAAGTATATATTTAGCTTGGAGAACATCAAAATATCATAGAGAAACTTGGACCAAAACGTTGATAACTATTTTTAATTGTCAAGGGAGACCAATGATGATGCATTTTATTTCATAAAGGGAGACAACTGATGATGTACTTTTTCTATTTATGGTAAAGGGAGACCACTGATGCCATCTATACCAAAGATTCAAAGGTTGATTGAGGCAGCTTGGGAAAAGGGCTTCGATAAGCAGGGTTGTGACCAGTTAGGTGGTAGGGTCGCAAACACTGTCAAATGGATTGGCGCTACTGAAATAGTTGCAACGCTTTCTTCTCTTAGAGTGAAGTATGTCTTTCTTATCAAAGATGTGATTCAATTTTCAGTGATCTTTTCTGAAAGTTTAAAACTAACAATTGCCAGCATGTTTAATGGTGTTGAATATATTTAGCCAACCAGCAGATCACAATCAGACTGCCTGGATGTGCAGGTAGATCATGATCTGCACTGATCACAAAAGCAGAATCATTTACTGCTTGTAGAATTAGGTGAGCTAGTTTATACTTATTTATTTGAGCTCGATTATGAAACAAGCTTGTAGCTAATCGAGTCACTCTCGAGTCAACTTCCTTGAAAAACTAGTACTAGTGTCATATGTGGAGGTACAGTCGTGACCCCAGTGGGGCTCGAACCGGCAACCTCCAGGATGAATGTATTTTTTCTCTTATAAGTGAATAGTTTTACAACGGCACATGTAGGGGCATTGAAACAATTAAATTATATGTAAGTTGAGAAAACTTGTTCAACAATCAAACTATAACAAATCACTGGTAGTATAGATATCAAATGTTATATTTCTGCATTGATTATATCTTAAATATATTTCATTTTGTTAAAGTCCCCTTAGCACATTTTTTCAAATCGACAAGTACGTGCTATAATGTGGTATTATTTTTAAATAAGAAACACTTGTGAGATGACAGTTTTTCGTGATCAATTCTATCATTATTGTACATGTATCTGTAAATTTATTATCTATTTATAGGTATAAAAAATTCTATAAACGGGACTTTAACTAGATTAGAATTACACACCAGAAAATGTATTGTGTATAAGGACCATAATGGAAATAAGAGTTTACATTCTGGTGTTGGTGTGCATGCCATGGTTATTATGATATTGTTTTATTGCATTCATGTTTATTTTAGCCTTGTTGATACTTCATACCAAATAAATCATATCATATGTTATCTTATCTTAATATTTCAGGTGTAAGCTGTTAGACTTTCATAATCCATCAGGTGCCAACGGAACACATCCAAAATTATTTGAATGGGTGAAAAGTTATTTTGAAAAATCTGCTGTGTTTAAACCACCATTATATCTGCAACATCAAGGTATGACATCAGCATGTTAAATAAGAAAAGAGAGCTCTAGTCCGCTGCATCACAGTGAAGTGGTCATGGTTAGCTTTTAGGATCGTTGAATGTTCGGTGTCTGTCTGCCATCGTCTGGCATTCACATTTGCTTCAAATGACATCTGATCTGAAACCACCAGGCCAATGTTGATGAAACTTGGCAGAAATTTTCCTTGCATGCAGCATTACCAACATTGTTCAAAGGATTCCATTCCATGCAGAACTCTGGTTGCTATGGGAACAAATAGGAAAAACTTTAAAAAAAACGTCTCCAAAACTGCAAGGCCGAGAGCCTAGATACTTAGCATGTAGCATTGTCTAGTGGACCTGAACCAAAATTGTTCAAGTCATGACCCCTTAGTTAAAATTGACCCTGCCCTGGGAGTCACTTGATTTTACATAGGTTTCTATTGGAAAAAACTTTTAAAAGATTCGTTTCCAAAACCAAAAGACCTAGAGCTAAGATATTTAATAAATAGCATTGTCCAGTGAACCTGTACCAAGTTTATTGCCCCTGGGTTCAGGTTTTTTTATTTTTTAAAAAAAAAAAAATTTTTTTTTTTTTTTTTTTTTTTTTTTTTTTTTTTTTTTTTTTTTTTTTTTTTAAAAAAAATTCCCCGGGGGAAAAAATTTTTCCCCTGGGGGGGGGGGGGGGGTCCTTTTTTTTTATATAGTTATAGAAAAAACCTAGCTTCCAGTGACTTCCTATAGCAACCCCTGACTTCCTTTGCAACTGGTGACTTCCCCTAGCAACCAGTGACTTCCCTAGCAACCAGTGACTTCCCCTTGGAACAAGTGGGTAAGTGGGTGGGGACTGCAGATCACAGGCAATAGTTTGTAAAGAAAAGCTAAAGGACATTAATTTTATGTCTGCTAATACTTTTTCACTGTTTTCTGTCTTTAAATATATTAGTACTGTAGAAGTACTTCCTGTCAAACATGTGCATCTGCTGTTAATTAATCAGTCATGTTTTCTTATTGCAGGTCACAGTCGGACAATAGTAGGTATAGAAGAATTAAAGGACAAAAGTTTACGTCTGCTGATCTTTGATCCAAGCGCCCGGAAGAAACAGATGCAGTTGTTCCACAGTATTGTCAATGCTAATCTTATGAGAACGCTCAGAAAACCTTTAGAGAACCTGAAAGCTAAGCAGTACCAGATCGTAGCTGTCATCGGAGTTCTTACTGAGCAGGAATATAAGGTACATTTTGTAATGTTTTTAAGCACACCCTAAAGTTGTAAAATGGACTTCTCTAAAAGCTTTTGTAATCAGCTAATCATCATGAAACTAGGTTTAGAATATTGAACTTAATGAATTTTAGTTTTTGGAATGAAACTTGGTCATCTTTGATTAATTTGAATAAAGACCTCGAGATAAAAAGTTTAAAACATAAGTAAACCTTGCAAACACTTAAGAAGGCTTCATTGTTTGTTGGTGAGAGAACTGTACATTGGTTAGCATTCCTGATGATTTAATTTTCACTATTTTCGCATATTTCCTACATTGCTTATATAAAAATTTCACGAGAGATTAATTTCACTTAGATTTACTGTTAGAGACTTCTGCTTTCCTGAATAAATCTGTCTTCTCACAGATTGCAAAATTTTTCATCATGCGAACATACCCAAGTGAGTCTCAAGGGTTATTAATCTCGGTTATAAGTTTTTTTTCACAATCAAGAATAAATAAAAGCGAATTATGGTAAGATAATGTTGCATGAATGTTATTAGAAACAAACAACATAAAATCTAACATATTATGATTAATCGCCATTTACACTTCAAATATTTCAGGAGCATAAAGTTATACGTTCAGAGAGATTGAGCTAGCTCAGGGGAGGTAATTCTGTGTAAGAACAAATGAGGCTACAGAGCAGTTGTGATAGATTTTTTTTTTGCTGGGTACTGTACACATCTGTAATATTTAGACCGAATTGATTTTACAACCGTTGAATAAAGCATAATGCCAATGGATAATACATTAATGTTGATTCCTTACTTTGTATTTCTCTTATTTATTATAACAATTTTTCACTTGAAGTTTATACTGAATATTTAGGGGGAAAAATGTGTTGAATTTTTTTTTTGGCAACAATCAAAAGTATGCAGAATTTAACTGCTGTACAGTTAATGTTTGACTGTACTACAGACCTTTATGTTATACAGGCTCATGACTGTATAAGAACAGTAAGATCATGGTCCAATTTCTTACACAATATTAAATTCTGTGTTTGAAAACCAGTCTAAGATCTCTGGATTTTGATTGGTCAGTTTTTGAAAACTCATTTTACACTAGCCAATCAAAATTGGGAGAGTTTCAGACTGGTTTTTCAGAAAAAGTTTTATGGTGTAAGACAGTGCCTGTCTGTATGTCACTTACTTCTTATCTATGTAAAGAGGATACCGAAAAAATCAACAAAAAAATCAGAAAAAAACATTTTGTTTCAGACATTTTTAGTACTCTAGTCTTTGTTATTGAGCCATACTGTCATCTTGATGTTTAATATATAACCAGTCTTGAGTTAGAGAAATAATCTCTGTAGATAGCTTTTTCTAGCTGTAGTTCATGATCTCATAGGATTGCATTTTTCAAATTATACAACTGCTAAATATTTTTTAAAAACTGGAAATTTCAGATTTGATAATACGTCATACATGTATATGATATCATTTCTGAAATGCATTCTCAAAGTATTTCACAAGCAATTTGTTTAACATTCAAACGTCATCTTTTGAAAACTTCATCTTTTGAACATGCTTGTAGCCAAGTTTATTTTTAGAACATGCTCAGTTGTCAGTTTATCTTTTAAACTTGCTTGTAGCTCAGATGTTGGAAATGATTACGCACTTTAATACCATTCACCTTTTCATTTACAAGCACATGTATACTACATGGAAATTTTTTAAACTATATATGTAAAGTTGTTATTTATACACACATTTACCTATTAAGGTATAGCACAAGCTTTTCCCACCATATTGTGGCCTACTTAAATGTTAACTGGGCTTTCCAGGACATTAAATTTTAGCCTAGGACTATGGAGTCTGTATGTTTCATCCCTCTGGAAGATATCGGGGTAGGCATGTCTATTCATTTCATATAGCCAGACGTAATACGGTGCATTATCAGCAAATAGGGCTTAATATACCGGCATACGCCGGCATGGATAAAAAGTATAGCCCCTTAGGTTGACTTTATGGTTTCTATAGTAACTCGGCTCAGTGTCTTCTCCTTTTTCCTTTGAATATTTGAAAATGAAAACGGTCTCGAAGGTGCAATGGTTAGAGTTAATTGACTCAGAGGCATAGGCCTGTCAGCCCTGTGGGTTCAAATCTCTTCAGGTTCATCAAGTTGTTCAATGTGTGTTCAGCTTTCTGACCTGTTTATTCTTGGTGTTGCCATGACGTCATACTGGCCAGTTAACTATTTGGATTATTAGATGCATTAAAACTTAAATTCCTTCATTCGGTAAAAGGCGAAAACTTGGACTTTACCGTAGGCTCATATCCAAGTTTAAATTTATTTCAACAAAACAGCTTTGAAATGCATAAAAAGATTAGAAATTCAATTACAATTGTAAGGTAACGGTAGGCAGTCGTCTTTTTTCACTTTTCTTTTTCGGTTTTGTTCATTTTCAAATTAAAGATGCATCGAGACTAGTGATGAGAGCCGAGAAGTTACCTTTCCCGAATTTAAATAATTATATATTACCACGATGTGCGCAGCCAAGAATAGAAGGTGGGTGGTTCTGCTCAAAGGTTAGACACACTGGTATTCTTCGGGCAGACTATTTATACTATGGTTCTATGCATGACCTTCCTGTTATTTCTTAGTTTTTGCTTAGACAGTCTACACCATCACCTGGGTCAAAGCAATGAGGGAAGCACCCTTTCCTTATCAGTTAAAGCTTGAAACTTAGAAATATGTTTGTCAGTGTTTCAGTCACATATTAAAGCTTCTATGCTCCAGCTCTCTTTAGAAATACAATGTCTGTTAAATTGTATAGTGCACTCGGATAGTTTAGTAACTCTGATTGGGGTTATTTTCAAGGTCACAGCTTCCCATTTGCACAGTGCAGCAATTTACACCCCGTGTACGGGCTTTTTTTATGCCACAACATCAATTATGTATTTAATTGATTTTTTTGGGTAGTCCCAAGTTTTCAGGGGAAAAATGTATGCATTTGAAAACAGAGATGTAGGCTGAATATTTTTAGAAAATACCAAATGAGGAGTATCAGTCTAGTGTTTTACCATATCCACAAAACTTGATTCATTCATAATACCGGTAAATGAAAATATTTAAATTACCACTTTTTCTTCAGTTTTTGTAATACTGCATTAGAAAACTTTTTACTTTCATATGTTTTTTCAAATTTTTTATGTGCAAGTAAAGTATGTGTTGAGTAGAAATAGTATAAAAGCAGAATTTTGTAATATATGATGAATTGATATATTAATTTCTTTAAACCTTACCCTGCTGAGGGTGGATGATTCTGCATTTCTGATAAGTGCAGATTATGATCAGCCTTCTCATTTGTGTAATTCTGATCACAATCTGCAGTGTGAGCTATTCAATCAGTGAAATATTAGTTGGCACCCCTTTGAAAAATAAATGGTACTGTCCAAATTAGACGATGGACAAGTCCATTTTAGAAATTTAGCAGGGTAATGGTTGAAATGTGTCGGGCTTTGAAATGGAACAGAAAGCATCCAACCAGGTCTCATAGGGCAACCGTTGTGAATATATACAGTACAACCTCTGCAGAGCAACACCCTTTGGGAGACAAAGATTTTGGTTGTTGTTGAGAGGTTTGCTCTAGAGAGGTTAAATTTATTATGAAGCCTTACTATGGGAAAATTTTTAACTGTTGTTGTAAAGAGGTAATTGCTCTACAGAGGGCCGCTCGTGGAGGTTACACTGTATGTGCAATTTATAGTTAGTAATACTATATGTTTTTCAACTGTGTAACAGGTTGTGATTTCGAAAAAAGGGCACTCATTAAATTATGAGCCGTGTTGTAGGAAAACCAACCTGTTTTGCTGACAAATATGGGTTGAGGCAAGCATGACTGTGTACACCCAGACTGTCCTGGATCCTACAACCCTGACCAGACTGAGCTAAAATTCTATAATAAACTTTGGCCCTTTTTCATTTGTACAGTGCCATTGATCGTTTAAAGAATTGCTCAGTGAAAGTTCAATAGTACAGAACATGATCAGACTGCAAGGATATACAGGGTGATCATGATCTGTACTTGTCGGACAGGCAGAACTACTTAGGCCCCCTGCACCATAAGAGTTATATAATATTTGTTGTTTTAAATTACCCATGACAAGTAGCTGGTTTTCACATAACAAGGTATCTGCATTTTCTGTTCATATTTAATGTTTCATTGTTTACTTTTAATTGATTTTGTTAAATTATCTAGTGCTGAAATAATGTGATACTTATAAATTGGCCTCAATAATTGTACATATTATGTGTTTTCCTTACACATTTGAGATTATTTATGTAGTATGTTTGACAGTTATTTAGTGCTTCATTGTGACCTGGTACCCAGCTCAGTAGCAGTAGAGTGCTTTAAGTGGGAACCAGTCTTTTATCTTACAGTGAGTTCATGGTAAATCATTGTGCTTTTAAGCATTTTTCTTGATGACTATTGAAGTATGGCCATTTTGAACCTAATATAACATTTTTGTGGGGCAAATTTTGGGGAAAATTCAGCATAAGACATTTTGTATTCATACAGTATAATTATATTATCGTTCTTTTGGTAGTGTTTTTTATTGCAAATGTACTGTTAACATTGTTGAAATTAAAGGTGTCTGATATTTTCATCACTATCTGACATAATGTGTAAAAAATGACATCAGACACGTTGTGCCAAATATTTTTGTCACTGGCATAATGGCAAACAATTTTCATCAATATCTCACATAATGTCAAAACTTTACATCAATATGGGACATAATGTGTCAAAAATTTACATTGTTACCTGACATAATGTGAATACATGAATACATTACAGTCTCCATTGAATTTTCGCCAGTTGGTACCAAATAAATCAAATATTCAAATATTTGTTTTTAGCCCTAACTTAGTTATGATGGTTGCTTTCTATTATGATTGGGTTTAAAGAGTTAGATTTAAAACATTGAAATGGTTCATATATAAATATTGTTACAGTTTTCATCAAGTGTTGTATTTTTTCCTTTGAATGCCCTCTGTATGCACCTTTTAAGTATCTGCTAGGTTGGAACACACAGTAAAACCTGTCTTATCCGGTACCTGTTTGTAACAGAAGATTGTCTTATCTGGTACCTGTTTGTAACAGAAGATTGTCTTATCCGGTACCTGTTTGTAACAGAAGACTGTCTTATCCGGTACCTGTTTGTAACAGAAGACTGTCTTATCCGGTACCTGTTTGTAACAGAAAACCATTACAGAAAACTATCTTCTCAGTATCCAGCACTGTCCAATGATTCCAGTTACATAAAATGTGTAAGGGAAAACCTGGCTTCCATGGCAACAAGCTTTAAACTGGCATAATTAAATATGGTTCCAAAGGGTGCCGTATATGACAGGTTTTACAGTACATGTTAAATGATTGTTTCTCAGGCCTCTTCACTTTTGTCATCTCTTATTAAACATGGTAGCTGTGTAATACTGTGTAAGTATATAAACTGTATGCGTGTTGAATACCATACATTTTTGATAAGATACATATTTTTGTGTAGTTGAAATTGTGGATTTTATTTTCCGTAATAAGAAAAGTTGTAATTGATGGGGTTATTTCTTGCAGATGTTAAATTTGTGGATCAGCCCACCAATGAAATCAGTGAAAAACGAGTGCCGTACAAACAGTAATGTTTTTGTAGTAATATTTTTTACTCTACTTCTACAGTTATACTCACTGAATTACATGAAAACCTGCGTTTCTGACCTTACAATAAAGACAAGCATGCAGGGAGAAAACTGTGCACTAGTCATCAATAGTACCATGGAAGTATACGCTAGTGAAGTGTATTTACATCCCTGGTATCAGATATTGCTGAAAGATTTTTTTCAAAACATAGACACGTTCTTTGTAAGCTTGCTTGAGTTACTTTGACAGCTTTCATTTGGCATCTCTAACAGTTGTATAATTGTGTAGAGTCCCTTTTGTTCCCTCTCTTGTGCCTTCTTCTTTGACCTAATTTACTCCCACCCTCATCACAGTCAGCGTGTTGCATTGTTCGCTAGCATAGGGAAAAATTCCACAGGCCAAGTATTCTTTCTTCGTGTTGAAAAGTAGGAATTGTTTTCCGTGTGATTTTTTTCAGGCCCAGACATAAAAGGGCCTGTCGGATGCTTTATAGATACGACCCCAGTAGGGAAGGTTATTATATTTGATGTGATATTTCACTGACTTCCTGTCTTGCTAGGTCACATGATTACCAGTTATTAGGAGCGGATCAGTTGTTAACGCGCTGGACTGGTAATCCAGGGATCACAGGTTCAATCGCCCTCTCCATAACTGACATAACTAATGGTCTTTCGGATGACATCTAAAACAGAGGTCAGATACAACTGTGCTGTACACCAGGCATGTTAAAGAACCAGGGCTCTGGAATTAGATGTGTATTGTATCTTGCACTATGCCTCAAAACTTTTTTTAAGAAAAACTCTTTTGGTGGCCTTTAAGTCATATGATACGGATTTTCCGTACCGACAATAAAACTCTTGAATACATATTAACTGTTATTTATTGATACACAATCTGTTGTTTCCGCACATTCCGCTCAGCAAAACCAGCAAAGCCGTCGGGGATAAAAAACAATAACTAGGACAGTATGGTCATATGAGTGGTTTTGTTATATTTTTTAGATCACTGTACAGATTAGTGACTCACATGTATGGTTGTTGAATGAAATTTGAGATTACTTGTCTACTACTGTGGGGAAACCTTGAGAAAATGTTTTTGAGAAAATGATCACTAAAATATTCTAGAAATGGAACCAAAATTTTCTACAAACATAAAAATTATAGTATGCATTCTTGGTATTGAAGAATTCCAAGAAATATTATATCAATTAATAAAAATATACGGAGGAAAAACTAAAAATTAACAAACAATATGTATGATATGATCTGTATCGTTGATGAGAATAATTTTTTCTTCTCTTTTTTTCTGTGTTTTCATATCATTTGTAGACATGTATACATGAAATTGTAAAAAGAATCAGTGTGCAGAAAGGCCTAAATAACATTTTTACCATGTGATGCAGAGGTTAAAGATAAATTTAAAAAAGCGATCTGACGAATTGATTATTTTGTAGCTGTCAGACATTCTGAAGCATGAAGTATGTTGTGTTTGTGTGAGATTGGAGGAAAATGGGGTTTATAGAATAAACTTTTTTTGATGTTTTTTTGACATTCTGCCCATATGGTTTTAAATGGGACAAGTTGTTGTGACTTATATTTACTCAGATCACAAAATGAAATGAAATAGAATTTTTGTGAATTTGACCAAAATTTGATAGAATATGAGTTATTTGCATAATTAGATACATGTATATTTGAAGCACAACAGCACAGAAATTGTAAGATATATAAAAAAAAATTGAATGTCAATCAGAAATATCCTGAATTATGCACAACGCACATTTTATGAGAAAACTCGAACAATGAATTTGAGGTGCATTCTACCTTAAGTCTATGTAGGTATGACTGAAAAGTTTTGTCATTTGTAGACGCAATTTAAACTGAAATATTGAATGTGATTACATGACATGAGAAAATTCCCTTCCAGTAGGAGAAATGACTGGGGGGGGGTCTCTAGAGATGTTACTGTGCTATAATTGCAGTATCATATACATTTTTTTTGACAGCTGACTGAAATCTAAGTGGCTTTAGTTTGATTGGTTGATTCTTTTACAGTTGAGAAGTTTATCAATATTTTACGGCCTCTATAAGGAAAACGCTTTACAGTAAAAGAGTTATAATAATTGTTTATTTCATTTTTAAATTCATCTTTTGAGGATCATACAATAAATCAGTTAAATGATGGTAAAGTCCTATTTCATATCCAATAACTAATATTTGTAGCAATAATGAAATTTGACGTATTTCAGTCATACTCCATATCAATCATTACTTAATATCAAGTTTCTAAGACAACTATATACTTATTTATTTTCTCAAATATTTTTTGTTGTCATTTCCTATTCCTGAAAAAATACTGGTATATTTTCAAAATACATGACTTAAATAAAGTTATAGTTGGGGAAATGGCTGCCAGGATTATTGTCATTGTGAGTTTTTTTACTGGTATGTTTTCATGCATTATTATAAAAGAGAACTTGAAGTTAAATATTATCACGGACCTAAATACACATGCTATATTTTGTGTATATAGGTCCGTGAAATTATAAATTTCCATAAACATTTATAATATACAGGAAACAATGAATTCAAAAGTGAATTTAGTGATAGCTTTCTATTGCTTGTGAATTTGCAATATTTAGACTGCTATGAAATAAGTACATGTATAAAAGAATTTGTCATTGATTTTTCATGAGAACACTGTTTATTGTACGTACTTCTGCGCATTTTATCTAGTCAATTGTTGATTTTATGCTTGTTTTATAAATACACATTATGCTAAACTGAAAGTTTTTGTTATCAGTTTCAGCAGACTTGCTGGTACCTGTGATGTTAACATAATTAATTATGGTACTCTTGTTTCGCCTTACAAACATTTGCTGTGCATGCATGCAATCTATTATTAAATAGATTAATGGCACAACAACGCAAAAAACATTGTGCAATTACAACCAATACTGCACCAGACCAAGGTTTATAGAATACATGAATAAATGAAAAACCAAGTATTTCAAACATATATTAGATATCTTAGACTCGCACGTGAAAAACTGTAGTAAAATTTATGTCTGTATTTAACAGTATTCTTCCAGGTATATTTGTTATCTCGTTAATGTTCGTTAGTTCATGTTATATGTGCAACTGACTATAAGGGGCCTTTTGTTCGTTGTGTTCTTGTCAGTTCAGTTATACTGTGCACATTGAATAGGAAGTAACTGAAGATGTACATGCCGGCTTTTGTCACAGTACCCGATGCATATAACCAGATTACAAGTAGCTCAAGTCATGTCTTTATGGTCCTGTCTATGCAGTTGAACCTTTACATTCTTTTACATAGTCTGCGTGCTTACTTAGTCGGCTTGAATGAGCGTGACTGTGAATGAATTCCATCCATGTTCTTGGTTCAATAATGGAGATGTACCAGCCGCACGTTGTACCCACACGGTGTCCCCAACATCCAAATGAATGCTTAAAGCTTCTGACCCACAGCTATTATAAGCGTCATCACCAGACCATACTCTTCCAATTACCTTATCGTTTTCTATAATGTTTAGATCCATCCACTGGCTACCCGAACCTAGACATAGTGTGACGTGAATCATGTAAACTCCTGCTACAGAAGTTGTAAATTCTCCTTTCTGGAAATTAAATGCTTTACCAATGTTAGTCACTTCAACATCGTACATTATCCTTGCATTTCCAGTAAGTAGAAGCGATCCGGACATTCTAACATAGACAGCAACTGCTTGCTGGTTCTTTTGGCGTTCTTCAAGAGTTTCAAACCTTGCCGCTAGTTCTGTGTTTTCTGTCCGAAGTTTCTCTGTCATCTTTTGCTGGTTCTTCAGACTGTCTTCAAGAGTTCCAAACCTTGCCGCTAGTTCTGTGTTTTCTATCTGAAGTGTGCGTAGTTTCTCTATCATCTGGTATTGATACCAGCCTACCAAAAGTGTAGCACAAGCAAGCAACAAAACAAGACATTTACCCATGCCTTTAGTTTCTATATACATGTATTAGACACTATTTAACACTAAATGTAGTACGAAATTAAAATACAAATGAGCTACATGTATAGACCTGCAATCAATCCGGAAGCCAATCAGCGCCAACTCAGACGCATATAATTGATAACTTTTACTTTCTGTAAGAAGTCTTAAACTGCTGAAACAATAATCGTAGATGTGCACAGCAACTCTTCCGATGATAATTTATTATGACAACTCGTACATGTCAAATTTATTTATCACAATAATCAATGTTTGTTTCGATTTGTTTCACATTTTCCCGGAAGTAGTATTCTGCACCAACTAATCCATGTATAAACCCTGTTTAAGATTTCTATATTTATTTAGTTAACTAGTTTATGGTTTTTTGTTACCAACTTCACTGAAAATAGATTAAAATTCATGTGCACTGACAAATACTGTAGATTTTACGGATGAGTAACGGGGTCACTATATTTTAAATAGACATAAAATAAATTTACAAAGTAAACTTATTTCATTGTTTTATGGATATTATAACACATAACATAACTTCGTTTGGTTAAACTCTAATCAACTAAAGTTAGGTCTACATACGAGGTCATATCGTCACGGTTAACGATGTCGTGCAAGAAGACAATCTAGAGAAGCGTGAAAAGTAGCCACTGATAAAAAAAGTATCTTTAATGTAAAAAAGTAAATTTTCTTAAGACAGACTGGTGACTGCTTACTATCACAAGTTCCATTGATCCAGTATGGATATTTTGTCATATTACTGAAAGGAAAGAAACGTACGCTTTTATCAAAATGAAGTTGACTATCCATCAACATTGGCTTTTTCTTATAAGCTTTAGCGCTCACATTTTTAAAGTAATACTAATCAAACTTGAACATAATGTTTATGGCTCTAAGATCTCAGCTAAGTTCGATTATGGACTTGATTGGATCAATACATCAAGAGTTGTGAAATATTCAACTAGATCTATGTTGACACTATAAAACCTTCCTTTCTCCACTTATACTAATCATATATACACGTAATGTGTATGACTATAAGATCTCGTTCGATTATGGTCTTGATCGGATCAATACTTCAATATTACTTTAATATTACAGAACGACTTAGAAAATGCACTTAACATATTCAAAAATGTACAGCACGAAAAACTATGTGCACAGGAAAAACTGTTGTAACTACTGAACGACTTAGGAAATGTACATAACATATTGACAAAACGCACAGGACGAAATCATACATGCTCAGGACAAACTGTCTAATCTACAGGACGACTTGAAAAATGCACAGAACATGGTGTTATTGCTACAAAACAATCTCGAAAGTGTAAATCACATACAGAATAGTACTGTCAGAAGGCAGCTACGGCGTTCCATACTAGCCCACAATCCTACGCATATTTACATGGAATGTATATGACTATAAGATCTCAGATGAGTTAGATTGTTAATTTGATCTCATTAATACGTTTAGACCACTGATTTAACAATAATTGCAACATTTCACTATGTTACACTCAAGCATCTTCCCCAATTATGACCAGAAGATCTCGGATGAGTTTGACTCAACGGCAAGAGATTGAACTTCTGTAGGGAACTGGCCGAATTGACCGTTTTCTATTCTATTTGTAAGGCTGAAACATGATCACGTGCAGATAGAAAAAAAATATACCGACTTAAAATGTTTACCACTCATTATAGCAAGACAAAAGACATCCTGGAGGTGTAAATGGATAAATAACGACTTTGAATGGGTATAAGACTTAATTTCTTTTTGAAATTAATGTAAACATAAAAATAACTGTTTGTATTTTGCAGAAATTCTAGGGAATAAACACTTGGTAACAAGACATTAATGTAATTTATGTCTTGTGTTTCGAATAAATTTGAAGAATTCTAATCATTCAGCTATTTGTGCAAACAGTAAAGCAAATTGAAAATTACGGTAATACTTCCAACTCGGCTTATGAGTGTTAGTACATGTACGTCGTGGTAGTTTTCATTTAATCAAAGCACTGAAAGTACTGGTGTGGCGATTATTTTGCGTCAGTCGGGACACTTAAAGTCTTCCAAAAAAAAAAAAAATTAATGACCAGCTCTTTACTTGTGGTATACATATGGTGATTGAACAAAAAATGAAATGAATTTGAATGAAATGGGAGCATTTGGTTGGATCTGAAAGTAGGAAAAACTGTAATAATTTATATTATAAACATATCTACTTTAGTCGATCATAAATCATTTGACAATTTGACTAATTTTCTAGAGCGGAAATGTCCAGTTTTCAAGATGGACTGTGCCATTGATTGTTCAAAGAGGAGCCAACTTAAACTTAATTGACTTAAAAGGAACAGTGCAGTGGGCGATGTGCAGGCTGATCATGATCTGCACTGGTCGGAAATACAGATTCAGCTGGCGTCAGTAAGATAAAGGTTACTTATTCACTGAAATACTGTTGTGAAACACATGAAACGGTATGTGTCGATATAATCAGGCTAAATTGTTACACAAACAGCATGCATGTTACATTATAGAAAACACTGTTCATTAAGCATACATCTGGCAATTTTTAGTGAAAAACAACTTCTGTTTTACATATTGTTATTATTATTACTCTGTATAAACAAAGAAGGTCGTAGCGGTTCAAATACAACTTTGTCTGTTTCACAAACAGTCATCACTATGACGTCAGATCACTGCCTGAACTCGTGAGTACGTTATGCGATTAGCAAACACGAGTGTGTTTGGCGAGTCTTGGATCAGTCTAGAAATAAATCTTAAGCAAAGAAGACGCTTATCTGTGTATACGAAATCTGTTCAAAGAGCTAAAAGAAATGGTCATTTTATTCTTCCTTAGTTTTCTATTGCTTAGCAACAAATGTTTGTCGGCACCGGAACCATTGTGCTCAAAGTTTTCGTATGATGAGCAGCTACTGGAAAGGATGATTCGAACAGATTTTAACGTGAACAACATGGAGAAAAATATGTTGGCGACGGAGAAGAGTATGCTGGAGACACGGGAAAGTGTTTTGGAGACGCAGAAAAACATGGAGAATACCTTGAAGGAGATTAAAGACAAAATAAAACTGCTTCAGGAGAGAGAAGAAACACTGATAGACAAAATAAACGCCGAAGTTGCAGGTAATTTAAGTTATGAACATTTATTCCTTTCAAATTATATAATTTAAGAATTACCAAGTGACAGTTTTTCTCTATAATTGTGTGCATACTAGTATTTGGTTTAACTGTCAAGAAGTATTTTATCAGAACCAATAGCAGATCAAAGCTGTCCAAGAGGCATCAGCAGCTCTTACTTGTAAGTTTTCAGACAAAACATGAATCAGCCCAAAGAAGTAAATACATTTTACTAAACTTTAATTATAAGCTTATGATTAAGATTGTTTATAGTCCCGGCCGACCCTAGGATTTCTCCTCCGTTGAAACTGCCAAGACCCCTTAGATATAAGCATAAATGGTTATTTACGTTCACAAAGTAATAGAGGTAGTTATAGCATCAGTTATGGTAAATCTCCTTGATTTAGAGGAACAACTTTCACGATCCGGACCATTACCATGTGTTTGTTACAGGCCAAACTTTAATTCAAACAAACAGAAGGCAACATAGCATAACCTTTCCACATAAGTTTTGTTAATGCAAATGAAATACACGTATAAACTGTTATAACTGAGAGTTGGCGCAAATTTTCATAGGACCGCGTTCTACTTAAAATCGGTGATAAGGGAGCAAAACAGAAATCACAGCTAGCTCACACAATGTATAATTGTTTTGTTCTTTCATTTTGTTTTCTACCATAGGCTTATCAGGTTTTTTCATTGGCATAATTCAAACACGCTTAGGATATATGAATGAGCTTTCAAAAACCTTTGATCTGTTTATCACTTCAGGAAGACAAGGAGACCGTGTTGTGGCTTTCCATGCACGTGAAGTTGCAGATAAATCACTAGCTAACAACCAAGTTATAGTGTTCACCAAGGTCGCCATGAATGAAGGCGACGGTTATGATAACACGAATGGGTATTTTACGGCACCCGTCAGTGGTGTTTACCATTTCACGAGTCATTTGTGCGGAAAGAATGGAAAAAGCCTGGAATATATCCTCGTCGTGAATGATGAAACATGGGCAAGCGGCTTGTTCACGTCGAATGGTGAAGGGAGATGCACATCAGTCAGTGTGACTGTAAGCGTGCAGTCAGGAGAGCGAGTATGGGCAACCATAGATAAGAGTGGATCGTCGTCTGCCGATGTGTTATACGAGGATAGCGATGACTGGAACTACTTTTCTGGTTTTCTGATTCATGAAATGGAGTAAATACAGCAAACCCGGAAATGTGAATAAAGCGTTATAATGTGACCTGTGTGTATGAACAAAATTTTATGGCACTGACTGGTAGTAGTACATGTACAACTTTTCGCTTGTAATTAGATATATTTTAACAGTATCTTTGTCTTTTATGACAATTTTCTTCTTCATAAATTTGGCATTTTGACAAAACCTGACAAAAGTGTATTACATTCACATACGAATAATGAAATTTGTAATATATGTCGTTTTTTAAAAGAATCCTAGATATCGTTTTTCATTTTATTTTATTTCACCGAATTCTGGTATTGCTTAATTTACTTCAAAGTAAGAGTAACCATTAGCGAGCATTCGAAATGGATTTTGTTAATTGTTTTAAGTATGTTTCAGTGATTTGCCCGGCTAATAATTTTTTTTTTCAGAGTCCAAATATATTATCTAAATAATTGCTTTTAACTATTGATGTAAACGCAAAATATAGCTTGTTTACTTATCACAGGCAGTGAAAAATGAAAATTGAGCTTGCTGTGAGTGTTCCAATTCTCATGTCCTTGTGAATTAGATCCCTGACCACATATCGTCACACCAATAACCATACATAGTTATATAAATATGTGTGAGGCTTATTTCGTTTAGCACTCGATCTTACAGTGACCGTTATCATCACAACACTCGACCTTACAGTGACCGTTATCATCACAACACTCGACCTTACAGTGACCGTTATCGTCATATCACTCGATCTTACAGTGACCGATATCGTCACAGCACTCGATCTTACAGTGACCGTTATCATCACAACACTCGACCTTACAGTGACCGTTATCGTCATATCACTCGATCTTACAGTGACCGATATCGTCACAGCACTCGATCTTACAGTGACCGTTATCATCACAGCACTCGATCTTACAGTGACCTTTATCATCACAGCACTCGATCTTACAGTGACCGTTATCGTCACAGCACTCGATCTTATAGTGACCGATATCGTCACAGAACTCGACTTACAGGGACCGTTATCGTCACAGAACCCGATCTTACAGTGACCAATATCATCATAGCACTCGTTCTTAAAGTGACCGTTATCGTCACAGCCGTCGATCTTCAGTAACCGATATCGTCACAGCACTCGATCTTACAGTGAACGTTATGGTCACTGTTGTCGTTGTACGACGTTTGTCTATTTTTTGCTTCATCAACATGTCCTCCCAGTATTCCTTAGATGACTCTTAGCCATTGTTAATCAAATATTTCCAGTCCATCTGGAATTCTGGTTGCCATGAGAATGACGTGTAGCACATTATCCAGTAGTCCTCTGTCAAATTTGTCCATATTATGCTCTCGGGTCAAAACTGACCCCGCCTTTGGGTATTTGTTTTTACACAGGCTTCTGAGAAAAAAGCTTTGAAAACTTTATATCAAACAGGGCTTGCACTGGCCGATAGTTTCTTTGATAGTTGACGTAGTGTCGCGTCTATATGGAATGCTCTTAGCTGATTTGATGATTTTTGTCTGTTTCTGAAAAGATGTCTTTGAAGTTGAACTCTTATCAAAAAAAGTTTTGCTTTTATAAAACCAATATCAACAATTTCGTAAAGTATAATTCAATTTGGATAGAGAAAATGCACGTTAATTTAAATCATTTTTACGAAAAACGACTTATCCCTTACATACAATATAATAATTATCACCATATTTTTCCCTCGTCATTCTAGCCAGTCTCCGCGCGGTGTAGTGGATAAGTCGATGGCTTTCTAATTTGAGTTTTTTCTTCTTCGTTTTTTTCTTATTTTATCCATGTAATAATAACATAAAAACCAGTAGACCAAGGGAGACGGATATTATAATAATATATTGCAATAGTTGAAATGTTTCTATGGTAAACCTCTTACAAGGTTGTTTGGACTATGTAAAAAAAACACGGACCGGACAAGTTTTCCATATGCAGTTATCTTTAAAACTTCTCATTAAGGCCACTGAGCAGAAATTTGTAAAAAAATCACAAATATGCATAAGCTTCTATGCACCAGTTCTCTGTAGAAATACAATGTCTGTTAAATTGTATAGTGCACTCGGATAGTTTAGTAACTCTGATTGGGGTTATTTTCAAGGTCACAGCTTAGCATTTGCACAGTGCAGCAATTTACACCCTGTGTACCGACTTTTTTTATGTCACTACATCATTATGTATTTAATTGATTTTTTTGGGTAGTCCCAAGTTTTCAGGGAAAAAATGTACACATTTGAAAACAGAGATGTAGGCTGAATATTTTTAGAAAACCAAATGAGGAGTATCAGTCTGGTGTTTTACCATATCCACAAAACTTGATTCATTCATAATACCGGTAAATGAAAATATTTAAATTACCACTTTTTCTTCAGTTTTTGTAATACTGCATTAGAAAACTTTTTACTTTCATATGTTTTTTCAAATTTTTTATGTGCAAGTAAAGTATGTGTTGAGTAGAAATAGTATAAAAGCAGAATTTTGTAATATATGATGAATTGATATATTAATTTCTTTAAACCTTACCCTGCTGAGGGTGGATGATTCTGCATTTCTGATAAGTGCAGATCATGATCAGCCTTCTCATTTGTGTATTCTGATCACAATCTGCAGTGTGAGCTATTCAATCAGTGAAATATTAGTTGGCACCCCTTTGAACATTAAATGGTACTGTCCAAATTAGACGATGGACAAGCCCATTTTAGAAAATTTAGCAGGGTAAGGGTTGAAATGTGTCCCGGCTTTGAAATGGAACAGAAGGCATCCAACCAGGTCTCATAGGGCAACTGTTGTGAATATATACAGTACAACCTCTGCAGAGCAACACCCTTTGGGAGACAAAGATTTTGGTTGTTGTTGAGAGGTGTTGCTCTAGAGAGGTTAAATTTATTATGAAGCCTTACTATGGGAAAATTTTTAACTGTTGTTGTAAAGAGGTAATTGCTCTACAGAGGGCCGCTCTGTGGAGGTTACACTGTATGTGCAATTTATAGTTAGTAATACTATATGTTTTTCAACTGTGTAACAGGTTGTGATTTCGAAAAAAGGGCACTCATTAAATTATGAGCCGTGTTGTAGGAAAACCAACCTGTTTTGCTGACAAATATGGGTTGAGGCAAGCATGACTGTGTACACCCAGACTGTCCTGGATCCTACAACCCTGACCAGACTGAGCTAAAATTCTATAATAAACTTTGGCCCTTTTTCATTTGTACAGTGCCATTGATCGTTTAAAGAATTGCACAGTGAAAGTTTAATGGTACACATCATGATCAGACTGCAAGGATATACAGGGTGATCATGATCTGCACTTGTCGGATAGGCAAAACTACTTAGGGCCCCTGCATCGTAAGAGTTATATAATATTTGTTGTTCTAAATTTTCCATGACAAGTTGCTGGCTTTCACATAACAAGGTATCTGCATTTTCTATTCATATTTAATGTTTCATTGTTTACTTTCAATTGATTTTGTTAAATTATCTAGTGCTGAAATAATGTGATACTTATAAATTGGCCTCAATAGTTGTACATATTATGTGTTTTCCTTACACATTTGAGATTATTTATGTAGTATGTTTGACAGTTATTTAGTGCTTCATTGTGAGCTGGTACCCAGCTCGGTAGCTTTAAGTGGGAACCAGTCTTTTATCTTACAGTGAGTTCATGGTAAATCATTGTGCTTTTAAGCATTTTTCTTGATGTCTATTGAAGTATGGCCATTTTGAACCTAATATAACATTTTTGTGGGGCAAATTTTGGGGAAAATTCAGCATAAGACATTTTGTATTCATACAGTATAATTATATTATCGTTCTTTTGGTAGTGTTTTTCATTGCACATGTACTGTTAACATTGTTGAAATTAAAGACTTAAGTTTAAGGTGTCTGATATTTCCATCACTTTCTGACATAATGTGTAAAAAATGACATCAGACACTTTGTGCCAAATATTTTTGTCACTGACATAATGGCAAACAATTTCCATCAATATCTCACATAATGTATCAAAACTTTACATCAGTATGGGACATAATGTGTCAAAAATTTACATTGTTACCTGACATAATGTGAATACATGAATACCTTACAGTCTCCATTGAATTTTCGCCAGTTGGTACCAAATAAATCAAATATTCAGATATTTGTTTTAGCCCTAACTTAGTTATGATGGTTGCTTTCTATTTTGATTGGGTTTAAAGAGTTAGATTTAAAGCATTGAAATGGTTCATATATAAATATTGTTACAGTTTTCATCAAGTGTTGTATTTTTTCCTTTGAATGCCCTCTGTATGCACCTTTTAAGTATCTGCTAGGTTGGAACACACAGTAAAGCCTGTCTTATCCGGTACCTGTTTGTAACAGAAGATTGTCTTATATGGTACCTGTTTGTAACAGAAGACTGTCTTATCCGGTACCTATTTGTAACAGAAGGCAGTCTTATCCGGTACCTGTTTGTAACAGAAGACTGTCTTATCCGGTACCTGTTTGTAACAGAAGACCGTCTTATCTGGTACCTGTTTGTAACAGAAAACCATTACAGAAAACTATCTTCGCAGTATCCAGCACTGTCCAATGATTCCAGTAACATAAAATGTGTAAGGGAAAACCTGGTTTCCATGGCAACAAGCTTTAAACTGGCATAATTAAATATGGTTCCAAAGGGTGCCGTATATGACAGGTTTTACAGTACATTTTAAATGATTATTTCTCAGGCCTCTTCACTTTTGTCATCTCTTATTAAACACAGTAGCTGTGTAATACTGTGTAAGCATATAAACTGTATGCGTGTTGAATACCATACACTTTTGATAAGATACATATTTTTGTGTAGTTGAAATTGTGGATTTTATTTTCCGTAATAAGAAAAGTTGTAATTGATGGGGTTTTTTCTTGCAGATGTTAAATTTGTGGATCAGCCCACCAAAACGAGTGCCGTACAAACAGTAATGTTTTTGTAGCAATATTTTTTACTCTAAAGTTCTTCTTCAGTAAAACTCACTGAATTACATGAAAACCTGTGTTTCTGACCTCCTTACAATAAAGACAAGCCTGCAGGGAGAAAACTGTGCACTAGTCATCAATAGTACCATGGAAGTATACACAAGTGAAGTGTATTTACTTCCCTGGTATCAGATATTGCTGAAAGATTTTTTTCAAAACATAGACACGTTCTTGATAAGCTTGCTCGAGTTACTTTGACAGCTTTCAGTTGGCATCTTTAACAGTTGTATAATTGTGTAGAGTCCCTTTTGTTCCCTCTCTTGTGCCTTCTTCTTTGACCTAATTTACTCCCACCCTCATCACAGTCAGCGTGTTGCATTGTTTGCTAGCATAGGGAAAAATTCCGCAGGCCAAGTATTCTTTTTTTGTGTTGAAAGGTAGAAATTGTTTTCCGTGTGATTTTCTGCAGGCCCAGACATAAAAGGGTCTATCGGATGCTTTATAGATACAACTCCAGTAGGGAAGGTTATTATATTTGATGTGATATTTCACTGACTTCCTGTCTTGCTAGGTCACATGATTACCAGTTATTAGGAGCGGATCAGTGGTTGACGCTCTGGACTGGTAATCCAGGGATATCACAGGTTCAATCGCCCTCTCCATAACTAACATAACTAATGGTTTTTCGGATGAGATCTAAAACAGAGGTCAGATACAACTGTGCTGTACACCAGGCATGTTAAAGAACCAGGGCGTGTCTCTGGAATTAGATGTGTATTGTATCTTGCACTATGCCTCAAAACCTTTTAAAAAAACTCTTTTGGTGGTCTTTAAGTCATATGATATGGATTTTCCGGTACCAACATTAAAACTCTTAAATACATATTAACATTTATTGATACACAATCTGTTGTTTCCGCACGTTCCTTTAACAAAATGAGCAAAGCTGTCGGGGTATAAGAAATTAACTAGGACAGTATGGTCATATTAGTGGTTTTGTTATATTTTTAGATCATTGAACAGATTAGTGACTCACATGGATTGTATGTTTGTTGAATGAAATTTGAGATTACTTGTCTACTACTGTGGGGAAACCTTGAGAAAATGTTTTAGAGAAAATGATCACTAAAATATTATAGAAATGGAACCTAAAATATTCTACAAACATAAAAATTATAGTATGCATTCTTGGTATTGAAGAATTCCGGAAATATTATATCAATTAATAAAAATATACAGAGGAAAAACTAAAAATTAACAAACAATATGTATGATATGATCTGTATCGTTGATGAGAATAATTTTTCCTTCTCTTTTTTCTGTGTTTTCATATCATTTGTAGACATGTATATATGTATACATGAAAATATAAAAAGAATCAGTGTGCAGAAAGGCCTAAATAACATTTTTACCATGTGATGCAGAGGTTAAAGATAAATTTAAAAAAGCGGTCTGATGAATTGTTTATTTTGTAGCCGTCAGACATTCTGAAGCATGAAGTATGTTGTGTTTGTGTGAGATTGGAGGAAAAGGGGGTTTATAGAATAAACTTTTTAATGTAGTATACATCAAGACATTCTGCCCATATGGTTTTAAGTGGGACAAATTGTTGTGACTTATATTTACTCAGATCACAGAATAAAATGAAATAGTCTTTGGTGAATTTGACCAAATTTGACAGAATATGAGTTATTTGCATAATTAAGGTAGAATGCGCCTCAAATTTATTTCCCAAATTTTCTTCTCAAATTAGATACATGTACATTTGAAGCACAACAGCATAGAAACTGTAAGAGATAAAAAAATTGGATGTCAATCAGAAATATCCTGAATTATGCACAATGCAAATTTCATGAGAAAACTTGAACAATGAATTTGAGACGCATTCTACCTTAAGTCTATGATAATTGCAGTATCACATACATTTTTTTTACGTCTGACTGAAATCTAAGTGGCTTTAGTTTGATTGTTTGATTCTTTTACAGTTGAGAAGTTTATCAATATTTTCTGGCCTCTATAAGGAAAACGCTTTACAGTAAAAGAGTTATAATAATTGTTTATTTCATTTTTAAATTCATCTTTTGAGGATCATACAATAAATCAGTTAATGTATTGTAAACTGGGACTTTACCATACTAATATTTGTAGCAATAATGAAGTTTGACTTATTTCAGTTATACTCCAGTCATACTCCATATCGATAATTTTTCCAAGTTTCCAAGACAATATACATATTTACTTTTTCAAATATTTTTGTTTGTCATTTTCTATTCCTGATAAAGTACTGGTATATTTTCAAAATACATGACTTTCATAAAGTTATAGTTGGGGAAATGGCCGCCAGGATTATTGTCATTGTGAGTTTTTTTACTGGTATGTTTTCATGCATTATTATAAAGGAGAACTTGAAGTTAAATATTATCACGGACCTAAATACACATGCTATATTTTGTGTATATAGGTCCGTGATATTACAAATTTCCATACACATTTATAATATACAGGAAACAATGAATTCAAAAGTGAATTTAGTGATAACTTTCTATTGCTTGTGCATTTGCAATATTTAGACAGCTATCAAATAAGTACATGTATAAAATAATTTGTCATTGATTTTTCATGAGAACACTGTTTATTGTACGTACTTCTGCGCATTTTATCTAGTCAATTGTTGATTTTATGCTTGTTTTATAAATACACATTATGCTAAAGAGAGTGTTTTTGTCATCAATTTTAACAGTCTTGTTAGTTGCTGTGATACTCAGATGTAGTTCATTTTTGCCTTACAAGCATTAGCCTAGTATTAAAAGGATTAATGGCAGATGCCAGGATTTGAACCTATACATTTATACGGTACCGAGATATGCCAGAAAAAGATTGTGCAATGATACCCTTATTTAAGTGAGTACACCATACCATATAATACATGATATCACTTAAGGAAAAGCAAGTGTCTAAAACATGTTAGAGTATTAGATATCATACTAAAATAACAGTAGTGAGTAAAACTGTGTCAAAATCATAGTATCCTTCAAGGATACCTTGCTGCCTTTATATCATGATGTCGATCGTTAATGTCCGAGTCCAGGGAATATTGTTTTCAAATTAGACACATGTGTCTCACCAAATACCCATGCACTATGTTCCTCTTCGGTCCATGGGTAGTACTTGTTCACCAGTTTATGTACTGAACTTTGGTCTTGTTTTGTTCTTGTCAGTACAGTTATGCTGTGCACATTGAATAGGAAATAACTGAAGATGTACATGCTTTTGTCACAGTATCTGATACATATAACCAGATTACAAATAGCTCAAGTGGTGTCTTTATGGCCCGACTATGCCTACTTTTACAGAGTCTGCATGCCTATATACTTAGTCGGCTTGAATGAGTGTGACTGTGAATGAATTCCATCCATGGTTTTGGTTCAATAATGTAGATGAACCAGCCACACGTTGAACCCACACGGTGTCCCCAACATCCAAGTGAATGCTCAAAGCTTCTGACCCACAGTTTTCATAAGCGTCATCACCAGACCATACTCTTCCAATTACCTTATCGTTTTCTATAATGTTCAGATCCATCCACTGGTGAACCGGACCTAGACATGCTGTAACGTGAATCATATAAACTCCTGCTACCGAAGTTGCAAATTCTCCTTTCTGGAAATTAAATGCTTTACCAATGTTGGTCACTTCAACATCGTACATTACCCTTGCATTTCCAGTAAGTGGAAGCGATCCGGACAGCCTAACATGGGCAGCAACTGCTTGCTGGTTCTTTGAGCGTTCTTCAAGAGTGCCAAACCTTGCCGCTAGTTCTGTGTTTTCTGTCCGAAGTTTCTCTGTCATCTTTTGCTGATTCTTCAGACTGTCTTCAAGAGTTCCAAACTTTGCCGCTAGTTCTGTGTTTTCTGTCCGAAGTTTCTCTGTCATCTTTTGCTGATTCTTCAGACTGCCTTCAAGAGTTCCAAACTTTGCCGCTAGTTCTGTGTTTTCTGTCCGAAGTTTCTCTGTCATCTTTTGCTGATTCTTCAGACTGCCTTCAAGAGTTCCAAACTTTGCCGCTAGTTCTGTGTTTTCTGTCCGAAATTTCTCTGTCATCTTTTGCTGATTCTTCAGACTGTCTGCAAGAGTTCCAAACCTTGCCGCTAGTTCTGTGTTTTCTGTCCGAAGTTTTTCTGTCATCTTTTGCTGATTCTTCAGACTGCCTTCAAGAGTTCCAAACTTTGCCGCTAGTTCTGTGTTTTCTATCTTAAGTGTGCGTACTTTCTCTATCATCTGGTATTGGTACCAGCCTACCAAAAGTGTAGCACAAGCAAGCAACAAAACAAGACATTTATCCATGCCTTTAGTTTCTATATACATGTATTAGACACTATTTAACACTAAATGTAGTACGAAATTAAAATACAAATGAGCTACATGTATAGACCTGCAATCAAACCGGAAGCCAATCAGCGCCAACTCAGACGCATATAACTGATAACTTTTACTTTCTGTAAGAAGTTTTAAACTGCTGAAACAATAATCGTAGATGTGCACAGCAACTCTTCCGATGATAATTTATTATGACAGCTCGTACATGTCTAATTCACTGTTTATAACAATAATCAACGTTTGTTTCGTTTTGTTTCACATTTTCCCGGAAGTAATATTTTGCACCAACTAATCCATTTATAAACTCTGTTTAAGATTTTCTATATTTATTTAGTTAACTAGTTTATGTTTTTTTGTTACCAACTTCACTAGAAATAGATTAAAATTCATGTGCACTGACAAATACAGTAGATTTTACAGATGAGTAACGGAGTCACTATAATATTATTCTAAATAGACATTTACAAAGCAAACTTATTTTATTGATTTACGAATATTATAACATAACATAACTTCGTTTGGTTAAACTCTAATCAACTAAAGTAAGGTCTACATACGAGGTCATATGGTCTCGGTTAACGATGTCGTGCAAGAAGACACTCTGGGGAACTTAGCGGGAAAAGTGGCCACTGATAATAAAAGTATCTTTAATGTAAAATAGTAAATATTCTTAAGATAGGTGACTGCTTACTATCACAAGTTCCACTGAATTGCTTTTATTGATCCAGTATGGATATTTTGTCGTATTACTGGAAGGAAAAACAAACGTACGCTTTTATCAAAATGAAGTTGACTATCCATCAACATTGGCTTATAAGTTTTAGCGCTCATATTTCTAAAGTGATACTAATCAAACTTGAACATAATGTTTATGACTCTAAGATCTCAGCTAAGTTCGATTATGGGCTTGATTAGAGCAATACATCAAGAGTTGTGCAATAGTCAACTAGATCTATGTTTACACTAGAGAACCTTCATTTTTCCGCTTATTTATACATAATGTGTATATTTATAAGATCTCGAATGAGTTCGACTATGGTCTTGATCGGATCAAGACTTCAATATTACTTTATTTAATATTACAGAACGACTTAGAAAATGACACATGACATGTACAGCACGAAATGTTGTAACTACTGAACGACTTGGGAAATGTACATAACATATTGACAAAATGCACATTGCACAGGACAAACTGTCTAATCTACAGAGCGACTTGAGAAATGCACATAACATGGTGTTATTGCTACAAAACAATCTTGAAAGTGTAAAGCGCATACAGAATAATACTATCATAAGGCAGCTACGGCGTTCCATACTAGCCCCAAATCCTACCCATATTTTTCACGGAAAGTGTATGACTATAAGATCTCAGATGAATTCGATTGTTCTTGATCGGATTAATACGTTTAGAACATTTATGTCTTGTGTTTCGAATAAATTTGAAGAATTCTAATCATTCAGCTACTTGTGTAAACAGTAAAGCAAATTGAAAAATTAGATGTATTTATTTTATGCTTTCCAGTGAAATACTGAAATTTATCAGTGAAATAAAATTCTACATTTCACTGTTTCAAAGCAGTGAAAATATCATTTTTATTTTTCACTGTTTTGAGAAATACTGCCGGAACTACTTTTTTATTGAAATTACCTCCCTTTCATTTCCACACCTGTATTACTTCCCTTCTTTTCTCTTGTTTACTTATTACCTCCCTTTGTTATCCGTCTGCTGTCACCTGTCAAAACTGTCAAAATGGATAACTTTCAAGAAATGTATGATTCCGATTTGGAGGCTTTAGTAGAACATTTATTTGATCCTGATTCATTCTTTGATGAGGAAAATGAGCAAAATGAACATCAGGTTGAGATGCAAAGGACATTTAGATCAATGGATGTTGATGCTTTCCTGGAAGGCTCAGTGAATGTTAATACCAAAAAGAAAACTGAAGGTGATCTAAAGTTCTTAAACATGTTTCTTCGGTCAAAAAATGAAACGATAGCCACTGAATACATACCCCCAGATATGTTAAATACATACATTTGTGAGTTTCTTTTGGGGACAACAAAATCAAATGGAGAAGAGTATGAGCCTTCAACCCTAAGGAGTTTTGTAAGTTCCATTGATAGACACTTGACCTAAAAAAACTCTAAAATATCCATCATAAAGGATGCAGAATTTTCCAAAGCCAGAATGGTGCTGAAAAGCAAACAAAAGCAGCTAAAACGTCAAGGGTATGGTAACAAGCCAAAAACTGCTGAGCCACTACTTGACGTACATCTTCAAAAAATGTTTGATGCTAAAACACTAGGAGATGAAAATCCCAGAGCACTTATTCATTCATTGTGGCTAATATGCACAACGTATTTTGGCATGCGAGCTGGAAACGAGATTCATAGTCTACGTTGGGGCGATGTCTTGCTTGAAGCGGTAGACGATCAAACTGGGGAGGAATATTTAGTCCTTAATACTGAGAGGCAAACCAAAACAAGGGCAGGTGCCAATCCAAAAGATACCCGGTATGATTACGATATTTATGCTCATAAATTCTTAAGATATAATTTCACCGAGTGGGCATCAAAAGAGATATTTTCACGAGTGGCGCAGCCACAAGTGAAAATAACAACTTTTGGTGTTCACAATATAAATTAACGTGATATTACACTGATACCAAAAAATTTTCTGATTATTCTATTGTTAAAACTCTACTTTTATTGAGTTTGTTTCTATAAACTATCGAAAATCGCGGGCAACGTCATCAGAAACATAGCGCAAATCACTTCATTTCAATTTAAACGACGTCATTGTCGCATGGTTTCGAGCATTAATTACGCTCGGTATACTTTTTGACGTAAATCCGGGTTAAAGATTGGAAAAACAGTGAAAAATAAAATGGCTTCGCCACTCGTGAGAATACTATTTTCGAAGCTCACTCGATGAAATAAAATTACATCTTACACAAAAACAAACAAATATCCTCTATGTCTTACGGTAAAACGCAAATGAGTGTTAGCACATGTCGAGGTAGTTTTCATTTAATCAAAGCACTGAAAGTACTGGTGTGGCGATTATTTTGCGGCAGTCGGGACACTTAAAGGCTTTCCCCCAAAATATTAATGACCAACTCTTTACTTGTCGTATACATATGGTGATTGAACAGAAAATCAAATGAATTTTAATGAAATGGTAGCATTTGGTTGGATCTGAAAGTAGGAAAAACTGTAATATATTATAAACATATCTACTTTAGTCGATCATAAATCATTTGACAATTTGACTAATTTTCTAAAGCGGACACGTCCAGTTTTCAAGATGGAATGTGCCACTGATTGTTCAGAGATGCACCAACTTAAACTTAATTGTCTTAAAAGGAACAGTGCAGAGCGCGATGTGCAGGCTGATCATGATCTGCACTGGTCGGAAATACAGATTCAGTTGCCGTCAGTAAGATAAAGAGTAAGTACTTACTAAAATACTGTGGTGAAACACATGAAACGGTATGTGTCGATATAATCAGGCTAAATTATTACACAAACAGCATGCATGTTACATTATAGAAAACACTGTTCATTAAGCATACATCTGGCAATTTTTAGTCAAAAACAACTTCTGTTTTACATTTTGTTATTATTATTTCTCTGTATAAACAAAGAAGGCCGTAGCGGTTTAAATACAACTTTGTCTGTTTCACAAACAGTAATCACTATGACGTCAGATCGCTGCCTGAACTCATTTGAGTTCGTTATGCGATTAGCAAACAAGGGTGTGTTTGGCGAGTCTTGGATCAGTCTAGAAACAAATCTCAAGCAAAGAAGACGTTCATCTGTGTATACGAAATCTGTTCAAAGAGCTAAAAGAAATGGTCATTTTATTCTTCCTTAGTTTTCTATTGCTTAGCAACAAATGTTTGTCGGCACCGGAACCATTGTGTTCAAAGTTTTCGTATGATGAGCAGCTACTGGAAAGGATGATTCGAACGGAGTTTAATGTGAACAACATGGAGAAGAATATGTTGGCGACGGAGAAGAGTATTCTGGAGACACGGGAAAGTGTTTTGGAGACGCAGAAAGACATGGAGAATACCTTGAAGGAGATTAAAGACAAAATAAAACAGCTTCAGGAGAGAGAAGAAACACTGATAGACAAAATAAACGCCGAAGTTGCAGGTAATTTAAGTTATGAACATTTATTCCTTTCAAATGATATAATTTAAGAATTTCCAAGTGACAGGTTTTCTCTATAATTGTGTGCATACTAGTATTTGGTTTAACTGTCAAGAAGTATTTTATCAGAACCAATAGCAGATCAAAGCTGTCCAAGAGGCATCAGCAGCTCTTACTTTTAAGTTTTCAGACAAAACATGAATCAGCCCAAAGAAGTAAATTAACTACTGAACTTGAATTATAAGCTAATGATTAAGATTGTTTATAGTCCCGGCCGACCCTAGGATTTCTCCTCCGATGAAACTGCCAAAACCCCTTAAATATAAGCATAAATGGTTATTTACGTTCACAAAGTAGTAAAGGTAGTTATAGCAGCAGTTATGGTAAATCTCCTTGATTTAGAGGAACAACTTTCACGATCCGGACCATTACCATGTTTTTGTTACAGGCCAAACTTTAATTCAAACAAACAGAAGGCAACATAGCGTAACCTTTCCACATAAGTTTTGTTAATGCAAATGAAATACACGTATAAACTGTTATAACTGATAGTTGGCGCAAATTTTCATAGGACCGCGTTCTACTTAAAATCGGTGATAAGGGAGCAAAACAGAAATCACAGCTAGCTCACACAATGTATAATTGTTTTGTTCTTTCATTTTGTTTTCTACCATAGGCTTATCATGTTTTTTCATTGGCATAATTCAAACACGTTTAGGATATATGAATGAGCTTTCAAAAACCTTTGATCTGTTTATCACTTCAAGGGAAGGGCCGTTTACTAATGTTGGAAGAACTTGTGGCCCAACCCTTTTGCTGATTTTATGTAGTAAAAACGTCCTTATTGTACAATTATACAATCATGTGTATATACATGTATATTCAGCAATAAAATATGTTTAAACTAAATCACTTCAGGAAGACAAGGAGGCCGTGTTGTGGCTTTCCATGCACGTGAAGTTGCAGATAAATCACTAGCTAACAACCAAGTTATAGTGTTCACCAAGGTCGCCATGAACGAAGGAGACGGTTATGATAACACGAACGGGTATTTTACGGCTCCCGTCAGTGGTGTTTACCATTTCACGAGTCATTTGTGCGGGAAGAATGGAAAAAGCCTGGAATATATCCTCGTCGTGAATGATGAAACATGGGCAAGCGGCTTGTTCACGCCGAATGGTAATGGTAGATGCACATCAGTCAGTGTGACTGTAAGCGTGCAGTCAGGAGAGCGAGTATGGTCAACCATAGATAGCAGCGGATCGTCGTCTGCCGATGTGTTATACGAGGATAGCGATGACTGGAACTACTTTTCTGGTTTTCTGATTCATGAAATGGATTAAATACAGCAAACCCGGAAATGTGAATAAAGCGTTGTAATGTGACCTGTGTGTATGAACAAAATTTTATGACACTGACTGGTAGTAGCACATGTACAACTTTTTGCTTGTAATTAGATATATTTTAATAGTATCTTTGTCTTTTATGACAATTTTCTTCTTCATAAAATTTGGCATTTTGACAAAACCTGACAAAAGTGTATTGCATTCACATACGAATAATGAAATTTGTAATATTATGTCGTTTTTGAAAAGAATCCTAGATATCGTTTTTCATCTTTTTTTACCCAATCCTGGTACTAGTTTCGCTTAATTTACTTCAAAGTAAGAGTAACCATTAGCGATCATTCGAAATGGATTTTGTTAATTGTTTTAAAAAGTATGTTTCAGTGATTTGCCCGGCTAATATTTTTTTTTTCAGAGTCCAAATATATTATCTAAATAATTGCTTTTAACTATTGATGTAAACGCAAAATATAGCTTGTTTACTTATCACAGGCAGTGAAAAATGAAAATTGAGCTCCTTACAACAAATTGCTGTGAGTGTTCCAATTCTCATGTCCTTGTGAATTAGATTCCTGATCACATTGTCACACCAATACGCATACATAGTTATATAAATATGCGTGAGGCTTATTTCGTTTAGCACTCGATCTTACAGTGACCGTTATCATCACAGCACTCGACCTTACAGTGACCGTTATCGTCACATCACTCGATCTTACAGTGACCGATATCGTCACAGCACTCGATCTTACAGTGACCGTTATCATCACAGCATTCGATCTTACAGTGACCTTTATCATCACAGCACTCGATCTTACAGTGACCGTTATCGTCACAGCACTCGATCTTACAGTGACCGATATCGTCACAGAACCCGATCTTACAGTGACCGATATCATCACAGCCCTCGGTCTTACAGTGACCGATATCATCACAGCACTCGTTCTTAAAGTGACCGTTATCGTTACAGCCCTCGATCTTCAGTAACCGATATCGTCACAACACTCGACCTTACAGTGAACGTTATGGTCACTGCTGTCGTTGTACGACGTTTGTCTATTTTTTGCTTCATCGACATGTCCTCCCAGTATTCCTTAGATGACTCTTAGCCATTGTTAGTCAAATATTTCCAGTCCATCTGGAATTCTGGTTGCTATGAGAATGACGTGTAGCACATTGTCCAGTAGTCCTCTGTCAAATTTGTCCATATTATGCTCTCGGGTCAAAACTGACCCCGCCTTTGGGTATTTGTTTTTACACAGACTTCTGAGAAAAAAGCTTTGAAAACTTTATATCAAACAGGGCTAGCACTAACCGATAGTTTCTTTGATAGTTGACGTAGTGCCGCGTCTATATGGAATGCTCTTAGCTGATTTTTGTCTGTTTCTGAAAAGATGTCTTTGAAGTTGAACTCTTATCAAAAAAAGTTTTGCTTTTATAAAACCAATATCAACAATTTCGTTAAGTATAATTCAATTTGGATAGAGAAAATGCACATTAATTTAAATCATTTTTACGAAAAACGACTTACCCTTACATACAATATAATAATTATCACCATATTTTTCCCTCGTCATTCTAGCCAGTCTCCGCGCGGTGTAGTGGATAAGTCGATGGCTTTCTAATTTGAGTTTTTTCTTCTTCGTCTTTTTCTTATTTCATCCATGTAAAGCTGTTCTAACAGCACACAAAACATTCTGTACATAGCAACCACTAGACCAAGGGAGACGGATATTATAATAATATATTGCAATAGTTGAAATGTTTCTATGGTAAACCTCTTACAAGGTTGTTTGGACTATGTAAAAAAAACACGGACCGGACAAGTTTTCCATATGCAGTTATCTTTAAAACTTCTCATTAAGGCCACTGAGCAGAAATTTGAAAAAAATCACAAATATGCATTAGCTGACCATCTATCAAGTTTGTTCAAACCAGCTAGAGACATATGTCGAAATAAATGGTTGTCGGCGGACAGGGTGGAATTTTGTAGTAAACTTTAAAAATTCGTTTTAACAGCAACCGCAGGTCACACTTTGAAATCATTCGACAGCTATCATATTTAAGACCATTTATCCTTCAATGCGTCACGTATAAAAAGTGGAAATGGGTAACAAATGTAAATTGGAAATGATAAAGAATGAGAAATGGAAATGGTAAAAAATAGCAAACTAGTAGAAAGTTTTGGTATACTTATGAACACAATTTTTTTACATTTTATTTATATTATCTTTTGTATGGTAAAGTAAACAGCATGCGTGTCTGGGGCTTAAAACAGATCACATTTTACACGGTCTGTCTTTTGTATCCAAAATCTAGGTTTCTGACAATAAACACAGCCATTAATCAAGAGCATAAAACATGTACGAATACACTTCAAGTATTACAGATATCTTATCTATAACCAACCCAGCGTTGTGCAACTAATCTTCACTCTGACATTTCTTGCTGATATTTACCAAAAAGTGTTACAAATTGTAAATTTTTCGCGCAAAATTTGATTTTGCGCTTTGGTAAGACTCTACTAAATCGGTGGGACTTGGAACCAGTCAATTTCTGTAGGGTACTTGCGGACCTTATAGATGGAAGTGGTCTCTGATTGGTCCAAAATGATTGGTAGCACTAAAGTTTCCTATAATAAAAATCGAAAATACAATGATTGAGCATAACAACAAAAATATTTAATGAATTTTCTGATTAATATTTAGGTGCCCTATGGCTATCTGAATATATTACATTTTTTGACAGAATATAAATAAAAATCCCACACAGGCGCAATTTTCGGATATAAAGTAACACGTTATGTATATAAAAAAGGGGCATTTTGGAGTGTGACTAAGGTGGTTCTACATATTTAATGGGATGTAAATACTCAACGAATGTTGAGCTGAAATGTTTTACAGTAAGTCTATGGAAAAATATTTTGTGGAATCATACCTAAACTTTGCAATAGCCTACTAATTTCGCGACGTCCTAATTTAAGGTTTCGCGAAACTGTTAATTTCTGTTATATGTTAAAATGGCTTTGGTGGGTATTAATATTCTCGATCGAAAAAGGCCTTCACGGTTAAAGGAAAATTATTCCCCACAAAAATAATTTCAGTTGATATCACTGTAATCATGCATGATTGAAAGAAGAAGATTGAATAAAGTATCTCCTGTATCAAAACAATTCATCAGTCTGATGCTAGGCAACGAAAAAAGATATCAAAAGATTACAAAATGTTAATATATCAACTGACGAAATCTTTTGCGTTGTTCACACTGACAATTACTCCTGGGATTCCTTCTGCACAGCAAAGACGTTTTTCTTGACATACACTTTTGAACAACTTTAAGCTCAAACAAAGTTAGCAGTATGAATATCTCTAAATTAAGCATATTCGTCTTTGCCTAATCCTAATTAGCAACGAATGTTTTTCGGCACCAGAACCATTGTGTTCAAAGTTTTCGTATGATGAGCAGCTACTTGAAAGGATGATTCGGACGGAGTTCAACGTGAACAACATGGAGAAAAATATGTTGGCGACGGAGAAAAGCATTCTAGAGACACAGAAAAGTGTTTTGGAGACGCAGAAATATATGGAAATCATTCAGAGAGAAATAGAGGACAAAATAAAACTGCTGGAAGAGATGGAAGCAACATTGGAAGAAAATGTAAAGAATGCTTTGGCAGGTAATTATTAATACATCTTTCTTCTTGTCTGCCTTTTACAAACCGACCATTCAAAGTTCCGTTCCTTATCTGAAACAATGTTAAATCTCTCGCTTGGAAACAAACATTTGACAATCATGGATTTTTTTTAAAATTCAAATAAACAAAACTAGTGATGTAATGTTTTTTTATTGAAAGTTAAAAAAAATAAATTATTACGTGCGCCGGTTTTCACAATATCTAGATTTAAGGCGGTAATTATCAACAGTCCGCAGATGTATAGACATGAAATGATTTACCATTCCGATTTTGACCTCATTGTAGCAACCTTTTTTGTTTGCTTTGGAAAAAAAGGAAACATTACAGCATCTGAGACGTGTGGTCGTTTTTAAAAAGTGTATTAATATGTTCTTTATAATGGATTTATATGAAACAAACTCATATAACACATTAAATACTAGTATTCGGTAAGTAGGGTACAATCGTGATCACGTGATATACTTTTTTCCGTTAGAAATGGTGAAAATAGCACAAGTCTTCCGATACGTCACGTCACATGATGGAAGTGTCGTGAGGCAAGAGTCTTAATTCCACCCTTGCCTCACCAACTTTCTATATGGAGTAGAATCTAAGTCTCACAAGCGGTAACTCTAAGCTCTAAGAACTTGTTTCGCATTCGAGAATAAATAAATCTTAAATCATTCTACATGAAAAATGTAAAAAGAAATGTAAATATTACGCTGTTTCTGTATTATTTCAGACAAACACGGCGATCGTGTGGTGGCGTTCCATGCACGTGAGGCTGCAGATAAATCTTTGTCTGAAAACCAAGTTATAGTGTTTACCAAGGTCACAATGAATGTTGGCGATAGTTATGACAACTCAAATGGGTATTTTACTGCCCCCGTCAATGGTATTTACCATCTTACAAGTCATTTGTGCGGAAAGAGGGGAAAGGACTTGGAATATATCATCGTCGTGAATGATACAACATGGGCTAGCGGCTTGTACAACGCGAAAGATGAAGGGACATGTACGTCTTTCAGTGTGACGGTGCAGATGAAGTCTGGAGAACGCACATGGGTCACAATAGACGCTAGTGGATCATCGTCCTCTAGTATATTGTACGAGGATGCTGATGACTGGAACTACTTCACAGGATTTCTCATTCGTCAAACAGATTAGACTCAAAACCAAATCAAACCGTCTTACTATTTACCGATAAAGGCCATTGAAGGGGTGATAATGAACAAATTACAAAGACATATATGGCTTATTTATATCTTCAAGAGAACGCTTTTTATATCCATGTAAACAGTGTTGATACAAGTGTGTATAGCAAGAGGCATATTAGACATTTTGCTCTTTATTACGAGTTGGGGTTCAATGCACTGAATTGAACTTCTAAATGTTTACATTGTAAATGGAATCCGGTAAGACTTAAAAACAGAATAGATATGTTCTGTTCGGTTAGACTTAAGGAGACACAACTTCTCTCGCAAAGAAATGAAAACTATTTTGTGAATCATTTACCCAATCGTTTTCACAGACTATATAGTTTTCATTCTGTAGGTTATATCACTTTAATAATAAGGGTATTTATTATGTTTTACAACTTTTACTCTTGATTCTATGTCATATCATAGACTTAAATAAATTAATTTTCGGACGTTAAATTTATGGCGAATGTGAATTACTTGTACCCTTATATTTAATAATGAAATAAACTTCACAGTTTTTTTTCTGTTCTTTAGTCAAACATGCATATTGACAACATAAACAAATAAAGGCCATCCTAAATGTTGGCGGTAGGTACAATCATATGAAAGTTTAGTCTGTTATGTCGTAGGTCAATCCTTAAGTAGATTTACATGTACTTGTTTTAATAAATAAATAATAATAAATAATCCTTCGGTGTACAAAAAGGCAGTTTCAGAATCAGAAAATATACTATGGAAAGGGAAAACTTCCATTTATAAGATGTAACAACTTATAAGGAAAACACAAAACACTGGAAAATGGTTTTCCAAAGATTTTGAATGATTTCTATGCTTTTTAATCGGAGGTTACATCCAAAGGGTACAAGGGCGAGTGGGAGAATGGCAACAGAGGTGAGGGGAAAAAGAACAAGGTACAACAGCCGTCTGAATAAGCCCTGTATCTACACACTGAGGCATGTGTAAATGCATCTTACATAATTGGAAAATAATCACAGCCAGATTTGAAATAAGATCAGAAGACACCACGGAATTATTTGTTTTCATAAGTTAAAGAAAATAAATATACTTTGTAATCAAGAATTTATCGAAACCATCATGAAAACTAATAGAAAAGTACATGTGTACGCACCACAGGCGTCTGTCATTATTATAATACGTTATGATAAACTTTTCCCTCCACTTTCAAAAAATGTGTTGACCATAATTGTTTTCCTCGCAAGTTGTAAGAGAAGTATTTTATTCAAAGAAAATCATCAGACTGAGATAGTTCTTTAAACTTAGTTTGCAGAAATTACCATCCTTCCTTTATTATGGACACTCGGAACTCAAGTGATATAAATACACGCACGTCATATGTACAAAATGCAGCTCTCGCTCACTTTAAAGAACAACGTCTATGTGCGTGTGACCAGCTACAAAACAACAAGTTCATTTCTTCTTCAAATAATCATTAACTCTTAGTAACTCTTACCTTGACATGCGATTGCATCGGATGCCTACACTGTAAACACTTTTAAATCTAAATAACTCTAAATATCATGCCCCAAGCACAAACGTCCGATCAACGTTAGTGGCGCAGTTTATAATAGAGAAATTTGAATTTCTAAAATTTGAAATTAAGTAAGGTACTGTATGCAAAAATTCAGCAAACGGACCAGAATGAAAAGTGAACTTTAAGTAGCCCCGACACTACCACAATGCCTTCCAGTGAAACTCCGATACATCTAGACACCAAACTATTTACTGCAAGAGTATTGAAGTAAGGACTTTCAAGTACAACACCGAAACAAAGAACAGGAGTAGATCATTAAAATTCTTGGTATACTTCAGACAATAGCATTAATATTTTACTTCTTTAGTTTGATGTAATATAAACATTAATATAAACATTTATTTCTGAAAACAAAGCGGACATTTTACGCATATAGTTTGCTTAAAACTTACGTGGAAAAGATAGCAAACAAATCTATCAAACATGTCAATTACAGGAAGTACAGCATACTTGTAACAGGCTTAAGTAGTTTCGACAAACTTACCTCATTCTGACGCATTCCTCTGGTTAATATTTCATGAAAATTGTTATTAATTATAATGTAGTGGAAAGATTCCAACACGTCTTATTGGGCGGGCTTTTACGAGACCATTTCGAGGGGTCAACGCGAAACTGTTCTAAGTGTATATAGAAATAGAAGCAGATAGGATAGTTTCGTGTTGATCCCTCGATTTCATTTCTAATGAATTTTGAAGGTAGTTTTAGTGTGTACTAAAATCTCTTGAAGAATCACAATTGTAACGAAAATAACAGACATAAACACTTGGTTAACAACATTGTAATCCTGACTGCTTGCTCCTTCTCAATTGCAACATGCTTCATTCTGGCGCCAAGCAACTCAAACAGGATACAGAAGGAGAATAAAGTATTTAAATACCTGACAACATTTTGCGTTGTTTCTTCTGAAGGATACGCTTGTAAAGCTTTCTGTACGGAGAAGACGATTTTGCTTCCCCGACGTGTTTGCAAAACTTCAAAAGCAACCGAAGTTAGCAGTATGAATATCTCTAAATTAAGCATATTCTCTCTTTGCCTAATCCTATTTAGCAAAGAATGTTTGTCGGCACCGGAACCATTGTGCTCAAAGTTTTCGTATGATGAGCAACTACTGGAAAGAATGATTCGGACGGAGTTTAACGTGAACAACATGGAGAAAAATATGTTGGTGACGGAGAAAAGCATTCAGGAGACACAACGGAACATTATAGAGACACAGACAAATATGTTAGAAAACCAGAAAAATATGACGGACACCAGTCTGAAGACGATAGAAGACAAGATAAAACAGCTAGAGGATAAAGAGGCAACATTTATAGACAACATTAACAAGGCGTTAGCAGGTATATATTATAATCTTATATCCTTTTTAACTGATTTTTACAGCCAAACGTATGTTGCATGTATCATTGTTTACTAAAGAAACGATTGATTTATATCGTCAAATAAATGATTTTATTCTTTGTATACTGTTTCAAAATACCAAATTTCAAGTTCTCACGTTTCAGCTTTCCCTCTTATTAAAGATGTAATCCCTAATAAGAGACTGCACATTTGTAAATATAATGCTCAAACTACTGTGTATGCTTAACCTGATATATTTCATTGGGTTTCTTCAAGTTTTAGCAAATAGGAAATATTATACATATTCAACTTGCACACTCTTAATAGTCTTAAAGTCGTTTGTAAAAAGTGGTGTACTTTGAGAAATCTTGGAATACTTACAAACATTTAATGAAAGCGGTACATAATTTATTGTTCATAATTCATTTAGTTGTGGCGACATTGTCAGTCATAAATCTTCCATACTATCACGCCATGAAAACCGTTGCGTTTAAAGAAAGCTATTCGTTATACTAGCAGAGCCCTTAGAGAACTCTCCAGTTTGTGGTGTAAATTTAGTTCTTATTCTTATAAATCATATACGTTTCCATAATAAAAAACAATAATTTCAGACAATGAAAATTATAGTCTCAAGATTTCATATGGAATTCTAATAACGTAGAACGCTAGTGGGTTTAGAGTTTATGCTTCAGAATCCGAGATTAAAATAGAAATTTTGCATGTTGATGTTAGTACACTTTGCAACGTTCTCGTACTGTGATAATATTAGTTCATATGCCGTATGTGGTACATGGTCAACCATTACAGTCTTTACTCTTCCGCTGGTGTGACGTCATTTGCCACTGGCAAGAGCAGGGAGACATCTGTCGGACTTTTGCGAAAGGCGAATTGTAATTTTCGCGGAAGTACATACTTTAAAGAGTACTTGTTTGAAATATGGCTCAAGTTATAAGTCAGAATGGTCGGTCAAATCTGAACATCAATTGATAATGATACTCGATCGTTAATATTTTACATTTTAAATTATTATCAAAAGGCATTTTAGTGGAGACATCGGACAAACACCAATAAATGTTTCTATTATTTTAGGTCTAACTGTCTTTTTAAAACAGTTCTAAATGCAAATCTTTTGACACAAAATAAATATGTCGTATGTATGGGTAGACCGATAGAATCTCTATTTTCCGCGGTCGTGGGTTATAATCCCATCAAGACCACCACATCCCTTCTTTTGGCGCGAGTGCTGGTCAGAACCCATGGAAGTAGTCATTAAGACTTAAGTCAACAATCAAAGAATAATCAATTTTATAAATCGATATGAAAAATAAGAAATATTTAAGTAAGCAAATAAACGTATTAAATATACATCTATTTTTTTGCGTTGACAGATAGTTTATCAACTTCAAATTACATGCAGCATTAACTTTTGGGGGTACATATTGTTTAAAGGTCTGTATCGTATTTATTGCAGAGATACAAGACAATCGTGTTGTAGCGTTCCATGCGAAAGTAGTGGCTGATAAATCACTGACTAACAACCAAGTTATAGTGTTCACCAAGGTCACAATGAATGTTGGCAACGGTTATGATCACACGAATGGATATTTTACTGCACCCGTCAGCGGTATTTACCATTTCACTACTCACTTGTGTGGTGCGAGTAAAAAAAACGTGGAATATATATTCGTAGTGAATAATACCAAATGGGCCAGCGGCTTGTACATAGCGCAAAGTGCAGGGACATGCACATCATTCAGTGTGACGGTGCAGATAACGTCTGGAGAAAGAGCATGGGTGACAATAGACGCTGCAGGATCGTCCACCGATGTATTGTACGAGGATTCCGATGACTGGAATTACTTCACAGGATTTCTCATCCGCCGAATGGACTAGACTCGGTGACCAAGAACATAAACCATATACACTCTTGGTATACTGTTTATTAGGACAATATACTCGACATAATTATATCGCTTTAGTAAATAGAAATATTTGGACAAGGGGTTTGTACACAGCGAAGAGCCTTGGTACATTTACGTTTTTCAGTGTGACGGTGCAGATGAAGTCTGGGGAACGTGCATGGGTGACAATAGACGCTGGTTGATTATTGTCCACTGAAAGGTTTGTAGGAAGATTTCGATGACTGGAATAACTTCACAGGATTTCGCAGATTAGACTCAATACCAAATAAAGCCGTCGCACTATTTAACGATAAAGGCCATAATGGGTGATAATGAACGAATTGCAAAGACATCTATCGCTTATTTATATCGCCAAAAGAACGCTATCTTTATTAACAACTACAAAAAAATGTACTCGTACATGTAAACAGTGTTGATATAATGTGCGTATAGCTAGAGGTATATTAAACACCTTTCTCTTATTTACGAGTTGGTTCAATGCACATTTCTTATAAACGTTTATATGGAATTCGGATAAAACTTAGGGAGACCAGAACTTGAACAAAGAAAGCGAAAATAATTTGTAAATCTAGTTTGATTATTTTTTTCGTTTTGCGTTTTCACAGACTATGTTCTTTCTTTCTTTAGTTTTACCATTTAAGTAACTAAGTTTTAGTATATGTAATACTTGGAGTTATAAACATTTGATCCCTCTGTGACCTACTTTTCAGGTATGACCAACCTTGACCCCTTTGGTCTAATCCAAAGGCGATAAAATTAGTTTGCAATAAACTGTCTTCATTTTAAATGCAGTTCCTTCGATAAAAGTGATTCATTCATAATCCCTGCAAAAATGGAGACAAACATTTTTTGGTCGAAAATTGAATTTTTCCAAAGGGGTGTGTGGGGGGGGAGGGGGGTGGGGGTGGCGGGAGGGGGTGAAACAACTTTTGTCTAGAATGGGGTCATGTGATACATCATTCTATTCGTCTTGGTGTGTAGATCAAGGAAATGTAAAATTCTTGGGGTCTTTCTTTACATTTGACCCCTTTGTGACCTACTTTTCAGGTATGACCAACTTTTACCCCCTTTGGCCTAAAACGGCGATAAAATTAGTTTACAATAGACTATCTTCATTCATTATATATGCAGTTCCTTCTATAAAAGTGATTCATTCACCATCCCTGCAGAAATCAACCTTAAACTTAACTTGCCTTATATCATATATCAGACGCAGGTATTTGTTTCAGCAGGAACGTAGAATCTACGTTACTGGTTTCAGTAACAGTGCCACCATCTTGAATAAGACAGAAAAGAGCAGCACCAAGGGTACTTCAAAAGTCATAAATAGCCACAAACAATTAGCTGTAACGGGGAATTTATTGGGGGGAGGGATTTTGGAAATTCAAGAGCAGTAACTCCGGTGTCTTTGGCAATCTGGCTGGTGAGAAGACTACCAGAGAACCTGCTGTGAGATGGGGTCTCATGAGGATGGCTGATAGGCACAGACGACTAGTTTTGGCTGTGACCACTGGTTCAGACTGAGTACTGACTGTCTCTCAGCAGTGCCGGATGAGGGTTCACCGACCCGATTTCGGCACTGTGCTGAAACGTACGAAATGGCACCCGGTGCCTTAAGCACCCGTAGTGGGGCGTTCGTACGGTTAAGCAGAGAGATACCAGTAGGCCTTGTATGTGATGCGGCCGTGGCCGAGGCCTGAGTTAATCACTACCACCGGAGTGCTTGCTGTCGACTGTTCTCGGATATCTCACCAGGAAAGCTAGCTGATACTGACTGGAAATTGCACTCAGGTAAAATTCTATTTTTTGGCTCAAAATTTTGTCTTTTAGGCATGACGGGAGACATGCCGGGGTCTCATTCCGATATTAAGCTAACATACATGCTCTTTGGGACGGACCTTGATAAAATTCTCATCAAATCAAATCAAAGTGTTAAGCACCGACCAAGCTATTTATGCACATAATGTTCTTGGAACATGTTTGGCAATGTATCCAGAAAAAACTGAGGTCGAGTGCAGAGTGCCATTTCCGCAATTTTTCAAAATATCAAGGGCAATAGTTCTTGGTTAACTTATTTTGGGTTAGCTCAATACAAACTATACGGGTAGACAAGCACAGCAATTCAAAAATGCCTGCAGTAATCAGGTCAATCATTTATCATAGCAGAGATATTAAGCCCACACATGTTTTAACGAGATTTAGTGATAATCTGATAACAAGAGGCCCAAATGGGACCAGTATCGCTCTTGTTCAGTGTGACCCACTGACTCAAAAGCAGTTGGCATTATCTACTCTGTAAGACCAATCATCCTATGAAGTTTGAAGACTGTAGGTGATGTAGATTTCAATATAATGAGTGGAAAATTGTGACCTGTAGTGTTATCAAGGAAATATGACTTTGACCTTTGACCAGAAAAACAACAAGAACATCTGTAAGTTGCAGGGATCCTTATCAGCAAGTTTCATCAGTCAGATGAAAACTGTGACCTGTATAGCGTTATCAAGGAAAGGTTTACAGACAGACAGATAAACCACGATGGCATAAGCTCTGCTGGACTTCTACCAGTAGAGCGAAACAAGAGGACCATAGTGGCCATATACTGCACTCCAGAGTACCAGTGCACTTGCCTAAGTGGTAAATTTTGACCCCACGGGCATGATTTATATAACAAGAGGGCCATCATGGGCCATGATGGCCTTATATTGCTCACCTGAATACCATTCCACTTACCTAATGGGTGTGGTCAATTTTGACTCAAGAGGCATGATTTGAACAAAGTAGGTGGAAGACCACAAGACAATGTTACATACCAAATAGGTTTTCCTATATACATCTTTGTAAAACAAATGACCTCCTTGGCAGGGCCAATATTGACCCCAGGGGTATGATTTGATCAAACTTTTAAGACATCTACAAGGCAATGCTACATGCTAAATATCTAAGCTCTAAGGCCTGTGGTTTCAGAGATGAAGATATTTCATGTGTTTCATGTATAAGCTTATGTTAAATCAAGTGACCCCCTGGAGGTGTTAATTTTGACCTGGGGGTCATAATTTGAACAATCTTGGTAGAGGTCCACTAGACAATGCTACATGCTAAATATCTAAGCTCTAAGCCCTGTGGTTTCAGAGAAGAAGATTTTTTCAGTTTTTCCTGTATAAGCTTATGTAAAATCAAGTGACCCCCTGTAGGGGTCAATTTCGACCCTGGGGTCATAATTTGAACAGAAAATATACTATGGAAAGGGAAAACTTCCATTTATAAGATGTAACAACTTATAAGGAAAACACAGAACACTGGAAAATGGTTTTCCAAAGATTTTGAATGATTTCTATGCTTTTTAATCGGAGGTTACATCCAAAGGGTACAAGGGCGAGTGGGAGAATGGCAACAGAGGTGAGGGGAAAAAGAACAAGGTACAACAGCCGTCTGAATAAGCCCTGTATCTACACACTGAGGCATGTGTACATGCATCTTATATAATTGGAAAATAATCACAGCCATATTTGAAATAAGATCAGAGGACACCACGGAATTATTTGTTTTCATAAGTCAAAGGAAATAAATATACTTTGTAATCAAGAATTTATCGAAACCATCATGAAAACTAATTGAAAAGTACATGTGTACGCACCACAGGCGTCTGTCATTATTATAATACATTATGATGAACTTTTCCCTTCACTTTCAAAAAATGTGTTGACCATAATTGTTTTCCTCTCAAGTTGTAAGAGAAGTTTTTTATTCAAAGAAAATTATCAGACTGAGATAGTTCTTTAAACTTAGTTTGCATAAATTACCATCCTTCCTTTATTATGGACACTCGTAACTCTTGTGATATAAATACACGCACGTCATATGTACAAAATGCAGCTCTCGCTCACTTTAAAGAACAACGTCTATGTGCGTGTGACAAGCTACAAAACAACAACTTCATTTCTTCTTCAAATAATCATTTCTTTAGTAACTCTTACCTTGACATGCGGTTGCATCGGATGCCTACACTATAAACACTTTTAAATCTAAATAACTCTAAATATCATGCCCCAAGCACAAACGTCCGATCAACGTTAGTGGCGCAGTTTATAATAGAGAAATTTGAATTTCTAAAATTTGAAATTAAGTAAGGTACTGTATGTGAAAATTCAGCAAATGGACCAGAATGAAAAGTGAACTTTAAGTAGCCCGACACTGTACCACAATGTCTTCCAGTGAAACTCCGATACATCTAGACACCAAACTATTTACTGCAAAAGTATTTAAAGTAAGGGCGTTCAAGTACAACACCGAAACAAAGATCAGGAGTAGATCATTAAAGTTCTTGGTATACTTGAGACAATAGCATTAATATTTTACTTCTTTAGTTTAACCTCTCCACAACAACACCAAAGGGAATATCAATTTTTGTTTGGTGTGGAGATGTTGTTGCTCTGGGGAGATTAATTTGTTCAAATACAACTGCTTTGGGAAATAAAACACCTGTCTTTGTAGAGAGGTATTTGCTCTTTAGAGGTGTTGTTTAGAGGTTGGATTGTAATTTAAACATCAATATAAACATTTATTTCTGAAAACAAAGCGGACATTTTACGCATGTAGTTTGCTTAAAACCTACATGGAAAGAATAACAAACAAATCTATCAAACATGTCAATTACGGGAATTACATCATACTTCTAAGAGAAAATAGTTTCGACCAACTAACCTCATTCTGACGTATTCCTCTGGTTAATATCTCATGAAAATGTTATTTATTATAATGTAGTGGAAAGATTCCAACTGGTCTTCTTGTGGGGGCTTCTACGAGACCATTTCGATGGGTCAACGCGAAACTGTTCTAAGTGTATATAGAAATAGAAGCAGATAGGATAGTTTCGTGTTGATCCCTCGATTTCATTTCTAATCAATTGTGAAGGTAATTTTAGTGTGTACTAAATCTCTTGAAGAATCACAATTGTAACGAAAATAACAGACATAAACACTTGGTTAACAACATTGTAATCCTGACTGCTTGCTCCTTCTCAGAAGGAGAATAAAGTATTTAAGTACCTGACAACATTTTGCGTTTTCTTCTGAAGGATACGCTTGTAAAGCTTTCTATACGGAGAAGACGATTTTGCTTCCCTGAAGTGTTTGCACAACTTTAAAAGCAACCGAAGTTAGCAGTATGAATGTCTTTAAATTAAGCATCTTCTCCCTTTGTCTTATCATATTTAGCAATGAATGTTTGTCGGCACCAGCAACATTGTGTTCAAAGTTTTCGTATGATGAGCAACTACTTGAACGAATGATTCGAACGGAGTTTAATGTGAAAAACATGGAGAAAAATATGTTGGCGACGGAGAAAAATATTCAGGAGACACAAAGGAACATTATAGAAAACCAGAAAAATGTGACGGACACCAGTCTGAAGGCGATAGAAGACAAGATAACACAGCTCGAGGAGAAAGAGGCAACATTTATAGACAACATAAACAAGGCGTTAGCAGGTACTTATCATAATCTTTTATTAGTTTCAACTGATTTTTACAGCCAAACGTACGTTGCATGTACCAAACGATGGATTGATATCGTCAAACAATGGAATTTGTTAACAATTTAGATTCTTTGAAATCTAAATTGAAATAAGCAAGATTTCAAGGTTTGGTCTTTTTAGTTTAAGAACATAGGAAATATTATACATACGTGCTTAACAGTCGTTTAATAAAAGTGGCACAATCTGAGAAAACTTGGAATTTTTTTACTACCGACTTTGTTGCAAATATCTAATGGAAGTGCTGCATCTGCACACATTATTTCAGACCTTTTTTAATATTTCTCTGTTTATATTTCATTTATCTTCCATACTATCAAACCCTGACAAGTGTGTCGTTTAAAGAAACCTGTCTGTTATACTAGCAGAGTCCTTAGAACTTTTCAGTTTGGTTTAGGGTTTATACTTTCAGAATCCGAGATTAAAATACAATTTAAATAATAAATAATAATTAAAATAGCAATTTTGCCTGTTAATGTTATTTGCTTTGCAACGTGCCGTGCATACGGGTAGATCGATAATATATATTTTCCGCGGTCGTGAGTTATAATCCCGTAATCAAGTTCTGATCCAGACCACCACAATTCCTTCTTTCGGCGCAAGTACTTAGTAGAACCCATGGAAACAGACAAAGATTCGAGTCAAAGTATAATCGTTTTAATCGATGTAAAAAAATAAGAAATATTAAGCAAGCAAATAAAATATTAAATATGTATCTATATTTTTGCATGAGAGATTGTTTATCAACTTCAAATTACATGCAGCATTAACCTTTTTTTGCGGTACATATTGTTTAAAGGTCTATATCGTATTTATTGCAGATATACAAGACAATCGTGTTGTAGCGTTCCATGCGAAAGTAGTGGCTGATAAATCACTGACTAACAACCAAGTTATAGTGTTCACCAAGGTCACAATGAATGTTGGCAACGGTTATGATCGCACGAATGGATATTTTACTGCACCCATCAGCGGTATTTACCATTTCACTACTCACTTGTGTGGTAGAACTGAACAAAGGGTGGAATACGTATTCGTCGTGAATAATATAAAATGGGCCAGCGGCTTGTACAAAGCGAATATTTTAGGTGCATGTACGTCATTCAGTGTGACGGTGCAGATGAAGTCTGGAGAAAGAGCATGGGTGACAATAGACGCTGCAGGATCATCTTCCACCACTGTCTTGTTCGAGGATTCCGATGACTGGAATTACTTCACTGGATTTCTCATCCGCCGAATGGACAAGACTCGGTGACCAAGAACATAAACCATATACACTCTTGGTATACTGTTTATTAGGACAATATACTCGACATAATTTATATCGCTTTAGTAAATAAAAATCATTGGACAAGGGGTTTGTACACAGCGAAGAGCCTTGGTACATTTACGTTTTTCAGTGTGACGGTGCAGATGAAGTCTGGGGAAAGTGCATGGGTGACAATAGACGCTGGTTGATTATTGTCCACTGAAAGGTTTTACGGAGATTCCGATGACTGGAATTACTTCACAGGATTTCGCAGATTAGACTCAATACATGTTACTGCCCACTACTGCCAACAGATACCTACATAATGATATTTTAGATATCTATTAAGTGGTTAACGTGTTATGTAACTAGTTAGTCAGATAAGTATCGTGATAATTATGTCGTTAACTAGTTAATCAGATAAGTATCGTGATAATTATGTGGTTAACTAGTTATGTAACTAGTTAGTCAGATAATTATCGTGTTAATTATGTCGTTAACTAGTTACATAACTAGTTAGTCACATAATTATCACGATACTTATTAACTAGTTAGTGAGATAAATATCGTGATAATTATGTCGTTAACTAGTTATGTAACTAGTTAGTCAGATATTTATCATGATAATAAAGTGACTAACTAGTTATATAACGTGATAATTAAGTGGTTATGTGGTGGCAGAAATATGCCACCATATGAACGAATTGCAAAGACATCTATCTACGGAAGCGTATAATGGTCGCAAGTTGCAAGATATTTATGTAGATTTGATGCGAAAATATCACATCATGTTTGACATCTTAACGGAAAAATGTAAGATAGTAATAGAAATAATTAAATGATAATTGTAACATTCGCTCCTTAAGAATCAGTAAGTAAAAGCATTTTGAACAGTATAGTTATTGCATGAAAGATTTATCTTGCTTGTGTAAGATAACATTATTATTGAAGATGATCTTATATTTAGCTCCGATATCGGTGAAACTAGAGTAGATAGCTTATGAAAATGTTCTCTTTTGAGTTCACCAAAGCCTGCTTGTCTGTCTGTCTGCCTGCCTGCCTGCCTGCCTGCCTCAGAATATTTTTTTTGATGATCTCTCGACCAAACGTTGAAACCAGGTCACGCGGGGTTAACTCATAAACCATCTCAAATTATATAAAATATTCTAAATATTGTAGAAACCACATTTTGTACCCAATCATTCGTACATTTGTTTAGAATGTTTGTCTTGATAAAATATAGGTCAAGAAAGAATCTATACTGCGTGTGATCAAAACCTAGGACACCAGGTAAAATAATAAAATAACTTGTGATAACTGCAGAAGCCAAATTTGCACCCAGTCATCCTGGATGTCTTGATAAATGCTTGGACAAGTTTGAAATTTGGTCACATCATAAAATCTAGATGACAAGGTGAACTCATAGAACATCAACATTCTAGAATGTACATTTTGAATCAAATTATCTTGAGAATTAATCAGAATGTTTGTTTTGATGAGCTCTAGGTTTAGTTTGAAACTGGGATTCGTGGGGTCAAAAAGCAGGACTTTGGCTCGAATGATTTAAAAACCTACGAATCTGACACACCGGCATCAGTCATCTTGAAAGAAAGTTTGTTTTGATGAACTTAAGTCAAGACCGAAACTGCGTAACATCTGGTCGAAAGTTAGGCCAGTCACTTTGTACATTGATTTCAACCTACGTTTGTAATGTATTTACCGTTTCGAAGAGATTTTAAAAATTGTCAGCGGTTGGCTTTGATAATGACTTTAGACCTCCTTTTTTCTTTGGGACAGGATAGCGATATAAGACCATCTTGGCCTTCTTGTAATTCATTAAGAGTAAATGATTGTTTTCGGTTTCAGCTTTGCGCGAGAAATATACGTCAGATAAGAACTTGATTTGGCAAACAATATGTGTCGGATTCGGGAAAAAGTTTGTTTAGTGATAGTTTTAGCAAGATATGATATTGTGATTGCCTTTTGGCGTCTAACGTGTTACGAAAACAAACCGCTATGTTTTTTAACAATCGTTTTATTTTTTCATGGCGTAACGCACAATTGCAAAATATTATCAAGCAAAGTCAACATATTGCCACACACATGTGTATTTAACACAAACCGTAACTATCGACCATTATACGCTTCCGTATCTATCGCTTATTTATATCGCCAAAAGAACGCTATCTTTATTAACAACTACAAAAAATGTACTCGTACATGTAAACAGTGTTGATATAATGTGTGTATAGCTAGAGGTATATTAAACACCCGAGTTGGTTCGATGTACATTTCTTAATAACGTTTATATGGAATTCGGATAAAACTTGGGGAGACCAGAACTTGAACAAAGAAAGGGAAAATAATTTGTAAATCTAGTTTATTTTTTTCGTTTTGTGTTTTCACAGACTATGTTCTTTCTTTCTTTAGTTTTTACCATTATAGTAACTAAGGTTTAATATATGTAATACTTGGAGTCTATATAAACATTTGATCCCTCGATCTGTGACCTACTTTTCAGATATGACCAACCTAGACCCCTTTGGCCTAATCCAAATGCGATCAAATTAGTTTGCAATAAACTGTCTTCATTTTAAACGCAGTTCCTTCGATAAAAGTGATTCATTCACAATCCCTGCAAAAATGGAGACAAATATTTTTCGGTCGAAAATTGAATTTTTCCAAGGGGGGGGGGGCCGGGGGCGGGGGAAATAACTTTTGTCTAGAATGGGGTCATGTAATACATCATTCTCTTCGTCCTGGTGTGTAGATCATACAAATTTTCTTTAGAATGCACCACTGGGGTTCGTCATATATCGGTTGTCATTATTACGTTATGATAAAATGTTCCTTCCTGACTAAAAGCGAAAGTTTCAAAAACAGCGTTGACCATAATTTTTCAACATTTAAACATATTTCCTCTCCAGCTGTAAGAGAACTATTTTATTCAAAGCAAGTCATGAGACTGAGACGGTTCCATAAAATAAGTTTGAAGAAATTACCATCCTTCCTCTATTATGGACACCCGTAACTCCGCAGCGATGAAGACGAAACAAATAACACTGAGCTGTAGATCATAGAAACTGTTAGTATAATTGAGACAACATCATTTATATTTTACTTCTTTAGTTTGATGTAATATAAACATTTATTGATATGAGTTTCTGAAAACCAAGCAAGCATTTTACACGTGTTTTCAGTTTGCGTGAAAATGTCCCAGGCACACATTGCAAGCAAAACCACGAATATGAGGCAATTTTAACAATATTAAATATACATTTACTTCAAGTCTAAGAGACAAAAATATTTACGACCAACTTACACATGTGCAACCTATATCATTCTTATGTATCCCGTTGGTTATTTATTTCATCAAAATGTCATCAATTATAGTTTTCCAAAAAGAAAAGTTTCCTTCAGGTCTTATTGCTCGGGGTTTTACGAACCAATTCATTTCTGTTAATGTATTTCGAAGGTACTTTGACGGATACTAAAATCTCCTGAAAAAAAGACCATTGCAATTTCAACGAAAATAAATAAACATAAAAATTTGTTAATAGCATTGTAATCCTGACTGAAATAAGCTTGCTCCTTCTCAAATAAAACATGCTTCATTCTGGCGCCAAGCAACATATGGAGAATAAAAACTATTTAAGTTCCTGACAATATTTTGCGTTGTTTCTCCTGAAAGTTACTTTTTTAATGCCTTCAGTGCGGAGAAGACGGTTTTGCTTGCCTGACGTGTTTGCACAACTTTAAAAGCAACCGAAATTAGCAGTATGAATGTCTTTAAATTGGGCATCTTCTCCCTTTGTCTTATCATATTTAGCCATGAATGTTTGTCGGCACCAGAACCATTGTGTTCAAAGTTTTCGTATGATGAGCAGCTACTTGAAAGGATGATTCGAACGGAGTTTAACGTGAACAACATGGAGAAAAATATGTTGGCGACGGAGAAAAGTATGCTGGAGACACGGGAAAGTGTTTTGGAGATGCAGAAAAATATGACGGAGATCAGTAAGTTAATAGAAGGCAAGATAAATCAGCTCGAGGAGAAAGAGAAATTTGTAGACAACATTAACAAGGCGTTTGCAGGTACTTATTATAATCTGATACATATTCCTTTCAATTGATTTTACAACTATTCGTTGTATGCACCATTGTTTATTAAAGAAACGATGGATTGATATCGTCAATTAAATGATTTTATACTTTTTATTCTTTTTTAAAATACAAAATTTCACTTTCTCACGTTTCAGCTTTTCCTCTTTTTAAAGATGTAAACTTTATGGCTCAAGTTCCGAAATATAAGTTAGAATGGTCGGTCAAATCTGAACATCAATTAATGATGATCGCTAATATTTTACATTTTAGTGGAGACATCGGACAAACACCGATAAATATTTCTATTATTTGTACGTCTAACTGTCTTTTGAAAACAGTTCTTAATGCAAATCTTTAGACACATAATAGATATGTCGTATGTATGGGTAGACCGATAGAATCTCTATTTTCCGCGGTCGTGGGTTATAATCCCATCAAGACCACCACAATCCCTTCTTTTTGCGCGAATACTGGTCAGAACCCATGGAAGTAGTCATTAAGACTTAAGTCAACAATCAAAGTATAATCAATTTTATAAATCGATATAAAAAAGAAGAAATATTTAAGTAAGCAAATAAACATATTAAATATACATATATTTTTGCGATGAGATATAGTTTATCAACTTCAAATTACATTCTGCATTAACTCTTTTGCGGTACATATTGTTTAAAGGTCTATATCGTATTTATTGCAGAGATACAAGACAATCGTGTTGTAGCGTTCCATGCGAAAGTAGTGGCTGATAAATCACTGACTAACAACCAAGTTATAGTGTTCACCAAGGTCACAATGAATGTTGGCAACGGTTATGATCACACGAATGGGTATTTTACTGCACCCGTCAGCGGTATTTATCATTTCACTACTCACTTGTGTGGTGCGAGTAAAAAATCCGTAGAATATGTATTCGTCGTGAATAATATCAAATGGGCCAGCGGCTTGTACATAGCGCAGAGTACAGGGACATGTACGTCTTTCAGTGTGACGGTGCAGATGAAGTCTGGAGAACGCACATGGGTGACAATAGACGCTAGAGGATCATCGTCCTCTAATATATTGTACGAGGATTCCGATGACTGGAATTACTTCACAGGATTTCTCATCCGCCGAATGGACTAGACTCATCGACCAAGACCATATACACTCTTGGTACTGTTTATTAGGATAATGTACTCGACATAAATTATATCGCTTTAGTAAATAGAAATATTTGGACAAGGGGTTCGTACACAGCGAAGAACCTTGGTACATTAACGTTTTTCAGTGTGACGATGCAGATGCAGTCTGAGGAACGTGTATGGGTCACAATAGATGCTGGTTGATTATTGTCCACTGAAAGGTTGTACGGAGAATCCGATGACTGGAATTACTTCACAGGATTTCGTAGATTAGACTCAACACCAAATAAAGCCGTCGCACATTTTAACGATAAAGGCCATAATATATGTTATTAAATGAGTGATTTGATTTTGGCCGTTATTTGTCCGAGGGCATTCGTATTGGCCCGAGCCCGTAGGCTAATCATACTATAAATTATTCATTGTCTGTTGACCATCATCTTCACTGGCAGTAACTCGTCAGAAACAGATAGTATTCTGGTCATACCAATTACCGCGAGTTTACTGGTTAATTTATGTGTGCAATTTATTACTCAAAATACAATATCTGACATCTATGCCCTTAATATAAAGTTTCATCATTGTACTTCTAACAAGAGCTGTCCATAAGACAGCAAGCTCGACTATTGTGGGTGTTTGCTAATAAAACAAAACTTTTATCAGTATAATAGCAAAACAAAATTCTGCTAACTATTAAGTATAAACTAGGAAAGTTGAATCATAAAAAAGTCAAAATCTATCACTTTATATTTAAGTTTTGGTAAATTAATTGTTTGATACAAAGTGTACCCCTGTATGCTATTGCTAAGTTTGATATAACTACCATAAGTGGTTACTGAGATATGTGCATGATAGTACCTTGCATGCAAAACTTTAACCAAATTTTCAAAGTCAAACAAGGGCCATAATTTGCACTAAATTTAAACAAGAGTTATCTGTCTTGACTGTGTGACACCACTTAAGACATTAACAAAGTTTCAAGTCAATATCATAAGTGGTTACTGAGATATGTGCATGATAGTACCTAGCAGGCAAAACTGTAACCAAATTTTCAAACTCAAACAAGGACCATAATTTGTACTAAATTTATATAAGAGTTATCTGTCTTGATTGTATGACACCCCTAAAGACATGAACAAAGTTTCAAGTCAATATTGTAAGTTGTTACTGAGGTATGTGCATGATAGTACTTAGCAGGAAAAACTTTAACCAAAGAAGCAACGCCGACGCCGACGCACAAGTGACTGTAATAGCTCTCCATATTTTCCGAATAGTCGAGCTAAATATTATCCAAATCGAATATCAAAACAATGCATAATGTGTAAAATGGAAGCTTTACTAAATCCCTGTCGGCACTCATCTTCATACTTTCAAATATATACCTATTACCGCGAATCTGTAAAAAAATGTTTGAAACTTCTACAAGTTTGTTCCTGCCACAATAAAGTTACGCTTATCCGACAGATATAATGTGTGTATAGTTAGAAGTATATTAGACACCTTTCTCTTATTAACGAGTTGGTTCAATGTACAGTTTGTACTTTATTGGCCTTATAAACGTTCATATGGAATTCGGTTAACATTTAGAGAGACCACAACTTGAGCAAAGAAATGGAAAAACGATATATTTTTCTTTTTGCCTCTTCACAGACTATGTTCTTTCTTTCTTCATTTTTAACCATTACAGTAACTAAGGTTTAATATGTGTAATGCTTGCGAGTCTATATAATCATTTGATTCCCCCCTCTGTGACCTACTTTTCAGGTATTACCAACCTTGACCCCTTTGGCCTAATCCAAAGGTGATAAAATTAGTTTGCAATAAACTGTCTTCATTTTAAATGCAGTTCCTTCGATAAAAGTGATTCATTCACAATCCCTGCAGAAATCAACCTTAAACTTAACTTGCCTTATATCATATCGACACCCGGAACCAGGGTCCGTACATTACAATAATATATGGACCGTGCCGGAACGTAATAAAGCGTAAACGCGAGTTAAGACAGGTTTGGCCTTCCATAGAAGCAACATTTATCGATGTTGTATGAATTGAAAGATTTTCAAACAGCTCCTGAATATTGAGAAATCAGATGTTTGAGACAAATGTGGACATTTTCAGACAACTTTAAAAATGACATTGGACACGATTTTACCAGGTTTGAGAATTTAATTTTACTCTTGGTCGCTCTCCTGTGGGATTGTGTTTTGATCGCATGCAAATATAGACTAAAGCAGACATGTGCTAAAACCCAGTTTTTTCACAGTGACAGTGCCACTATCTTGAATAAGATAAAAAAGAGAAGCACCAAGGATACTTATAAATAGTAAAATGAATACATAATATAATGTATTCTACTACACTCCATTCGATCCTTCCTTTCCTCATTGTTACTTACCCGAGTATATTGTTACTTACCCGAGTATATAACTTTTTCTAGATATCATACCCACAAACAAGTAACTGTGACGGAAATTGTGAATTGGGATTTTGAGAGACAGTGCTTCATTGGTAGAGATTTTGGAAATTCAAGAGCAGTAACTCCGGTGTCTTTGGCAATATGGCTGGTGTTAAAAACCGACCAAGCTATTCAGGCACATAATGTTCTTGAACATGTTTGGTAATTTATCTAGAAAAACTGAGGTAGAGTGGAGAGTGCCATTTTCGCAATACAAACTATACGGGGAGACAAGCACAGTAACTCAAAAATACCTGCAGTAACTAGGTCAATCATTTATATTAGAAAAGATATTAAGCCCACACATGTTTAACGAGATTTAGTGGAAATGTTTTGCAAAGTTATAAAGGAAAAGCTAACGGAGTTTACTGTGACCCACTGACTAAAAAACAGTAGGCATCATCTACTCAGTAAGACCAATCATCCTATGCAGTTTGAAGACTGTGGATGACGTAGATATCAAGATAATGAGTAGAAAAGATTTTCAAAGTTTGGGTCACAGTGACCTTAACCTTTGACCTACTGACTCCAAAAACAATAGGAATCATCTATCCATTAAGACCAATCGCCCTATCAAGTTTGAAGACTGTGGGTCAAATAAATCTCAAGATATTGAGCAGAATAGATTTTCAAAGTTCTTGTCGCTGTGACCTTGACCTTTAACCCACTGACCCTAAAAACAATACGGATCATCTACATGCTGCAGTTGAATGACAATTGTGACCTGTAGTGTTATCAAGAAAATGCTATCCGAGGTTCCCGTGACCTTTGACCAGAAAAACAATAGGGAGCATCTGTAAGTTGCAGGGATCCTTATTATCAAGTTTCATCAGTCAGATGAAAACTGCGACCTGTATAGCGTTATCAAGGATCCTTATTATCAAGTTTCATCAGTCAGATGAAAACTGCGACCTGTATAGCATTATCAAGGAAAGGTTTACAGACAAATAAACTGCAATGGCATAAGCTCTGCTGGACTTTTATCAGTAGAGCTAAACAAGAGGACCATATACCGCTCACCTTAGTACCTACCTAAGTAGTCAATTTTGACCCAAGGGGCATAATTTGTATAAAATTGGTAGAGGACCCATACCAAATATCTAAGTTCAAGACTACCTTTTAAAAGTTTTCATATGTATGTCTATGTTAAACATATGACCACCTGGGCAAGGCCAATATTGACCCTGCCCGCATGATCTGAACAAACTTGGTAGACATCCACAACACAATGCTGTATACCAAACATCAAAGGTATAGACCTTGCTGTTTTGGATTAGAAGATTTTTAGTTTTTCTTATAGAAACCTATGTAAAATAAAGTGATCCCCCAGGTAGGGTCAATTTCGACCCAGGGGTCATGATTTCAACAATCTTGGTAGAGGTCCACTAGGCAATGCTACATGCCAAATATCTAAGCTTAGGTCTTGTAGTTTCAAAGATTTGAAAGATTTTCCTATTTGTTGCCATAGCAACCAGAGTTCTTTGTTCAAAGAACTGAATAATTTTGGTAGAGCTTCATTGCAAGGAACATCCCTGCAAAGTTTCATCACAGTGGCCCAGTGGTTTCAGAGATGTCGTTTGAAGCGAAATGTTGACAGACAGATGACGGACAATCATTGATCCTAAAAGCTCACTCTGGCACAAAGTACCAGGTGAGCTTAAAATCATATTAAATCATAAAGCAAAATGATTTTGGTGGAATAACAATTTAAGGGGGGGTAACTGCAGTGCTTAGAGTGATTTGGCTGATTATAGGTAATATGTCCATAAACGTTTGGACAAGGTTTGGATAGAAAACGTTTTGAGCTAGAAAGAAGACAGTGCTAATTGGCTGAACTTTGACAATTCAAGAACAATAACTCTTTCAACTTACAGTAACTCTTTCAAGAACATTAACTCTTTCAACTTACAGTAACTCTTTCAAGAACGTTAACTCTTTCAACTAACAGTCACTCTTTCAAGAATATTAACTCTAGTTTCTCGGACAGTCAGACTTACTTGCCGAGATATGTCCATATACAATATGACCAAGTTTGGTGACGATCCAAAATTATCTTCTAGTGAGAGACAAAATAAATGGTTGCCGCCTATCAGTCAAAGGTGATTCCTCAATAGCTCCCATCTCTAGGGACCGGTGTACCAAAATATGACACTGAAATCCCCTCTCTACACAATGATTTTATTTGTACTAATTCATTTCACAATTAGAAGCGGAAGGACTTGCACATTTATAGCTCTAACAAAATTTACAAAATTATACAAACTTTAAATTTCTCAAAACAATGCATATAAAAATTTAATAATACCTTTAACATTTGAACACATACACTTGAAGAATTACTTTCAGTTTTATCATTCAATTCAATACTAAATTATGCTTGGCAATGTATTTTAATTATATTTCTTTTCTCTCATTTCAAAATCAAAATACGTGGTCGCAGCAGAGTTGCACATTTTTTCTGTATTTAAAGTTGTTTAACTATACTGGCCTAATTTGACAAACCTGTGTCAAGCAGTCAGCATATTCACTACTCCAAGCTGGTGGATGTGTATTTTATTGGTTAAATATTCAATAATTCTGACATCCTAGTCAGTACATATATACAGATTACTATCAGTACAATTTCAAAAAAATTCCTACATCAAGTAATTATTGGCTAAAGCCCTTACATACTGTTGTTAGAACAATGCTGCTTGTTGCAGTGTTGCTTGTGTTGAAATCATCAAATAACTCACCGATTTCTACCCAATGCACATTCAGAATCATCCAATATGCTGTATTTAACCATTGACCTCATAAAATCCATCCATAATGTCGTATTAAACCATCAACCTGATAAATTTCATCCAATATGCCATATTTAACCATTTACCTGATAAATTTCATCCAATATGCTGTATTTAACCAATTACCTGATAAATTTCATCTAATAAACCATCTACCTGATAAATTTCATCCAATATGCCATATTTAACCATTACCTGATAAATTTCATCCAATTTGCTGCATTTAACCATTTACCTGATAAATTTCATCCAATTTGCTGTATTTAACCATTTACCTGGTAAATTTGCTGAAATATATTTGCCTTCCAAATTTGGAATGTACTATTATGGTAATTGTTCAAAGTGATGCCCACTTAAAACTAATTGCCTGAACAGGGGGAAGTCCAGTTCAGAGGATACAGCAGGTATATACAGGCTGCTCACGGTCTGCAAAGACCACCAAGGCAGAATCAATCGCCACCAGTACGACAAGAGTGGACAATCGCAAATTTAGATCACTGGTGTTACAAAGTTACTGCTTCAGCATAGTACCTCGATGGTTTGTAATTTTTGTACTGATTAACTGACTTGTACCAATGGAGCCATTGCCAATCAAACTGATTTTTTTTTAATTATTTGTTTTCCAAGTATAAAGGGGCCATTCAAGATACAAAGTTCCTTAAAAGCTGCTCACTCTCAGATTTCTCTTCGACAGCCTGTCCAAATAAACACATCACTCTGCATCTTTCCAATCATCTCAACTATTGTGTATCATTTACTGATTTTTTAAGCATCACACAATGCTATGGGATTGAACTTTCGTATCCCAGTTGCAGATGGACAGTTTGAACACACAAGGGTGGTCACCAGAATTAAACGCTTTCCCAGCAAAATTTCTGAAATGGACTTGTCCATCTTTTGATTTGGACAGTACCATTTAAGATTCATGGGAGTGGGTACTGAAAATTTAGACGTAACAGCAAAACAGTGCAGATCATGATCAGACTGCACAGATGTATATTAAAAATTCAGTACCACTTATTGCCAGCTGGGAAATACTTAACAAGCACCTGCCTAAAGCAGTCACTACTTACGCACCCTTTACAATGAGTAAACACGTTAATTACAAACATCCACCAGTCTTTTATGACCCATTTTAGCGATCCTTTGACCAGCTGCTTACCACAGGTTCATCTGTATTTAACCTAAACCCTTAAGTTTGGGCTTCATTCTCCTTAACCTTTACCCCTCTAAATTTCTAAAATGGACTTGTCCAACATCCACCTTCCAATTTGGGCAGTTCCATTATTCATATAGAGGGTGTTCTGCCAATTTCTATTGGCTGAACAGCGAACAATGCAGATCGTGATCTACCTTCGACAATGTGCAGGCTGAACTTGATCTGCATTGATCACAAAAGCCCCATCATTCGCCACCAGCAGGGGTATAGGTTAAACCAATACAACGTAGTAAACAAGCGATCAAACTATAAACTTAAAATGAAAACACTTAACATTACATTTACAAATATATTGCAACAATATTCAAAACATAATGAAATTTGATATAAAAAACTAGACGATTTATAAAAAACAAAAAACTACGCTCAATGGTTTTATGAAATGTACATATTCACACATGGGACACTTCATCTGACCTTGAATTTTCAAACAATGTCAACTTCTCTTCTCTCCATCCCCTACATCCACCCAGATTCCCAATCAATTTCAATGATTACATAATTGATAAAGTTTCACACTGTCTAACATCCTTTAGATTAAAAGTACCGATATATCTTTTTCTGTTTCCCTTTTCAAAAACACTTCAGACCACTGGAGAAAATGTTCCCATGTATGTAACAAGTAAGCGAATTTCAGTAGATGTAAGTTAACCATAACAAACAGACATTTAATGTCCAACTAAAATAAACTTTCGTTTTGTATAATGATGCATTTCATACACATTTGCTATACAGTCTCAATTATGCTTCTACATCATTCTACTTCCTGATACTCATGTACATGTATGCATAAATATAGCATTTTTTCAATTTCAGTATAAAGTGCTAAAACCGATTCTTTTACATAATTTTTAACTTTGCCATATGATCACCCCTGTTATCTATTGTAATACACATGTACATGGGAGATAGCTGTATACATGTAACGATATAATTAAATGTAAAATGGTTGAGTATGTAAATGTGCCTCCTGTATTTCTCGCACCATTCGAATTCTGTTCAACATCTTGGCCATTTGGTCTATGCCAAGGATTCCGGTTGAATACCACACGGGACTGTCGGGTACACATGACCGTTCCGCCACCAGGTAAAAAGTGTCATTACGGTTTTTAATGCTTTCGGGGCTGTAAAAGACAGCAAAGTCATGTTTTATATATACATTGTATATGCAATTATCGCAATTTTAGAAACTTTTCGAAGCCTGACTCTTCCCCAATTCAACCGACTTTCATTCCGACACATATACCAGTTTCGCACACAAATTATATGTAAATTGGCTGGGTATGCAAATGAGCCTCCTGAATTTCTCTGACCAGTCTAATTCTGTTCAACAGCTTCGTTAAATGTTCGATGCTGATTGACTGGTTTGAATACCATACTGGACTGTCGGGGACACTTGAACTTTCTGGCTTCAGGTAGAACATGTCGTTACGATTCTTAATGCTTTCTGGACTGAAAAGACAGCAAAAGCATTTATAATGATTTTTAACAATGTACAAGCACACATTATATTATACACTATCAGATCAGACAGGTCTGCAGGCGTTCCTGTATATTCAGTCAAATAAATCAATTTTAAACTTGACATCGATGAAGGCAGTATTTGTACTGCAATGACATTCAAGTAAGCCTCCTGGAGAAATACTAGTACCGGTGCCTTTCTGGACGAGGAAAATCCTGGATTCCATCAAGAATTGAACCCATGAGCTCCTATATCAGCGGCAAATAATTAAACCCCAATGTCACCGTTCTCTTGCATATAAACAGCTGAACCCAGCACCAACTTGTGTTAACATGCAGACCTACTGCTACAATCTGCCCCTGATTTTGAACAACCAGAAAACCACAATTGTTCAATACCTGTGATCGTTGTCAAAAGACTCTAACTACTTGTATACAAGCAAATTTAAACTTCTAATCACCACACAGAAAAAAAGCTGGACTATTTCTACACAACTAACTTAAAATTTCTTCTTTTTCGGACTCAGTCACTTTTACTGGTCTCTATATATAGTATTGCTCTATCTATATAGCACATATTCCTGTTAACATGATGGTTCAGATCGAAATAAGTAACTGTTTTGGCGGAAAAGAGGCTCTGCCGAGTTCCCGCAAAACAGTTACCCGAGGTGACGGATATTTCCATCTAAGCCAAGTGTCTCATGATGGAAACTTTTTCTTGCATACCGTCTTGCACTTTAAAGTAGATTTCTCAATGCAAACTTATCAAAATGATGAATTATCACAAAAACCAAAGATATTCCGACATTGTGTTTAGGAAAGTAACGTCACATTGTTTATAACGTTACGTCATAAGTAATTCACAACAGTTGTCTTGCATAGGAGTGGTGCCAGACCAGTTTTTCCGGCATGGGCAAAATCACCGGAAATGACAATCCGATATGCAAGAAACATGTATATAGTATTGACCTACATATTACATAGCTTCAAGGCAGAATGTTCCTGATCCTAAACAGCCCTGCTACCCAAAAATTACAAGGCAATGAATGCTGCAAACCACTTGAAAATAGTAAATTGGACAGACATGCTGGTAGTTATTCCATCTGATATGCAGTAACAGTAATTTGGGCAGATATGCCATCGGCCAGATATTCAGATAGAAAATTGGCTTGATAAACAGACAGTTAATTGGCCAGACATGCAATTAGCAAACTTGACATGTATGCAAGACAGTAAATCAACCCAGATATGCAGATTAAACAAGACCTGTGTTTTTTTTTTTTTTTTTTTTTTTTTTTTTTTTTTTTTTTTTTTTTTTTTTTTTTTTTTTTTTTTTTTTTTTTTTTTTTGGTTTTTTTTTTTTTTTTTGTTGGGGGGTTTTTTTTGGGGGGGGGTTTTTTTTGTGTTGGGTTTTTTTTTTTTTTTTTTTTTTTTTTTTCTGTCTCATGACAGAACGCTCACTATTCGAAAGCTTGTCAGTAAAATGGGTTTTTTTTGTCTAAGAACAGTACTGGTGTATTGTGTCTATAAAGATTAAGGTCAAAGATATGAAACTTATTGAAAGACCTCTATAAATGTAAATTACATTCAAAGCCTTACCCTGGATTCTGTAAACCAACTGGGTGGGGGGAGGGGGGGATACTTTCAAAGAAATACATGACCTTGTTTATTTGATCATGAATAACTTTGTAACATTTCAAAATTGATATGCATAAAATTAAACAAGGGGGGCCATGATGGCCCTGTTTCGTCACCTGTCTACCATTGGCAAAAAAAAAAGGTTATTAATAGCAGAAAGGATCAATTCTTACCTTTGGCTCATGATATCCTCTTAATAAGCCTATGTAAAATCAAACCCCCCCAGGCAGGGTTAAATTTTACCCTGAGGTCATGATTTGAACAATCTTGGTAGAGAGGTCAATTATTGCCACATGCTGAATATCTAAGCTCTAGGCCTCATTATTTTGCTGTCTGATCATGATCTGCACTTTTGGCTATTCATTTTTTGCTGTCTGATCATGATCTGCACTGTAAGGCTATTCATTGTATGTTGGGTGGTCATGTGGATCTGCACTGTCAGCTTTTTATTTTTGCGTCTGATCATGATCTGCACTGTTTGCTATGCATTATTTAGCTGTCTGGTCATGATCTGCCCTTTCATTGTTTAGCTGTCTGATCATGATCTGCATTTCATTATTTTGCTGTCTGATCATGATCGCATTGTAAGGCTATTCATTATTTTGCTGTCTGACCATGATCTGCACTGTAAGCAATTCATTATTTTGTTGTCTATCATGATCTGCACTGTAAGCTATTCATTATTTGCAAATATTGATTTAATTTTATATATGAACTTTCTTGTGATGTGAATGTAAAAATTACTACCAAAATCTTTAACATGGAAGTTCAACTAGGGGTCAAGAACATGTATTGCATCATCGCATTTAAAACTTTATATAAGTGCCAATTTTAGGCCAGAGTTTTTATATTGCTTGGTTTATGGGAAGTTTTCTTAAATATTGAGTATGAAGGACTTTTCCTACTGTATTGAACAGAGCACATATTGAACATCAGTCTACTGCAACTGTCAATAATTGTCATTTTCGAACAAAATAAACACTTTAAAATAATTACTTTCAATTATATATCCCTACTGTTCTGACACTTCATTAACTAGTATATGGAGGATTTGTCGGAACAGCGGGAATAATAATAAAATAAAATGTCAGTTCATAATGTCATTGTTATTCTACCTTTTCAAAAAAATAGTACAAGCAGTCGCATAAACCAAGAGATATAAAAACTCTGGCCTTACCATATAGAGATCCAAGATGTGTGCTGATTGCAAGACAAATGTCATTTATCAATCTTTTGGTGTTAAAATACTGCAATAAAATTAGCAAATAGGTGTTCAATAAACAACACATTATTAAAAACCAGAAACCATCAAAACAACCTTTCTGACAAATTCCAATGGCTGAAAATGTAACATTTAGAGTGTAAACAAGGTTTTTCCATATTTGGGCTGTGACCTAGTTTTTGACCCCAGATGACCCATATTCGAACTTGAGCTAAAATCATCTTAACAACCTTTCTGACAAATTTCCAGGATATTTGGGCTGAAAATGTTACCTCTAGAGTGTTAACAAGGTTTTTCCATATTTGGGCTGTGTGACCTAGTTTTTGACCCCAGGTGACCCATATTAAAACTTAAGCTAGAATCATCAACCAAACAACCTTTCTGACAAATTGCCAGGATATTTGGACTGAAACAGTAGCCTCTAAAGCCTTAACAAGATTTTTCTATTTTGGTGGGTCATGTGACCCGTGTTTTCATCCGGGGATGACCCATATTCGAACTCGTCTGAGTAATTACTGGGGCAAACATCCTGACCAAGTTTCATGACAATTGAGGAAAGATGTGACCACTAGAGTGTTAACGAACTAAATGTGGACGGTGGGGCGGGGGGGGGGGGGGGGGGGGGGGGGGGGGGGGCGGACATTCATCGATCCTAATAGCTCACCCTGAGCCAGCTCAGGTGAGCTAAAAAGCATAACTTCTGCATGCTGCATAATTATTTGAAGACATTTAAAAAATAAGCCATTTCGAGTATTTCAGTCTGGTAAAAACTGTGAAAAAATTCTAAGTTAAAAAGGGGCATAAATATGTCAAAAATCAGAAACAGTGGTGAAGAAGTTGATAGTAAACATACATTTTAAGTTTCAAGTCAATATGTTCGATAGTATTCAAGACATTAGACTTTATAAAAATCTTTAACTAAAATTCTAAGTTGAAAAGGGACATAAATCTGTAAAATCTCCAAACAGAGTTATGGGGATTGTTTCCTTGGGTGTAGATGATGATGGTAAAGATACATTTTCAGTTTCAAGTCAATACCTTTGACAGAATTAAGGATATTTGACTTTAAAAAATCTTTAACCAAAAATTCTAAGTTAAAAAGGGCCATATATCTGTAAAATCTCCAAACAGAGTCATGGGGATTGTTTCCTCAGGTGCAGATGTTGATGGTAAAGATATATTTTGAGTTTCAAGTCAATACCTTTGATAATATTCAAGATATTTGACTTTATAAAAAACTTTAACCAATGCAGACACTGACACGGGGGGGGGTTTTTTTTTTTTTTTTTTTTTTTTTTTTTTGGGGGGGGGGGGGGGGGGGGGGTTTTTTGTTGGTTTTTTTTTTTTTTTTTTTTGGGGTGGGTTTGATTTTTTTTTTTTTTTAGGTTTTTTTTATTTTATAGGGGTTTATTTTTTTTTTTTTTTTATTTTTTTTCACAAAAAAATATTTTTTTTAAGTAGCCTTCTAACTGCTCAATGTCTTTGACTTAGTTCCAGTACCATTTGGGTCTTTCAGCAACATCTGACTCCTCTACTGCTCATATTGGAACTAACAGAAAAATTACTAACAGGGTTGCTAACAGACCAGACCCTGATCATGGCTGCTCTGTATTGACACGGAAAAAGGAATGTTCACCTCTTATTACGCTTCTTAGATTCTACCGACAATAAAATAAACATACATGCAGACAGATCAACTAGTTCATTATTACATCACAAAATAATAATAGAATACAAACAACAATACGAGACAACCAAACTAACCTCCTCCAACGGTTTAATATACAGGCACACAACCATACCCAGCTAAACTTCTATAGTGGACTTGTCCATTTTTCAATTTGGACTGAACCATTTACTAGTCACAGGGGTGCTCACTGAATATTTACATTTCTTTTAACCCTTACCCTCCTAAACTTCTATAGTGGACTTGTCCATTTTTCAATTTGGACAGAACCATTAATTGTTCTAAAGGGGTGCTTACTGAAAATTTATGGACAGTATAGAGGAACTGTGAAAACCATGATCTAAACTGCTCACAAGGGTAGAATCACTTGTTGCCGGCAGAAATATGCAGCACTTGGATTAGGTGCAAAAAAGGTCTCGTCTTTCATTTTATATTTATTACACAGCAAGTGCTGGCAGCAGTCCATCTCAAAGCTGGCTACAAAAAAGTTACACTGGCCAAAAACTTACTGAAGGAGCTACACCCTCTAACTACTATGTTTTGAGTGCAACGCAAACTAAGCTAGATATAAAAATGGCTCAAAGAAGAAGTCGGCCACTGCTAGCCCTGAATTAAAACTGCACTGTACCAAGCTCTGATGTCGTAAAAAGCATAGTTCTAATACTACAGCTAACATACGAAGAAAGATTAACAGTCCCCTTCCTCGATTAACTGCAAACATACCACAACAGCCATCAACTAATAACAACAAAATGAATCTGCTAAATCACGAACATTTAAAATGATGTACCACTTAAATAGAAACACAAACTAAATAAATATGCAACCAAACAGGGAAACTATTAAAACACAATAGCTGAAATGCTTTACCACTTAAAAATTAACATTTAACTGAATAAATATAACACAAAATATGAAATGACTTACCATTTTGACAGATAAAACTCGTACAGTTTAACAGGGCATCTAAGGGGGTTGTCGAGATTTTCAGTCTGTTCGTACACGGGCATCTCTTCTTTTTCTTCTTCTTTTGGTTATCTATGAATATTTCAACACAGTAAAAAAAAGTACATGTACTTGTTTGGCATAAAACATAGTCTAAACTAGTTAAATACATGATGTCTCAATTACTAAGACCTTGTACACGGCTAAATTTCTAAAATGACTTTGTCCATCTTTGATTTTGGACACTACCATTTACTGTAACTAAAAGGATTACCGACTGAATAGTGAAAAGTGTAGATTATGATTAGAACGCACAGGTGTCCATGCTGATCATGATCTACAATGGTAGCGAGGACATGATCCATTGTCATCAGCAGCGTTGAACACCAATGATAAAAAAAACTCTCTACAAGCACTCCATGCTCAGGGAACAAAAGATCGTAACAAAATCTACCTTTTCCTTGAGGTGTTGGACAGTAGTATCGAAGGTAAACACTTCTACCGGCATTCGGTCCGGTACCAGAGCCCCGTCCAGTTGCAGTTTTCTTCCAGTGCTTCATGATATGAGTAAACGAGAGTTTGAGATGATCCTCGGATGTTTTCAGCATGAAGTATTTGGTGTTGAAGTAAACGAGGGAGTTGAGAAGGACATGTGGGGAATGAGCTCCAAGCTGTTTGGACTCCCAGAGATGTTCCTCCTCAATACGACACACAAGCTGACCTATTGTAATACAAATTAACATTAGTACTGTACAAAAAACTAGGTTATATATTTGGGGAATGAGGTCGGTGGCTTATTGGTGTAGTTCACAGCTTTATTAGTCTGATTTATACAAATTTTTTGCTGATTGTTATTGAAGACAATGTGAGTCTCAGATGATAATGGTATCATAGAGGTACATATGAATATAGTAATGACTTCATTTTGTTCGATATGTTACACAAGGTAGATTTAAATGGCCTATTTTAACTGTATTTCGGTCATTTTACGAGCACGCAGTTTACCCAACTGTCATTCCTAGGAAGAACCAGAACTAAATCCCTATCCTCCATAAGAAACTGCCACCTTTCTCACATAAAGAGACATGGTCAGTAGCAGGGCTTGAACCCATGAACCTAAATCTACGAGTGGTTACAATGATTTCAAGTCAGTGACTCTTTTAACGACTCAATCACTGAGGTGGACATTATAATGACCTACACATTTCTAAGGATAGCGTAGGTTTAACACACACAAGATGAAATTATTCTTTTCTTACACAGTCCCTTCTTTCCGCTGGAGTACATATTTGGGTAATTATTGTAAGTTGCATGAAATTGAGTGAAAAATTGATGTAAAGTAAGTTTAAACTAATGAAATGATATGGTTAGTACAGAGACTAGACATGTTACCTGCATGGTTTAACTTTGGTTCATATCTTGTCAGTATTTCATTCAGCTGCTCAGTGAATCTCTCGTAGTAAAAATCTGTGAAGATGTTGTCAATCCTTCCATTCTCAAACAAATATTGCTGAATACCTGTTGTATAACATTAGATATATAGCATGTATTCACAACACAATTGTACAAAACTGCTGAATACCTATAGAGGTATAATTCAAGATATATAGCATGTATTCACAATACGCAACAGTGTAAGTTTGCTTAATACCCATGTTATGACATAAGATACATTGCATGTATTAACGACACATAACTGTGTTATAACATTTAAGATACATTTCATGTATTCCCAACACACAACTGTACAAAACTGCTGAATACCTGTGTTATAACATTTAAGATACATTGCATGTATTCACGACACATAACTGTACAAAACTGCTGATTATTTGAGGTAAAATGTCAAAAACAGGATATACGATGGCAATATTGCTGAATACATAAAATTCAAAATTAAGAAGTACATTCAACTATTCATATCCTACAGCTGTACTGTGTGAAGCTGCCATTGGGGCCGTGGTAGTGTGTTTGCTGCAGGAACGGAGGTCTCAGGTTTGATCCACACCAGCTGCCCTATAGTGCTAGCATCCTAAGGCAAGGCACAATAATTTCACATTGCCTCTTCCTCTCTTCAAAGTTGATTCCATCTAGGATAAGTCTCAAGAGCAAAAAGACTTGTTTTGGTATCAAGAGTAAATGAATTAGTATAAATTGAACTGTACTTTGCAGTACTGCTGAATTAATGCAGAATAACATAAATTTTATATGTTTACATCTAAGAACTGTTAAAAACCTCTGTGGAATAAGACTACATTATCCATAACACTGATACTCACCTAAGCAGAGATAGTATATACTATCAACAGCATACTCTTCTCCGTTTGGTTTTCTAACTTCCTTCACAAACAAACACAGCGAGAAATTCAGCTCGTCTGCTGTACACTGAAGTATATCACTCTTAAATGTTCTTAGATTTTTCCCTTGTCCGGGCTTCGAAGCTTGCTCAAGCTGACTGTTCTTCTGTATCACCCAATGTTTGAAAGCATTTACACCGTACGTGTATTTAAGATGGAAATTAGCATCGGGAGGAGGGGCAGCAGGGGCTGGGGGCGATGGCGTGGCTTCCCGATACGGTGGCGTAATTTCGACTTTCTGACGTTTGGGGTTTCTTCTAGGCGTGTTGCGTGACTGCCGTTTATTACCGGTAGATCCCCGAGAACGTCTTGCACGCGTAGGTATATATTCATCCTCATCTTCTACTGGCTCCGGAGGTGGTGGAACAACAGGTTTGGGTGCTGGAGGGGGTTCTATAAAGGAAACATGTAATTCTGCAGTTTCATACCTAACCTTTCAACTACTCGAGGTAAGCGATTTTACACTTGCAAGCAGTGCAGATGATTATTACTGTTTACTATTTAGCTCGTCAGTTTTCATAAAACACCCCTCTGAACAACTAATGGTCCTGTCCAGCTACATGGACAAGTCCATTTAATAAGTGTAGCAGTGCTATGGTTGACTTATACAGCTACTAACCAACATTAAGTAAGTTTCCAATATAGACATATAATTTGCAACACCATAAAAATATCAACCTATGGGTAAAACCTCTAAAAAATACTGTCATGAACACCTTTTACCATGTATTACTATGGTAAAATGCACACGAATCTTGCTTACATTGTAACAAAGCCTTTATCCTAACATTTACAATCACTTAACTTGCAGATCAAAAACATAATATCTCAACTACTTTTAAAACCTTTTATCTCTCATTATTTTTTGAAGTTGTATTCTTTTAATACAAAAAAAAGAAGAAAATCTGTTTTATTTTCCAGCAAATACCCTGGATTCTCCTCAAAAGAAGGGAGACAACAAATAGTTTCAGTCATGCTCCACTCCTCATGGAAACATGGATTGTTTCCCTTGCGATTGTTTAACACATTAAGGTACTTTCTAAAGTAAAATGTATTACCAGTGTTTACAGCAACAGGTTCTAGTGAGTTTTCGAGATCCATGACGGGTTCATCTGTCATCTCGGATGCCATTCTTAGCGCCATCTGTAACATGTCTTCCCCGAGTTCACCACCACTTGAGTTCGCCGCTGCACCTGCTGTGCTGCTCTCTTTGGCAGGTGGAGCTACAACACATACAGATTTTCAATCAACTACATATTGTTTATAGTCCTGGCAGGCCATAGGATATCTCTTCAGGTGAAACTGCCAAGACTCCGCACAGGTGCAGGTTGGAGAGACAGATGCAGATGAAAGGGAATCCTGGTTCCAGACCCTAGCTCTTCACTTTTAGTGTACCGGTAATTGATTTCTTACATGTTTTCAAAGCATCTACTGTGTTATCAGCATCATTTTTTACCACAACTAGATATGACCATTTTAAAGGGTAATATAACCACACTTTATTCAATATCTGCCGGACAGCCATGACCAATTCCACATTTAGCGGGTACATTCCTTCATAATACACTAGTAAATATTAATGGTAAAATTGGAATATGGACAAGCCAATAATATTTTTAAACACCCCTTACAACAATCAATAGTATTGTCCAAATTGGAATATGGACAAGCCCATAATATTCTTTGAACACCCCTTACAACAATCAATGGTACTATCCAAATTGGAATATGGACAAGTCCATTACAGAAATTTAGCAAGATCAGGATCTAAAACCGAGGATTACCAGAACTTGTATTATCTTCCTCCTCACTGCTGCTACTGGATTCATCCTCTTTCTCTGCCACAGCCTCTGCCATCATCAAAAGCTCCGCCTCTAGAGGATCTGCTGGGATCTTCTCCCTTATTTCCTACATTCAAACAGTTACATACAACGTTTAATTCTCTTCTTGTTTCTAGGCATTTACAGTTTGTTTCATCAATATTTCCGTTATTTACAAGCAAGAAGTGTTATCAAAACTTAATAGCGCTGGCAAACAAATGAAGACCAAACTTGTAAATACACACACACACACACCACACACACACACACACACACACAGACACAGACACACAGACACACAGACACACACCACTACCAGTACATCATACGGATTCCCTACCAGTTTACTTTATTAATTACTTTTTGGGGGTGGGTGGGGAGATGTACATATAAGCATCTTTTTTTGTAGCATAAACACTGAAACAGCTGGTACCTTGATTTGTTTCAGGATACTATTAGCATTCTTCTTTGTTGTGGGTATGAACACTGGAACTGGTATGGGTATAGGAACAGGCACCAGGATGGGTGTCGGCATACAGTACATGGCCAGTGGTGTTGGGCAATACAGTGGCACTGGTATGGGGACCAAACATTTTTGTGGCTCAGCTTTTCCATCTAAAAATAATAAAAACAGGTAAGTTAATTGCTTTTTTTTATCTTACAGTAATCCAGTGAATACATTCACATGTTAGCGTGGGCATAAAATTTCCTAGACTTTTAATAAAATGCAATTTCATGGGTACTCTAATTCCTAGATTCCATTATTTATATAGACATTGGTAATGTCACATGTTTTTTATCTTGAGAACTGACATTTAGTTTATACTAATTTATTTTAGCTTGATTGTGAAGAAAACTTGGAGCTTATTGAGTCACTCTTTAGTCCGTTTCCTGGAAAAACCAGTACTGGTGTCATATGAGCAGGTACGATCGTGACCTTGGTGGGGCTTGAACCAGCAACCTTCAGGACAAGTGGCAGACACTTTAACCTCTACACCACCACTTCCCAGACATTTGAGGATCAACACACCAACGCATAAAAATTTATGGTTTCACTGTAATTTGTTCATGATCACGTCTAAAAAGTTTGACTCTAACACAGCTCCATTTGTTTGTCAGCCGGAAAAAAGAAATAAATGAAGCATTTTATGACCTGCAATTAAAACGGTTTTGACATGTGGACTAGTGAAAGACTAGTAACTTCATGATGTGGTACTAAACATATACTGATATTCTTTTAAACATTCTTTATAAACAATGGTTTGTTTTTTCTGCTGATGCTGATTTAGAAACCACTTGGGCTTCATCCACAACTTGAGAATTTTTTATTGACCGACAAAGACTTCTCCAAAATTTTTCTTTCACATTAAGAATCATTTTCAAATCTGACAAATGGTTTATTCCATAGACATATTCAGCTTCGAGAACTTGCTTTGTAATAGATCCGGTACAAAATACAATGTGATATAAACTAACCAGTCTGAACCTCCTTGATCTGCGTATGGGGTCGACAAGAGGTCGCTTTGGTTTGTGTAAATGGTTTACATAACAAATGTTTGTTTTTCATGACCTTTGGTGGAGGCGGCTGTATAATGATCTGTTGTTGAACTGTCTGGTTCCCAGTTGTTGTTGTCTGCAATACATGTTTATGCATTTATCATATATTATAGGAATAACTGTTTTGTAATTTTGATATTTGCAACTGTATATACGGTTTTTAATGGTCGCAAATATTTTTAACGGCGACGGCATTAGCCGGAGCTGTTAAAACTGTTTGCGACCATTAAAACCGTATATACGGTCGCAAATGTCAAAATCACTAAATACTTAACCCTTTTCTAACGCACAATGTGTCTAAATGTGATATTTAAAACGCCGTTCGAATTTTGCGACTATATATACGATATTTAATAGTCGCAAATTTAAACGACGTCACCAATCAGAAACGACGTTACATCGGTACTGCGTTAGAATGTAAATTATACAGCGTTTTAAAAAGCCTATTTGCGATGTATTGTGTTCTTATTGCATTCCCTTCTAGCCCATCAGAAGACTAAGATCTCAGACTGATTGCAGACAGAGAAAGTTTCATTACCTATGACTAAGTAACAAATAGTTATTGGCAAAGTCGGACAGCCAAACCAGTATCAGCCCATTGAAGTGATGTATTTCATTTTTGTTCTTGAATTTAAAAATACTTGACTTTTTAAACTTGAATTCCAGAATCAGTAATGTGAAAATAATGTGTATTAAAATAGCTGATTAATGAATACTCATTTCTAGCTAAAATCTTCTTCTATTTAATAAAGCAAGCATGAACTAACCCCCTTTACCTTGCGTTGTTAAATGACAAATTGCCTGTAAAAGATACAAAAATCTGTGTGTAAACTTTTTTTCTGTAGAAACCCCTGCATAAAGATGTTCATCTATTTGACAATTGGAAACAAAGGTGTGAAAGGCAAAAAAGAAACAAATATTATAGTCATGTTCCCATTATGCCCCAAGTAGAGATGCGTTCTTTTTCTTATTTAATCAAAGGGAAGAAAAATTTCTTTTATGCTTTCCAGTGAAATACTGAATTATATCAGTGAAATAAAATTGATATTTTCAGTTTCAAATCATCGAAAATATCAAAATTTTCAACCTGGATTGAGATCAAAAAGTGTAATGAGCTTAACAAATGCTGGAATCCAAACGATGATGACTTTGTTAAATGACGTCATATGTGCTATGCTTTCTGATGATGTTTCCCACAGTTTTCGACATTTTATTGAAACAAACTCAACAAATGCAGAGTTTTGAACATGAAGTACCGAAAAATTGTTGATATCACTGTAATATCACGTTAATTTCACTTGTGAACACCAAAAGTAGTTATCACTTTGCATACTCGATGGAATTATAACACGATATTACACCGTAACCAACAAGTATCCTCTATGTATTTACCTTTATTCCTTGCTGTTGGTTCGTGACAGTCACCGGGGTTGATGACTTAATGTTGATCTGCTGCTGTCCATGCTGTGTACCTGTGTGTACACGGCATAAGTAATTTGAAATTTCATTGCTAGTATAAAACAGTTTGTGCAAAATCGTCGCATTATCACATTAAAATCAAAGTATAAACACAAGACAAAATGTATCATTACACAATTTAACAATCTGAAGGCATATCACATGACCACCTAAAAGACTTGCTGGTCAATGGCTTTTACTATGCCATCCATTCCAGTCAGCTAAGTGTGACTACACACATACCAGTTGGGTAAGTGTGGCAAAAACCTTTCCAGCCAGTGTGGCAAAACCCATGACCCTGGTGGGGGCTAGAACCCATCTGCTTTTGAAGCACATACAGATCCAATAAACTATTTACCTTGGGGTACTAGTTTCCCTTTTCTATTATCCTAAAGCATACTATTTTAATAAAGTAAATTTCATGAAAATACTAAGTCTGTACAAATACCTTGTGGAGCCAGGGACACTACATTTGATATAATTGGGAAGGAGTCCGCATCTTTCTTGGCCCCTCTGCCCTTTCCTGCCTGCTGTTGCTGAGTCTCTGCAACCTTTGCAGCTGCAAAAAACAGAGTTAATTAATTTATACTGATTTGTTTATTCTCAATTGTGAAACAAGTTCTTACAACTTAGATTAATTGCTCCCGAGACTCGTTCCAGATGGAATCAATCTCAAAGAGAGAGAGGCAATGTATAAATATCTGTGTCTTGCCTAAGGCAGCACAACCGCCGAAGCACTAGTGGGGTTCAAATCCCTCTAATCCCGAGGCAAACGTGCTACCACTGCACCACCATAGAGTTGTAAGAAGTATGAAACGTTTAGGCACTATGTCCTGCTATTAAGCAACACAAACATTTGATCTTTCATGACAAATTGCAACCTTTACTCATAACTGATACCATGAATTTAACAAATATTCCTACGTAATTTGCAATCTTCAAACTTTAATGATATCAGTTTCCCAGCTTTATCAAGATTCAAGAAGCGAAGAAAAATTGCTTTTTGTTACTGTATTTTGCTTCATGATAAACAATGGCTACAGTGCTAAAGTGTGCTCTGGAGAGCACCTGATTCAGTTAACAAAAAAACAGGCATAGTTCAAACAAATTTACTTGGGAGTTAAACACCTGTTTCAACAGTATTTCAGTTGTTTACAGGCGGGCTTTTTTCTCTAACCATCAACCTGGGAAGGACCTGTACTAGACTTCCATCTTGCTTGAGAAACAGCTAACTTTCTCACATAAAGAGTCAAGTCAGCGGAAGGACTCGAACCCATGACACTAAATCAGCGAGAAGTTAACTTATTTCAAGTAAACCACAGAATATGAAACATGACTAGTTTAAGTTACCTTTTGTAACAACCCTGCCTGACCGTGTGGTCGTCTGCTGTTGTTGGGTCTGCTGCTGCGGGGTAGTCTGACCTCTGGCAACAGCTACTGTGGTAGTCGCTGAATTCTGCTGCATCTGCAAACGTTTCAGTAAAACACAAATACAAGTATCACTATGGTTACCTGTACAGGGCAAAATGTTTGTTTCTCTAAAATTGCCTGTATGGAGTGAATGAATGCAATCTCCCCTAACAGGTAATGAGTTGACCCGTACAGCAGAAACCTTGACCTTTACACAGCAATTGAAGGTACCTTAATGTTATAGGCAAAAGAATTTATCTCTAAATCTTAAGTTTTCCCTAAACAAGTTTTCTACACAAACAGTAAAGATCAGAAACTCTTTGTTTCACATGCACAAGGCTAATGAATTTATCTGCAAGTTTTCCTCACACAAAAGCAAGTATATGTATGCAAAGAGTGTTTATCTAAATACATATATATAATGCAGATATATGCGTATCTTCTAAACTAGACTTGTTCGTCTTTAGATTTTGTTTGTATCATAAACAGTTCAAAGGTCTGCTAAACAAAGCATTAACTGCCCAGCAAACAGTGCAGATCATGATCAGTCTGCAAAAATTATGCAGACTGATCATGATCTGCACTGGTCGTGACTGCCAAATCATTTGCGGCCGGAAGAGTAGAAGTTCAATCCTTTTATACCTGTTTAGCTGGTGTCTGAAACTGGGCCTGAAACTGCATCACACACCCGTACGAGCAGAAATTTCTCACAGATGCATCGCTCATCGTCAAGTGGTACTGGGCTGGCATAAACTTACGGCACTGATCGCACGTCACTGCCTAGATAACAAAACAGAGCAATCACTCGTCACTGCCTTCCATAAGAATTATGAAAGCTTGCTTCAGACAATGAGTTTAATGTTTAAATTATTTAAATTTTAATATCCAAGTACTTTGGAAATTTGGTTGTTTATTTACTTACAGCCCTTATATTACCAAGAAAAATATCCGACTAGCAAAATAAACCATTGATTGTTCGAAAAACGTTCCTAACATTACTTTTTAAAGTTGATATTTACATGCTACAATTATAGCACAGTATTTTTTTCACTGATACTGCAAAAAATATGAACCACGGTCTCACAATGCTGTTTCTCAGAAGCGACAAAACATAAACGAAATATATACAGGTGTGTCAACATTGTTTCGAACTAAATAGAGCACAGTTCTATGAATATTCTATCCATAAATTTATTATAGATAATATATATATATACATATATATATATATATAGATAATTTTTAAAGAGGTAATGGGACTTTAATAGTAACGCCGCACACTCTAATAATATCTTAACCAGAGGTAAAGAAAAACATACCTTATTGGATGTAGCTTGTAGATTGACCCTGTATAAAGACAAGCAATTCAGCGAGCAGAACAACTGGTATTTATTGTTAGCGTCAACGCGCTCTATCATGTCAAAGTTGCTCTTCTTGTTTCCGCACCATGCACACGGAACGGTTTTCTTATTGGTATTCCTGAATGAATTCACACACATAAAACTACAGAATCGTCGCTGCTGGCCTTCAAACTGCACGTACTGCGGAGCCTGGTTTTCCGAATTCAGGTTCGTACCACAGTTGTCACAAGTATTTAAAGTAAGTTTATTTGCATACTGAAATGCTGAGAAGCATGGGTCACTGCAAAGTCTGTTCACTTTGGAATCCAGTTTGAATTCATGTTTCACCGGGCCCACTTTACCGCACACAGCACATACAAAGTTGCCTTTAGGGACAGTAGTTGCCTTCTGCCCCTTTTGAACCCCAACGATCTCCAGATCCTTATTATTCTTATCCTCAAACTTCTGTAGACAGTCTTGACTACAGAAATCTTTGAATGTATCGCCAACAGGTGCCATGAACGAGTCCTTGCTATGTGCTAGATCCAAGTTGCAAAAAGCACAAAGTTTCATTCGCTTCACATAATCATTGTTACAGTTTGCACTGCAGAAATGTTTTACATCGCTTCCCACCCGACAACAGTATTTGGCCTTGTTGTTCGGAAAGATCGCGCCCGAACAATAGCTACAGTTGTTACTTAGCCCTCCCTGATACTTTCCGAGACACTCCTCTCCGCAGAAATCCAGTCCCTGCCAGTTCAGGAATGGTTTGGAGGTCCGAACATTCATCAGCTGACACACAGTGCATGTCTTGTAAACCTGTGACTGCTGTAAAAGAGTATGCATAAACAGATAACTAGAGGTTGTTTTGTCGACAAAAACATGCCCTCCCCTTAAGCCAATGCCCCCCGGTTGGAACAATAATAACAATACATCTAGGGTATATATGGAAATGTTTGCACATACAACTATACCACTGATCACTCATGTAAAGTTTGGTTGAAAGCCACCCAGTGGTATAAGAGATATAACCAGACATCATAAAACTTGACAAAAATGGCCACAACTGTTAAAACTAACAACACAGAGACATGTTTTCAACATGCAGACCTACACCTCCTATCAAGCACTCATGCGCAGTTTAGTTGAAAACCATTAAGTCCATGTTTTTTTTCTCAGGATTTCCACACAAATTTCTAGAACAAACTTGTCTACCCTTTTATTACAATGTTAAATTTACAGATCACAGGAATGACCACCTTTCAACTGGAAAATACCGTTGAATAGCCCAAATGGTTGCCTAATGAATTTTTACCGACTTAATTGAGCATAATGTAGACCATGAATAGTCTACAATGCTGTGGGTGCCAGGCAGCTGCTTGCAAGGGCACGAAACTCTGCCTCTAAGAGGGTTATGTCTGAATCTTCAATATGAAGCAACTGTCTAAATGTTGCAAATAAAGGAAACTGCCCCGCTACATTATCAAGTGGTAAGAGTTGCTGACTTGAAATCACCAAAGCCTCTCATGGACTGTGGGTCATGGGTTCGAGTCCTGCTGCCAACCATGTCTCTTTATATGAGAAAACTGGCAGTTTCTTACTGAGAATAAGAGTCTAGTTCTGGTTCTACCCAGGAACGATGCTTAGGTAAACTGCCAGTCTGTAAAAATTACCGAAATACGGTTGAAACAGGCGTTTAACTCTTACATCTACGACAAAGTTAACTATTCAAAGAAGCTTCCTTCTCATACTTACCGTTTGAAAAGATGGCTGCTGATTTGATGTTGATTTGACCGGTGTTATTGTTTTAACCACTGCCGGGACAGGTTTACTATTTGTCTGGTTGTCCGGTTTTGTCTGGCTCTGTGCTGCACTCTCCGCTTGTTTTAGATACGTGGTTGGACTGCTGCGGAAACGTTTGAAGCAGTTGTCATCACACAGGTGCTTCACGTCTCCGTTTCTCACAATGTTGTACTTGCACTTACCGACCTAAGATTAGTACAGAAAGTACGGGAAACATGACTTTATAGATACAAATGACTAACATTTTCAGAAATATTATTATATATTTTTCGAATTTTCTCTATAATTATAGTAATACACATGGTTTATTTAACAATATTTCCATAATCCAAACAAAATCGAATTATTTTCTTTTCTATAGACAATATATTCAACAAACAAAATTAAGGATACGTTTTCCTACCTTTCCACAAATAACTAGCTCTCCAACCTTTCTACAGACACAATGATCACTGTATCTTTCTACAGTCAATACAGGCATATGCTTTTCTTACCTTTACACAGACATCAAACAATAAAGGTTATTCCACAAACAAATCACAAGAATGCTTATCCTACCTTTCAACATACAATGCATGCAAGCAACAAACAGAAAGGATCACTCTCCAAACAAAACATGAGGAAGTTTATCCTACCATAGACAATGCATGCAGACAACAATCAAGAATGGTTGTACCACAAACAAAACACAACGCTGTTTACCCTACCTTTCCACAGACAATACATGTCTGTATCTTGGATGGTTTAGGTTTCTGTACTGGTTTCCTCTCTTCTTTGATTGCAATAACATCATCATCTTCATCTTCTTTTGCTGTACAGAGTGTGGAAAAGAAACAAAAATTACTTGCAATTCTTGAAAAGGTCAACAAGAATCAAAAAGCCTAAATTTTGCCACCTAAGCCGAATGCTGCACTCATAAATTTTAAAACCCTGCTATGTTTCTAAAAGGGAAATTGTCCAAACTTCAATTTGGACCCTGGCATTAAATTGTTTAAAGGTGGTTTGGGCTGAATATTAACTGCTATTTAATAGTGCAGATCTTGATCACACTATCAGATGTACATGCTGATCATGATCTGCAATGGTCACAGAGAGATAGCCTGTTACCACTAGCAAGGTTAGAGTTAATACAGCCGTTATGGTATTAGATATACCCTGATGATCTTAAGGTCAACAAGGGTTAGAATTAACTTGGATGTACTGCATGGAACATGGGGTCAAAAAGAATTCCCTATTTCTATACTGAATTAGTATATTAGTAAACTGGGCCTTCTCTTCTACTCTACAATGATGCCAAATGCTCAATCCAAATTCTAAAGTGTGGTGAAAGAAATTCGAAATTTGGAAAGATTACTCAAATTTCCGTCATTTGCCATAAAATATCTGTTTCGGTCACAAAGTGGCTAAAGATTTTCAATCCAACCGAAGCCCTGGTACATGTGTAAATTTTATGAAATGTGTACTTTGTTTTTTATTAATAGTGAAGTAACTACAAAAGGAATTAAATACTATATCGTAATATTACCTGTACTTAAGATTAATTTAACTGTTCATGACTGAATAAGAATGCACATCCCCCAGCAGCATCAATCAATTTATCTTTGAGAAGTACAGGTACTGTTCACTAAGGATAATATGACAGTAATGTAATAGATACTGTATTTATGTACTCAAAAGTTTACACTCATTGCATAATAAAGTAGATGCGTGAAGAAAGATTTAATATATCATTATATTATTCGATGAAATGTTCACAATAATATTGAGCTATTCTACTGCATCACTTTCACATTATCCAAAATAAACTGTACGCTACTAACAAAATAAAAATGAATTTACGTTTGGACTCGGGCTTGATCTTCTTTTTCAATTCCTCGTTCAATTTTTTCTTTACCTCGTCCTTTCCAGCAGCTGTAGCTAGGGCTTCTTGTTTGACTTTCACCTGAAATCAGAACTCTCTTTTCCAATAACCACAATCAAAACTGCTGTCTTTAACCTCACATTTCAGGTAATACATGTATATAAAAAGTTGCCTAACACATACTTCATGCGCTTTTTAAAAACTTTTTTTTTTATCTCATACCTTGCAAAATTTTAGAGCTTAGATAAAAACTTCTCTATTTTGTAGATCAAATCTTTTTAGAGCTTAGATATAGAGTTCTCTGTCTTGTACTTCACAAAATTTTAGAGCTTAGATGTAGAATTCTCAATCTTGTGCTTCACAAAATTTTAGAGCTTAGATACAGAATTCTCTATCTTGTACTTCACAAAATTTTAGAGCTTAGATAAGTAATTCTCTGTCCTGTACTTTACAAAAAGCTTTTAAGAAATCACTATAATTTGCTTTGGAAATACTTCATCATTCACTGTGCTGTTTTTCTCCAATCTCTTCTGGTCAGCATTATCTCCCTTGGCAGTGACTTGATCAGAGTTGTCTGCCTTGTCTTCTACACCAACAGCAGAAGTCACACCCACAATCTTCATCTGACTGCTTCCAGCAAAAGTACTGTCATTTTCATTGGTCTTGTCTGAAAGAATAAGATTGTAACTTACTTTTTATTCATACTAATTTGCTTTCCCTCAATTTAAAACAAGTTCTCTCAACTTGTATCTATTACTTGTAAGACACAATTCATGAGGGAACCATCCACTTTTTAAGAGTCAGTAATTTACAATACTGGTACCCATTTATAGCTTAGTGGGCAGTAGCACATGTGACACTGTCTTGCCCAAGGACCCACCTTGTGCAGCCAGACCTGGGACTGAACCCGTGTACACTCGGTTTCTAGGAGACTGCTTTATCTTTTGGATAGTTTTTCACACTTAACCACAGAAAGCTAGATTAGAAAAACATTGACATTTGATAAAGTATGTTCAAAATTAATTGCTTTTTACCTGAAACTATTTCACCTTGATTCAGTCAGTTGGTTAGCTATTACATGTATCAGGGAATGTAGACAAGCATTCTTCCTAGATAGCTAGGCTACTGGACTAAACTTCATAAATTTACCCGATTCAGTGCTGTCCATACGTTCTTTCTTTATCTTTACATTTGATATGTCAAACTCAGCAGATTTCTTGTCTGAAGTTTCATCTGATTGGTTAGAGTTATCACCAGAGGGTGTGGCTTCAGACTGACTGACAGCTTCTGACTGGTTGCTACTATCACCAGAGCGCTGAACTTCTGACTGACTGACAGCTTCAGAGATTTCATCAGGAACTTCCTCTGAATCAACTGCAGAGCTCTTTTCACCAGGTGTGGATGAGGTCCGACTGACAGTACCAGACTCTCTGTCAGACATATCTGTTGAATCAGTTTCAGTTGGAGGCTTTGAATTCTCATCATCCGCAATTGCTTTCGAAGTCTCCTCACTAGTCTGGTCACTTTGCTTCTGTAAATTTACAACAAAAATATTACAGAAACCAAAATATACAAAAAAAATTTCCCCACATCATATTCCGACTGATCTAGAGTCATGCAAACCACATAAATCAGAGTTTCTAAACCTTACCATAGAAATAAATATCTAAACCAGTGCTTTGGAAACCTGCATTACATCAGTATGTCTACTTGTTCTGTAATAGAACAATTTAAATTGATATTACAATATCAGCCCTAGTTTACATGTAATTACTACTTCATGTGGCCGATTATCCGTTGCGCGAATTTACGAGCTCTCAGAAACTTATAGAAATATCTATCCGTAGCATTTACAAAATGTTATATATCAACACAAAAATCAACTAGTTACTAGAGACAGTTGTTAGAAAAATTCCACTTAACTCTAGCAGTATTTCAATCCTGCAGAATGATGGAACAATGCACATGATGTACATATTATTTTACACACCAAGGAGACCTTAATAGACCCCTTCTCAAAATTAATATACCCCACCCAGCTTTTATTAACTGCATGAACGTGTAGGGTACGGGAAACTCATCTTTGGTACTTTTTTCTGTTTGTCACATATTTTCATGAAACCAAATTTACCCACATTCTGACAAAATGCAGAAACAAGAGCCGTCCATAAGACAGCACGCTCGACTATTGTGGGTGTTTGCTAATAAAACAAAACTTTTATCAGTATAATAGCAAAACAAAATCGCTAACTATTAAGTATAAACTAGGAAAGTTGAATCATAAAAAAGTCAACATCTATAACTATAGATTTAATTTTTGGTAAATTAATTGTTGATACAAAATTTACCCTGAACACTATAGCAAGGTTTGATATAACTACCATAAGTGGTTACTGAGATATGTGCAGATAGTACCTTGCAGCAAAACTTGAACCAAATTTTCAAAAGTCAAACAAGGGCCATAATTTGTACTAAATTTTTTCAAGAGTTATCTGCCTTGATTGTATGACACCCCTAAAGACATGAACAAAGTTTCAAGTCAATATCATAAGTGGTTACTGAGATATGTGCATGATAGTACTTAGCAGGCAAAACTTTAACAAAATTTTCAAAGTCAAACCAGGGCCATAATTTGTACTAAATTTTTTCAAGAGTTACCTGCCTTGATTGTATGACACCCCTCAAGACATTTACAAAGTTTCAAGTCAATATCATAAGTGGTTACTGAGATATGTGCATGATAGTACCTAGCAGGCAAAACTTTAACCAAATTTTCAAAGTCAAACAAGGGCCATAATTTGTACTAAATTTTTTCAAGAGTTATCTGCCTTGATTGTATGACACCCCTAAAGACATGAACAAAGTTTCAAGTCAATATCATAAGTGGTTACTGAGATATGTGCATGATAGTACTTAGCAGGCAAAACTTTCACCAAATTTTCAAAGTCAAACAAGGGCCATAATTTGTACTAAATTTTTTCAAGAGTTATCTGCCTTGATTGTATGACACCCCTAAAGACATGAACAAAGTTTCAAGTCAAATCATAAGTGGTTACTGAGATATGTGCATGATAGTACTTAGCAGGCAAAACTTTAACCAAAGAAGCAACGCCGACGCCAACGCCGACGCCGACACACAAGTGACTGTAATAGCTCTCCATATTCTCTGAGTAGTCGAGCTAAAAAATCAATCATCATGATTCAAATGCACAACAGGTGAAACTGGCATAAAAATTTGAAAGACTTGTAATGATTTCGCACCAAATCCCAGGGTCTTGTGTCATGAACATAGGTGCAAAACAGCAAATATGGAGATACTCATATTAAGGAAAATTGAAATTTAATAAAATCTCATTTAATTTTTGGACAGAGTTATGTACCCAGGGCCTTCTTTTAAAATTGTTAAGGTATTCAAAATTTTGCTTCAGTGCCCACATGTTTGTAACTTTGTAGTGAGAAAGGCATTAAATATGTTTTGTGTAAGTTATATCAGTGCAGGTTGTAATATTGCAGCAATGAACATATTAATCATACACGTCAGCAACGTGAACTATCAGTCTTTCACCAGTTATACCTTAATGTTAAATCTACATGTGAAACAGAAAACAAAAAAAAGTGCTCTTAGTTGTCATATTAACTGTCTTCATTTAGCTTTTCTCCCTCTTTCTCAAAACTTTATAACCAGTCAAATGGGGTACCAAGTGGAGACAAATTTTCATGTATAACATTTAGATAACAGCTATGCAAATTGCCATCCAGTTCTACAACATCTATAATACCTGTTCATCAGATTCAATCGCTGTTATTTCTTTAAGTTTATCAGTGACTGTTTCTTCCCCTTTGTCAGATTCTTCTTCAACATCAGCTGAGATACTATCCATACTTTCTACAACACCAGATTCCACATCTTCTGCCATTTCTGGATTTTCTTCCACATTCTCTGTGATATTTTCTACTACATCCATTTCCTCTTCTTTATCATCAGTTGTTGACTCTAATCCTTCCTTAGCTTCATCTTCCTTTTCTTCATCAATGTTACTTTCATCTTTATCTTCTGTAATATCCATTGCTCCTCCTGCACCAAAGTCCTCAATTGTATTCAATTCTTTAGACTCTTCAGTCTCATCATTGATATTTTCTCCAATATTCTGTGAAGTCTCTGTTAGATCAGTTTCTGCTTCTTCTTCTTCAGGCACAGACTTGACATCTTGACTTTTCTCAGTCTCCTCAACAGTTTCAATAACATCAGTTTCACTTTCAGACTCAGCACCTTCAATTATGTCAGTTTCCTCAACATCTTCAATAAAATCACCTTCAGGTTTTGATTCTACATCTTCAATTTCCTCAGTTTCCTTCTCATCTTCAATAACATCAGATTCAGTTTGTGCATGTCCCAAGTCTCGTGTATCTACCAAGTTTTCTAAGCTTTTCAGTCCTGTAACATCTGAATTTTCTTCAAGGATTCCCGAAGTTTCTTCTACCTAGATATAAAGTATTCTTGTATCTTGTAACCATTCTTTGACCACTTTATAAACTGTTAGCAGATAAACAGATAATGGGAAAACTATTAACTGACACCAGTTGCATTTTTCTTACCTATATGTTAAGTGCTTCACATTAGCCAAAACACTCCAATTTGCGCCAGACTGTGTGAAAACAAACATTTCAATATTTATTGTCATTCCAAATGGTATTTGTTACTATTATAGTGTATCTGTAAAGACTCTTATAAAACTGTTTTTAATGTCATTCTTTGATTAAGTTGGAAGACTTATAAATGCACAAACTTGATCCAGATTCAACTGCTGATTCAATCTACATTTTTGTATACGGTACCAGTTGCAAAATCTACATATTATATATGTTTGTTTTCCTACAGTGAAGCTCACTTTTAAGAGTACATATTTACTGTCATTTATAACGTGATTACAACTGACCAGTCACCACAGCCTTAAAATTTCAACTTTTAAACCCCACCTTTCAAACTTTTGTACATGTACTATGCCTAAATTGGAGCTTCTAAATTTTCAGACTCCATCTTTACTGCTTCACTGAGGTTTTACAATAAACGAATCTACTAGACTGCCTCCTTGTTGTTCTTGGAAACTTGAAAAGTTTGACTGATGGTGACTGATCCATCAAATATCAACAGTAATTAATATGGTGTCCATGAGTGAGTCCTTTTATGTGCAAGTGCAAATTAGCATAACAAGACTATTTAGCATTAATAAAACCTTGCACTGCAAATATCCCAAAAAATGTCTATTAACAGAACTAAACAAACATTTTACAGATTGGAATCTTCAAACTTTGAAAAGTAAGACCACTTGTTATCATGTTTTGCAAGAACTACCAAGTTCTGTGGAAATTTTACCTCAAGCATAAAGCATAGATCAGTATTAATGGTATTAAAATTGCCCTAAAAATAAGTTTCTTGGGACATTCAGGTTTTTCTCTTGCAGGCAAAAAAGGTAAATCTTTGGTATTTTAAAAACAAGAGGGCCATCGCTCACCTGAGTATCATTCGCCTTTTTGAGTAAGTTTTGTGAAAAGAAATGAAAAGAAAAGCCCATGCATGCATGATCAAAGGTGCCAAGGTGGGTTTGCCCATGCATGCATGAGCAGAGGTGCCAAAGTGGGTTTGCCCATGCATGCATGAGCAGAGGTGCCAAAGTGGGTTTGCCCATGCATGCATGAGCAAAGGTGCCAAGGTGGGTTTGCCATGCATGCAAGAGCAAAGGGCGCGCGGGGGAGATTTGCCCTGCAGCACGAGCAAAGGTGCCAAAGTGGGTTTGCCCAGCATGCAGAGCAAAGGTGCCAAGGTGGGTTTGCCCATGCATGCATGAGCAAAGGTGCCAAAGTGGGTTTGCCCATGCATGCATGAGCAGAGGTGCCAAGGTGGGTTTGCCCATGCATGCATGAGCAAAGGTGCCAAGGTGGGTTTGCCCAGCATGCATGAGCAGAGGTGCCAAGGTGGGTTGCTGGAAGGGAGGTGGGTTGCCGCTGCGGTGTGGGTTTGCCCTGCTGCATGAGCAAAGGTGCCAAGGTGGGTTTGCCCATGCATGCATGAGCAGAGGGGCCAAGGTGGGTTTGCCCATGCATGCATGAGCAAAGGTGCCAAGGTGGGTTTGCCCATGCATGTATGAGCAAAGGTGCCAAGATGGGTTTGCAAATGCATACATGAGCAAAGGTGCCAAGGTGGGTTTGCCCATGCATGCATGAGCAAAGGTGCCAAGGTGGGTTTGCCCATGCATGCATGAGCAAAGGTGCCAAAGTGGGTTTGCAAATGCATACATGAGCAAAGGTGCCAAGGTGACTTTGCCCATGCATGCATGAGCAAAGGTGGGTTTGCCCATGCATGCATGAGCGAAGGTGGGTTTGCCCATGCATGCATGAGCATAGGTGCCAAAGTGGGTATGCATGAGCATAGGTGCCAAGGTGGGTTTGTCCATGCATGCATGGGCAAAGGGTATGTCTTTTTAATTTTAGGCAATAGCTATAAATAACTTTTATGAGCAATACCTTGGTCCCTTAGTTTTTGTAACTATTAAGATTATTTAGGTTGCGCAAACAATGGTTACCTAAATGAAAAACACCTCAGTCTACAATCGGACATTACATAATACACTGTTACCCCATGATCCAAGCAAATCTCATCTTGCTTTTCAGTCTGAACTGGTTCCCTTTCTTCAATCTCTTCCTGTTCCTTTTCTTCAGTCTCTACTGGTTCCCTTTCTTCAATCTCTACTTGTTCCTGTTCCTCTGCTGTACCTACAAAAATCTGACAATTAATTGAGCAAATATGCCTGATTACCAGGTGCTTTAAGCCATAATTGTCAAATTGTTCTCAAATTGTTCTCAACCTATATAAGCCAACAGATCAAATTACTTAATGACTCATGTCTGTTTATAATATCTGTCACAAAAATAGGAATGAAAGTACTTTTAACTTACATACAGTCCTGCAAGTAAAAGTTTCAGGTACAGCCAAACATAAGAAAACCTCAACACAAACATTTAAGCGCACACACAAAGTCCACACTTTTTGTACTTCATATCTGAACATTGATCTGCCCCCCCCCTCCCCGCAAACTCCAATAAGAATTACACCACTGTACATATACATATCAGTGTTGAGAAGATTTGTCTAATAAATCAAACATTAACACTTTTTGCATTTCTCCACCAAACAACTGCTGCATACCTATACATAAGAAAACTCACAGATGCAATAAAACTTTTGAAAGCTTTTAAATTAAGAAGCAATTGATTTACCCTTGTTTTCTTTATTTGTCTGACCAAGAACCTCATCTTCATTTGCATCTTCCTTTTCAATTCCAGCATCCTCAGGGCTCAAGTTTTCTGTAAGTGCATTCTGAATAATTTCATCCTCTTTCTCAACTTCATCTGCCACTTCAAATTCTGTTGTTTCTGATTTACTAGTCTCACTTTCTCGAGTATCAGCTTCTGTTCTTTCAATGCTAGCTTCTTGTTCAATGACACTTTCAACAGATTCACTATTGCCTCCTTTGGTTATTTCATTGGTAACAATAAAGTCTTCCCCCACTTCAAAATCTTCTGTATTTTCCTTATAATTTTTGTCAGTAGAATTTTCGTCCTGACTTATAATGCCATAATCTTCACTAACCTTTTCTGTTTCATCAGTCTCACCTGGAGGTTCTTCTACACCAAGAGGTTCTTCTAAGTTCAACACATCATTGTCATTACTATTTTTATTTACTTCTTCAATATCACTTTCAGTAGCATTATTCACACCTTCATTTAAATTCTCTGCTTCAAGGTCCTGATTATCAATGTCATTCTCATTCTCTATATCTGCTTCGTTTTCACTGAGATCTTGTTTCCAGCTATCTTCAGTCACATCTGCACTACCAACATTTCCTTGAGTAAAGTCTGTGTCAGTAATGCTAGTAGGAGCTTCATCTCCAATCTGCCCAACTGTGTCCTGTGTACCACTGTCCTCTGTCTCAGTTTCTTTCACAAGATCTTCTAGATCAGCAACTGCTTCCCCTGCATCTTCATCTACTGTTTCCATTTCCTCCCCTGTAAAAAGAAAATATAAGTAACTTTTTTTAATAGTTATAAGAATAAACTACCCTTCTGAGACAATCAAATTCATGTCATACATACAATCTATTCCTTGCATTTTAATTTAAGAGGAAAAAATTGCCAGACAGTACCAGTACTTTCTAATTTACCTAACTTGAGTCCGATATATATCTCATTATTGTGGCAACAAGCAAAAGTAGTCTTAAAATTTTAGTTAAACACAATACAGCTTTACTACAACTGCAACAATCATCTCTTATTTCCAGAAGAAAACAGAATATCTTACCTCAATAAAGTCAAGTAAAACAGGTTGGTAGAAACATGATAACAGTAATAAAGTATTCATATGAAATAAAGGAAGGCCTATAAACATTTACAGAGAATCCTGAGGATTCAGGTCATGAAAGGCCTTCATTCAGGCTTTTACGTCAGTTTAAACACGGGCAACAGAATTTTCTAGAACAGAAAAAGGAAGTCTTGAACCTTGCACTGAAGGTGGTTCATCAGTTTCCATCTCCTCAGCACCGGCTTCTCCATTAACAACACTGTCGCCACCTTCAGCTTGATTTACCACATCATCCAGGGAAGTGGGCACAGTTCTTCCCTCATCAACAGCATCAGGCTCTGACATCATCTTATCAGGGAAGAACTCGTCTGCTTCCATGTCTTGATCCATGGCTACAAGGCTCTGTAAGTAATATGAAGGAGATATAGTAAAACATGTGAACCAAAGACCACATACTGACTAACCAAAGAAGCTATAGCAGTTTTTTTTGACAGGTGGTCTTTATTCTCAAACCTTCCAAAATAACCTAATAGGGTAGTGTCTTGTCCCTGTTGGTCTTTATTTGCAAGATAGTCTTTATTTAGAGGTGACCGTTAACACTGGTTTGACTGTAAAACATCATGTATGTAACAGTACTTCCAAATTAATGTGACTCCGATTGTTTATGTAATTTAAATTTGTGATGGTAAAATGACATATTGTCCAAAAAGAGAACGAGTTACAGTCAGCACAATTTTGCATATTGTGCATTAGAATACATTTAACTATTAACTATGTTAACGGTATTGATGGTTGCAAAGAATTTTAATAATTCTATAAATTACAATACATACAGCTTGTGACCTATTTGTATACTCTTTATTTCATGGTCACAAGTTGCAGCAGTGTAAATTTGTGATACAAAAATATTCTTCAACTTGTGACAACAATATTAGAATACTGCGAAACGAACGTAGGTCAATTGTTCATGGTCACCTGAAAAATTAGGCCTAGATTTAACAATAACATTTATTCATTGTTCACGATTAGTGAAGAAATGGAGGTGCTAAAGTGTAAACTTAATTAACTACAGTCAAACTTGTATTAAGAGACCGCCCAAGGGAAAGGCCAAAACCGGTCGCTTAATAAAATGGTCTCTTAATACAAAGCATCACCGGAGACAGCAACCGTTTCCCAAAAAATCGTACTTATGTCATGTGGTTATTTTTCAAAAATAGCAATTTGAAAATAGTATGTACACTAAAGTACCGAAAATCAATAAATACCCGACAATAAAATACATGTGGACATAAGAATGGACAATAATCCTTACGAGATTTAACACCTCCATGCCTAATTAGGATGTTAAATGCGACTTTAAAGCAGTCAGTTTCCATAGAAAAGATCTGTTTGCACATAAATGGTCGCCTAATACAAACAAACGACCGATTATTGGTCGCTAATTACTGGTTGCGTTAGACAAAAGTCGCTTAATGCAATAGCAAAACAGTGTAAAAATGCTCTGGGGGATTCAAAAGCAGTCGCTTAAGACAAAGGTCACTTAATACACATGGTCGCACGGACAAGTTCGACTGTATTGCGATTTCTGTTAAATCAGGGACCTTTCTCTCAAGGTATTAAAATACTACATGTATCTAGCCAATAATCAAACTCATTTGAGATCTTCTGCTCAGGCCAAAAAAAAATATATCTGTGGTTAGGGCAACAGTCCCAAAAATTTTAGGTGGGGAAGGGGCAAAGTTGTTTTTTTTTTATTATTAAATCCAAAAAAATGCTATAGGTTGGAAAAAACAATCTGTGTTTAGGGCAACGGTCCCAAGAATGCTAGGTAGTGTAGGGACACATTAAAAAAAAGGGTTGGGGGTTTCACTAGTTAGGGTCGGGTTGCCCAAAACACAGATTTTTTTTTTTGCCTCATACACATCAAAAATATTGAAAAAATAAAGACGGTAGAGTGAAAACATTGTTAACTGGGATTTTTTACCTTATACAACTGGTACTGGTAAACAGACCCAGTCACAACTGGAAAACAGATTCACTAAAAAGTGGCAAAAAAATTTAATTTCACAAAATATAATGTTCAATTACCCTTCTTATTGATAAAATTAACAAGAAAAAAAACCCACTACTTTGTTGTTTAATAAATAAACATTAGTCATGTACTGTATTTACATTCGTCCTGTCATCAGCATATTCTTTATACAATTTAGGAGAAAACGATGCTGTTTAGTACAGGACCCATTCGTGATTTAGTAAAAAATTCACTGTAAACATTGCACTTTTTGTTAAATCAGGGACCACAACTCCAAATTGTTTAAATCAGGTCGAGACCATTATCAAGCTCATTTGAGAGCTTATGGTCTCATACACATTATGTGTAAATATGATTAGGATTGGTGAAGAAATAAAGGTTCTAGAGTGTAAACATAGTTTCATATTGCATTTTTTTGTTAAATCAGGGGCTAGAACTCTTAAAAGTATTGATTGAACCATGCCCATAATCAAACTTGTCCAAGATCTTATGGTCATACACAATCTGTGTAAATATGGGTATGGTTAGTGAAGAAATGTTGACCTGCGCTAGAGTGTAATACAACCAAATGTTGACAGACTACGTTATGGACGTCTGGCAATCACAATAGCTCACCTTGAACATGTTGAACACTTTGAGCTCAGATAAGCTAATAAACTATTCTTCAAAGTTTATTTTTTGTATCCTGATCATGCAATTTCACCAGTCCGTTTGAAAAAACCTATACAATCAACAAAAAAAACATACCAACTTTTACCTAGTGTATAATTTGCTCTTGGATAGTTTTAGAACTGTCGCCTCTATCTACTAGAACATTTTACAACGAAAACTGACAATAAATATTTATCCATGATAAAAATTATTAAAACTGATATGATCAAACTGGACAGCTAAAGGAATAAGGCTAACCTTTCATTAAATGTAAACAAAGCCAAGCTGGGTGTTTTGGGTGGTTCAGCTGCTTCTCTACCTGACATGCATTAATATACAACAAATTAAAACTTTAACATTGCTTACAAATTAATCATGTCAAAATAAATCACCTCACAAGGTACTTAGTACTGAATTTTAGGACTAATTATACGAGACATATTTTTACCGAAGCACCGTACACCTGACCCGCGCGATCTTTGCATTTATAAACATAAACAAAATGTTTCCCGAGGCGTAAATGCATGTATCAAAACTGATATCTATTTGTGTAAGCCGGAGTTTTGCCGATCTACCCGTTAAAAGACAAGCGCTTATCTTTACAAGTCTCCCCAGTTTGCAGTGCGACTGTACCGCATCCTCTCCTGCAAAGCGCTAACTTTCACTTTATAAAGCATCTGCGCGCCATGCTGCATGCTTCACATAGAGTCGGCAGAAGGCTCTTTTAAGTAGCTAACATGACATGATATTCAAGACATAGGAAATGCACTAATATTAACGGACGTGAAGAGAAAGTACCGTTGACCCACCTTGCGTTTTTCTCCGGAGCCTCGTTTTGACTTTGTTCGCGCTTACGAGCAAGCGACGTCCCTTTAAAAAATTACAAGGACATGATTTACTTCCCTTTAATACAAGGTTCGCCCCTGCTTAATTTTCTCGATTTGCCCCTGTAAATAGTCTTGAAACGTTAGAAAAGCTTTTCAAATTTCCCAAAAGTGCGCCATTACAGCTTTTGTCATTTTCTTGTATAATTTCATACATTACAACGGATAGCATTCCTAAGAGATATGGCATGCACACGAGGCTAGGGTGGAGCAAAGTGGGGCATGCGTATCTACATTGCCGTTATAAAGGGTGGCGACTGTAGTTAATTGTCGTCCGTATGCAACATCTTATACTGACCCTGAGAAAAGGCATGACAATCCCCAGCAATTTTATTTTTTCATATTTAAATGTAAAAATATGGCGGAACCATATATCCCTCGCTCACCACCCCCCTAAAAAAATATCGGGAAAAACATCATCAGTTTAAAATAATGAATCCCTCTGTTAGATCTATGAGAGAATATAAAAGGCAATGTGCATATTGCAGTTTAAATCTTAACAAAAAATTGTCTATTTTTTAAAAAGGCTCCGTTTTCGTTTTTGGTGATACAGTTTTTCCGACAGAGTATGCCAATTAGCACACTCTCCGTAGGGCCAGGAGACAAACTGGTCGAACGCCAAGGGTCTCGGAAATGACACATAATTTTTGTCAGAAGAGGCCTGTCTCGATCTGCGACAAAATAGGGGCTATTGTATAGTCCCATGCTAGCACACCACTCGCTCCAGAGTAGCCTTCTATCCGATGTGACTCTGTGATCCCGTTGGGATCAGGGGTACCAGCCCTTTGCCCAACAGCATTCCCAGAGCACACGCCACATCACACTCATCTCCAATCTCCCCAGGTGAACTGGTAAAGAGTGAATTTAGAGTCCGAAATAGCCCTGACAAGGGCTCAGTCTGAAACGCAGCCGAAGGATGTAAGTCCTAAAAAGGACTCTCGTGCCTCCCCCCAGCACAGTCACTGTAAGGAGGTCTTACCAAGACACCACCATCGCCATCCGGAGTAGAAGATTGTGGATCCCCTGCCACCCGTCACCGGCACGCAAGGTTCTCGAAGATTTCTTCGTCACCGTACTTGGAGCTTCGCCGTCTCCCGTCTGGTGGAGTTCAACACATTATCTCGCGAATAAAAGACAAACGGCCCTTGTCAGGGTCACCCACTCGTCGTTAGCCTAGGCCCCGACAGTTACATGACCTAAGTCAAGCAAAAGTCGAGACCCAGTGCCTGCTCTGCGACGTGCACGCCACGAGGGGCACAGAGCAGGATTGTGATAGAGATGAGCAGCGTCAGCTTTTCACCATGAAATATCATGCGTGACACTGGAAATTTGCCGATTTTGTAGAGATAAAACTTTAAAATTATTTGTTTTACGTACACAATCAATATAATCTCTTAAAGTTTAAGGTTTAAAATACAGCTGCTGAACTTTTCAAACGTCAAGTTTGCTTTTTACTCTCAAAGAGGCCATGTGGAAAAGACCCACTGTCAGCGATTTGTCAACAGAGATATATTCCAGACAGATATAAATATTATAATTAATTGCAAAAACATGAAATATTTTTTATTTGCGTCTAAAGTTAAATGTTTTAACTTTCAAAAAATGTAATATCTATGTCTGTATCATAAATGACCAGTTGGTTTTATTTGCCATAGAATATGATACACGTACTGGCATTGGTGATATTTCAGGATATAGAAGTCTTGCATAGGACTATCTCCCTTTTCTAGATACGAGTCTATCTAAGACATATAACTTGTTCTGATCTTCATCCGTAAATACTAATTGTGCAACATAAATGACATTTTGAAATGCACCAGTGGACACAGAGGCCGTGTAGTACCGACCCCTTTCCTAAGATCGCAGCTACAAGTCACCGTTGCCGATGGGTAGCGGCAAATAGCCGGGACTGTTATATATATATATGCTTGGTTTTAATTTGTTTTGAAATAGAATGATTGCCATCAAAGAGAGAGCCTAATGAAATAATACCTTTATCACGTAGATCTATATAGCGTTCCGGGATAATAACGGATGCGAAGCAGACCGCATCTAGGGTCTTTGCATATGCTGAGGCCTCTTCTTTGGTGATTTGCGTTCTTAAAATCCCTGCCAGGGTCTTCAATGAAATCAGACCAATAGTCAGTGTGAAATCACTGCAAGTCAGTCTATTTTCTTTTTGTTTTGCAAAGGAAGCATCATACTGATATATATATTTCTTTCATATTAACATTTTCTTGACGGTCAAGTTTGGCAATTTTTCTTTTTAGATTCGGTTTGTTGTATTTGTCTTTTTCCTAATGTTTGATCCAATAGTTCGTTATTTGTCAAACTCAAATATTCCTATAAATTTAATTTACCAGTATCCACAAAATGTTCAAAATCGCTAATGTATTTATCAATCCTCTTACTGTCAATTTCAGCAGACATTGAATTAAATCCAGGTCCGTCTCCCAACTTCCCATGTGGAAGCTGTGGTCTCAACGTCAAAGATAATGACCATGCCCTTGAATGCGACGAATGTCAAAGGTGGCACCACATTGCATGTCAAGGCGTAGGGGATAACTCATATAGTAGGCTTCTAGGCTTAGACACCTCGTTCTCTTGGCTCTGCTCCCATTGCAATTCAATAAATATTTCAAATCTCTCAAGCCCTTGCAACTCACCTATAAGACATCATAACATTTACTCATTTCTCCCTAATGATAGCTTTGCGTCAGGTCCCTCCAGGTCAACTCCCAAACCTAAAAGTAATCCTCCTCCTCCACACGCTAATTTCAAGGTCATGTATCTGAACTGTCAGTCCATTGTTAACAAAAAACATGAATTTTACGTCCTACTTGACTCTCACAACCCAGATATTGTCATAGGAACTGAGTCTTGGCTTACCAAAGACCACCTCACAAGTGAAATATTCCCATCGAATTTAGGTTACACCCCTTTTCGCAAAGATAGGCTTACAGGTAAAGGAGGTGGCGTTTTCATTTTGGTTAAAAATAAATATATCTCATCTGTGCAGCAACATCTTAATACCCAATGTGAACTATTATGGGTCAAAATAAACATGAACAATACTAAGCCCTTGTATGTTGCTGCCTACTACAGACCCAAGGAAACTGATCTCATGAGTCTCATTGAGTTTGAAAGGTCACTGGATCTAACCAGACCCCTTAAAGGCACCAAATGGATTTTTGGTGACTTTAACACCCCAAACCTCACCTGGGACTCTGACCATATACCTTCAATGAAACCTAATAGCACAAACACCCAGTCTTATAATAAGTTTCTCGAAATCCTTGATGACTATGATCTCACACAAATGGTTAATTCCCCCACACGTAATGAAAATGTCTTGGACTTATTTCTCACAACAAACCCAACTCTAGTAAGCACAGTATCTGTCCAAGCTGGTATTTCAGACCATAACATAGTCATCTCTCAAGCTCGAATCAAACCTTTCATTAATAAACAAACCCCTAGGGACATTCCATTATTTAGAAAAGCTAGATGGGATGATTTCAAACAATTTATCAGTAACTCCAAGGTAAACACACTGAAAGATGCAGAGGTTATCCCAGTTGAAGACTTCTGGATCAGGGTTAAACTGCTAATTCAAGAAGGCATATCAAAGTTTGTCCCAATTAAAAAACTAGGAAATAAGAAAAGTCTCCCATGGATTACACAAGATATAAAAAGATTGATAAGAAAAAGGGACAAACTCTACCAAAAGGTTAAACTACACAAGGGTCAAAATCAGCACATTAGCAAATTCAGAACTGTTAAACACCTCATCCAGCAAAAAATTAAGAAAGCACATGAGACATATATTGAAAATATACTAGACATTCAACATTCAGAAAACTCAAACACTAATAAATTCAATACCAAGCGCCTCTACTCACTTATAAAAAATGCCAGACAAGATAACCAAGGTATTGCACCGTTAAAAGATCAGACAAATGGTAAAATCACCTCAGAAAACCTTGGTCAAGCAAATATTCTGAATAAACAATTCCAGTCTGTTTTTTCAGGTGTTTCTCCCTTGTCTCTGTCCCAGCTTTGCAGGACTTCCCTAGGAAAAAGGAAATACCCTACAATGCCCAACATTGAAATTGACCCCAACGGCGTCCTGAAATTACTCCAAAACCTAAAAGTGGATAAGGCTGCTGGCCCAGATATGATTAAGCCCATTGTCTTGAAGGAGCTCCGCCATGAGATCCTTGACATAGTGTCACTAATCTTTAAAAGATCCCTTAATACTGGTCAACTCCCATCCGATTGGACGAAGGCAAATGTCGCTCCACTATTCAAAAAAGGTGATACTAGTGACCCTGCTAACTACAGACCCATATCGCTAACTTGTATTCTATGTAAACTCCTAGAACACATAATTGCATCTAGCCTATCCACACATCTCTCAAAACACAACATACTTTATGAGCTGCAACATGGGTTCCGTGAAAGACGGTCCTGTGAGACTCAGCTCATTGAGCTAGTTGACGAAATATCCAAAAACCTTTCCTCAGGTAAACAGACCGACCTTGTCCTACTTGATTTTAGTAAAGCCTTCGACAAAGTCAACCATCTTAAATTATTACTTAAACTCCAAGAGCATGGTGTCTCCAGTCAAACTGTATCTTGGATCCGGTCCTTTTTAACAGGTAGATCTCAGTCAGTAGTGGTTAACGGTTGCACGTCTGATCAAGTCCCTGTTACATCTGGGGTCCCCCAGGGCTCTGTCCTAGGACCTCTGTTGTTCCTACTCTATATAAATGATCTCCCTGACACGGTTACCTCCCAGGTGCGGCTTTTTGCTGATGACACTGCCGTTTACCTTGCAGTTACTTGCCTCTCTGATTGTCAAAGGTTACAAAATGATCTCTCTAAGCTAGAAACGTGGGAAAAACTGTGGGACATGGAATTTAACCCCAGTAAATGTCAGGTCCTCCACATCACACGTAGTAGAAAACCTATCCAGTTCCCATATAAGCTTCATGGTCAAACACTCTCACCAGCTAAGGATGCAAAATACCTTGGTGTAGACATCAGCCAAGATCTCAGCTGGAATACACACATCTCAAGAATAACAACAAATGCAAACAGAACACTAGGCTTTCTCAAACGTAACATTAAAACAAAACATGAAAATATTAAATCACTCTCTTACAAAACATTAGTCAGACCACAATTAGAGTATGCATCATCTGTATGGTCACCACACACCCAGGTTAATATTCACAAGCTGGAGATGGTCCAGCGACGCACAATCAGATGGGTAAAAAATGATTATTCCAGAGATACCAGTGTGACAGACCTGCAGAACACCCTTGGATGGAGCACCCTTGAGAACAGGCGTCAAGCCTCCAAATTGGTTATGTTTTATAAAATATACTACAATCTTGTAGCAATCTCCCTGCCCAGTTACCTAGAAGTCCCAAACAGGTTAACAAGACATATGCACCCCCTTAGTCTCCGCCAAACCCATGCAAATTCGGACTTCTTTAAGTACTCTTTTTTCCCTCATACCACAGTCCTGTGGAATAGATTACCCGCACATATTGCGATCCTGCCTGATCTTGAATCATTCAAGCAGGCAGTGGCCCAAATCAATTATTAGTCATACAACAGTTGTTTTTAACCCTTTTACTCTTTTACTATTTTAACAGTTTTAACCGTCTTGTTTCTCTTGACTGTAGGAGCTATCTTGCAGTAGTTTTATCTTTTATTAACACCCGGCGTGCACCCTGCCCATAATACTCGTGAGAGGTGTGAGGCAGTATAACAAGATAGATAGATAGAATAGAAAAAATTGAGTGTACTATATGCTTTTCCACTCTTTTATTTACCTAAGCCCAAGCAGGATTTATTATATTATATATACGATCCCTGGCCCAAGGTACATATAAATGTAGAACATAAAACTGGTCCTTTCTTGATGGGCCTTTCTGGTATGGGCCTTTCTGACACCCTTCATATGTGAAGTTGGTTTGATATTTGTAATGTCATAGACGTCGGTAAATGTTTTCCGCTGCACGCGAACAAAACCTACTTTTAATCCGTTATTATTGTAGAAATTATGTGCTACTGTTGTTTACCTGAATAAGGTAATCTTTGTGCACATGCATTTCACATCTGACACACGGATACGAGAACGACGGATTTTTCATTCGTTTTTTATTTAGAAACAGGAAGTAGGTTTTTACCAAGTTTGACAGAATTGTCAATAATATAGTGAGTCAAAATCAGCCGGTTTTCGTGCAGAAAAACAGGTAATGTGGTCATAGTAATATTTGAAATACGGCTTGAACATAAATTCAGACTTGAGTGTATGATTGATACTTGTTTATTTCCACCTGGCTGCTCGTCCACTGTTGAAATTTACTTGTTGAATGATAGATGTTTACATTCTTTGCAAAGTAGTATTAAAATAGTAATGATAATACATTTATTTAGCACACATGTCTTGGAGAATAATTAGAATTAATAAAGTTTGTTTTTTTCTATGCAGGATAAAGAAAAATAATGTCAGGATTTTTGGATAATTGTCATTGGCCGAGTTGTGAATGTATTGATTTTGGAGAACGGAGGAATATGGTGGCATCAGTCATCTCAGGGGTACTGGTAGGTTTGGTGTAGTTTATTCAAAATATCTTAAAGTTAGAGGCTGATTGTTAGATATTCTTGTATAAGTCATAATCAGTCTCGTATTATCTTTGCGGCAGTGGCTAGAGTTACGGTACCGTAACTCTATCTATCTATCTATCTTCCATACAGTCAAACCCCTGCTGGGGACCTAGACTTGACGCGCGTCAACTGACAAGAATGTTAGTAAAAGAGCTGAAATAAAGAATATAAAAGTAATGGAAATGAGTATATTGTTAAAAACAGGTTAAAAATAGAGAAGGTATTTTAGGGAGACGTATGTTCAATCCGGCTTACAGCCAGACTGAACTCATGGCCAGACAAGTTTATGATATCAGGTGGTAAAGCATTCCAGTGGACTATTGTTCTTGGGAAAAATGAGTATTTATAGTAATCAGTTTTGGTTTGGACTTGTTGGAATGCATGGGGATGGGATGTTCTAGATGATCTTGTAAGAGGGATGATATATTTTGGGAAAGGGATAGCCACCTGGTCATGCAAGATGTTGTGAAACATGACCAGGCGTTGGTCAATACGCCGAAGTTCAAGGCGCCTCCATTGAAGGGAAGTCAACATGTCAGTGACACTGACATACGGCCAAAGTCATGTTTGACCCACCTAGCAGCCCTTCTCTGGACGGACTCTATCTGGTCAATGAGAGTTCCTGTGTAGGGGGACCAGACCGTGGAGCTGTACTCAAGCTGGGGCCTGACAAGTGTCTTGTATGCAGTTGACTTTAACCTTTCTGAATGAACTTTGATGTTTCGGCGTAGAAAACCAAGTGTTTGATTCGCCTTTGTTGTGATGTTGTTTATGTGTTTGTTCCATGTTAGATCATTTGATATTGTAATGCCAAGGTATTTTGCAGATGGAACTGTTTCTAATGTGGTGTTATGTAGAAGGTATTGTGTTGGAATGATTGTTTTTCGTTTTGTGATTTGGATAACCTGGCATTTTGATGGATTAAATTGCATGTCCCATTTTGTCTCCCATTGTTCAAGTTGGTGTAAGTCATGTTGCAGTAAGCTAGAATGAGAAGCAACAGTCAGAGATAGATAGATGGCCGTGTCATCAGCAAATAGGCGGACTTTAGAGGATTGGACATGTTCAGGAAGGTCATTGATGTATATAAGAAATAAAAGAGGTCCGAGGACCGAGCCCTGGGGAACACCGGAGGAGACTGGTATGGAGCTGGATGTGGAGCCATTTACCACCACGGACTGTGACCTGTTATCAAGAAAACCTTTGATCCATTTAAGAGTTTGACCCCTTATACCGTAGAAATGCAGCTTATACAGAAGTTTTTCATGGTTGACCATATCAAAAGCCTTAGAGAAGTCAAGAAGGATTAAGTCTACTTGGCTTCTCTGATTTATTGACTGTAGGATATCATCTATAAGCATTAATAATTGGGATTGACATGACCTTTTTTCTCGGAAACCATGCTGCAATTCATAGAACAAGTTTGATCTAGTAAAGTGCTTTGTTATACTGGAGGAGACAATGTGTTCCAGGGTTTTACACAAGATACAAGTAAGAGAGATAGGGCGATAGTTGGCTGGGTCTGACTTGCTACCTTTTTTAAAGACAGGGGCGACATTTGCCATTTTCCAGATGTCTGGTAGAGTGCTGGACTGCAGTGATTTCTGGAAAAGTTTGGACACTATAGGGGCTAATTCTTTACTGGTATTTTTGAGCACAATGGGTCTAATTTGATCAGGTCCTGCAGCCTTATGGGGGTTGAGGTTTTTTAAAAGCTTCTCAACACCTTTTACAGAGATATCAATATCACGCATGGGGTTATGGGGGCTAAATGATGTGTGGGGAACCTCTCTACCTGTATCTGCCTGATCCTGTACCTTCATATCAGCAAGGAATTTAAGAGAAACAGGGGATTTAGAAGTGAAAACTGATTGAAATTGTTCATTTAGTACTGTTGCCTTGTCTTGATCTGATGTATACAGTTTATTGTGTTTTTTCAGTGAGTCAATGCCAAAAGAATCTTGTTTTGAGTGTTTTAATAGTGAATATAGCTTTTTGGTGTTTGGTCTGGTTTGTGTTTGTTCATGTTCTTGAGAGATGTTGTTATTAATGTTTAGTATATCTTCTAAGTAATTTTGATAGGCTAACTTAGTTTCTTTTCTGCAGAGATGTTTAATGCTGAGATATTTTTCTCTAGATTTATTTGAGTTATGGCCCTTGTACTGCTTGTAGGCTTTATCCCTTTTCCTATATAGACGTTTGAGGTTGACCTTGATCCAGGGGAGTTTATTTTTTGAGGATGACCATTTTGATGGGATGAAAGTATTGACCCCTTCCTCAATTGAGCTGGAGAGAGTTTGCCATAACTCTTCCACTGATTTGTTGGAATAACTTTTTGACCTGGCAAGAGAATCATGAAGGTTGGACATATGTAACCTAAGACCGTCCCAGTCTGCCTTATTATATAAATGGATTTTACGTGGTTTTTGGAGCTTTATACGGGCGGAGGTATTTGTGTCGACCAGGACAGCATCGTGATCACTGATACCTGGGATTACGTTGGCTCTGTTTACAATGGAGGGGTTATTTGTCAGGAACAGATCTAAGATATGGTTTTCTCGGGTTGGGTCTTTGACTAATTGAGTAAGGTTATTATCAAAAAGTATGTTAATAAAATCTCTATAATGTGACTGAAGTTTGCAGTCTGGGGTTGGAGTAATATTTGACCAATCAAGTTTTGGCATGTTGAAGTCCCCGCCTACCCATACTGTTGCATTTGACTTGGTAGCCATGGATAGAGATTTATTGAACTCATCCAGGCTGTAGGGGTCATTTTCTTTGGGTTTGTAGTAAGAACCTACAAGCAGAGGTTTGGAACCTTGCATTTCTATTTTGACCCATAGATTTTCACAATCAGTTTGGAGGTTGGTAGCTTCTTGTGCTATAATGCAGTTTTTAACAGCAATAAATACTCCTCCCCCCAGCCTGCTTCTTCCTATCTCTTCTGTAGGGGGTGTAACCTAGGTCTGGGTGGAAAATTTCATTATCAAAATGTTTAGGTTTTAACCAAGACTCGGTTCCAATTATAATATCTGGGTTTGTTGATGTTACCATATTTTCATACTCTAATTTTTTGTCCACAATAGATCTGCAGTTTACAATCAGGATTTTTAAGGAACGTTTAATATTATTTTTTGTGCTATGTTTTGCTTTCTTGTTATTACTTTTACTTTTCGGCGTAGATGTAGAGACTGGATGCTCGCAATTTTCAAAGTTTGGATCGATAGAACTAGAAGTGTTGGTAAGATTACCGAATTTGTTTGGTGTGTGGAATGAGTCGAGGCTGCAGAGACTTGATGTTGTTATATTCATGTTATCACATGCAATGCACTTCCAGACCCCAACTCGAGAATCATTACCAAGTCTGTCATACATACTGTCAGATATGTTCTGGCAGTCTGCATGGTACCATATGAAGCAGAAGTCACACTCCACGCCCTTACAAGACCATGTTACTGGCTGCTCACAATTACCACTTGGAAATACAGTAGAGGTATTACCTACTACTTCTGTTATTAGGGTAGGTCCAGGGCCAGGGTTTGATTCGACATCAGTAGATTGTAATAATAAAAGGATACTGAGAAATAATGCCGACTTGTAGCTACATTTATGAAAGTTTTTGGGTCTAAGTAGCTGCTTGAGTTTAATAGTACAGCATGTGAGCAGGAGCTTGCTTTTCTGACACAGTGATTTCACCTCTCTGTGTGATTTACAGACATCATCAGCCTCCGAGTCTAGAGTTACGGAAGTTCCGTATCTCTAGCAAAACCCTAAGAGGAAAGGCTATAGAGTTACGGAAGTTTATAAAGGTATGTTACTTGTATATTGCTTTAATATATGCATGATAATGTATTGTAAACTTAAATATTTTACCACTATTCGTGAATAAACTGATCTGTTGTATGTACAGTGTTTTTTTTCAGTCTGAGGGGAAAGGTGGCGGGGCCCTTCAGGAGGGGAATTTTTAGTCATTTTGCCAGAAAAGGGGAATTTTTTAGAAAATGTATAAAATATACTGTTTAAAAATGTAATTAAGAACAAAAACTATCAAGCATGTTAATGACATCATTCTTTTGCTAAATATAAAGAGAAGACATAGGAATTTAACATAACAAAATTTTATATAAAAATACTGGTGTCAGGAATATAACTTAGCAGCATTGGTGTTAAAACACACGTGAATAATAAGTAAAACTGCTATTTTCAATTGAAAACATTGTATTAGTATCTTTTTTAATCTTTGGAACACCGTTTTCACTGAAAAAATAACAAAAATCGGGATCGCGAAAATAGGTGACAAACGAAAAATCGGCGATTTTCGGCCAACTATTTCACTTGTAAGGTATCAAATTATTGCAAGAAATGATTATGAAGCGTTTAAATTCATGAAAACATGTTTTTATAACATGTTTGACCATCTCTTGATTAAATAAATCAAAGATTTTTTTCAACATTTTTAGGGGAATTTTTTGTCAAAAATGGGGAAAAATATATATTGATTTTGGAGGGGAATGGGGCCGAAGTTCGGCCCCAAAAAGGCCCCAAAAAAAACACTGATGTACGACAATTTCACAGGTGCCATTTTGGTTATAATTTAATATGTTGCTAATATCGGAACTATCATTGTCATGTTGTATATTCTTGCACATATTTACGTGTTCTGTTTACAAAAAACGTTAATTAAACAATAGTAAGATAAAGAAAAGAAGAATATTAGAATTTTAAGAGTACGAAAAACGTAAACCAAAAAAAAAATTAAGATTAATTTTTAATTTAACAGCTGTACTTTCGATCTTTCCTTTTTGTCACGATTTGAGTGCCTTCTCGTGGTGTGGCTTAAATGTAGTCAGTAATTAAATACAAAAACAACACATTTTACTTAACTTCTATCATGCTTTGCACAACATGTGATATAATTGTCCAACTGCAATGGAACATGTGATATAATTGTCCAACTGCAATGGAACGCTCTTGAAAGTAAAGACGAAGATAACAACGATATTTCCGATATTTATGTATTACCAAAATGGCGGCTATGAAGTCCCTGCATTTGCCGACAGATCGGTTTATTCACTATTACAGGTGAAATATTTAAGTTTACAATACATTATCATGCATATTTAAAGCAACATACATATACCTTTATAAACTTCCGTAACTCTAGCCTTTCCTCTTAGGGTTTTGCTAGAGATAGGGAACTTCCGTAACTCTAGACCCGGTTCCTTAGACGGCGACCTTAGCGAACCGGAATCAGTTCTCTAGCCTATATCCGTCTATACACTAGCGAACCGGAATTGTTTTCCTGCATATATTACAGGTAATTGTGGTAAGAAAATAAATTATTAAATAAATTAATTGTGAAGTGAAAACTTTCATTTAAACAAGAAAAATGTGGGATTATCAGTTTATTTGCATTTGTTTTCAATGTGTCGACTGTCGAATTGATCTCCTTTGCCTTCCGCACTTCCGGCTTTAATATGATGCGGACAAATAAATAAACGTGTCGTTATCGGCACACCATGCGGGCATCGATACATCTATAGAAACAATGTTATTAGTTTATGGTATTGATTATTATGTCGAACAACTGTATAACAACTGTATAGCTACGGTGTGTAGATTTTTGTTCCGTAGTTACAATAGTACTATGAGATAATTCTTTGTCAGTTTGAGTCAGTGAATGAAAAAAATATATTTTAGGAAATAATTGAGATAATTTGTCAATTTGTTTGGGTAAAGAAAGTGAGTGATTTTTACTTCACCATTGCTTTGTGGATTTTCAGTTCTTCAGTGGTTGGTGGATAGTAATTGATGCTGCGGCTATGTACCCTGACCAGAATGATTTTAACCATGCCTGTCATACATGTGGAGCTGTCGGGACAATAGCATTTTTCTTGTGAGTTTTGTTCGCAAATTATTGTAACTGTTTGCAAACTACGTTGAAAGGAAAACAAACAGTAACTGAGTAAGCATGTTTGACAAATATTGTTCCAGGTCTGCTTGGGCATCTGTATATACTGATAAAGGCCCATTGAATTTATTTGTCTGATTTAAGTAAGCTCTGTCTGATGACAAATACAAGTTGTATGCATATAAGGTTATTTTCAGTTTTGATTATTGGATGGTTGTTCATCTGCATTTTTACATTTGTACAAGGACAGTAATGTACAATATATACATGTATTGGTTTTTGCACAGTGTGCTTCCATTTTTACATAGACACCGAATGATTTGACCGATTTTTGCTTAATACATGTAGTTGTTTAACTACCCATGTTAGAAAAAGAAGCTGCTATAATTACAACCTGTATATATTTTGATTTTAGAATAAATTCAGTGTCCAGTGGTCAGATTAGAGGAGATGCTTACAGTAATGGCTGTCTAGGCCAGAACGGTAGGTTATTTTATGTGATATGGTTTTAAGGTCCATCTCCCCTCTTTCAAGGGATAAAAATGATGAGATCTCCAGCATGTCTGACTCCCTTCATGCTGTTTAAAAATAGAATTTCAAGCCAAAAGTAGGAGAAATTTACCTGACTGGTAGTAAGCTATAAGTTACAGTATAAGTTAGTTTCTCCGGTGGTACCGAAAATTAGTTACTACTTGAAGGTAGTGGTAATTGCCAGACTTCTCTATTTGTGCATCACACCCGAAGCATTCTGGCAAATCCCACATGCTGAACCTATGGCAAAACAGCCCCTCATGCAGGTGGCAGAAGTGTAAATGACAACCCTACTCCTGCCACAAGGACTGCCCGCTTCGCATGTGAGAGTCAGGTGTCCAACCCACAGTCAAAACTATTTGTATGTGAGGCTTTCACCCTCAGGGGTAGCTTCCTGCATAATGCAACACAATAGTCTCGTTACGGTAGGGGGCACTAGACCCATACCCATCCAGCTTCAAATAGCAAACACTGTCATAACCAATCCTGGATTCCACAAGGTCAGCTAGCAAAGAGTTAATTTCGAGTTAAAAAAGTAGGTCACTCACGTGGCCAGTTCAGACCTAAATGTGTCAGTGACCTAGTCCTGACAAGGGCTTGTCTGAAAGTAGCTAAAAGAAGCCCTGAAGCCCGAGCACAAACACTATTAGAAAGGTCTTGCGAAGCTGCCACCATCCAGTGGCCGTGTTGGTCCCCCACCATCCAGCACACGTCACTGGCACGCGCAGATTCTGTAGTTTTTTTGTCGCTACGGTGGTGTCTTCTCTTCATTGCACGATAACAAACGGCTCTTGTCAGGGTCACCCCCTTGTCATTAGCCGGAGCCCTGACAGCTACAAGAACGAAGTGAAGTATCTGTTGTGACCCAGTGCCTGCTCTGCGACGTGCACGTCATGAGGGGCTCAAGGCAGCAAAATGGTAGGTATACCATACACCCAAGTTTTACTAAACCTGTGAACAAATATCACTTAAGTTGTCTTTAATTACAGATGGTCTGTATACACAGGTGTTTCAACTATAGATACACTATACACCTTTTTCTCCCTGGTGGTCTTTATTTGCAGGGTGACCCTACAAATGTATCCACAAGATCTGTAGTACCATCACTTTTTCAGTTGTGTTTATACGATATAATGTAGTTTCTAGTGCAAGGTAGATTGGATTGTCAGACACTAAAACTTCTGAGAATTATTCCAGCATCACTTTTGTGTATGCATGTAAATTTGCCGGTATAAAATTATATGGATCGTTTTGTTTGTTTGCAGGAGCACGTGTGTGGCTATTTTTGGGCTTCCTGCTGGGATTTGGCGCTCTCATTGCCTCTTCATGGATTCTGTTCGGTGTATACGTTGTTCCAGGTTTGAGCCATTTAATTTTTTCCATGTACAATGTATATACTTGATAGTTAAGTGTACATACTTTTCGCATGTTTAAACTCCTCCACCCATCTGACTTTTTGGACGCTTCTTATGGATAATAGGAGTCTGGTACTGGTCTTTCCCCTGGGATGATTGCTTCGTTTTGCAGACATCTAAAGTTCAGTGGATTATCTAAGGGGTAAGGTGTCATGGTTTGAAGTAAGTACAATGGCTTGCTAGGTGCAAGTCCCATTTTGATGATCATTATGAAATTCAAGTCTAAGGCAGGGTTTGTGTTCAGATGCATCGGTTAAGAGAACTTAGTTGTAGATGCAAAAAAAACGTTCTGATAATGCCTTCTGAATATTATCAAATAGTAATGAAAATACTTATACTTACTGTAATGACATCATCTAACCACTTACAGGTGACAAACCAGAGTGGCCAGGCATTGCAACTTTTCTCCAGAATGCTCTGATATTTTTCAGGTAAAGTAAATCACAGCGAGTTTTAGCAACATGTTTTCCTGTGCTAGCATGAACCCCACCTTCTAGTTTTGATGTGCCTTGCATTGTTGTGATGTAAAATAAGTGAATATATGCTAGTTTGTAGATTCGTATTACAATACATGTGTATGTGTTATTTTATATTTATTATTCATTATTATTAAGTTTATCACTCTTATAAATCTCATAAGTATTAAAAGTATTATCATCATTATCATTATTATCATCATTATCATCATTATCATTATTATTAATATTATTACTGCAGTGAAGTTTGGGTATAAAAGTGGTCTTTATTAACGAATCAGTCTTATAAGCGAGACCTTTTTGCTATGAAATTGAGCACTTGATTCTGAAATACCTGGTCTTAATATCTAGGGGGGCTTAATATTGGGTGGTCTTAATAGCGGAATTTTTATTACTATAATTATTAGAATCACCTTTTAGTGTATGAATTTTTATTATTTTAACTTTTTTATTGTATGGATATAATCACGTTTATATTATATCTTCTAGAATTGGTATAAATCTAAAGCTTTGTGTGCATGGCTTACATGAGCTTAATCTCTCTTTGTTTGTCTGTCTCTCTGTCTTTCTCTATCTCTTACTGTGTTTAGTAATCTCTTCATATCTCTCAATTATTTATTTGCAAAGTCAGCAGTAAATATTTGCACATTTTCCCCCCCAAAACACACCATCAGCGCACTGCAGTACTGTTTTGATTTTGTTTCCTTTTATAGCTATTTAGTTTACTACTGTTTGGTTTGACCTGCTCAAAGTGAAAACTTCTTTTGCATCTTTTTTTTCAGTTTGATGAGGTTGATTTTGTAATTTCCATCATTGCCTGATAAAAATTCCTAAAGATGCTTTAGACACAACAATAATGAAATAAAGGTTGTGGGGGTATTTCTAATAAAGTTATGATCAAATTTTTTATTGAAACTATAGATTGTGGCATAAACAACGTCACACCAGTTTTCAAGAGATTGCAAATAAATCAACTGTAGATTTGCAAGACGTATGTTTTATACAAATTCATCAAAAATTCTGTTTTTCTTGACCTTTTTGTTGCAGATTTGCCTTTAGTGTTTAGATTTTTCTAATACATTATTGCATTAACATAAAAATAATCACAAATGTATGTCCCTGAACTCCAAGTATGGCATTTTTCTTTGATGTTGAGAGTACTTGTCAGCTTCAGTGACTGTTCTACATACATCAGTGTAATGCATAGCTTCTGTAGGAAACAGGTTAGACAGGCAGTCCTTTGAAAAGAATTTAAGGAAATAAATCTATCATGATATGTTTGCATGTCACTGTGCAGTCATTGCATTTTTTTCCCTTGAGCACACCCATAGTACCCCAAATCCAAAGGCAATGTCGTATTTCAAAGCATATAAGTATTGAATTTTATGATTTCATTTTGCATTTTAAAATCTTTTTAACGTTTACTAAACATATAAAATACATGTATTTATTTAAATGAAATTGGTTTATAATTTATCTATCAGTTAAATTAACGTATACACCTTTTATAAACTAGAATTTTAATCTTTTGAGAAACTTTCCATTAAAACTCAAATTTGCAGTTTCGTTAAGGCTATTGATTTATGTTATGTTGAGAAAGAATATCTGCTGCTGATTTGTTACTTGAGTGTTTTATAAAAACCTATACATATATTCATGGTGTATGTAAACTATGTTATCTAACATTCATCTATTGTTTTCTTCTTTTCATCATTTTTAGACTTTTCCGTATATTTAGAGATAAGATTGCTGCAAGTCTCAGTGCTTAATTATACCTTAATTGTATAGTCAAAAAGATTGACAATCATTTGTTAACTCCCCTGAGCAAGATGTGATCAGGGTGAACTGTGATCACATATCCATCATTTGAACGTCTGTCATATTACCTTGCAGACAGCCTGCAGGCCACGTTTTAAACCTTTTCATCATGAAAACTAGTCGGATTGTTTGGCTTGATGATCTTTCAGTCAGTGTCATGTAAAACACACTATTGACGCAAGTAAACTGAAAGGTGCAAAAAGTAAAAATCAGGATTGGAACTGTTACCATACAGTGACAACAGTTAGTGATGCAAAGTGACAATGTCCGAGATCCCTCGGCTACTGTCCAGACTCATTTCTGTGCATTCGTGAGCTTTGTTTTCTTCTAACATTTAATATACTAGAAGCAAAAACAATCCATTCAATGCTTGACAGTTTCCCAAACCTTAGTTTCCCTCACAATTTTTCATTTTGACCAGTAAGACAATTTCTACAAAGTTAAAAGTGAACTTTGAAATTGGCAACATATATTCAGGTCAAATCAGCCTCTGGTCTCTAGTTTATTCAAGAAAGATCTGGTCTGACAAAATAAATCTCGAAAGATAAAGCCCTGGAAAATATCGTTGGTGAGCCAATTTATGATGCACGGTAAGGAAATGAGCCAGACTTGCAGTGATCTTTTATCTTGTGTGTGTGTTTTGCAGTGCGATGGTGTTTAAGTTCGGCCGAGCAGAGGACCTGTGGGAATAACATCCCTCTACTAACAGCTAGTTTATCGCTCTACATAGTCAGTACTCTCTTCTGCATATAGCTCTTGTAGCTAGATTACCTCTGTGCAACTTACATAGGTGATCTTTGACTCTTAATCCTGCTCGTTGCGAATGATTCTACATTTGCATCTAGACTTCTAGTGTAGATCATGTTTAGCCAGCATATTCTTGCAGTCATATCATGATCTGCACTGTCTGCTATTCAGTCTGTCTTTCTCTTAGCACCCTTTTGTAGAATTAATGGTACTGCCCCAAAAAAGAATGGACAGGTCTTTGTAAGAAATTCAGTGGGGTAAGACTCTAAAATGTGAACATGTTTTATCAAAGCATGGTTATTATTAATTCACCAGTGTTGAAGTTTGTACAGAGGTAAACTGTTTGATTTTGTATTTTTGTGAAATTGAAATGACTTTACATACAGATAAACCTGTAAAAATTATCCACATTTCTTTAGCAGCTTTAGTTAGATAATTCTGACAGCCACCTTTTAGAATACAATTCACCAGTATGAAACAGTGGCCTGCCTTCAGTGGCCACTTTTGTTCCATTCCAAAGGCTGGCTGCTTGACACAGGTTTAGCTGTATTCTCGGCTACGCACATCCGGGTACTGGTAAAATTTAATTTTAATCGGGAAAGGTGTTTCCTCAGCGTTTTCATCTTTGGTGTCTATGCATCTTTTACTTTTAAAAGTACAAAATCGAAAGAGAATAAAAGGAGGCGATTGTGTACCATTATATTTTATATGGTTATTTTGCTGTTTGTTTCTTTTTAAATAATCTTAAACTTGCATAGAGTTTTCACCTTTATCTAAATAAGAAAATGAATGTGATCTAATGATCTGATTGGTTACTGGCAAGTATGACGTCATGGCAAAGCTGAGAATAGTAAAAGTTTGGATGCATGCCTTTCATATATACATGTATATAGAAAATAAAATAATATTATGCAGCAGTGAGCTTCATGTGCCCTTGACAAATTTTATTCACTTTGTCATCAAAATCACGAAGAAATTAAATAAATCATCATGTTTCAATCATTTAGTCAAACTAAAGCTTTGTTTGTAGAAAATGACACAAGTTGACAAAAAGACAACTCGATACCGCCTCGATACTTTCGGGTTAGAAATACTGAGCTATTCCACTGCGTAAGCGCCAATTCTCTACCCAAGTAGCATAATAAAAAATGCTCATATAGTCTGAGTTCTAAACAGTTGCCTCCCTTAATGATGAATACCAAATCTTGGTGTATAAATTTGATTGTTTTATATATGCTATTTGTTTGTAAACTTATATTGCCTTTATAAAGCTGATGCCCATATGGGCCTAGCTCTGAATAAAATTGAATTGAATTGTAAGGAAGTTACCTCTTTTGTTGATAAGATACCTTGTCTTTAAGTATCAGAAGTTACCTCCCTTCATGATAAAATGTCAGATTGATAAGTTAACAATAACTCCACACATTTTTATTTAATCAGTAATTAGTGTTTATCTTTGCTGAAGATTCTCAATTTTTGTTTGATATATTATATTTATGCCTGTTTGTTGCAGTTCACTGATATTCAAGTTTGGAAGGACAGAAGACTTATGGCAGTAGCTGATGCAATTTGGATATTATCAGTGTCATGTTGTATCATGTTTTCATCCGTGTTATGTAGTATCATGCTACCATCATCATTATCGGCAAAACTGCAGTTGGATCTGAGAAAGTCTGTGATTCAGTCTGCAGGCCTGCTATTTTACAGACTTTGAGATTTGTAAATTTTCCGTGCATGTTTTTTTTTTAAAAAGCTAGTTTCAGGTTTTGAAATTGGCAATTTAGGTGTGAAAATACTTTCCTAATAGCAAGAGGTTTCCTGATTTTTTATACTTTTAAAGATCTTTCCATTCTTTGGATACAATTTTAGTGAGTACATAAAATTTTGCACTGTGTTTGTAAGACTGCCATTTTGCAAAACAAACCTTATCATAGACGAACAATGTTAAGTGAACTGTTTTTACACTCGTAAGCTTACTGGGACAAAATGGTGAGAGCCGAGAACAACGCGTAAATCAAGCAGCATTTGCTTTTGTGAAGCTGTAAGTTATGTCATAATGAATGAGTATACATCATTACATGTTTGTTTTACATGTAACAGAGTTTGTTTTTCAATTGAAGCTGAAATTGAGTCTATTTATTTCATAAAGATCATCTCAAATTGAATGTATTGTGTTTTTTTATGTGAGCTGTATTTCACGAGTATTTACCTGGCACTCTTTATTTGTCACCAATAACTTCCTACTTGATTATGCTATTCATGAATGTGTTATGACATAAACGTAGAAATTAAAAAGTACCGTATCGGGCTGTTTACATATGGACACTGAAAGTTGATTTATGCCTATATACAGAATATCTAGGAGTGCGAAGTAAATACTTTCACTTTTGCATAGTAAATTATACATTAAAGAGCCAAAAATTTGAAGTGTTTAAAAAACATTTCTTTGAAACTATACTATTTATGTATTAAGATATATGTTTTTAAAGGATGTGTTCTGTTTACTTTTCTAAAAGTAGAGTTTCTTGAGTGCTAAAAAAAAGTGTGAACAGTGCTACTGACAGATTAACAGGTGTTATTTCTCTATGTGTATTCTTAAGGGAAATTTTTTTGATTGTTTGGTTACAGCGTATGTGTATAACCTGTTATAGAGACAAGGCCAAAAGAAAAATACATTGTATGTATCTATACAGTTCCCAAATGAACTTACTGTGTTACTGCCAACTTAAAACATTTTTGTACGTAAATGATCAAAAAAACAATTTTCAAGTATTTTTAGAAGAAACAATGGGGGGAAAAACCCACTAATTTTGAAAAGCATGCATATCTTTTTTTCCTGAAAAAATGCGAACATTGTATATAGAGCTGATTTGTATAGTTTTGGACAACAGGGTATAAGGACATCCTGTTTAAATTGCAGTTACATATACATGTGTGTTGTCAACAAATTTATTTTGCTTGATAGTTTAATTTAGGTTTAACTTAATTATTTTACATCAATGATAGACTAAAGTTCTTGCAACTAATATTTATTATTTTCACTGACTGCTTCCTGGATTTTTTTTTATGTTAATTTATTTTAGCTCGATTGAGCCCCACTGGGGCTCGAACCCACAACCTTGGGGTTGAGCTTCTTGGATTTATCACCAGTACTGACACTGAAAGAAGGAAACTGCTAGTCTTGGTCAAATTTTGCAAACAAGGATTTGAATCTACAACTGTAAAGAAGTGGACTTATATGTACATACTGCTTGATATCAATTTAAATAAACATTTTGTTTAAATTGCATTTGTTAGGGTGACAAGTTAGCTGATTGTAAGGCTTATGAAGTAAATTTACTTTTTGAGATAAAGTGTCCTGTGAACGTATTTAGAATTGAAGAAAATTACCAGAATTTCTCATATCAGTATATTGTCTAGTTTTAGAGATGTCAACTAATTAGTCCAGCCATGTTCAAGCATTTTGATATTATTAAAGTTATTGAATGATGTTAAGAATACTTGGTTTTGCCTGGTTAGTGTCAGATTGTATCTGAGGAAATGTACCTATAAACAGGTGGTTTAAATTACTGAAAGCAGTATGTAATTTCTTTAATTTTAATGTTATTTATTTGTGATAATCTATAGCTTAAATATTGTTTAGCCCAATTTAAAGGCCAATGATCACTTTGGATGTTACGATTACTCCTAGAATTTACATTGCTAAAAATAGATTTCTTTATTGCAATGGTGAAAATTGACTGTTATTTGTACAAAACAAATATTCCTAGCAGAATTTCTAACATGAATACAAAAGAAAGGCATACATCAGGATTGGTTTAGATTAAATATGGTAGATCGTTATTTTATTATTTAATCAGTAAATTCATAGCGATCCAGGGGCTTTAAAGTACAGCAAACTTCATCATATATAGTAGCAATTATATACATTTCATTATCTTGGTGAATTATTATGACGTAGTTAAAATTGTTTTATATCTCTTACATCAATTCATATGTTGTTGATATTGTTTTCCTTTTTATTAGAAAATAAAACTATGAAAAAAATAGATAAAAATTTATAGCTTGATATAGAAAATTGGGATTTTATCTATTGATTGTGGGTGGCAATTGATATGGTCTTTGTACCCGGTGCAGATCATGATTAACCTACTCATTTGTGCAGTCTGATCATGATCTGCACTGTTTGCTGCTCAGTCAATAAATTTTCACTGATCACCCCTTCAAGTAATCAATGGTAGAGTCCAAAATAAAAGGTGGACAAGTCCATTTTAGAAATTTAGTAGGGGAAGGGTTAAGTTGTTAATTTAAATATTGTAGTTTCTCTTGAAACCAAAGTTGGTAAAATAGCAACATCAGTAATGAGAGATTCTAGAAAATATTTATTACAATGTGTAAGCACTGCCTTTATATTTTGATAACAACATTGAAAATATGGATGTACATACAATAACATGGGTTGAGTCACAGTGGCACAGTGGTGGCGCGTTCGTCTCAAGATTGGAGGGTCTGAGGTTCAATCCCCTTGCAGTGCCATGGTGGAAGTGTTCTTGGGTAAAACACAGATATTTCCACATTGCCTCTCTCTGTGTTTGAGGTTGATTCCATCCGGAGTGAGTCTCAAGAGTGATTAATTGCATAAAATTGTAAGAGCTTGTTTTGCAATCGAGAATAAATAAATTAGTATAAATTAAGAAATGTTAACAGTTTCAATTAAGAATATAATGTCATTTGGTTGAAAAAGACTCAACTTTATAATATATAGGACATACAGGGGTACAACAATATGGTAGCGGTTAGGTTAAGGTGTCTGCTGCTCATCCCAGAGATTGCGGGTTAGAGACCCACTGGGGTCACGACCGTACCTCCTCATATGACATCAGTACTGGTTTTTCCAGGAAGCGGACTCGAGAGTGACACTATAAGCTACAAGCTTTCTTCACAATCGAGCTAAAATAAATTAGTATAAACTAAACTAATAATATGGTAACCAGTATGTGTTGAAACCTCTGTGGACACTATATGCTAAGTCTATAAACGGTATGTCAAGCACAGTTTTCGTTTATGAAAAGGGCACATGTAAGCAGCTAGACAAGGGTGCACAAGTAAATGAACTCGTAGAACAGGTGGTTACTTCATAAAGGTGTAATTTTCATAGAATGATTTAAGGCAAGTGGGTCCTTGAATAAGGTGACCACTGATATGGGTTCCACTATACAGTAAACCCTGTCTTAAGCAGACAGCTAAATGTTAGTGGTCACCTAAGTTAATCAGCCACCTGCCTTATGCAGACATACTTATATATCCCAGTTGGCAAATTTTATATTAAAAGACCTTATTACACAGCTTCCTGCTTTTAGTTGCTGTTTTTGAAGCATTCAGGTAATGGCTGCCTAGGACAAGTTTGACTATATAAATGACCTTACAATACCTTTAGATTTTCGTTCAAATGAGCTGCGCATGTTCCCTGTCTGACTCGGGAATTACAGAAAAGCAAAAGATAGTGAAAAAAATAATGATGAATTATTGGCTGTATAGAGCATTGGGTTCCATGATGTACATTATTGTCAAATATAGTATACACTATTGTATGACGCTTTTCCAGTATGTTCATTGTCAGGATTTTACTGAAACATGGTGTACACACTGTCACATGTTACTTCTTTGGTGTACATATTGCACGTTTTACTATTCCAGGGTGCACATATTCTCACAGTTTACTAGATTCCATTGTCACGTTTTAGGGTGTACACGCTGTCACATTTTACTCTTCCAAGGTGTAGCTACTGGCACAGTCTACTATTCCAAAGTGCACTTGTCATATTTCACTACTCTGTGGTGTACATATGTTCCTGTTTTACCGTTTTATGGTGTACATACTGTCACAGTCTACTATTCCAAGGTGTACTTGTCACATTTTGCTACTCTGTGGTGTACATATTCTCACGTTTTTCCGTTTATGGTGTACATTTGTCACATTTTACTATTCCAAGGTGCACATGTACTATGTTGCAGCCTGTTCTGTGTAATGTTGGGTCCATTACAACAACCGAGACCGACACACGAACTTCCAGGGATGCTACTCGAGGTACTGTAGATATTTGCACACTGTTCAAATCCCACCGGGTGATAAGTGTTAAAATTGTTTGAGATTCCATAATAGTGTCTGTAAGGGTGAAGAGGGATGGCCGGCCGACGGCGCACTAATGGACCGCCTCCCTGGGTCCGATACACATCGTCTAGCATCATTTTTAAGTCCTCAACAGACCGTGTCAACATTTGAATATAATTCCTGGCCAATGTTAAAGTCGCGATTTTCGAGATTTTACGCATAGAAGGGCCGTTGGCACATGGCATAACTTCTCGTAAACTTTCCATAGCTTCGTTTAAATCATGCATCCGTTTTCTTTCTCGCATGTTGATTTTCGCCCGTTGTTCTGTAGACTCTTCGCTGCTTTCGTTCTTCTCGCAGTTTATTTCATCTGTATTTTTCTGTCCGTCAGTTTTTCTTGTATCGAAGATTTCCATTGAAACCCTTTTACTAATATTGTCCATTGCAGAGTTTGGGTGAATTCTTCTGTGTTTTTTGTTAAGTTTTGAATTGGCGCAATCTGCTGCTTTATATAACTTCGGTGAAACGGGCGAGTCCCAAACGGATTCGCCGTCGTCTATGATGTCACAAGGCGTAACATCTTCATTAGGTATTCTTTGTTGAATCATTCCAGCTTTCACAGGTTTGGTTGTTTCTTGTATTTCAGTTTGCATAGTACAAAGTCTTTGACTCTACCTTATAGTAACTCAGATGCCGGATATACATGTATCCAGTACAACTGTCGTCTGCACTTTGCCGCGCGCTTCTCTGTTGTGGAACATAATTTGCATGTTGGCGCAACATCGCAGCTTCCACAGACGTCTTGAGTACTAAATCCACACCCCAGGGTGGTGATGTGCGCCGTATTCTGAAAGGTGGCCGAGTCGAGGATAAAAATCACTAATTAACGCTCGCGACATCACTTCATGACAATAGCATGTCCACTAATTAAACATCTGAATGAAAATATGTTTACAAGATCTGCAAATTGTGAACAGATTTGCCGCTGTGAAAGTGTCAAAGTCAGTTTAGTGCGATAGTAGCATCCCAATTAAAGTCATTGTCAAGTGGTTTCGACGGTAATGTGTCCATGAAGAAGCGTCGAGTACCCGAAAATCAGTCATTCTTGAAATATTGCGCGTTTAAGCACGTGTTTAGCTGTCAAATATGTTACATTTGATTGGTAAAAAGAGATGCATTTGTTTCTCTTTTTTGACCAGTGCAATGTGAAACTTGTCAAATTAGACAAACGGTGATTCTGGGTATGTTCCTTTGACACCCATTTAGCCTGTTAACCACATACTGTCTTTTGTGAGTTTGTGAAGTTATTTAATTCGGCGTTGTCTACTTTTTTGTGAAGTTCTGACGTCTTGGCCGTACTAAATCTAAAATGCATGTATATAAAACGTTCCTTAGTCTTTTTGGATCACTGCGGAATTTTTGCAGAACAAGATGCCATATTCGTGTAAAATTTGTAAACATATTGCGGAATTTTTACAAAAAAGATCATGACTGTATTTCAGTAAAATAATTGTAAAAGAATAACAAAAACATTTGCACTGTGCTCTCTGATAGCCATTGATTTAAATCATTTCAAGATATTAGCATCCACGTGTAAGTCTTGTACAGATTTTTTATTTAAATATGTACGTACATGTCGGGCAATCATGTACGCACGAGAAAATGTATAAAATCATCTTCCCGCAAGTGCTAAAAAAAATTGCTCAACTATTCCCCCCTCAGTGCAATTAATTTCGGACAGACGAATGTTGCATTGTTGCATTATTTCTGGCAGAACATCACCCTACGAAACTTGGCGCGATCATCAATATGTTTAGAAAAGAAGCGTCTGGAGTGACCTGTCCGAAAAACGGACTCCTCTTTGTGGAAAAGATCGCTAATGGAGCTAGCTAATTTTACATGCGATTAAACTGTATTTAATTTGAACCCCATAAGGCAGTGCATTAGGGCCAATTTACTACAGAATGAAGATGTTTCGCTAAGCCGTAGGTGATATTTAAAATGGCCGGGGCCAACCGAGGTGAGCCATTGATTGGCAGGCGTAAACTTTACAAGAGGATTGAGGCTAATATATTAACAATTAAGCGGCTAAGCCAAGTTACTTGATATCCCCGTGTGACGATGACTAACGAATCTTTTTTAAATCATATGATTTAAAATCAATATTTACACGGTATTTATGTCAAGGTTGGTGCCTTATGTGTCAGTTTAAAGTGAAAACATATATCGAGGATATTTTATGGAAGCCTTGGAGGGCCACTTTTGAGTTTCGACTTACGGGTGTTTTTGACTTTTAAGTTATGACTTTCAACTTTTGACTTTTGACTTATGACGCTACTTCAGACACTTTAAGTGGAATGGTACTGCATAAAAAGCATAATGATCTGCTGTGACAATATAAACTGGGATTCGAACCTGTATTAAGGTTTTAAAATGATGTTTGTGCGTAGCACTGTAAACTTGATTGCTGAAATAAAGAACTAAGTTACTTTTGTCTTTGTCATTTATTTTAGTATCAATGAGCCGGACGGCGCGTCAGGAGGCGACCTTGGGAGCCCCGCAGTGAGCGGCGACGCAACTCTCGGCTCGGGAGGCCTTGTGGGTGTCCTCTTTCTTTAATAATAATAATAATAATAATAATAAAATCTCTTTATTTAAAGAAGCTAGCTCATTAAGCATAATGTACATAAAGCAACATATTTCTTATCTACCGTGAGACCTTCTTCTAACAAGATAATATACAATTGAGAATTTTCTTTAAGCGGGGGTTGGGGACTTGCCCCCAGGGTCAAGCCAACTATGAAGGAACTGTAAAAAAAAGTTGAATTTTTTTGTTGCTATGGTAACATTTTAAAAAATTACTTTTATGTTTTTATGTATCTATATGTTAATATCACAAGGTATACCGAAGGAAATAAAGTGCTGTAATAGTATAAGTATATTGTTATATTGTTGGGTCCTCAGTAGCAGGTTCCTAGTATTACCTGAACCGACGCTGGAGGTCCTCAGTGAGGACCGTGTATAGGGTTAGGGTTAGGGTTAGGATTAGGGTTTCTTTTTTCATAAGTGATAAGTAATAAGTCAAAAGTCAAAAGTGATAAGTAATAAGTAATAAGTCAAAAGTCAAAAGTAATAAGTCAAAAGTCAAAAGTAATAAGTCAAAAGTCAAAAGTAATAAGTCAAAAGTCAAAACAAAAAGCGTGTTAAAACACGTTTTATTTTGTTACTATGACACAAATGATGTAACTTTTATATATATAAATGATTTTATTAAAATCTTTTAAAAGAAATTGTATTTATTGAGTGTTGACGTGTTTATATTGTTTTAATAAAAACGCCAAAGAGGCAATACAGTAGTTCTAGTCATAAGTCAAAAGTACGGCGTACAAAAGTCATAAGTCAAAAGTAAAAAAACACCCGCAAGTCGAAACTCAAAAGTGGCCCTCTAAGGCTTCCATAATATTTTGAATTTCCTCCATTCAATTCTTTTTCTTTCTGTCTTTCTTTCTGTCTTTCTTTCTGTCTGTCTTTCTTTCTTTCTTTCTTTCTCCAGAGCACTATATGTCCCTCTTTGATAGGTATTTGCTAGTTTTTGTGGTGTATTTTTGTTAGATATATGCGTTCGCTGTCGCAGAGTTCTTTAGTTCTAAATCAGTGCAATGCATATAAACCACGCTTTTCTTGCAAGAAATTCAAATTTTCTCATGTAACAGTTCTGTACAAGCTAAATGGCCGGATGGGGGAGGGGGAATTGAACCCACGGCCTTTAATTGACGGCTTGGTGCTACATATACCGCCTGAAAGACTGCATAATGAATTTACTTTATGCGTCACGTGCAGTTTAATGATAATGAAGAGGCATACTGTTGTGCCTTTATTATGGTCATATATGTGTTGCGTATATACATGTACCTAAAATACCACTATCGGACCACTGTTTTGTATCATAACACCACATGCTTACAAAATATCAGATACTTTTGAGTAATTTATTTTGCAACATATCTTTTTCTGTTATGAATATTAATTTTTACTGTGATGAATATTAATTAGTGTGATCATCGGTTAGTGAGTCATACAAGGATATGATCACGTTCACGGAACGGTAGACTCCTGTATACCTAGTTATGTTACCTGAGAGAATAGGTACAATCGCTGTGTACATTTGAAAACGAGGTTATCTCGTGACCAGTAACGATCATATGATCCTACGTCTTGTTTATATTTAGTATTGATATTTTAAGTTTGCGATTCATATAGCCATTTAAATTCAAAATTTAGCAGTTTTTCGTTCATAAGCAGGATTTTAAACGGTGAAGTAGCAACATTTAAGTTAATTTTACGCGTTTAAAATGTCGAAAGAACAAGAGGCTTATCAGCAACGTACAGTCGGACAGGACCAACCAGTCTCGAACCCGCAACCACAGCCTGGGTGTCAGACTCTTGGGGCGGATCAGTTAGGCTCCTACCCTCAGCGGACTTCTGCTGTACCAGGCTACACGTACAACACAGCGGTACCCGGGCCAGTCATTAACACCGTGTATCAACAACAAGGTCATCATGTCTTTACAAGACAGAGTAAAAAATCTGTTGTGGAAGCGTATTTACTATGGTTGATTCTTGGATTGGTGGGAGGTCATCACTTCTATCTGAGGGTAAGTCTTTAGTATCATTTTTCATTTCTTGGTCGTCGTTAAGATTGTTTGTTGCCCCGCCTGGCCGTAGGATTTCTCCCCTGGTGAACTTGCCAAGACTCCAATTTTCACTTCTTACCACTAATAAAAGAAAATATTTTCATTATGATCATGATTAAAATTATTATTTCATCATCACCATCATCATCATCATCATCATCATCATCATCATCATTTTAATAAATTTAAAATTGGAATTTGGCGATTCGGACTTGTGACCCTTCATTTCATGTAACAGACACTCGTTAACTAGTATACATGTACATGTAACATCGTATATTAGTCCTCAACCGTACTTGTTCTATACAAAAATGTTTTCTGTCCACTTTCCCGCCGATATATCTATTTAGAATTTTTAAAAAGAGCAATTGTTACATTTGTAAAAACTTGAAAATAAATTTATTAAAAAATTTTATTTCGAATTTTCAGAGACCATACTTTGGCGTATTGTATATATTTACATTCGGTCTAGCGGGCTGTGGCTATTTGATAGACATGTTTAGAATGGCCTATCTGGTATCCCAAGCCAATAAAAGATTGGAAGATTCAAGTCTAAACAAAAAGAAGAATATCAGTGATGCTTACACTCTGTGGTTTCCATTTGGGCTCTTGGGTAAGTAACTTGATAAGTCGAACTTCGTTTAAGTCGAATTCATATGTCGAATTCATTAGTCAGTACTTCAAGGTTTGTCATCATAATGTGGTTCCCACTCGGTAAGTAAATGTGTGTGTAAAATTTGATATATCGACTTTTGTTAAGTCGAACTCTTAAACTCAGTATTCAAGTCTGCCATCAGAATGGGGTTCTCATTTGGACTGTAAGGTAAGTAAGATTTTGAATAAAACTTGTTATGTCACATTTTTTTTGTAAGTCGAACACTTGGGCTTTTTGTTAAGTACATGTGTTTGCAAAACTTGATATGTCGAATTCGTCTAAGTCGATGCTTTCTGCTTGATATCCAGGTTTGTCACCATAAAATGGCTTTCATAAGGCTTTAGGTAATAAAACTTTCTATATGTCGAATATTGTTTAAGCCGAGCTCGGTTTTCATGTAGAATTGCAATCATTCTTTGATTTCCGTTTGGGAGTTTAGGGACTTTTGTTGAACTCGGACATTAACAATCTATTGCAGATATAATCTGTTTAAATTTGATGCAATATTTACGAAACACTTCTCATTAGTTTTTTATGTTTTTTTTGTATGGGTGGGGGGGGGGGGGACTTTTTGTTGGTTTTTGTTAGCCAAACAACTAAATTGCATGTTACGTTAACCCTTAATAAAGGTTTTCTATTTCAATTTCAAGTCATTGCATCGGTTCTTTGCTTGCATTTTACCACGGTATGCTATAACTTCCTGATTTATTAAAAAAAATATTTTATCTTTAGGTTTCCATCATTTTTACCTCAATAGACCAGGATTTGGTGTGTTGTACCTGTTTACGTTTGGATTGTTTGGGATTGGCTGGTTGGTAGACCTGTTTCGAATGCCGTCCCTTGTTAAAGAAGCCAATGAGGATCCCGGAACTTTACAGGCACGTATACAACATAGTATTTTCTTAGTTTAAAGTCCCATTAGCACTGGGTATGTAGCTCCTATATTACCAAGAAATATATCTTACCGGCGATCCATTCTTTATGTATGTCGTTTTTGGGACGGTTGTCGAAAGACATCCGTTCCAGAGCGAACAAACTCACACACAAACAAATTTATAAACGGATTTTTGACGTTACTTCGTTCCTAATAACACAGGCAACTCCACTGAAAGAAATAGTTCGAAGCGGAGTAATATCTACAGTATACTTTTTTAAATTTAACGCAGTATTTTTCGTTAAACGCACATCTCACAACGCTTTTTTTCGAAGAATCGAATAAATATGAAAGTATGTATAAGATAAGATAAGAAGAAAGAAAAGTTAAGGACTTGGCATTTATACAGAACAATGACATGGTGATTAATGAGCATAAACATTAGCACCCGGCCCAGTGGGCCTATAAGTCACCTTAGAACTCATATAATCATATTAAAGTACGTATGTACGTATACATACATACAGTTCTTTCATTTTTCTATTCTTAAATTTATTTATCTATACACACAATGTATACGTTTCTAAAGCGCTAAGTTACTAGGACTTTTAGTACATGCATGTATCTGGAATCATCCCTTCATATTAGGCCAAAACAATGTGTGTGTGCCGACCGTAACTTTTTCTGCCGGTCTCAAACTTATTTTTTTTGTTGATTTTTAATTATTTTAGAGCAAATACACCCCCCCCGCCCTAAACTTTTTGGCAAAGAGATCGGAAAGACATTTTTTGGTGTTAAACCTTATGCAAAACTTGATTTAGACAGACGGTATAGTCCCAGTTTATAGTAATATCAAAATCTCAGCTTTTCTGCTCGGCTATGACATTGTAATTAATTTTTCATTATTATGATTATTAACCACTCAGTGATGACGTCACATTTTCTCTGAATATTCTTTCGTAAAGAATAGCTGAGTTTGGTACTGCTTACATTTTCAGTCAGTAATAAGGTCACCCGATCGGAGCCGTGAGAGATTCCCGTGCACTGCATATTATTGCGGGCCGCAGCAGCGGTCCGCTGTATTTAATACGTGGTTGGAAAATGTAACGTGCGAGTGAAGTAATGTATAGTTTTTTGAACAAAATGTTATGAAAATCGCCTAGGAAGTTACGATAAAGATTGCGTTAAACCATTGTTCATTGTGTAGCATTAAAATTGTCAAACAATTGATATTTCTATCTTTTATCTATGTAAAACGTCAAATTATTTTATATGCTTATGTAAGGTCTAATAATTGTCAAACAATTGATATTTCTATCTTTTATCTATGTAAAACGTCAAATTATTTTATATGCTTATGTAAGGTCTAATAAGTAGTGAAAAGTTTTTATTGTTCGGCCAGTATAAAAACCGATATCGGTCAAATATGCCCGGGTATCTTACGGTATCGGGTAAAGTGGGTCCATTACGTTACTACTGGAGCAATAATAGTATATATTCGTCCCAGGTTACTATGACTCGATTTTTATACTTAAAAATTAACAATCACACTTCATTTGCTTTTGAATGGTAGATCCATTGTACAGTCACTGACAGTCTATTTAAATCAGACATGTCATGTAAGAGCAATAAAGTGAAAGGTAGCCAAAGTTTACGAACTGGTCGGGATGCACTTTCTATATTTATCAGACTGGTTTTCATTTCGTGTTATTAGACTGGAAAATATTATAATATTGCTGCGTTAACTTTGTTTTAATTAAAGCTGAATGAAAATAGAGCTCGTATATACAATCTAATGAAGGGGAAAAAACCCGGAAAAAAGCATAAAAGACTATTTAAAGCTTTTTTCATGAATATGGTTTTGTTTCTTATTAAATCATAAAGATACACTGGAAATGAGAAATAGTTACTAAAGTAAAGCACAAACAAGATAGTCAAGATTTGTTTTACACGAACCTAGAATATAAATCAATTCTGTCTCTGTTATAAAGTCTGTAAAGTTTATTTGCACCCTTCAAAAATTTACAGAAAGCTTTGTTTCTAGGCCCGCTGTGATACGTAGTATCACAGTTTTTCTTGTATGTTATTTAGTTTTGAATAATGTTTCCCAGGTCGTTATAGGAGGGTAATTAATATTCATATTTCTTATGAATGAAGTTGTGTCTTTTCTTAATATAGGAGAAAAATGTTGGGGCAGCTTACGCCCTCGGAATTTCACCACTCGGAATCCTCGGTCTTCAACATTTCTACCTCAACAGACCGATATTTGGCATTATATACTTCTTTACATTCGGAAACCTCGGTGTTGGCTGGATAGTGGACTGGTTCCGTATGCCAGTGCTAGTAAAGCGGGCAAACAAGGAGATTGCGTTTGGAAATACCGGAGAGAGACATTTAGATGACGCATACGTTTTGTGGTTTCCATTTGGTAAGATCAGTTGATTCTTCAATATAATTTAAACCGACAAATTGTTCACATTTCTGGACCAACCGCAACCTCTACACCATAAAAGTCGGAGAAATAGTCGTAACTTATATGCGTTCAAAGTTTTAGTTTATACTAATTTATGTTTGCTCGATTGTGAAGAAAGCTTGTAGCTTATCGAGTCACTGTCGGGTCCGCTTCCTGGAAAAACAAGTACTGGTGTCATATGAAGGTACGGTCGTGACCCCAGTAGGGCTCGAACCCGCGACCTAAGGGATGAGCGGCATACACCTTACAAATTGTATGTATAACCCTCCAAATACTTGGCAAATAGATCACGTATACCGGTTAGTTGTTGTGTAATCCATTTTGCTTACACCACAGGTGCCCGTGTGTGTTAGCGACACCATGCCCTTTCTATTTGAAAGACCGTGGCGACGTTAATATTTTACACCATATTAAAGATGAAACATCCGGGTGTTTTATCATATACTAATGTGGCTTAAATAACAAAACAGTTATTATAATTTAGAAATATGCTTGATATCTCTATTATGAGTAACAGTATCCCGGACTGAGAAAACCGACAACGTTTTTTCAAGGGAGATAATTTCACACTGAATAAGCCAACGATTTGTTCAGGAAAGTTGGTCGTGCTTGTGAAAACAAATAAGCTAAACATAATTTCATCAATTATAGGTTTGATTGGGGCTCACCACTTTTACCTGAACCGCCCTCTGTGGGGTCTTCTGTACTTCTTCACCTTCGGCTTTTGTGGCGTGGGCTGGCTTATAGACGGTTGTAGGATGTATTGTCTTGTTTCTGAGTGTAACAAGTTGACCGAAGAGAGGAGGAAGTTGCCAATAAGCGGTGGATACGGTGGCAGAGACGGTAAGCCTGATAATATATTTACAAGCAAATAATAAGTTAGAGAAGTTGGAAATACTGCACGCTATAAAACAAAGTAAAAAATGCTAAAATACGTTTCTATCTAGAGATAGTATGCAAAAACGTGATGCAGAAAATAGGAACTGGCACATGACTGTAAAGGCGTGTCTAGAGCAATAGAAAATGCTATATCTACGTAGTAAAAACAAGAAATGATAGAAGAAGGAAATGCTATATAATCCTTTTTATTAACGTATCTAAAGGGTAGCCTATCCGATTAAGAGGTGTAGGAAGTGTTACATGTAATAGATATATTACTGTTTGTGAGAATAATTACAATATTTCAAGGATGCGTAGCCTCCGAGTAAAACTGTAATTATTCGATCAAACAGTACTCTATCTGATTTGCATCATGGGCAATTTCATATACCACTCTACTGGAAGTGTGATCTATTTCAGATAGAGGACAGTTTTAAGCTCCGCCCCCTTGCATACAGTAATGTATCAGAATTAGATTAGTTTGCTCTTATGTAGATTCACCTCAAAGCCATAATACAAACGTTTTAAACATGACGGGAAATGATAAACGTGTTTAGAGGAGTAGGAAATACACATACGTGATAGAGAATGAAATATAGTTGGAATGATTGGAGTATACATTTTCAAAGGTGTATATCCTGTTAGAAAGTATGTTAACCTTTACATTTTTTTATCATTACTAAACATGTATTTATGATTTTCTACTTTCAATTTATATCAATTGCCACAATACATTTTTCTTCAGGTATTATCATTACCGCGCCTGGACTTGCTACTGAAGGGTACGCTGCCCCCGTTTACTTCCCTACCCAACAGTTGCCACCCCAGCAGCAGCAGCAACATATGCAGCAGCAGCAGCAGCAGCAACAACAACAACAACAACAGCAGCAACAACAGTACCAGTATCCTCCAGCATATCCGTATCCTCAGCAGCAACCAGGTAGATACTAGATAGTTTAGATATTTTGACAAAATATGTAGAGACTGTAGCTTTTCAGAGTAAAAACTGTTTAAGAAAGAACATAAAGAGGGATATCTGTTGTGGACAGTTGCTATTTCTTTCTCCGGTACAAACTGGACCATATTTCGATCTTTGACAGGCGACTTAAGTTTATTTTAGTGTACCTATACCTATACAGATATCCGTAATATTTACGAAAAGGAAAATAAATGCGAATATTAATTTGTATCGTTCAGAGTTTGTATTTTAAAACTTTTTATTTCAGTACCGTCATATGTAGAACAGCCGCCGCCATATAGCCCACAGGCCGGAAATGACAAAGCGTAAATCCCGGTTACGCATGCGCAAGACAATAAGGAAGATGACAAATAGTGCACGTAATATAATGTGCAACTGTGATAGTCAACTTTCCACATGACATTTCGTAGACGTGCTAGATTTTTTTCTCCGGTGAAAAACTGCATGTCAAGTTATATCGTTACAAAAAGACGAAAAGCGAGACTTCGTAAATGGATCACGTGGCACGTGTGAAGAGCACTGCCCGTGTAATGATTGGTATAAAATGTCCTATATCATCAGAGGAAATAATGTCTTTACAAAGGCTCTCTATAAGTAGGGGACTTTTGTATTGCTTGCAATATTAAAGTACTTAAAGTTGTTATTTTGACTTAACTAAGTTGTTTTGTTTTTGTTGTTGTTTTTCATCATTAAATGTTGTAAGTTTTTGACAATGTACTTTTGTGTCGTCTGCTTTGTGCAAACAAAATACATGTACTGTATACTATCGAAGAAGAATTTTGTTATTTTGTTGAAAAAAGGCCTAAACGTGAATAAAAACTTTGGAACTACTTTTTGAAACGTGCTGATTGACAGACACACTACCTATATGTAAGTATGTATGGGTAGATACCCTTGACAAGCATTGGTGGGTACAATTCTGAGAGACTGACCGATGACTTATATGAACCTGAACATAAGGTGTTCTAGTTATATTTCTGCTCTGCATTGCTTTAAAACTGAACCCTGCTGCGCAAAAACCAAGACCAGCAACCCTTTACAGCTAGTGTGGATCCGAATCAGTCAACCATCCGGGTATTCTGATATTAATCCATACTGTTTGCTTATTCATCACAGACATCTACATTCTTGAAATACAAACAGCACTTTGTTCCACAATGACAGCAATTCCTTTTCTTCTATTTTTATAATGGACTGTCAGGGTCAAAACTGTCGGTTAGCGCACAATTTGGCTTTAATTGATTTAATTCAAACTTCTAGGATAATGTATCCAGGCTGTGTCAAGTATGTTTAAAGGTTGTGTGACTTTGACCTAGACTAGCCTTTGATTCAGCATTAATGCGCAGTGCACTTCGCACGCATGGTATAATGCGCAGTGCACTTCGCACGCATGATATATAACGTATGCATTCGTAATTAGGATCATAGGGTGGGGGAGTGGTTAATGCTCTGGACTACCAATCCGGAGGTCCCCGGTTCGAATCCCAGCCAGGCACTGGAAATTTCAAAAACGCTTTTCAGTGTTTCCCACCCATCTAGAGATGAACTGGTTAGAAACCCAGAGGTAGTCTCACGTGTATCGGTGCTTTACGCCGGGCATGTAAACAAGAACCAAGGACCAAGGAGTCCAATCCATTTGTAAATGTTACAACTGCATGTATTAATATATAATTAGAAAACAAAAAAAAATTATAAAACTAAGAACCAAGGATCTATACGGTCTGGTCCCCGGATTCCCTTGTATCTGTATCTGTCTCTCTAAAGGTCGTACCGTATATACCGTGAAAAAGGATGGTGGACCATAAGCACATATAACAAGTTAGGATCACAAGTCAGCCCGGTGAGCTCAATCGGTAGAGCACGATACTTGTAATGTCGGGGTAGCGGGTTCGATTCCCGGGACTGACCAACTAAAATTACAAACAGTCTTTCGGATGTGACTTAAAAACCGAGGTCCCATGTATGGGTGATATATTTACACCTATAAGAAACAGGAGTGTTTTTGGAATTGGGACGCTTTCTGTATTTGCACTATCCTCCGAAACCTAAAAAAATAACTAACCTCTTTTGGGGGCGTTGGTCATATGGGAAACCAGTACCAACGATAAAGCTCTGATATACGGTACTTTTAGGATCATTTTCTGTAGGTGTTAAAGTATCGTTCCTGTATTATGCTTTTTAGAAACAGCAAATATTTACATAAGCATACTGCCGATAGCTTTATGCTCACTGTAAATCAGTGCGCTGTTAAAGTAGAATATTTCATGCTATGATTGGATTGTCGCAAAATCTCTTTAATCCCTAAATATGGATTAATTCTTTACTGATCACATTTTAATCGTTCTTGTACAAATAAATGCAGTGGAACACAAAATTTTAATCCCTGTTTGCTTATATTATGAGAACCAACCGCTGTGCGAACGTATGAAGTTGTAAAGTTTAATTTCTTAAATGTAATATCTTCAATGAAGTATTTGTTTAGGAATATTAACATATTTACCAAAATTAACTACTGTGCACATAAATGCATAAAGCCAGCCAATGGATGCATCAAAAGTGGCTACTTAAACACAGCATGAGCTAATACAACACGAAATAATACAGCTCAACGTAACACAACATAAGTATACAAGTATTGACTGCTAAGAAGCAGGTCAACACAACATTAACCAATACAACACGAAATAATACAACTCAACATAACAAAACACGAAACTATACAGCATTACAAAAACAAGTGAAACAATACAACACGACGCCACAAAATATGTAACCATACAACACGTTATAATACAACTCAACGGTAACACAAAACGAAATATACAACATAACAAAGCAAGTGAAACATTACAACACGACGCCACAAAAATATGTAACCATACAGCACGTTATGATACAACTGAACGGTAACACAACACGATTTATATAACATAATAAAGCACGCGAAACTATACAACACGACACATCATATCACGAAACAATATAACGCTACGCAACACGAAGCAATACAACACAACGCAGCATAACACAAAACAGTACAACATAGCGTAGTACGAAAAGAGACAACACAACACGAAACAATGCAACACAAAGGAACACAACTACGTAGAACAGGTTTTATGGGAGTGCGTTAAATTCAGTTATTTCTTTCGATGAAAATATTAACTTGCGCCTACATACAAAGATTAAACGCTATCGCCAAGAAGCGCAAAAAAATTCCATAAATGGAAAAAATCACTTTGTGCGTTACATAAAGGAAATTGTCTTTTTTTGTAGATAATTATTCCAAAGTAGCCATTAAGGTGAATATTCCGGGGCTATTTATTGGGGTTTTTATTGGCAAACTGATAAGCTCGAGTATCGAAAATTGATAAAATTTACAAGCTTTGCTGATAACATTTGTGTTCCTACCTACATTTATTGACAGTGAAAAATCACCGTATTTGCATGTAATAACAATTTTAATCTAGACATTGGTAAAGTAAATCCGCACTGGATTTCATTTGAACATGAATCGAAAATCAAATAGACGGATTCTTGATTTATTGTTTTCTCAGGTTGACTAGTACTTAAGTAGATTTTTTCCATATTTTCTCTCACAAGTAAAATATATATGAATGGATCTTACGCTTTAGATTTTAATATTTGAGTAGAATCATTTTATTGGCAAAGGACAAAGTCGCAGATTTTGGATTTTAGATTATTTTAAATTCCCTTCGATACTTTAAACGTCATGTCAATTTGGAATCAGATATGTGCATATATCAAAAAAGTGATATAAGTAAGTATGAATAAATATATAAACTTTTCGAAATTGTTATATAGTCGTACAGTTATATGTACATATGACATTATGTGAACAACTAAATAGCAACTATATGGCAGGTTAACATTACAGTCAACGTTAGAAAGGCACATGTAAAATACCGAGAGTTATTACACTGAAAATGTCACAATGGTAACAGGTACACTCTCTTATGAATGGGTAGAGTGGAGCCGCTTTGGTGCAGTGGTAGCACGTTCGTCTCAGGATAGGAGGGTCCCGGGTTCGATACCCACCAATGCTTCAGTAGTGGTAGTGTCCTTAGGCAAAACACAATCGAGAGTAAAAAGTAGTATAAACTAAACTGAATGGGTAAGAAAAATCACTCGCAGAAAAATGAAAATAAAATCGCACTAAGAACGTTTATTTGGGTGAAAATGTTTTTCCAGCACACTTTCTTATGATATATGTGGGTGGGAAAAATGGGTCTTACTGTAGCGGTAACAGCACCATATCTATGTCCGACTGAGGCGCCTTAAGGGCGGTCAGTCAACGAAAAATACTAATGAAAAACAAAATTATTACATATACTATTCAACAAATTAGGAAAATTAAGAAATTTGATATTTTTCTTCACTTACCGTGTGAAATTTTGTTTTAATCTTTTTCTTAAAATTTTATTTACATTACTTTGTATATACATGAATTTGAAGGAATGCATACACAATTTATCACAACCCTGCTAAAGCAGTAGAAGAAAATTTCAACATTGAATTGACAGGAGTTTTGATCAGTGATGTTAGACTAATATCACATTCATTTTCATTATGCGATGAAAACTATTGTCGTAAATTCACGTTCGATTGAGCCCCCAATGTTCATCACCAGTATACATAATGCAATTAAGCCACAAGAGAATCTTTATATTTATAGGCGAAATTGTAGAATATAATGCCCGGAGATAGTACAAACACATAATAGAATATCAATTTGTTTAACAAATAGATTTACTCCGCTTTCAGAAACTCACAAAAGAGATCAATTTTTCAAATTATAAATAATTGTCCTCATACAAAAGTATTTCTACAATTTGGAGAAAAAGATCATTGGAGGTATACAAAACTGCACTCCCCCAAGGTTAATTAAAATCGTTACTTTTTACCAAATAAAGTTTAACGATCATAATGTCTATTATAAGAAGGTTACCTATACATGTTTATTTCGGTAAATTATTGCAGTTGTACCATAAATAGTTAATGTGGAGACATTTTATTGAAGCCTTTCTTTTCTCACGTACATTTTTATCACTCTCTGTGACAGATAATCTGTGTGGGTCTTAGAGGTCTTGTAGTTGGTTGGCAGCCAAGAAGACCTCGGTTCGATCCCTGATCAGATCGCATTATTGAAAACACCGGCTCAGTCCGCAACAGTAATAGGTTCTAGCAGTGTCGGTATTTTGCTAGGGCCTAACTTGTAGCCTGTGCCTAACTTAAAGCCTGCTGACAGCCAATTATTTCGCCCTATTGGCCAGAGAAGATCATGACCAGCCTGCAAATCCGTGCATGTAGGAGGCTGATCATGATCTGCACTGTTCGATATTTACTCGGTAAATATTCAGCGGTCACCTATTTGCAGGACCCCTAAAGGTGAAAATGATCACAGATGTTAAATAATTTCACCCGTATGTGGTTTTTCCGGGAATCGGACTCGATAGTGACTGGATAACCTTCATGCTTCTTCAAAATCGAGCTAAAATAAATAAATACTAACAACTTTTTGTTTTAATTGCTTTTGCGATTCGCTATAAAGCTACTTACTACGGACTCAGTTTGTAAAACTTTGTATTAGAGCTCGATTTAAAAACCATTATCGGTGGCATATATGATATACAGGGGTGAAAATTTCTCAGTATAACATCAACAAATTCATCGTTTCGTAAGTCTTTGCTAAAGATAGGAAAAACAGGTTGGATAATTATTTAGATATCATTATAAACAGTTTGGTCTACATAATCTATACAGAACGACGTTATTTACCTTGTGGTTCGCCCTTTGACGCGTCTGACGTAAAATGAATGAAAGATTTATACAACCTTGCTACTAGTGATTTATTAAAATCAAATCATAGAAAATCTTTTAAACAAATTGCACAATAAATTTACCATTATATTTGCACAGGTTACAAAATAAATATTAAGATACAGATATGGAATGTTACCCTACAGCGAGATAAAAAAACACGAAATATATCTATACAAAAATGCAAGATATTCGCCGTTTTCATGTAAAGTAAACTCTGCATATAATGACTCCGGATATAGCGAAATTCTAGATATAAGGAACATATTTTATTGGGCCCGATTTGTTTCTTTCACTGTATTTAATATGAAAATGCTATATGGACATAACATACTCCAGATTATAAGGAACACATTTAAATGGTTATAAAGAGTTCGTTATATGCAGAGTTTGCTGTATGTGTGCTTTTCTTCTAGACATACTTCATTCTGGGGTCAAGACTTTATACATATAGAATCTGTGTATTTTATTTTTAAAAATGCAAACAAAGATTTTTTTTCATGCAATTCAGTAGCTCGATTAATAAATGTAAAACTTTCCTGATACCGATTTTGCTCTCATGTGCTGAACTATATACATGTACATAAAAGTTCCTGTAATAAGACCGGCATTCGGACCGGCATTCGGACAGGCATGCATAAAGTGTTCTTAATATCAAAATTGTCTTCATACTATAAAATTGCACGGACCTATATACACAACAGACGGACGCGATGCGAATGCAAACTCTCGCCGAAGTCTCGTAGCTCGCGACAAAAAGGTTGAGTTGGGTAGGAAAACACGATAGTTGCCAATACAGTGTATATATAATATAGGTCCGTGAAAATGGGCATTTTGGTTCCGAAATATTTGGTCTTAATACCGAGGGCAGTCTTAATAGCAGAACTTTATTGCACTAGTATATCATGAAGTTCAAAGGCATACAACGTTTTTTTTACATTTTGGAAGACTCAGTATCTTTGAGATCCTGAGCGCCATAGAACATGTGTGGAAACAAATAATTAACAGGCGCGTAAATTAATCACCAGATATTTGAATTTTAGTTGGCATACATTTTTCTATTTCTAAATTATGTGCCAGAATAAACAAGTTGTTTCAAATGATATGGTTCGAATCTTTTTTAGCTCTCTTCCTTTCATAAGCAAAACCAATTACATACTCTCCAAAATTCAATAGCCTAGATCAATGAATTATATAAACTGTCAAATGCTGGAAATGTATTATGATTTGTATTAAATTATTTGTAATAAAGTTCTGATTTTTTTTCCTCATTTCTCAGGCGCAATTAGCAGAATGTAACGTCAATGGGTAGCTGTTGGTAGTACGCAAACTTTCATACGAGCCTTATTTCGGCATAGCTAGGCTGTGAAGTCGGACACCGCAAGATGCCGTCGCTTCAAAATATCAGTTACAATTCTTCCCGAGTCCAGCGGGCCTCCAGGATTAATAATATTGAAACAATGAAACTTAACAACAGAATTCAGTTACTTGAAAAGGAACGTTTACATAATCAAAGATTAACCAATCAGGACATTCGTCTTATTTCTCTGACGCTGGATTATATTCAGACTTGTAGTGGGCACAGTGCTGAGGGTTTAGCGCCTGATGGGGAGTTTGAAGAAGAGGAGGAAAGGGAACATCATAGGGGACCTACTTTTTTATATGGTGAAAGAATTGTCAGTCGCAAAAGGCGAAGAAATATTCGTCCGCAGTCAGCTATGGAGAAAACAAGTAGCCGATTGGACAGTGAAACCGCATCTACTGTTTCTACATTTGAAATAAATACGCGTCCACAAAGTAGTCCCATACGGAGAAAACCAACTTTTGTGACGCATCTTAGAGACGACGAATCAGTTTTCAGTTTAGGTTCCGAGTCGGCAAGAAGTGGTTTAAGCACGCCATCAGAGAGATTTAAACCGGCTTGGGTAAATGAACCAATGCCGGATGTTACAAAAATATTACTCCGCGCAGCATCCGACAACAAAAGACGTGACTCGGTGTTTAATAGAACAAGAAGTACCCCCGGTGGATCAGCTGCTTTAAAGACATTGACTCGTAATTTAAAATTATCTTCTAGTTCCTCGGGTTTACAAGGATTGCCGTCCGCTAGATCTTTAGGTGGACAATCTCCATCGAACGTGCCGGAACGCGGTACACGCATTACCGATATACTTAACCGCGGCCCGAAAACAGCAATGTCAGCAAACGCATGGAAAGCACACCTTAGCCATGCCCAGACTGGACCTGTTTCAAGCTCGTCTCACAGGCAGTATATTATGGAATCTAAAAAAGCAATGAATACTGAACGAAGCGAAGTATTGAAGGGTAGGGTTAAACAGTTCATTCATGAATATGAGTGAAACTAGTCGTTATACATGTACATACATCATCGGAAAGGTATCATCATTACGTGTAAAGGTACCAGAGCGAACACATCCTCGAAAAGGTATCATTTCGTGTGAAGGTACCAGAGCGGACACGGAACCAGTCACTTCACACATGTACAGGGAACATACGGGCCTACATTTTGTGTTGGTTGCTGATTCTCTCAAATGGCTAGACAGATACAATTTGTTTTAGCTATAACAATTAATGAACAATATAGTAGATTATTTTTCTATTGTCTTTTGTTTTTCTCATTTCTTTGAAGATTTTCATAACTCTTGCCCGGAAATGAGAATATTTATTATCACAGGTCTCACCTGACCGTGTATTGTTCGATTATTTATTTTGTAATTCGCAACATTATAAACTACAAATCAAACGCACCTACGCCGTTTCGTCTGGAAAATGTAAGTTTTCCACTTTTCCAAGAAATTTAGTTTACGTTTGCTTGATGTTTTGACAAATACTTTTTTGAAAGAATTACGCTACTAATATCGTTTAGACACAACTATGAACCACGAATAAGTTGGCACGCTAGATTAGAATGGTGAGTTTGCATTACCGACACTTCGGGCCACGAGCGTTTCGGACAAGACACTTCGGAGTCGATCGGACCATATTTAGATCAATAGACACTTCGGACCAAATGAATAGACACTATACGAACCATCTAAGTAATCATTGTAAATTGTAGAAATGAAAATGAAAAATATTTATATATGAAAATACCTAGATCTATATTTAAAATGTTATAATTATGAAGGTTTATAACTTTTAGCGCTTTTCACTGGAGAGATATCTATATCAATACTTTGATAAAATATAAATACAAATAGGACAACCATACATTTCTACCCTTAGGTGATAGCTCCCATTGTATTTTTCGGACTAGCTTTAAAGCAAAGTAGAGTAAATGACCACTGCATACACACTAACCCTAAACCTTAGGTGGAATAAATGACCACGGAATGAACGAATCGTTTGGGCGCTGTTATGCAGGTCGGGCAAGATCATAGTGCATAATGATTTTTGTTATTGTAACATTTTAAATTTAGAAGTATCTCGTTATGTGTATAGATTTAGTAAGACTATGTTTAACAAAATCGGCTTTTCAATTAATTCATTATCTGTCCTGCTTTTTGTCTGTCTATGTTTTGATAGCAAGTACCAGTTGCGCAAGAAAATGTTGTGCGAAGTCATGGTCCGAAATGTCGATGGTTCGAAGTGGGTTCACGGTTTCCTGAGTTTGACCGTAACACTTAAAGATTGCATGCGCGAAAACCCACTGTACTAGTTGTAGATTGTATTTTAGTTATTTATCCGCTGACAAATGGAATACTCCATAATCTTAATAACTAGCATATTTTAATAGTGCTATATTTCTGAAGATTCCAGTAAAGACTTTGCTCATTGTGATTTAGATTTAGAGATTGTTTATAGTCCCGGCCGCCCCAAGGACTTCTCCTCGGGTGAAACGACACTTGACAGGCGCATTGTTACTTCAGTGAATTGTAAAACGGTCACCTTCTCGTCTTTTATCTAATGACCATATTTTTAAGCATCGTATGTTATTGAAGTGTTAATCATTAATTGTTTTAACAAAACATGTCTTATCTTCTGTAACCGTGAATGTTTTTATTTTCAATATGAGAACATGCACTGCTGGTTTCGGAAATAAACTTGTTTTCTTTACCAAACCTACCGATGTTGTTTTTATCCAAATCAATAGAATAGTATCTTATCAGAAAAGTTTTTTTTTGCAAAAAAACAAAAACAAATCAGCAACAGAATTTCTGATACAAAAAAAAAAGAATATAACTATTTTCCGTCCAGCACAATTTCCTTTTCTTCGCATTTAAGCTCACATGAGCGGTATAAGTTATTATGGTCATTCTGTGTCTTTCATCCATGTACAACCGGTTGTTTGCATTTCTGATGCTACCTTCATCAAACTTAGACAGCATATTATATGACCACAAGATCTCGGGTTACAAGATTGTGGTCTAGATCAGATCAAAACTATGTGTCCAGCGAAATTTTTGTTTACAATCTACATATCACATTTAAGTGATAGTCGCAAATAAACTAAGTGAAACCCAAAATGTGTCGGCCAAGTTCAAATATGGGTCAGATTAGAACGCTCACAGTTAGGGGCCCGACCGACGCTGACTCAATCATTTCATGCGAGTGAAGAATTTGTCAAATATTTGTACAGTTCAGCAAAATTCAGACGGCCGGTTTTTTCCTACATCTCACTTAATAATGGTGAACTATAACACAACTTTCACTTCATTATAAAATTAATACAAATATTTATTACAATAATTTAGTAATGATGACAATATCTTGATACAAGAATAGAAGTATAGAAGAACAACGTTCAGTGTATGCCTTGTTAGCTTGTTTTATATTCCGAGGAGATCATTTAAGTAACGCCTCATATATTGCTGTTGAACCATAGTTTCCTTTGTTTTCAAAATTCTTCGTCCGATATAGGATTAGAAGAGTGCCTGTGTCTGCACGTGGGGCACGGACGACGCCTCTGTAGCGACAGTGTAGATGATGAGGTTGGTCGGTAGAGGTGAACAAGGCATCTGTAATTGGAAATTCGACCAATGAGGACTGAGAGGATAACTCAAGTAAGAATACAAGAAATAATCATTTTTGTTTAATTGGATCACCTCGGCAGTGTGCTATGAGAATCACTTCGAGGCTTGCCGTAGATGTCCGAGTAAACAATTTAGCAACAATTTATTGTCAGTTAGTTTGTAGGAATGAATATTAGCCCATACCCTGCTGGTGGCAAGTGATTTTGCATTTGCGAACAGCGCAGATCATGACCAGACTGCTTATCCGTGATATGCACTGTTCGTTATTCAATCAGTAAAGTTTCAATGGATACCCCCAAGAACAATGAATGGTTTTGTCCAAATTGAAAGATAGACGAGTCCATTAAAGAAATTTAGCTGGGTAAGGGTCAAGGTAAGTCTTAAGGGCGCATCAACAATTTATACACAGGCACTAAAAACAATACAGTAAACTCCGTATATAACGAGCCCCTTGGGCCTTTGTAAATTGTTCTTTATATCCATAGTATGTTATATTGATATAGCATTTTCATATCAAATGAAGGAAAAAACACCGGGCCCAGTAAATTTGTTCGTTTTATCCGGAATTTCGCTATATCCGGAGTCCACGGGTCTTGTACAGGTAAATAAACAGACACATTATATAGAATACTAAGTATCCATGTTAACGGCTGTACAATTATCTGTTATTCGAAATTGTTTCACCACTTTGTAGTCGTTAGAACACTGACCATAATTTCTCTCAAGCTTTTATTTCATAATATTGTTTCACGGCAACTTCATCACGAAGAAATAATCGATTCTCGGCGAACAAAAACATTAAAAACAATATAAAGGTATAATGATTTTGATTACCACACTTGAGTTTTATTACTCGGTCACGTGTTTATCGGTGTAGGGATAGATAAGAGGTTGTAAATTTTGGTTTGGGTGATATCAATGTTCACGGAACAATGCTTGAAATGTCTTATCTGTAAAAGCCAGACTTATCCAAATACAGTAAAACCTATGTTAATGACAACCTCAGAAATCAGAACACCCTGTGAAAAAAAACCAGCATGGAGAAAGTAGTGCGGTAGTGGTCCTGTGTGTGTCGTTAATACAATTTTGCCTTTTTTCTCTCTTCGAGTTTGATTCCACTGGAGTCAGTCTCGAGAGCCATCGATATCTAAACTGTAATAACCTACTTCGCAACCAAAAATAAATAAGTTAGTACATATCAGTTTAATAAAAACACCTGTTCTTAAAGACCACCTGTCAACAAACACCGCTTACACCTCTTCCGCTAAGTGATCTTTGTCTACAGGTTTAACCATATACTAAAAGATACCTTTCATGAATGATATGGTAGCAAGGCAGAGGTCGCAGCTTTTCATCTTTTTCTCCGATAATTTCCGCACACACCCCGCAATATAGTTGTAGCTCGCGTAGCAGCTGCCGCACGTGAAACCCGTGCACCTGAGAGAATTCTTGAGAGTCTAGATACATGTAGATGTCACACAGACGACGATGACTTTGTAGCATATCCAACTGCGTATAGAAAACACTTCGAATTTAGATATGATACAACAATATAAAATCACAATACTATTAATCAGAAAAATAACAACGATGCTGCTGCTACAACTGCTAATAATAGTAGTAGCAGTGGGTGCTACTGTTGCAGCAACTGCAGTAGCAACAAAATCAGTAGCAGCAGCAGTAATAGAAGTAATAATTATAGATAGAAGTAATAATAATAATAATAATAATAACAATATTAGGGTTAAGCATTACATATATAGTATATAGATACGTAGATAACATGCATTAGCACGACAGTCAAACCCGTGTTAAAGACCACCTCCACATGAAGACCACGTTATGAATAAATACCAGTAGATAGATCACAGTGCACTATTAATCTATATTAGACCTTATTTTAACTTAACAACAGTGGTCTTTGTTGACAGGTTTGACTGTATATATGTTAATTGTGCGCAAATTTCATTACAATCTTGAATATCAAGTTCACGAGAAAAAGGTTGCAAATAGTCCAAGATTGCAAATTTACATACTTCCACTTAAGATAATTTTGCAAAGTCCACACCAGGCACACAAAGACAAATAACATACATTTACACAGCCATGTTTCAGTATAATCCACTAAAAATTGTTTTAATGTTTGCCCTAAGAAAGTCGATGTACACAAACAGAAATATTATGCTCATTATTATACAGTGTCTAAAGCCGGGCTCACGTCATGTGTACAACTATACCCCCAATAATAATGCACGTCATTTCACTCCGATTCCCTAAAATCCCTTGATCACAACGGAAGACATGTACGTCTACACCTAGAGGAAATATGGCCCATGCAGAAGTCTTCATCTACTGTATACAGACCAGTAGACAGACCAACAGCAGACCGACCCACGGACCGACCAACAGCAGACCGACTCACGTACCAGCTAACAACCGACCGAACCATGAAGCAGTCAACAGCAGACCTACCCACGGACCGACCAACAGCAGACCGACCCTATGAATCAACCAACAGCAGACCTGCTAACGGATCGACCAACAGCAGACCGATCAACGACAGACCGACCCACGGACCAACCAACAGCCGACCGACTCACGTACCGACCAACAGCCGACCGACTCACGTACGACCAACAGCCGACCGACCCACGGTCCAGCTGAAGTACTGATCATTTTCACGCTTCTTAGAGGTGGGATTGACCTCAGTCAAAACCACGATACTTAAACTATTACCATGGCAACCGTGTTAATATTATAATGCTGTGCTCTAGCAGATCACAACACTCACCTTTGAGTCAATTTCCTGAGACAGTTTCAACACCTTTTCATTTAACTCAACAGCCTGTTCAAAGTCAAAAGAAAATGGAAACATTGTAAATTTTATGCAATGCTACAATTTACTGCAGTAAATCGGAAGAAAGCACTTGGTCTTAAGTGATTTGACGTATGAGCATTCGGAAAGAAAATGAAAGCAATGAAAAGTAGATCACAAATTAATACTTACCTGGAAATGAGGAAAACTAGTCAGTTAGTCGAGATTTTCATTTGGAATAATTACTGTATAACAGTGTAGTAATTTTGTTCCCATTAATTTAAAAGCTAGGAATTTCGACGTAAGGCCAGGTGGCATTTCAAAGATGTGAATTTTACTATGATAAGATATTTTCGTCAAATTTACATTTATTTTGCATTGGTTTTTATGGTGCGCCTACTATACACGAGATTATAATTATTAGCCCAGTTCTGCCGAATGTTCAACACTTATTTTTTACATGCAAGACTTAGAAGTGTTTTCAGCAGTATGTCAGTATTTCACAAGTATAGGCTGTTTACTTGGCCATCGTTCCTTTGGAAAGCACCAGTGCTACATCCCTATCCTCCGTAAGAAATTGACAACTTTCCAAAATAGAGAGTCAGGTCGGTAGTGTGGCTCGAACCCATGAGGCCCGAACTCATGACTCTTATTCAGTGAGAGATTCATGTGATCTAAACCATGCACTTGGCAACGCAAGGTGTATCATTTTACCATTTAGAAAATATTGTGTGCAATGAACTGTTATTTCTCTAGAGAGCTGTTAATTTTGAAAGCTATAAGCCTTTCTAACCTGTTCCATATCTTGTGAGCCAAATACGCAGAGAGCCATTCCAGAGAGAACATCCAGTTGGCACTTCCGGTCACCCGTCTCCATGGAGATAGCATACGCTGACTGGTATCTTGGATACGCACGCTAAAACATTTTACAAACATTTTTGTGTTAAACAGCTGTTTAACATTCTTTCGCTGCAATTACTTTTAATGGATTGTTCAGAAGGGAGGGTGCTCACTGACAATTGATTGACTGCATAATGAACAGTGCAGATCATGATTAGATTGCATTGCTGTGCAAACTGATCATGAGCTACACTGGTTATAAAGTCGTAAGCAGGATGAACCTGAACATGACCGTAACAAAGAGCACATTATCTCCACAGTATCTTCAAACTGTTATAAGATTTTAAAAGATAAAAACGAGGAAAATGTCGAACGGCACGTTAATATATAAACATTTTTTCTGTTTTAAGCATACAGCCGTCTTCCCTTCATTAAGTATGCATGTATTGTTCAAAGCCAATTGTTCGTGTCTCTCATTTTGAAAGGTTACTTGTGTATCTTCTCACATCTTCATGTATAACCGATGAAGGATATCTCTCACCTGGTAATTTTGCTTCTCTCTGTGAATTTCTGCAAAGTTCAGTAAACATCGCGCCTGTACCAACCTGTCTCCATGGGTGAGCGCCTGTTTCATGGCATCCTGAAATTCCATAGACATAAACATTATAGGTATTCCAAAAGCATTATGTCCAGATTTTCCAAAACAGTCTAGATTTTCCAAAGCAGGCCAGATTTTCCCAAACATTATCTCCAGATTTTCCAAAGTCATTCAGACAGTAAAATGGCATGATAACTATAGTTCAACAACACCAATACTTACTTGTGTTTCTCGGCTTTTACCATTGTATGTCAATACAAAAAAAAACTATGCACGGTTCACTGCGTTTAATAACGTTAATGATGTATACTTTTTAACAATCTGTTTGGTTCTTTTTTTGGGGGGAGGGGGGAAGAAAGAGGGATAAACTGGGTTCAATCATTACTCTGTTCAAATAGACATGTCCATTTGGAAGTTTTGACACTCTACATGTGTTTCGGTTTTTAGGTACACAAAAAACAGTCTCTTGGAATAAGCCACTGGTCCATTTTCAAGAATTCTGAGGCATTTACAATCCTAGTACGCACCAAAAATATAAAAAATAGACGTAACCGTGGATGAATTGAACAAAAAAAATCCATATATCAACTGAGGCGGAATTTTTATTCGAAAAACATACGTGAGAATCTAGCAGAAGAAATTAATATATTCTTGAATATCTGGAAAAGTGGTAAAAAAATCTTAAACGATCGCACGTACGGTAATTTACCATACCAATTAAATACGATTTACAATATCGTATTTTTTTGCTTGGAAATTTCGAACTTTGCCAGATCATTGCGTTATTTACTGACATCTGATATATTGGGAAGATATTTTTATTATCTTATCCCATTCTCAAGAAGATTAGTTCTCATTATAAAGATTTGGAGGAATTCGTATTTCTTTCGTTCCCTTTATAGAAAGCAATTATTTACTGGTTTTATTTATGTAATGGTTAATTTGAGGATTATTTTCCCAAAGAATACTAAGTGACAAGAAGTAAATCGAAGTTTACGAAATACGAGTTACAATTTAAGTGGTATTTTCTTTTAAAAATATAAAATTGAAAAAAAAATGTGAAGGAAAAATAACAGTTTCGTAAAGGGAGATAACTGTACTGTGTACGGTATAAATAAATATCTTCTGTAAAAGAATAAACCTTGACTTAGAGATAAAGCACACAATCTTAGTTAAAACGGTCCACTGTAGAACTGAACATGTTTTGAAGTACATCATATATGCCCCGCTCAAAACGTTTATGTTTTGGAAACTAAAATAAAACAATCAAACGCAATCAGCTCAAAACGGATCTAAAGTATATATCAACAATGTGTTTGATCTCTATAGGGATTGAAATACAACGATAAGTTCCGAGGAGATCGCTTGAGACACGTAGAATGTTTTTTTTATTTATCTATACTTTTCTCTAAACTGATATGACCGAAGATTCTGTTTCTCCGAAACTTTGTTTTTTTTTACTTTCAAAATGAATTAATGTAACTGGAAATAGCACTTACAACAACGTAGTAAGCATCTGTTATCAGACAATGCACAAGTTTCTAAAGCAGTTCCACATAAATATCGCATCTTAAGTTAATGATATTGTACATGTTTAATGAATCGTGCCTTTGTAAAATTTAGAAGAATGTTAATGAAAGAACGCCAATCCTTAGAACTTTTAAAATTCTACATTTACCGTTTTCCGGTGACGCGAAAGACCGCTTGATCTAGTCAAAAAATGTTTTGTTTTGTTTTGATAAAAAAAAAACAGGTAGCAGAGGTCCAATTTGATTTGGAGAACAAAGGTGAAACAGGAAGTTTTCCTGACATTTTTTAACCGTACGGTGTTCCTACAAGGCCATCGTCTTCATTGACAATTTAATTGGCGATGGTTTGGCGAAGTTACGATGACATTGCGCTATGTTTTTTTCATCGTTATGTCCCGCACCCGATTGTCTAACCATTGTGTTATCGCCCTTTCAGTTATTAGAGAAGACAATAGCCCTAACAGAACAATCTAACATTTTCTAGATATATTGTTACCTCGCATATTTCCAGGGCTTCTCCCAGCCGTCCGAGCGTGGCGTACACTACCGCCATCTCAACCGCTACACGGCGTTGATATTTCGCGCACGGGTGATTTGCCGGAAATTGCCGAGCAATTTCCGATGCTCTGACGTAATGTTGGAGGGCAGTGGCGTTGTCTTGGAGTGCCATAAAGAGCTGCCCGAGTCCCATGAACACCCGTAACTCCAACACCGTATCGCACAATATCCTTGCAACATGTGCCGATTTATCATAGTGTTTCAAACATTTTCTAATTTCACTGAGACCGAAAAAGCAATTCCCGAGACACAGATGCGCATATCCAGCTAGTGGAGACATTTCGACCAGATTCTGACACAATAGACTCCTTGTACACAACGAAACCGAGGTTCGATACTCCCCAAGCCGTTCGTATGCACGCGCCATATTGAAAGTAGCTTCTGCCTGAAGAGAATCATTTTGCATCTGTCCGCTTACCACAACCTGTTGTTTAGCACACATTAAAACATCGTGGTAGCGGCCTAGTTCCATATATACCAGGCACAAATAATTCAAATTCTTGAATACGTCCTCTTCCTTTGACAATTTCCGACATGCATTTTCGAGTTCAGTCAACGCCTCTGCGTAATTTTGTTGATTGTAAAGAATAACTCCGCGTTCTGAATGGCGCTTTGCAATCTTTTGACCCATAATGGGTTCCAAACACAACATAAGTTTCACTTTGGCGTGCAGCTCCTCTTTCTGTTCAGTAATTAAGACGCAAAATTTGTAAAGAACTTGCCGCTCAATTTCCCAAGTGCAAAGGTAAATGCTTATAGTTTGTATTTCCGCAGCCTTCGAACAGAGTATGTTGATAATTAGGTTTCAAAGGTTTGCTGTTTTCTTAAACTCTCAAACAGCACGTGCTTATAATCAATCGTGCAGTGAACTGGCGAGCGCCTGTAATCTGTGATATAAATGGACAAACACTTGGGATCGCTAAAAAGCTTTTTCAAGAGTTCTACAGGCTTTGCTTCAAAGCATCATATATTGAGATTTTAACGCTATTGTAGGCCGCAAAAAAGTATTTTACTGCTGAATGAAGCGCAAAGCATGAATGTATATAATTCTTGGGATGTAAGCATTTATTGCCAAGTACTTATAAACGCACGGTGATTGATGATAAACTGTTCTGGCTTATTCCGCCCCATCCCGGCCAGAGGTTGTGGTAGATTAAAAACTAATATATATGTATTGAAGTATCTTCAAGAATGTGTTTGTGTTTTTAATTCAAACTGGATCAGGTTTTTTTACCCACCCCTAGTTTTTCAATATTTCGCTGTTTCACTTCATCTTCGCTGCAGAGGGCATGCATGCACGTACAATTGTTTGGCTTATATTCTTTGATACTTCAAGTGTTTAATTGTAAATACGTGTGTGCGTTTAAAGCAGAATGTTTTACATTCCTGTCTAAGCAGCCAGTGAATGGATGTATTAAAAGTGGTCACTTAAATAAGTGACCGCTTAATATAGGGTGTACTTAAATTGGAATACATGTACATCATTACTAGCTGCTTCAGACAGGGGACTGCTTAATAAAGGTGTCCATTAACACAGGTTCAGCCGTGATATTAAAGTCCCATTGCCACTTTTAATATTCCTATATAGAATAATCGGTGAATAATGGAAAAACCGTGTTATATTTACTCCAAAATAATGTTGACGCATACCTTTCCTTTACGTTGTTTTTGCTTCCTCACGAAGACACGTTGTCAGAAAGCGTTAGATTTATCTTACATACATTCGGCTTTAAAAAGCAACGTTAGGAATATTTTTCGTTCAAACAAAGTGATCATGGGACTTTAAAAATCTCGCTTCCTTAAGAATTTGGTTTTAAAAAGGACCGCCTGTTACGCCTGGCATTTGTGAAAAACCGTTGAAGCAAGAGTTAAACACAATAAAATTAATTCTGGGTGTTTGACATTTCATTGATAACGACTTGTAAAAAAAGTGTTTGAGTCTTGTTTTGTGATTTTGTCTTAATAAAAAAAATGTTAGATGAAAATAACGGGTAAAAGGAATATGATCGTTGCCAATATTATCCCGAGGTAGAGCAAAATATATGGGAATGCATTCTAAGTACCCAGTTAGAGTAAGTGGCTGTTTAATACGGGTAAAATATAAAGCTGGCTGCTTAATTTAGGTGACCACTAATACAGGTTGGAGTGTACATTTTCGCCGATGTAAGCAGTCACCTTGGCCATGGAGCCATCTGCATTAAACAACGGTCTTTGCTGTATCTGAAATAGATAGTATTACAAATCTTGTTTTGTAATTATTTACTTCGAATGAATAAAACCGTCATCTTCCTAAAATGACCGAATTGATGTATTCATTGACTGACTGCCTAATACATGCTGTAATCACAAACTCCTAAATGACAATACTGTCAAAATTTGCTGGATGGTCCGTAATATCATGTGACTTCTCAGCGTTAGATGGCCGTATCTTTAGACAAATCCCTCAACAGTTCCGCTGCAGGGAACGTAACTACTACGTGAAGTTGTATAAACTATCGGCAGCGATTACTTCCCGTGAATACGTAAAAAAAGCCTGTATTAATATACGTGATAACTGGACTTTTTAAGTCGTCGCACGGACGTGTTACGCCTTATTTTCAGTTCAATTTGATTTACTTAGAATTCAAGTTTTGGGCCAGTCTTCGTAATAAAGAAAATCGGACGTATTCAGAAAAAACATGTACTTGAAATACGTGGTCATTTATTCCACAGTAAAATGTAATGAAAAACTTTACAATATGAGTAATTTTTGTACACAGCTACATTTTTTAAAATTTCATTCTATGTACAAGTGTTACACATTTTTCACATTTTCTGCCAAATTTCGTGCCAAGGAAACTTTGCAAAAATTATCGCTTTTAAGAGGCAGAGGTTTTGAGACCAAGTTACAAACTTTTTTTATAGGTGCGACGATCCCAGATTTCTTCGTGAGTTTCATGGGCACAAAAAACTGACATTTATAATAGTGAAGTAAAAACATACAAAGTTCAACTCTTTCAGATGATTGCATTGTAACTGACTTTGGTCAGTATGTACATTCAACGGCAATATCAGACTATGTCCATTTCAGCGAGAGAAATGATGTAATGACCAAATAAATTTTTACTAAGTATTTAATTTCTCAAATCGTCGGTCATATTCTAAGGCTCAGATGTCGTGTTTGAAATCAGGATTGTTAATTACATGTACATATAAACGCTGTTGCATTTGAACACTAAACTATCGTGATAAATATTTGCAACAGCCGAAATCAATACGATATTTTGTTTTTCTTAAAACAAACGAAGTAGTTGTATTACGTCCTCTGCGGTATTTCATGGAACATACCATAACAATCTTTATGCATGTGCTATTACTCTGCATATATAAGCAAGTTATATGTGACATGCCATTCAGTTTGTACCTGTACGTTTGCGTATGTTTGTGTAGCCTACGTTTTCAGGAGTTCATCTAAAACTTATATCTTTAAATCAATGTTAATTTTTAATACGAAGGTATCAAATGAAGAGTTTCTTTAGACATTTTTTTGAAACATGTAGAATTTATTCAACTGAAAATGTAAACTAATCTGTAAATTACATTCTTCCACCGCCATATTGTCTGGTGTATTTGCACTACACCAAATCATAAACTTCAATGTTGTTTTCTGAGTGTGAACCTACAATCACCTTGGACATTTGTTGATTACAACATACAGCCCGATAACGCTTATTTTCATCAGATTTCACAACCTCTCCTATCAGCTTTCCATCAGGTCCAAACTGCAGTACGTTTTGTGAGGAATATCCACAGACAAGCAGACTTCCTGTAGCTGTAAGATAACAACCATAGGCATGCTTTAACTGTGGACCATTGTACTGTTCAACAACCTGTCCATTATTGTCCAGTATAACCAGTCCCTGATCAGAGTTACAAACATAAATCCTTGTACTGTCCTGACTAACAGCCAGACTCAGGATGTAAGAGAACAGTTCGTGTTCTGGTCGGTTCTCACTGAGAAGCTTACGCTTACAACCAGATACACTGTATATATATACTGATGTAGAGTCTGAAATATACAGGTTACTGTTACAATATGCCAGACCATAACATTTAAAATCAGTGTTTATCTGCTTTGTCTTTCTCAGGCTGGTTCCTACTGAAATAATTTGAACTACTTGTATACCTGGCAAACATACAGCAACTTCTTGTTTACTGATGGGACATACTTGCCATGGTTTTCCAGGAAGATCACAACGGTCCTTAACATTGTATGTTGTAATGTCCAAACGCTTTAGCTTGTTGTTATTGATGTCAGACAGTATAATTGTCCCATCCTCTAGAGTACAGGCACTGACGATATCACATTTATCCTTATCTGATTGTACTTTAACTGAATATCCCTTCTTTCCCTTAACACGATGTAAATCACCCTTCTGTTGAGCATTGCCAGAATATATCTTCTCACTTGATTTATGCGATGGGCTGATTCGCCGATAGGAAGTACTGGTAGCAGCCGAACGTTCAATAACTTTGGTATTTCTTTGTGAAATTACCCCCAGAGCGTTTACTTCTTTCAGTACGTCGGACAGCTTCCGGTGAGTTGTAAAATCGATATCTTCTGCATGGATTTGTACTTTGTTGTCTTCTGCGCATGTAATAGCATTGTTTGCAATTTGCTTCCCTTTCTTGACGTTTACAAAAGCCTGCGATACGCTGTTGGCAGGAGAGGCTACTTTACATCGAGCTGACGTAACGTTGCTTTTCGTCGTCTGTACACGTCCAAGTGCATCATCTGTTTCACTGATAAGGGCTTTGTATATACTTTCTATTTCATATACGGAACTCTTCTCCAGATCATCGAGCCTGTCATTGATTTCTTGTCTAAACTTTCTTATCTTCCCGAGTGACTCGGCCTTTCCTTTCAAGAGGTGTTGCTTATTACGCTGAAGGCCATCATGAACTTCTGACAGGATCCTGGTGGCGCCATCTAGGTTCTGTTGCAGTTTTTTCGGAGAAGATGTACTGGGATTATTCTGTAGAAATTCAGGTATGTAGAAAATTTGCTTGCATGATCTGAAAAGTAACAATCCAGAACTGTACTTATTAATAGATTTTGTTTTACTTTGCCGATGAATTTATACTAACTTGATTTTATTAACTCCCCATCCGACCCCATCCCCCGAAAAAACGGTTTTGGAGAACAAATTTGTAAAAAAGGTATTTTATTAGTAAGTCTTTATAAAATAAGTGACCTCTGGGATCAGAGCCAATTTATCCTAAGGGTATATAATTGAACAAATCCACTTGACAATATCGCACACCAAATAGCTAAGCTCTGGACCTTGCAGTGTTTTTGGAAGAAGATTTAGGAAGTTTTTTCTTTCGATTGCCAGATATCTGCATGGAATGGAATTCATTGAATACGAGTGATTTTAGGGTAGATGTTTGAAGTGATCATTTGGGCTTTAAAGTAATAATATTCGCTGAATGTTCACTACTGATGAAACGTACACATGTTTTGTCAAGCATATTACGAACTTAATTTAAACTCTATACCCATAAAGATCTAAACCCCAGGAGGCTGACATTTTATCTAAATAACACTAGAAGGCCTCATAAACCACTAGTCCAGACCCCCGTTTACATAATATCTTTCTAAAGATAAGACATAGACAATAAAAATATAGGAAACTCGACTTTGTCATAAACGGGAACTAGTAAAGATGTACCCAAACCAAGATGTGTCCACTTTATTTTGGTCAAGAAGTACCCACATGGTAGTCAAGATGTACCCACATGGTAGACAAGATGTACCCACATGCGTGGTATTCAAGATGTACCCACATGGTAGTCAAGATGTACCCACATGGAAGTCAAGATGTACTTACGTGTTTTAAATGTTTCACAGAATTGAATGATGATAATTTTTGTGAATTGATAATGAGAAAGGAAAAGGAAATTTGTCAAATATTAGATGTTTGATACTGAGTACGTATTACACTCTAATTTTCTTTTTAGAAACAGATATTTTTCATGTAAGAGACATTAAAATGAATGAAAGTGGCTCCATGTATACCATAATTGAAAGCATACTTGTCCACAGCTTTTGTTTAAGGTTTTAGGGAGAATTCTTTCTCTTCATATCATGAAAATATCTTAAAATTTGTAGTTGGAGTATATGAGAAATTCTGACTGAAGTCATAAACTAGCATGGCAAAACTATGGCTGAACTAGTGCCATTAAATAAATAAATAAATAAATAAATAGAATTGCACTGTATCTTATGACCGAGGTTGACCCATTAAAGTAAGATAAATCGCTATTTTTCATCTTGGTCCTTTAAGTTACAAGTACAGAGTTGACAACAAATAAATCCATTGACAGCAAATATATAACATTACGTACAATAAACACACCTTTTATAGTTGAAAACTATATCTTGATTAAATTGTTTTAATGACGTATGAGATACTAAGACGTTTTTTATGTGTACGGGTCTATATCGGGGGACGGGGATCTGTACCAGGGATTTTGTGGGCCTTCTAGTGTGTTATTATGGATGAAATTTCAGCCGTGGTGTAGCACGATACAAGAAGTAAAATATCAAATGCGGAAGTAAAGAAAATACCTGTGATCTACGGCCATACATGTAGCACAGCCAACTTCGTCGTGATTTTGGCAGTACGTGTCAATATAGTAGTGGGTGTGTCTGCCACACCTCTCTGTTGGTGCCGCTAGCTGACTCCGGCTGGACGTCTGTTTTGAAGAAGCCAGTTTCTGTGCTTTGTCAAGGATCTTGTGTCCGGTTAGGGACGGGACATCTTCGTGAACTTTGACACACACTAAGCAGTAATTGTCATTGCATTCCACGCAGTATTTTTCAGCCTCTCGATTTATTCCTTTACGTTTACACATAGTACAAGGTAAATCAAATGTTTCATCAGACATAAAATCCGTATTTAAACTCCCTCCAAACGCCATTTTGTCAAAACTTGTTTAAACACTACTTTCGGTTTCAATCACCTGCTAGTTACTAAATGATTAATCTTTTACTAATGTCTTTCTTTTGCGATAGAACACAATAAAAATTCATATTTGAAATGAAAATTTCCATGTGACTTAATTAAAACGCCGACACAAGATTAAGACTTGTAATAGTGTAAATTATCTGCAATCAAGTCACTACATGACAAAGTCATGTGACTGGTCTTGTCTAACTTTATTTCAGTTATCGTTATCGTCATCGATTAAGTGCATTAAAGTACGTATGACTAAAGTCTAATCTTTTATTGTAAAATAAATGTAGATTTATAACACATCCAAATTTATCATATGTTATTTGGTGTCTTGTCGTGGTATTTAGGGATAAATTACCCGCCTAGATTAATATTACTAAAGCCGTTAGGCGAGGGTAATGTTATGTCGAGGCGGGTAATATATTCCCATAAATCACGTCAAAAAGAAATACATGTATTTATAAAAACTTAAAGTGGACATCTACCAAGTGTGTTCAAATCGTACCCCAAGGATCAAAACAGTGACTCTGCCCGGGGATCAGATATTTTTAATTGTTTTATATTTGAAAAGACTTTTGGATGTAACATTGTCAAGTGGACGTCTACCAAGTTTTTTTTCTACACATTTTACCATAGAGTCACTTGTTTAACATAGAGTTACATAGGAAACACCTTTAAAAACATTTCTGCAAAGGGCCACAAAGCCTCGTAGTGGACCTCTATGAAACCTCTATGGACCCATGAAACTGGTATGGACGTTTGAGTTTGGACCTATGAAGACCTGTCGTAGTGGACCGAAGACCGCGGGGACCGAAGACCTGCCGGGGCCGAGCCGCGTGGGCCGACCGCCGTGGGTCTATGAAGCCGCCGTAGTGGCATTATGAAGACCTGTCGTATTGGACCTCTATGAAGACCTGTCGTAGTGGACCTTATGAAGACCTGCCGTAGTGGACTCTATGAAGACCTGGCATAGTGGACCTCTACCGTGTCTGCTCCAACCATGCCCCTAGGGTCACTTGTCTGTATTTAGAGTTTTAAGAAAAAATTGTCTGAAACTGTGTGGCACAGAGCAAAACGCATTTTTTGTGGTTCTCTACAAATTTGTTGACATTATGTCCCGGAGGTCAAAATTGACCAGCTCATATCTGTAGAAATCCAAGATTCAAGTAGGAAGTTTAATCAGGACACAGTTTTTGGACCCGTGTGCAAAGCTTCTGTGTTAAACAACAGAATGTCTGTTCTTGTTTTATTATCTTGATTTTCATTGGCTATCCTGGCAGACGACATGATCTGTTGTTGCCCGTCCATTATACAGTGATATTATACATAATCCCGATCACTACCTTTTGACATACCGGTATGGGTATTGATTTCTAGGTAGGGTAGGTCGAACGGGACCCCCTCCTGCCAAATGGGGTTTGGGTGTTCCCTGGGAGGTAAATGGTGCCTTTTCCGCTGTTTCCCTGTGTCCAACCGGCGTATTTGGAACCAAATACTTCCATAACTCCTCAGCCTTCAGTTGTATTGCTTATTTGGCCTTTTTTTCACTTTTACTGATGAATTGTACGCATGGGCGTTAGTGAAAATGTATGGATACTCGCCTTAACGTTTGCTCTTTATATATATGTATACATAAAGTAAATATAAGGAATGCAACAGGTATCCTTTTCATCATTTATTAGTAAAAATCAAATACTTGTATATAGAATCATTGTGTTTTCACTGTATGATTTAGCTTTTTTAAAAGTATAAACGTATTCATTCAAAGACAAGGCAATAGTGTCAGTACAAGAGAAAACAAGTTGAAAAAATCAAGGGGTTGTAAATTATTTACGTAGATTATAAATATCATTATCTTGCATGAAGTATATACATGGATATTTTATCATTATATGTTTTAAAGTGCCCGGAAAGTCCTCTGCAAGGGCCTTCATAACCCAAGACATGTGTTTTGTCTATGCATTTACGTGTTTATAACAACTTAAACCATGGTTAAAACAATAAAGTTAAGAGACTAAATATCTTAATGGTATAAATATAGTTGTTTACACAATATGCATGAAGTAGAGTGAAAAAGAGAGGTTGTAAAATATATCACTCAGGTACCATAAAACACACATATTCATAGACAAGGACAGTTTTCAGGGGGCGGAGCTGGCGTGTGTTGCTCCCCCCCACTCCCTTCAAAAAAATCTCCACACACATCCGGATTATACATGTTTGGTCAAAGTCATGCAAAAAATGATCTTAAAATGAGGTTAAGAGGTAATATTATATTATATCACAGTTAATCTGTAAATACTTAACAAATGTTAACTAAATAATTTACTGATACATGTAGTAAGAAAATGAAAACGAAAATGAAAAGTGAACTCTTCATACACAAAGACGAACATATTGAAACTAAACAATCAATGGATACAAAAGGAAAGTCCTCGAAAGAAGGTGATTGTTTTATTATACAACATTTTATAAAATCAGTTTTAAATATAACAATTGTAGATTCTAGTACCAAGTAACCACAATCACAGACTAACTGATGCATATAAAGTGTTATATACATGCTACAAAAATACATGATCATTTCATGTTATGTAGATATTTTCATGAGTACCCGTAAATAATCCTTAACTTTCAAAACATGAATGAATCACTTTTTATCAACAGTCAAGAGTTATTTCAAACACTAAGTACCACCCGCCAACTTTCCACATAAACAAAACCCAATTCAAACACCGTCTCAGTATGCTTATGATTTGGTAATGCAAGTCTTGGCAAAGTCGAAACTTATAACGCCACCTGCCTTCTGCCTTATAATCCCGGTACGAATTACTCAGAAATTTTCATTGAAAGGTATCACACAGCATTTCTTTTCATAGTTGATAATACAACTTGTCAGAACTGTAAAACTATGGCATAATTTATTCTTCTCTAACCAGACGTCTTTCTCTGCATTATAACGATATTGCGGGATACGTTCCGAATGTTCCTCATCGTCACACAGTACTCCACCCACCACATAGATACGATCCTGTTTGACAAACATCCCAAATTGCTTTCTTTGTATCGGCTGCTGTGTACACAGACGAGAGTAACCCGTTTGTGGATTGAAACGAATCATATGTCCCTGGTCGGTTGCTATGTAAATACGTTTTTTCAAAACCACTGCTTGCCCGCCTTCAAATGTGCATGGCAAATCCGGCAGGCGCTCGATCACGTGCGTATCGACGTCATAACATTGTGCTGTTGCAACGGGACCAGCCGGAGTTTTCCCGCCAAAGATATATATTTTATTTTGAAACACCTTACAAACCGCTGAAATCACGTGCGATACCAAGGACGCACGCTCTGTCCATTTATTAGTTTTTAAACAGTATTCTTCGATGCAAGAAACTTCAGACCCGCCAAGTGCGAATATCGTGTTAGTTCCTACAGTTACCATCATGTGATGGGATCTGCTATGCAAAAGTTTCGCGCATTTCTCCCACCGGCATAAAATAATGTCATACTTCATTACTAAGTTTGAGCTCTTCCCTTCACCGCCAGCCACCATGATGAATGGTGTCCCTTTAACTTCAAAGCTACAGCAGGCGAAACCGTCTCCAAAATTTCGCATTTTGTCAACCTCTTGATGATGGACGTTCCGTTTCTGTGAAGTGTCTATCACCAGTACTTTGATTTTACGCTTGTCTTTGTTTTCACTGACGGCCGTTTCAGTAAACACTATGTAATACTGCGGAGGATCGGAATCATCCGGATTTGAAACCACACTTTGTGACCTCTGGTACCCCGTCGCAGACTCGATTTTAATTTCTGTTTGACATTTGCAACCTTCGAATTTTGCTATGATTTCTGTCTGGTTACTTGTGTGGCAAAATTTCATGCAGTGTTCCCGTAGTTGTTTAAGATGTAGAAGCGATGCAACGTGATAAAAATGGTGGATATTATCCATTGTTAGCTGCGCATGCGTGACATTACCGGAAGACAAATACTGTGCAATTTCCGTCTGGATTTCTGGAGAAACGTGATGTACATAGGCAAGAACATCGCACACATTTGTCTCGTGTCTAAAATCCTCAGGAATATCCTCATCCACGCTCAGAATAGTACTAGAAATCTGTTTCAGTAGTTTGCATCTTGATGTGTGCTGGTTCCCGGACACGTCACTGAAACATGCGCTCTCGTCAAACATGTCCGGGGCACTTGGCTGAGAAGCCATTTCAACCGTATCTGGATAAATAAACACAAGGTTTTCACCTCTTTTTGCTTTATTGTCGTTTTCATCATCACTGTCTGGTACAACAGTTGCCGGAGTATCAGCAGGCGAACCGCAGTCATCTGAAGGCGCGCTATTCACACTTTCTAACGATACACAACTACTGTATGATTGCATATCGACAGAAGTAGACCGACTTAGAGATTGCATGTCAAGAGATGTTGACCGACTTATCGATGGCATGGAATCGTCAATACTATCGATAAAGCGCCAACTGCTACTAAGTTCATCGACCGACTTCAAGCGCTTGGTGACAAAATCTCGCTTAGCATCTTCCCCAGCAGACGACAATCTCCGTTTGCCTTCCGAAGACTCCATTGAACTTTTTTTTCACAACCTTTTAAGTATAAAAACAAAATAGAGAATATTAAAGTATTATAAATCAGCAAAATATCATGCTCTAATAAATGCTTTATATTTGCCCATACCTTGGTTGAAGAGTAAATCAATGATAAAATGTTGAAAAACGATAATCTTGTTTATGTAAAAGAGAGACATTTTACCTTGCCAAGGTTAATACTGAATTATTTTTGGGACACTATATAAATCACCGCATAAACTCTGATGGACCATGTATATATACACTAGGTATACCGAGTATGTTTTTGAGATAAATTGATAGGTTACGTCAATATTTGATAAATGAAACGAATTTACAATAAGATAGTATTGTTAGATTTTGAAATGTACATAGACAAGATAGTCAACTTTTAACAAACGTACTTGGTAACTGCGTAAATACCCAAACAGAATGATCATAACCCTTAAGTATGAACTATTTTTAGATGTCATGTTTAATATATGAGTGACCAATGATTCTCTCAAAACTGGACAAGTAGATTTGTATGTCTTTACGACATTTATGATAAATTACCCATGTTATTTGTCATCATTGTAAGTTACAGAGAAAAAAAATAACATTCAACATGATAATGTCATAATCAATATTATGTAAAGATAAATATCAAGTATTTCATTGGTACTTACTATATATATACGTATCTAAAGTGTATCACTTTATCTCAGTAATTGAAAATGAACAGAACGTTTACACTCCACAAAGAATTTTGAAATAAACATTAACGCGAGTTTGTTTTCTTATATATATATACAACCGAAAATAACAAACTGAATTTTTCCGAAACGGGTCACGTATACGCTGGAGTCTATTTTAAGAAAATTAGTAAAAGTATAGTTAGCAAAATAACTTTGTGTTATGTATAGGTTAGCGATCATTGTTGATGTATTTGTATACGAGCGCGAATAATTCAATGTAGAAAATGCATCAACATGAAAATAAACCTATTAAGAGTTTGAAATTATAGTTATATTAGCGTATAAATTATTTTTTGTAAATCAGCATTATTCCCCTATTTACTGACTCAGTATATAATTATTGATTTACCCAAGGTCAAGTGCAGCCAATACTGCGCTGCGATTGGACAAAAAATAATTTCAAACGCTAAATAACCTTTTCAAAAGTTTTGTATAAATGTACTACATATAATCAGGCATTGAGGAGAACATTTTTTACGTTTTTCTTCTAATTCAGCCTCATGGTTGTGATAGAGGGGTGTGAATCTTGTCCCGATTTTCTTCTTTTCATTTTTCTTTCATTGTTTGCTTGTCAACTTCAATGGAAAATATCGCTTAATCGTAGTACATGATATCCTTACGTCTTTTCTACAATACCATTTTTAGCAAGCATCAGAGGATCGGCCCAATGTATAATAAGGTTTAATAATAAAAATGCGGGTGAATTGTTTGCAGTATATGCTCAACACATCTGTATATATATATATATATATAATATATATATATATATATATATATATATATATATATATACACTCTTTATTTTCACTTTTCAGTTATATTCAGTTTGACATAAAGACAAATACAAAATGTTATTAGATAAACAATTTCACATTTCAGCATTTCACTCCCCCCTCCCCCTCCCTCCAACCCTCGAAAAAAAGATTAAGGCAGAAAGGATCTTTAAAACTTACATCGTTCCCTAAACAATGTTGAGCACTGTAAGATACGGTCGTGGTTCTTTAGGTTACTCATCCCGTGTAAATATTCAAAACGTATCTCATATATTGGGTCAATGATCCTGGTTTTCCGAACATAACCCCCTTTTTATGCATGTTTTCAATCAACGACACTCCTTTTAGATAATTTATCATGTATATTAAGAATGATTAAGAGTATATTTATGTCAGTGATGTCATGTGTTTTAAAACTGATCAGATTTAAACAGTATTTAACATTCTATTATTTATTGCTTTGTAGTGCCGTTAAGATTGAACGTGCGATTTTGCATATTTCAATTCATTATCAATAACTTACTAATCTTATACCTGTATTTTTTTGTTTTTACAAGTCCGTACATAAATTTGATTCTTGCCACAAATCTTCATTCACTCACTCACTCACTCACTCACTCACTCACTCACTCACTCACTCACTCAATGCGTTGCGAAATAGTTAGATCTATGTTATTTTTCTACTGCCTTTTTCATATTTTGCCCTCACAAAACACCAGACGGAAGGTAAACGATTAAAGATTTCTCGATTTTAATACATGTAATCTTATTCCCATGATATGCTTTGTCAGAAGTTTTTTTTTTGGCCGTGTACACTCGCCTTTAAAGTCCCAGGATCACAATTACAAGTAGCTCTTATTTTGCCAAGATAGATGTCTAACCGGCGGAAATGATCTTTATTTGTACCAAAGTTATTCCTAATTTTGCTTTTTAAATCTATGTACATGTTAGAAATATAGTGCAGTAATTTTTTTAAATGATCTTGCAAAAATTAAGAAAGAGTTTCTGGGAACTCTATTTCATAAAGAAATGACTTGAATACGAAAGAAAGACATACCGGTATTTCAACATTGCCTTAGAGTGAATAGATAATGGCATCTATCATTATCTTATCAGTAAATTTATTTTTCTATATCAGTAAAATCGATGTGATCCTGGGACTTTAAGCTTAGATGCACCAACAACTAGAAGTGATCGCGGCCTATATCTTACGCGTTCAAATACAGTTCTTAAGTATAGTTCAACAATACTTCACTAGTCACGACTCGGCACTTTTCGCTGTATTCGAACGAGTTAAAAGTGCAGACATGGCTCGTTGCACGTTGTTGATCTCTACCTCCGTTGTATTTAAAAAATATCAGTCTTAAAACAAAATCGGACAATATTGTAGTACAGTTTTTTTGCCGTTATCCAAATGAAAGGATAAGTTAGACATGGTTCCGGTTGTTCAAAATATTCTCTTAGACTGGCAACTTTTCAATCGGGCTATAATACTCTTAAAGCTTCCAGATGAAGACATTGAAAAGAGGTGACGACGACAATGATGTTGGTGATGATGCTGCTACTCCTGCTGCTGATGATAAGACAGATATTTAAGACATATCCATTTCAAAAACAGTTGCCAGCCTCTGACATATAAAGGGAGGTTAAACTCATTAATATTTCATTTAGACTAAAGTGAGTTACTCCCCTTTGACTAAATGTTTTTTCAACTGCCGTCTAAGGGAAGTCGAGGCTCGAATCCAAATGAACACTGTTGAACATATAGAGCAGGGCGAGAGAATGCATAGCAGGTTCAGACCAGACAATAAAGACTGGAATTCAGGACGGAAATGTGTTCAGGGCAATATCGTTTCTTATGTATGAAATTGATTGCCCTTCACAATAAATACTTAGGCCTTTAAAGCAAGACGCCGAAATTTTCAAAGAAAGTTTGTCAAAAATACATGTTATATCAGTATACTTAATTAAATTTGCGTCTAAGATTTTTTTCTGAACACAAATCTGGACAAACGCTTATGGTAGCCTGGAAATGCTCTATATATATACATTGACAGCCTACATGTCCAGATAAAGTTCCTTAAAGTTATAATACCATTAAAAATCAAGTTCTATAGTGAAGCTTAAAACACAGAAGATCCTTTGAAAACAAGTATTGAGTTTCTCTTACTTGGCAGATAAAAAACTGAGAGGATGAACTTTTGACTAGGATACTCAAAACAGATTTTTATAGATTTGATATTCAATCATTGAATTACACAGATTCATATTTTGGTAACATAACAGTGTTGGTAACACCAACATGAAAAAAAGACACCATCAATATTTAGAATTAATGGCAGTGTTCATTATTTTAGTGGTAAAGATCGGTGATCAATGTCTTATTATGCCCCCCCTCCTTCGAAGAAGCGGAGTTATATTGCTTTGCACATGTCGGTCCGTCGGTCCGTCGGCCGGTAGAGAATGGTTTCCGGACGATAATAAAAGAACGCTTTGGCCTACAATCCTCAAACTTCATGTGCAGGTTGGTCATCACGAGTAGAGGACCCCTATTGATTTTGAGGTCAGTAGGTCAAAGGTTAAGGTCACAGTGACCCGGAATTGGTTTGTGGGTACAGAACAGTTTCCGGACGATAACATAAGAACGCTGTGGCCTACAATCCTTAAACTTCGTGTGCATGTTGGCCATTACCGGTAGATGATCTCTAATGATCTCTTTTGAGGTCAATAAATCAAAGGTAAATAAATCAAAGGTAAAAGTCACAGTCAACCGTAATAGTAAAACGGTTTTCTGACGATAACTGGAGAACGCGTGGGCCTAGCATCTTGAAACGTCATGTGGAGGTTGGTCATGACCAGCATGTGACCCTCATTGATTTTGAGGTCAGTAGGTTAAAGGTCAAGGTCACAGTGACCCGGAATAGTACAACGGTTTGCGGACGATACCTGGAGAATGCGTGGGCCTAGCATCTTAAAACTTCATGTGAAGGTTGATCATAACCAGCAAATGACCCTTATTGATTTTGAGGTCAGTAGATTAAAGGTTAAGGTCACAGTGACCGGAAATACTAAAACGGTTTCCAGACAATAACTCGAGAACGCGTAGGCCTAGCATCTTAAAACTTGGTGTGAAGGTTGTGTATGACCAGCAGATGACCCCTTTTGAATTTGAGGTCATTAGGCCAAAGGTCAAGGCTACCTTGGGATTTATTTTTTGGCTACATGAAAAACATTTCTAGGCCAAATTAAAAAAAAAATTAAGGCCAACAATTTTTTTTGTAAGGCCAAAAATTGTTGTTCTTTTGAAGCAAAAAAATGTTTTTCAGGCAACATGTGTTGCTTTTTCAACATTACTGATTGCTTCAAAGGGGGCATACATGTTTTACAAACAGCTCTTGTTTAAAATTATGATGGTAATTTGAACTGTAATATCACTTTAAACAGACCCCACGCAAATCATTCTCAGTTGTGGCATACATTTGTACACACAGGTGAACCCTTGTCAGCGGTCAGCTCTACTGAGCAACCACCTGCCCTGGGCAGCCAAAGGTAAGGTATCCCAACCTGTCATTTAATTTGTTAAATACACAAAATACACACTCTAGTACGCAGCCACCTACTTTGAGTAGTGTTTCTTATACATGTCTCACCGACTTAAAATAAACCTCATCTTATCTTATCTTAAGTGGCCAATTTTGAGGCATCCTTTAACTGGCTTCTTAATACAGGTTTGACAGTAAAAACTTCATTAATATCTTTGACGCATCTTTAATCATGAGATGCAAAATTCCCTATAAAAGTTGCAACCCAACGCTGTTAGTAACAACAACATGAACAAGAGCTGTTGGTAAAACACGAATGCCTCCCTTGATGCAATCAGTAATGTGGAAAAAGTAGAACTATGCAAGGAACTGTTTTAAAAGTATAAGTCACTGTGGAATACCTAATAACCTGAATATGAATAGGGGTCATCCACTGGTAATGACAAATCAAGTTTGAAAAATGTATGCCAACTGGTTCTTGACTAATGGCTCAGAAACCATTTCAAAATAAAAGGTCCCAGTGACCTTTACCTTTGACCTACTGAACTCAAAATCAATAGGGGTCATATGCTGGTCGATCATGAACAACCTCCACATTAAGTTTCAAGATGATAGACCCTCGCGTTCTCGAGTTATTGTCCGGAAACAGTCTTACTATTCTGGGCCACTGTGACCTTGACCTTTGACATCGAAGGGGGCATAAAAATACAACACCATTAATATTTAAATTTTATTTGTAAATCTTTACATTTATATATATGGCACAGAATAAAATACTGCAGCTTCTTCAAGTAAACGCCCTTAGCACCACAAATAAAATTTAAAATATTATTAACCATTACTTTTTTTATTAAATGGCACAGTAAACACCTGTTTTCCTTCAAACTTTACAAAGTTACAAAGGTTGCTTTTGACATAATTTGGTATGTAACTAGTTTTCGCGATGTTGTCGCAAGTCGGGTATTGTTTTAAAGACAGTTAGTTATACGCCCTAAATCTTAGGTTCTATAATATAAAACAACATTAAATTAGACTCTTGAACAAAAATGGAATGGTTTTACTCTTGAACAATGAATGGGCTATCAAGTGTGGCTGACTTGTGCAGTAGGGACGTCTAATTCAATTTGTGATAGAACCTCCAGACGAGAACAACATTAGTTTCCCTACAAATTACGTTAAATTGGTCTGAACGTCAAACTTTAAAAGCATTATCAGACAAATCATTTTGCATATACCGTTCGCAAGCCGCCCGAGCTGGGATAGTGTTTCAGATAAAATTAGGCATTTACATGAAAATAAAGTAACCAAATCGTAGACATACGCCAGTCACGATGTTCTCGTGTCATTTTTGCACCGCAGTCCTGTTAAAACAAGTCATCCGGAGGCCGTTTCTACGACTTTGAAATTTTGATATAGCATTGTAGCGTCGGAAATGACGGAAAAAATCAAATATTGTTTTTGAAGAATTTTATCAGTATTTTGTTTAGAATTGCACTGTGCTTGAGATAACTATTTACTGCTAAAAGCACAATGTATTTAGTTTTATGGCATTTTATAACCATACACTTTTCTTCTATGGCAGTTTCCGTCAATAATTTACTGTGCATTAAAAATGTGTGTTTACCCTGTTCATATATTTTACCCTAAACAAATAACCAAAAACAGATAATTCGAGCTTGCAAAAATTCAGTAGTCTGAAAAATAATTTGCACAAAATGTTGTGCATCGCTTGCAAGTACATACCATTGTGTATTATTTACCCTTCTATTACCGTTTGATATCCAAACTATTCACCCTTTGATATCCAAACTATTCACCGTTTGATATCCAAACTAATCGCCGTTTGATATCCAAACTATTCGCCGTTTCATAGCCAAACTATTCACCGTTTCATATCCAAACTATTCACCGTTTGATATAGATTTGAAAATAAAGTGACTAGATATAAAAAATAAAGTAAATCAACTACATGTACTTAGTGTAACCCATTCTTGCCTCTTGACTTATACATGTTTTCATTGTTTCCTATATACATGTACAAATAAAAAGTACTTCAAAGGTTCACAAAACATATTTACAGTATAAAATTTCAAACAAAGCGATAAAAAGTGCAGTCCTTTTTAGAAAGCTCTAAACAAAACAAGCTTACAACAATATGTATAATAAAATCAGACTTTGTCTGTATAATAAACATGAGTATAATGATAGATAGCTCTATTTGAAATCTTCTTGACAACTGCGTTTTTTTTTAATTTTTCACTTGAAAATGAAAAAATTATGTCACGTAAAATACGTCCGTATAATATATTTTTGTAAGAATATGGTTGCTTTAACAACCGGCGAAAGTACGGTTGTAGAAAGAGTCCTTTTTCAGTCGCACTGGCCTTGACCCGAATAATTAATAATACCATTTGTGTTGTTTCGTACCGTATTCAATGACCTAGCTTCTAAGGTACACCAATAACATGTTCTCTCGACCTCAACACCCCTAACCTTGAAAATGATTATAACCATCATGTATAACTATGCAGAATGTTGCATAAGTTCGAACCCACGTACAACCCTTAATTTTTGTGTGCAATTCTATGGTCATCGCAGATAGAAATCCTACTTCTGTTTAAAGGTCAAGATTGGGTATAAAAAGAGAAGCGACATGGGAAGTTATGTTCGTTACATAATTACGTTACAGTATACCGTATTGTAATTTACAAAATGTACGTTACATTTTAAAATATAACGAAAAGAAAAGAAAAAATATCAATACATACATATGTAAAACATTTGTTAAAACAAATGTGTTAAGAAATGAGTATAACTTATCACATAGTGATATATATCTATTCACACTTTTGACGCACGCGACAATGTTTCAACATTATCCTGAAGCTGGGTATCAGTCCATGGTTCCGCGTATTTCAAAGAGGTATTTTCTTGGTCTTTGATTTCCTCATATATATTTGAACTTTGTTGGGAACCAGCTGTGTAGTGGTATGTTTGCGATGATGGCGCGTATTCGGCTACAGCCGGCAATGGTCGGGTTGCCATGGAACCAGCGGAAAACGGTTCTTCATACGCTTTATTATCCATCATGGTTGAAGAAAGTCTTGCAAGATCAGTGCACGCGTACGGGTGCGCTTCTGCACGCTCTATATCTCTTTCAACTTTCCCCGGCTCTGGCAGGCAAAATTTCAATTTCTCCCAAAACCACCTTTCTCCATATCGGATAGATTTTTTACCTTTCATAACAGTGTGTATCACCGGGTCTAATTTTGACTTGTCAACTTTATTTAAAACGATTACTACAAGTCTCCGCAAGGAGTCTAGCTTCACAGACTCCAAAACACATTTTAATGTGGCATTGTCGTTAACGTAATCTTTTGACAACACAACAATTGTTCTATGACTGGATTTTACACTGCTGTCTATAAAATTTGGAATAGATGTTGCAGACGGACAGTCACGGTGTTGAAGCTGCAGGAGATATTTGTGTTCTCCGCGTTCAAGTCTCAGAGCCAAATCTCTGATGACGTACAGCTCGTCACGAGGGTGATAAGCTATAAATGCATCGTAAAAACGCATTTTGTCATACAAAAGTTCAAGGTCATTAGTCTTGCGTCTGAATTTGGTAAATAACCAACACTTTACAAGTTCTTTTCTGCAAAGCACCATTAGAATAACAATAAATACAATTGTGGTCGCGACAATTGCCGGAACGAATATTTTCATTTTATCGTCCCAGATGCTGCCATCAAGGTTTTGAAGAATGACGTCATTTCCGTCACCCATTTTTGATATCCGATCAGGTGATTCTACAGTCTTTGGTTTGGATTCACCCAAATTAGACGCTGGCTCTTCCACGTAAACAGATGTTACCCGAACCGTGGCTGACTGGTGTTCACAGTTCACTCTGTAATCTTGTAAAGCTTTGACTTGATTTAACCCGTTTATTGAGTGCACTGAACAGTTTATTCGAGCTATGTCATTTCTCATCCCGGCTGTCATATTGATAAAAGCTCCCGGCTTACCGCGCGCCGAGAAAAACAAGATACAATCGCAGGTCCAGGGATTTGAATAAAGTGCTATGTCTTTCACATTGAACACAAGTGCTGAGATATAATCACTCATATATTGTAGAAAGTTGTGTGTAAGACTTAATTTTGTCAGCGTTGTGATGTGGCTAAAGACACCGGGTTCGATGAACGAAATGTAGTTGTTGTCTAAATATAAAGTTTCCAGGTTGTCCAATCCGGCGAACATGTCTTTCCACAGGGCTTTGATATAGTTCCAATTCAAGTATAGAGCCTTTAGCTGTGTAAGCCCAGCAAATGTTCCATTTGAAATTGATTTAATATTACTATTGTTTAGTAACAAATACTTCAAATTAGACATTCCGATGAAACTGTGACTTTTTAGTTCAACTAGGTCACTTCCGCTGTAGTCAAGTTTGGTAGCTATTTTTGGAATGAATTTGTCGATGGCAGTTATATTTTTGCTTGAACATTTGATGTAATGGATGGTGAAATAGTCGGCACTGTTGTAGCATTCACACATATCAGGGCATTTGTACTTGCAGTCGCAAGCCATAAAGTCACAACATCTACACGTAGATGTGCACACACTTTCGTAGTTACACAGAAAACGGTCTTCCGGTATAGTTTTAACAGGGGATTGTGGGTAATTGTATGCTCCACTGCATCTTGTCGCGTTAAGATTAACTATGATTGGTCCTTGAGTAGCTTGGTTCCAGTGTCTTAACCAGAGTAAATTGCAGTCACATTTCAGTGGGTTTCCTTCGAGTCGGAAACCAGTCTGTGCATACTGACCGGTAGAAACCCTCAGTGCGTCTTTCGATAAGGAAGAAATCAAGTTGTATCGAATGTCAATCATTCTAATTTGACCGAGACCGACAAATGAAGATGGCCTGATGTGCTGTATCCGGTTGTATGACACATCCAGCATGATAAGATTTTCAGGGAATGTAAACTTTGTAATTGTGTCCGTAATTTCGTTACTACTGAGGTTCAATTCATGTAATTGTTTCAGACTGTAGAGCATTTGTCCGACATCTTGTAGCCCATTTCTCTGTAAAAACAGTTTCTTTATGTTCATATCGAAGAATAACGAGGGATGAAGAAATGTTATGAAATTGTTCGATAAATCCAGATTTTCCAATGATTTACAAGACAAGAAGAGAGTGTCTGGAAGCACTCGGATATGATTATTTGAAAGATTTATGTCTCTTATGTTGCTTTGCCCTATAAACATTTTCTCTGCGATTTCATTTACGCTGTTGTGCCTTGCGTCAAACATTGCCAAAGACAAAAGCTTGTCTAATGAAGGAAGTTCCGAAAGAAAATTGTGAGAAACGTTTATATGAATTAACTGAATCACGGAATCAAAAGTGTCTTTGTCTATACGATATATTTCATTGTTTTGAAGCTCAAGTCTAGTAAGAGAAAGTAGTCCGTGTAGAGCCTCGTTTTCAAGAGTGCGAATTGCGTTTCCAGCAAGATTTAATGACGTCAAACGTTGCTGGTTTTCGAATGTACGTTCAGGTATGGATGAAATCCAGTTACCAGCGAGATTCAAGTAAATTAAAGCCGGTATCGAAGTTATCGTAGTTTGGTTAAGAAATGTAAGCTGGTTGTCACTGATGTCCAAGTACAAAAGGTTTTTGACGTCTGCTAATTCCAACCAAACGGAATCGTCTAATGAATTTTCTTGTAATTCAAGCTGCAGCAGACGACTTGAATGTTTGAACACACCTGGTGGCATTTCCTTCAAGTTATTAGTCGATAGCCGAATTTCTTCAATATTTCTGTTCGTTTCCAGTAACCTATTGGGAATTTCGGATATTTTGTTTTCGGATAAAGCCAGAATCCTTAAATTTTCGAAGTTGACAAACGGGCTTTCGTCAGAAGACATTTTAATATCGTTACTGGTAGCAATGAAAATTTCAACATTCGGATAGGTTTTCCCAATCTCTTTCATTTCTTTCACAGTTTGAAAATAATTCTTAGAGATGTCAATGACACGCAGATTCCTCAGGGCAAGATCTATGGTACATTCCATTCCTGCACCTTTAAATGTTACCAATGAATTATCTGACACATTTAGCACTTTCAAATTACTCAATCTACACAGATTTGGAACTTTCAAAATTCCATTTCCGGTAAGGACTAAAGTATCCAGTGCCGAAAGTGTGTCAAACGCATCTGGGTGAAATTGCAGGTGGAAATTTGATGCCGAATGAATATCGATTGAATGCAAATCAGCAGCTCCAACAAACGCTTGTCTATGAACGTATGAAATTTTACAGTTATGGAACGCAATTGCTTTCATGTATGGCAGATATGAAAACATGTGCTGTCCTAGCTCAAGCGGAATGCCGGAATCACAAACAAGCGACAAGGTAAAATACTCCTGTACAACAGATAAGGAATGAGAATTCACATCATTAATGTCGTAAACGAAACATTTGATCTCCAGTAGTTTCCCGTGCACATTGTTCTGCACGTGAGTACAGTCACATGACCTTGGACAAGGGATACTCAGCGTAGTTGCAGACGACACTATGTGAAGGCAAAGAATAACCGGAAGTAAGGAAGTCGCCATCCTCCTGAAAATATACAATGGCAATGTAGTAATAATGTATGTATAGAATCGGTAGGTATAAAAGAGAAGATGTAAGTATTCTTACGTACATGAATTTGAAAATGGAGGCCAATATCAAAGATCATGTGACCTGGTGTGGCAAATTTTGAGATTTGGCAGGGTTCCAGATGTGCCAAAAATCCCATTTTGAAAACTTCAACTTCCGGTCCCGGGACCAAACCTCTTCTAGATGCCGATATTACCTAAAGGCTTTGTCGGAGTACATTTTTCCCAGATCACTTTTTTTCAAATACTTGTGGAGAATACACGGGAAATGCGAAATATGTAACTGTGTTGTGAGAAAAAAGAGATCCCATTCTTCACGGTGTGAAAAGTAAGATTTAGGGAAAATTTGGCCCAACAAGCTCACCACCTCTATATATCAACCTCCTATTCACTTAGCATATGGATTCATATTGAGCACGTTAATTAATACAGAATATAAAAGAAAACGTGGGACAGACTGTTGTTATTCTATGAAATGACAGCTGTTAACCTATCACTGTCAAAAATCACCGTCATCTGTTACTGCATCTCAATGTAAATTTATTAAACAGTGAAGTTTACAAGCTATATAATTACTGAGTATCTTCTGTTTTGTTTAGTTGTTGTTGGATTTATGAAAGCCCTCCCCTCCCCTCCACCCTACCCAAAAACCCCCTTCAACACAAGACCAATATGTCTTTTAGTTTATTAGAACAGAACAGAACTGACAAGTTGCGATAAATTAGAAACGAAACAGTCATATTTTCTTTTAAATGTATTCAAGACAATGTTCTTCTACCACATCAATTTAAACTTCCTTTAAATGGCCTCTTTTGATGCGGCCCATGGATTACTGTTTAAAAATGTTTTCACTGTACATGCATTTAGACAATATGCAGTTAGAGAGAATAGGAAGGTAAAAAAACAGAACGCACTGTTTGGCTGTAAAACATATTTGCCACGAAGGACGAGCTTACACATATACACACGTCAACGCACACACGGACACACACATACACATATACAAGATACAAGTACATAAATGTTCACATACATTTACATGTATAGATTATACCGAAAATAGGATATGCATAAAATGTCAGGCAAGAGGTTTTCCCGACAAACTAATTTCATAAACGGAGATATTATCTTTGCTTTCTGATAAATTGGTGTTAAAATGGGTGTATAATGATCATGATTTATGTATAAAACAAATTCTCTTAAATGTTATATTATGTGTTACAATAATAATGCGAAATTATAACACCCCGTAGAGAAATCTGCAATTTGTTCGCGATTACAAGAAGAAAGATAAAACAAAACAAAAGCTTTTTTGTTGAAATATTAAAAACTTGAAAAAAAATCCCCATTATTGAATGTAGAAAATACACGGGTTTTAAACGGGTGTGATTTGTTTAATTCAAGCTATGCAATTTTTACTATCTGTTTGCGATTTGAGGTCTCTAGGGAACCAATATTTCGCACTCGAAGGAGAAGCAATGGCGCCCGAGATCTGAAGGCGTCAGACTCGGAAGATAAATTGAATCAAAACAAATTTGGAGATCAAACGACAGACACTTAGCAGAGGCAGCAACGTTCACTTACGGTCAAAAGCTATATTAGATCATACCATCAGATAAGTTTCGTGTTGTTTTATGGAGAACTTGACTCGATATTGACTTGATATTTCGTTCACATAGATGTTTTCTTTTTGTTTGGTACGCAGTAATCGTGTGTTTTTAAAACATAAAAATTCAAAAAATCTTTTCGAAGTGCAACTAAACATCAATTTCTAGATTATTTGAAAAATAACGTTTCGTGAAGTTGACAAGCCAGTCAACACCAACTGGTCCACGCAAACATTTAACGTCTTTGGTCGCCATATTCGAATATTAAGGAATGACTTACCTGGTTATGTCCCCTGATTTTAACGCATAGAACTGAAACTTAATTGTGGCGCCCCAATCCTCTATTTACCCCCGCCCCGCCCCAGTCTATCGGGTGCAAAGAGCGAGGATTAAATCTCCTGGATTCGAAATTAGATTCACTGAAATTCTAAGCATCTGTTAAAATTTGTGGGTGAAAGTAACTTGCCTATAGGTGGAGTGACAACATACCCAACGTCAAGGAGCGGAAAGGAGCAATTTCCTGTTGTGCAGATAGCATAATAAACATTTTGTTATATGGTACAAATACACTATTCCTATTTACTTTGTAACACACATTTTCTCATACCAATATAAGTACTGACTATTTTAAACACTTGAGAACTAAAATGGGCAACTGGAAAAAATGCATTCTTTTTGTGCCTCAACAATAATAAAACTGTGCTTGCATTTTTTTAAATTGATGTAATTATCACCAGAGGTTTAAACCTTATATTCAAAAGCATGAGAACGTCGCTTATTAGAATGATAATGCATCTTCGTATCTTTATTTCCGTCCCGGGAGAATGAAACTCTTCCGTGCTTTCAGGAATCGATTAGATAATGCCAGAACCCAGTAAATCAAACTTGTATCAAAAATATTAGTTTAGATCAGACTCAAGTCCCTTGCGCAGTCAATATTCATGAAAATATTGTTCGCTTTTATGAAAATGCCGATTGGCTGGATGCGGAGAGGAAATTAGTTTTTTTTTTCTTTTCCCAGAAAGGAGATAAAATCAACAGCAGGGCCATAAAACACAGACTCGTTTAAGACTGTGATGATTATCTTTCCTGCTTGTTGTAAAATGTGTTATTCTGAGGTAATGTGTATCACGGTGGGCGAAACGAACGCGAAGTTTTTGCTCAGACATTATTCTTCCAGTTTCAAGACCGTTCTCCCGCCCGGAAAGTTAACTTCAGTACGAGTTTTTTAGACTTTAATACAAAGCAAGGTCTTCCAAATAGGAGAAATTGATTGTTTTAAAAGACTATCGGCTTCCAATTCTATTACTTCCACAAAACATAAAGGTTCCTGTAGTTACAAACCTTAGCTCAACAATATTTTTCCAGTGTGTTAATGGCCGAGCCTTCACTGAGAACCATTCACAGAATACTGGGTTTTGATTGGCTAGAATTTAAACTAATTTCGAATCTGACAAATCAGAAGTAAGAGATTTTAGACTGGTCTCTCATTTAATTATAGTTCATTTGTCGGTAATTCGGTCTGACGGAAAGAGACATTCTGTGATTTTGTGCGATACAATATACCATTCCCTGTCCACGACTTAAACGTAATCATACGTTTCTAAAAAGCAGTTAGTTAAAGTACATTCAGTTAGACTTTTCTTTGATTCCAAAATGCGAGGCAATATGTGGCTAGAAAGTGGTTGTTGAGTCAAAAAGAAAATCTTGTAAACTCTTCAGATAATGTCCCATTTACTGGTTCAGTATCAATAACAGGCACATTATATATCGATGAATAAACGATTAATTTGTTTGTTTTGGTATTGTAAGAACCACTTTATCTTGTGCAATCGTTGGCAAAGACATCAGTTTTCTCTACGTGTGTTCACTTGACTGCCTACAGCGCAAGATAAGTGTGTCTAGATTTTCCAGGATTTTCTTGTTTTATGGAAAACATTCAATTTTCATTCATGTCTGAACGATTTTTTTTTCACAGACTAGGCCTACTCTTTTTCCATGTTACTTGAAATTGAGTAAAAAAAATATGTTGTATTTTTCTTTTTCAGGTATACAAATTTACAAAATGTACGTGCTTAAAACAGGTTACTGTTGTCGATCACTAGTCAAATGATGATTCATGTCGTGAGATGATTAATACCTTAAATATGGATAGTGATTAAGACTGCAAATAAATGACAATAATTGAATTCGTTGATAATATTGGCACAGAACGTGTTTAGACCTTACTTGAAACAAAATACATTGCATGGATGTTTGCCAATACTTATTCCAGGATTCCTATTTTTTTTGTAACCTACATTAAACGCCACCTGTAGATATTTTTCGATTTCTGAAAGATTCTTTATAGGTAGATGTTAATCTAATGTTTTACGTTTACGTTATTAGCTGTTTTCAATCCGAGACGGTATGCTATGTGATCAAGAACCAAATTGCCTAGACCCCAGACTGTCATCTAAGTGGTCAATCGGACCACCTCGGTAATTGTCTATAGAAGTTTTGGGGAGATTGCCGATTGCGTAAACGATTGCTAAGTATAAATACCGTAAATAGCAGTCATGCCAATTGTTTCCCGTAAAATGTCTTTTAAAAAGTGACCATGCACTTTAAACAAGTTACATGTATAATGTATATTTTTATGTTTGACATGTGCAGTAGTAGACCGAAATACAGCCACGATTGACATATCCTTTTAATAACTTTTGTGCCCTAAAATAAGGTTGTTTTGAATACCCGAAGAAGTCTCCTACAAAAGAAATATTTTGAACCAAAACCTAATTCTAACAATTGCTTAGAGTCATGCAGAGGTAGGAGACGTGGTGACTATTCTATAAAAATGTTATTATAGAAATGAAGGGAATATTGTTTGAATTGTCTGAAAAGAGATTGATGACAATCTAACGGTCGTCTGTGACACTTCATCGGACTCTTACACTCGTTCATTACGTTACGCTGATCTTGGTTAGGAAATGAAGCAGAAACGGAATGTGAATCAGACGCCCCGGCCGGACCCTTTGTAACACAGCTCCTTTAATTTAGACCCATTCGTGGGTTTTGTAGTTTAAGTTGTTAGACAAGTTGCAACGTATGAAAATAAAAGCTATCTTAAATGTTACAACTTTTTGTGCAAAGCTGCTGCGGGGGGCATGTCCTTGCATTCCTAATCTGTTTACATTTTGTGTAATAGAGCTCATACCCTTCTGGAACAATTACCGTGTGAAAACCGCTCATTACCGTTTAATTACGCCCAGATTTCCTGCACTTGGAAATGTACGAGGAAAGCCAGTGTATTATGTTGTAAACCAAGTCGTAATATATACATAAATATTTCACATATATGCTAATCAAACAGAACATGCGTTAATCAAAAAGATCAGGCACCGTTTTACGGCTGATTAGCCGAGTACTCCGTGGTGTTCACCTGATCAAGTTAGTTGATGAAAAATGTTCCGTTTGGTACTTAAAACCAAAATTGTGAAACTTACTCATATTATTTAACGGGTTCCTTAGATAAACAAACAAGCGGTTTGGCGTGGTGAAGTAGTTTAGTGCATGCTAGGGTGTGTCCAAGCTAAACCGCGGTGTCATAGTAAAGGTTTGGTGCAAAATTGTTGCATCGTTTTCCTGACTTACTCGGAAACTGTTACAATAGTTCTGCAGCAAGCATACATAGTCGCTAGCAGGGTATGGGATAGAAAACAAAATGTCTATTGTGATTCCAGTGTCTTTGTACACAGAGGTAAGTTAGGGAAATACATTCTTTGTACACAGAGGTAAATCAGGGAAATACATTATAAAAATAAAGATTTACTACTAATAGTTAGCGCATTACCTTGATTAACATATGCTTATCAGAGCCAAGAACTGCGCGCGTTGTTTAGACTGAAGGATCGAGAGTATGCATACAATTTGACAAGATATACGTAAAGACAATAAACTAATAATATATACATTAAGAAAATGTCTTTCATCGCCGCTGGATGCACTTAAAACCTTCACTTCCAAGATTTATCAAATTTGTTTACTTTCCGCCCTAATTCGTCTCCGTCTCAGACAGGTTTTTAGGGTAAGATAACCTAGAAATGTCGTCTGGTGCTAAAAACTTACTTATGTCTATCAATGTTTGGGTGTACAGTCAAACCTTGGAACAAAGATCACTGACTGTAGGAAGCTATGTTGTTGGTGGTATTTAATCGAACGTGTCTGCAATAGTTGAATAGTACTATGTTTCATCCCCGCTGATCTTTATTCCACATAGGGTGGTCTTTATTCGAGTGTCGCCTTTATTCGAGGGTGGTCTTTATTCGAGGGTGATCTTTATTCGAGGATGTCTTTATTCGAAGGTGATCTTCATTCGGGGACGGTCTTTATTCGAAGATGGTCTTTAACACAGGTTTGACTGTACTAGCTATTCAACAGTAATTTTGAAGTTGTCGGACAAAATATAAATTCAACGACATAGCGTCGTTACCATAGAAACAGCACCGTGAATTACGTTGTTAAAATACTAAATTACCATAAAGAACGCAAGTGAAGTACACAATTTTGACCTTTTTAGATAATTTAAGGATAATAATCAGACATGTTACTTGTGGTACTGAATTAGTTTAATTTTTAGTCCATTCAACTGAAGCAGACACTGCGACCAGGCTTTAGACTGGCACAAGAAGTTCGAGTCTTTTCAAAGAAATAAATAAGACTCCATACAGTCCTTTGAGTGCAGTTTCATAGAGTTTTCACTCGTCTCCTATCCTTAACTCTGTTGAGATGAGCTTTGATGGAAAAAAAAATCTCCGGCGGTGTCTGAAAATAGCTTTATTTATAAAGCCACAAATTGCTGAAAATCCTCTTGATTTCGACAGATTTTGCAAGTCTGCCCCGGTTTATTTTATAAACCTTATAGATATATTTGTGATATTTCTGTGATATTTCTGATGTCAAAATAAACAGGGCTTTAAATCAGTACATGGATAAAAGCCAAATTGTGTTAAAGACCATCTCCGTGTAAAGACCATCCTAAATCACGGATAAAACCACGCGGTTTTCTATTAGTGTGCAGACACTTGTGAGTAATAAAGACCACCTGTCAACATAGACAGCCTTAGCTTCTTCCCGATAGTGGTCTTTGTTCACAGGTTTGACTATATAAAGCTGTATATAGGCCCCCGGTCCAAATACAAGTTTTTGTTGAAAATCAAAAAAACACATACCTAATTAAACTAACATCGCATGATTGCTGTATTGAAATTTAAATATATGCAATTAGCAGCAAAACAAAGCCAGTTTGCATCGTCGTATTCTGTAAATGACACAGCTGTTTTAGCTAGCAATAATCATCACGGCCTCTAAAATACAAAATGTTAACAACATCGACAGCTGACGCTACGTTACGCATCGGTGAATCGCTTTAATGTTAACTGTTAATTTTTGTAAATGAAAAATCAATTTTGCGAAAATGACATTCTGTCCATAAGAGAATAAATTAATGAGTTTTTGTGTGTGTGTATTGAAACCATATTAAAGACCCTGTTACGTACAATATGCCATCATTGACATGAAATATTATTCCTTTCATGTTTTCCTAGAACCTATTCTACAACAGCTGCGTTTACTGAATTTTATACAAAATATGTAAAGCTGAATAACTAAATTTAATGGAGTAATCGCTTTGGACAGAACAGAGCAGAACAGAACAGTACAGCGCAGTGCATTGCATTGAGGTACAGTGCAGAACAGAACAGCGCAGAGCAAATCATATTAGAACAACATAGCAGAGAAGAACAGAATAGAACAGAACAGCACAGAGCAGAGAAGAACATAACAGAATAGAAAAGACCACAGCAGAGACAAAACCACAGCGGAACAAAGCAGACCATAGCAGAATATAACAAAACAGAATAGAATAAAATAGAACAGAATGGAATGGAACAGAATGGAACAGAACATAGTATGATAACAGTCGCATCATCACAGTTCAAATTTACACTACAATTTACATCTTTCTTTACTTTACAATGAATGTTATGGGGCAAATAAACTCTGATATTCGTCTCTGTTATTATATTTTTTAATACGTTTTTTTCACAGACATAATTACTATTATATTTTCAAATATAAAAATATATGTGTCAATTAACCTACAAGCATTTACATGTACTGACGTAATGAAAATGGTTTGACTTCATAATTAAACGCAAAACAGATATAAAAATGCCCAGATGATACACAATGGAACAGAAAAGAGCCATACACACAGAAACAAAGGTTACCACATGTATATTTCATTGTGATGCATTTGATAGCAGAAACGAGCGTCTTGCAAAACTATGATTTAAGTATATCGCTGGTCCCAATATAAGCATTTAGGCAAATAAGTTAGATAAACTGGAATATCTTCGTATACGTCGTTCTAAAATTGTTATACATAATGTTCAGTTCAGTTCAGTTTTGCTCTGTTTTATTCTGTTCTGTAAATGAGCTCAAATGGCCTAATCAAACATTTGTAGCTTTTATACCTTTACTGTGATACCCCGCTGTAACCGTATATGGAAAGAATTGATAAATCAAATCAAAATTTTTTTTAAAAACGTAACACAGTAATATCGTCACTCTGGTTAAACTGTACAAATATGTATGACATGTCAAACGCCGCAATAGTCGATATTGTCATTTTTATTGTATTGTATTGTATTTTGTTGCATTTGTATTATTCTTATTTCATTTGCATTGTAATCTGAGATCTATTTTATTGATGATTATGATCTGTTTACTATTAGGTTAAAATGACAACTGTGATGTACTCCAAATAACAGCATTGAATATAAAACATTCTTTATACGGTGTATCCTATCTTTTCATTTGTTGTCATTTTATATCATTTTATGTTATACGAATTAAATTCGCAATTCTTCGACTGTTATTTGGCAAAAAGAATGATAAAGATTTTGTATTGCATACTTTTCCAATTTTTTTATGTCGAAGCAATTTGTAGTTTATTGCTGATGGAGTACAATTCAATCATGCCAACATTTGTATAATGTAGGTACAACATGCAAAACAATATTGTATAAATGCATGTTGAGATCTGTTTGTTGATTATGTAACAACGTATTGGAGGATTTTCGGTGGTATATAATACTAGGAAGAAAGGAATATGAAATACCTACAGGAGAATAAATATTCAAGAAAAAGAGAATTGTTTATGTCACTCACAACGTCAGATGAATCACAAAAAACAAGTGCATTTTTACTTACCATCTGTATTTCGGCATAGCTAGTTCCATATTGTGTATTTATATTGCCAACTATCCTGGGAAATATCACTACCTATGCACTGACAGAAACAGATTTCCGTTTGCGAATGCATTAATAATAATTTCCATCATTTCCAAAAAGTAATTTCACTGTTTCTGTCACTTTTCATTTCTCGACTGCTACGACGTGCTCGTCTGCTACGAGTTACTGTTTTGTTGCGATTGCGCGTGCAGCGTTTTCTATACAGTTGCAAGCTTCTTTACTGAGCGCGTGACTCAATAAAAGCGTCTCATGCCTGTGTGATGTTTTTCAATACCGGCGATCAAAGAAGTTGAAAAGTCCATTAATCAATCCAATCTGCGCTACTCTTTTTTCAATGAAACTTACTTTAGGTTAATGGTTTAATCCATAATGTTATTCCAGCCCCACCACTGTGATAAATCAAATACACAAGGCTCCACGAATTATTTTATTGTCGAAAAGGCGTAAAACTACTATCAAAATGAAAATTAATATCTTTAATCCTGAAAACTGAAAATATAATAAAAATCCCATAAAGAAAGACGGAATTGTTTCTTCCAGTTTTTCTACAGCACCAAAAAAAAAAAAAATGGTTCTCTGCAGAGCAAAAAGGACAAACTTTCAGTTATTCTTTGTCGGCTGCAAAGCCAGTGTTTGTTCTGAGAAAATGACTTCCTTGATTAAAGATGCGCAGTTTCACAAATAAAGTGGCGCCTGCCAGTTGTAGTGAACACTTTGGGGAAAGTATTGTATAAAAGTGTCAACGCTCAAGTTGTCGTCTGTTTTATGACCTGAAACTAGAGGGAAAAAAATTAAGAATGTGATAACTAACAGAAACTAAAACTACATCTACATAAGTAGCAACAATATAAAAAATTTTCTAGTATGTCATGGATGGGTCTTTTTAAAACAGCACCGATGCAATAGAATTGGTGAATGCCTTTTTATAGTTGAAGTTTCTCTAATTACGGAACCGAACTACTGCCCTGTAATTGTTTATATAGCAAGAAGCAAAGTCGTGCTTGATTGCTTAATAATGAACTTGTTGTTGTTGTTGTTCCAACAAGAAAGATTTCATGATGCTATAATTACATGATTCTGAAACATTTACACTTTGCCAGTTTTTGCTTATGAAAATATGACGAGATAAAGACATAATCTTTTACCATTTTCCCTTTTTTTTAAAATCAGTTCATTCACACAGATGACTTCCTGTCATTTCTGGTGATGCAGACGACAATAGATTTGCAGAAAATACGTGACATTTTCAAGTAATTGCTCGTGATATTTGCAAGAACTTTAGCAGTCGCATTTATTGATTTAAAAGAATATTTGATTTGATGAAACAACTATTTCCACATCTCGAATGCAATGTTATACTCAATTATACATAATCAGGGAAATTACGGCGCCAAATGGTGTTATACGGGGAACAAAATAGGGAAAAACGTAAACACTGAGTCACTAAAGAGCAACTGGATCCTAAAATTGACGGCTATCTTTTATTCCGGAAAAGGCAAGTCTGGATATAAGGGTAACACGATCTGACTTGAACACGGGAGGTCTTCCCCGAGTTCCGATCCACACAGTTTTAAAATTACACGCAATCATATTAACAAGGGGTTATTTAAGGTTTTGGGTAAATGAAAAAAAGCTGTCCTTCTTTTTAGAAGAAACAAAACATATCGATGCTTGTATAAAAATGTAGTTCAATAAGAAATACCGTTTAAGTCGGTAAAATTAACTCCAAGACCATGAGTTAAACCTACTTCATTTATTATCATATACATGTATTTATTTGTTTTGCAACGATCGTAACCCTTCTCGCAATTTTTATTTACCACCCCTGCTGTATCCGTAGGAAATGTCAATTGTGAAAGTTTCTGTCAAATTCCGTTGACAGGATTCGAGCCCACGGTTTCTGTGTTAGTTGTACGAAACAATAGCCCTACACCCACAGTGCCTCCCAGCATTTACAATTTAACCCATTTATACCTAGATTTTTACAATAGGATCTTCTGACTTCCAATTTGGGCAACTCTATTTCTTTAAATAGGGGTGTTTTGCAGAAATGTAATCCAAAAGGCTAACAACTTAATCCTGATCAGACGATCATCATTGTATTTGTCGTCTGCTGCTGTCGTCTGCTGCTGTCGTCTGTCGTCTGCTGCTGTCGTCTGCTGCTTGAAAAGGTTTATATTTTAGTTTCAGACACTAAGGCACGAATGGGTTAATAGTGTTGGCCTATGTCAATGCAGAGCCGACAAGACGTTTATTCAAACCCGGAAATATATAATAAGTATTATGTACGTACAAATAGGCTGATCTGTTACCATCTGGGGTCGCGTGTTTAATAATTGAAGAATACACTTAAAACACTCAAAAGCTGTGACCTCTACGCGTACAGTTTACTTTCGAAGTGAATATTATAAGACACCCCCCCACCCCCACCCCCTCCCGCCAACACAATGAACAAGCTATTTTTTGCCTTAGCTGCCATATCAATTCTTTAACTATTATGTAATAATTTTGTACAAGGATCTTATTGCATAATAATTTCAGTGTTTTTTCAAGTAATACAGTCAAATCTTTACTAGAATCCTCCTAAAACAATGGCCATATTGCTTATCATGGAGAAAACAACTGTCATTATTCGTCAACAGCGTGAACAAACGGACCACCTGTCAACAACGATCGATTTGCTGCTTCCGGTCTGTGATCTCCGTTCAGACGTATAAAATCGTACAGAACAATCACTAATTAGAATATATTTTAAAATGTGGATAATTAGATCGTCCTACATAACACTTCACTCCCATCCTGTGTTAAACATTTTAACTGTCGTAGTCATCGCTCGCCAGTAACCTGAGTTATCTTGTAATTTAATGTTGCCTTTAAATAATACATGTACATGATTACAAATATCATTTACATAAAACCTCTTTAGTTATTTCAATGCCGGTCATGTTCAATCAATATAAATTTCCGCAGCCTTTCCCAGTGAAATGTGACAGATTAAACAAGTAACCATGATTTTTTTCATGTAACAAAGAGAGAATCGATTAAAGGATTTCAATTAATTATGACTTTTTCCGACAATGAACTTATTTGAATCCCGCTGTGCGAAAGCCAACATATGTGCGATATCTGATTAGCCTACAGCGCATCATGCAAGTACTCACTGAAAATAATTCCGGTCAAAAATCCGCAGTCGGGATTCAAACACTCGACCTTAAAGATTATAACTCCAACGCTCTCAAAATCCAAACAGCACAGATTAGTTAAACATTGGTTATAAAATTTGAATTCAAACTTATTATATATTTCTTATTGGTTTATGATAGTTTATTTACTCCAACCCAAAACCACCCACCAAACGACGTTTTATAAATGTACCCGTACATCTCCAAAATGTCTCTTTAGAACAAAATATACATGTGTACTGTCAACAGTCATCACTATATTATATTCATATCAACCAAGTTTCGTTATGAACAAATACGAATTTAAATCTTGTAATTATGAAGTAATAGCTTTACTTGAATACAAAGTGTTACAACAAAAAAGTTCAACATGGATGAGCTACCCGTTATAAGAACTTTTTTTCCCTCTAAAAAATTAGCCAAATTACCTGTTAACATTTCCAAAACCGATCCCTGTTGAAAGTCACCGTCGATCCAAAACACAAAAATATATATTTCTAACTAAAACAGTTATTTAGAAAACTAACATCGAGAAACAATATGAAAATACTTACTGTTTCGTTCGGTGTAAAATTGTTTACAAAATTCACAAAGTACACGTATAAATCCTCTAAACGTTTCCAAGCATAATCTAACCATATGCACAGCGGGTTCGTCTTTAATGGTTTTCTTATCAAATTACTAAGCAGTTTACAAAACTCCCAAAAATAATTATTGTTCGTGTGTTAATATTATCAGCCAAATCTGGCTTCCATCACTGGTTTCACGTCCATGAACCTTGACATAACTATACACACTACACTTGTACCACGTATACTTGTCCGAACACTTCACTTTTAGTATCTCACTGCGTTTTTGCTATTTCCGATCACATGATACTTAGGAAGGGTAAACTGTTCATTCTTTTCGGAAAAATAAAAGCTCCTTTGTCATTATTGTTGTTGTTGTTGTTTTGCGCACAAAGCTGTTTCTCAATTGTTGTAAGAACGCTTATTACCATCTGCAGAAACAGTGTATGTAATTATTGCATATGTAACAGGTGTAATTATTTTGCTGTCGATTTTATCTCTCGTATAGTAATTATCGTTGTAGAGGCGTGTTGCCATTATGTTCTTCATATTTAGGAGGTAAAAAAACGTATATAGGAGGCTGCAAGTTTTTTTTTACATAAATGATTTTACTGTCATTTCAGCAATACATTTTAAGCGATCATTATTTATTATATCAATTCTATTTGTATCCACCAAACGCCATGCAAGGGGGGTATGTATTGGCATTATCGGCCGCTTATCTGGCAAGTTGTGGGTGGTCAGGACCGCACCTTGTAATGAGATAACCCCTTTCCCGCGTTTCCGCTTGTTAAAAAGGCCTTCTTGAGGTATTATAAAACATTATAGCAAAGTTACTGTTTCATAATTGACCAAATTCTCCAGGAATTCGACATTCTTTCCCTTTTAGTAGTGAATAGTGGCATCAAAGTTAATGTTATCGTTACCCACAATAATTGTTTTATAAGTGTCCAGCACACCTTGAATAAACCTTTGTGGTGGATGTGGTCTGAGCGACAAAGACCGGGTCATATTCTACTGTAACTAGGGCAGTCACACTCAGATCTCATTTGTCGCCGTGATTGACGTACTTTTGGCAGCCAATCAGGTTATCTAAGTTTTTAGACTAAAGTCTGACGGGAGACACGTCGGGAGCAATAGATAACCTATTGGCAATATTACCTAACATAGAACATCGAATCTAAACGAAAAGTATTTCAATTTTGCGTGCGATTGATAGATACACTGCAACGTGGTCCACTGGCGGTCAATTTACTTGTTGAGTGACCCACCATCTGTTCCAACATCTACTAAAGTAGTCTGAGGTCCCGACTTTATGGAGATCAATATCAGACATCATGCAAGGCCGAAAAATTGACCTAAATTCGGCCGGTCGAATTAAAGTTCCAAATAGCACAATATACACTTATTACATCATGTACATGGAATAACACAATACATTTCGCGACACAGATACATAAATATTTTACCAGCTAATATCCTCTTTTTCTGTTCCCAGTTTCATAAAGGGTGTGTTACATTGTATTTTTAAAATCTAAAGTACACTTTGAGTGTATAGACAAAACAACAGGTTTTTCATCTCGCCTACTGGGAGTTTGGTTACAGTAAATGTTAAACGAGCGTAGTTAGAACTTCCAAGAAAAACAGGTAAATAAGTGAGTAACTTCGAATATTTGATTGTACAACGCCACTGCAAAACAAGATATATCAGCGTTAAAGTACTCCTGTACCTTTAAAGTTTCGGTGCGCAATGTGCTTGTACGGTGACAGACTATGCACTTGCAGAGAAAAAGCCGCACCTCACCGACACAATACCGGATTCACACGTTTAAGATGTTTATTTAAGTTTTCTGCATCCGCACGATTATCAAATTTATGCATATTTATATCTAAATGCACTTGAGGTACTATAGGCAGTTTAATAGTTAGTTTTGACAACAAGTCGGAAATGGATACATTGTGCATTTTCTTTTGATCTTTCAAAGTGTACATTGTCTATATGCTTAAGTTTTAACATTCCTTTTCTAGTTTTGTTTTCGACTAGTCTTTTTGCTGTCTTTCGTTTTCTTTTTTATTTCATTTTTGAATAAATGGCGCAATTTCTCTGCTACAATGTATAGCTTTGGTTAAACAACAGATGTTTAAAAAAAGACTTATGCATGCCTTTCTTGGTAACATTAGATCCGAATCATGGGTGGCGATAGCATTACCCTTGGTCCAACAGCTGTCTGAGTTAGTAGATCACATTGACCTTAATGTTTGACCTTAAATATTTAAAATCAAAAGAGGTAATCATAAACATTTTCCTTACCTTATCAGACTTGGGAAAGCCTATGCATATAAATATAAGATGTAGTTATCGATTTGAAACCGTTTACTGAAAAAAAATCATGAGAGTTGACCTTCCGACCCCAGAATAAACCGGGGTCATTTCGTGATCAAGGTCAGTCTCAGTACCAAACTTTAGTAACCCAGGCACAAGCATTCCCTCCTTACTGAACAAAAAATATTTTAATGTACAATGTCACTTTGACCTTGTACATTAAAATCCTATTGAACTCAAAGTGCCCCCACACCAAGATTGGACAACCTACATCCGAAGGTTTTCTTGTTTCACTGTCGAAAATTATCATGCCATCGGCCTTTGACCTTCTGATCTTAAAATCTACAGGATTTGTTTACTGGTCATGACCAATTGAGTGACCCGGGCCCAATCTTTGTTGAACTATTGGTTAGAAAACCTATGGTCTACCGAGCCACTGACATGTGCATTTTTAGCAATATATCCTTCATCTCAGAGGAGGTGTGGGTATTACAAATGGACACACCTTTTAAAATCCAAATCAAGTTTGGTACACAAAAGTTTTGTTTTTAGATTATATATTTTATATAACCCCCCTGAAAAATCAAAGATCAGTACCCACACCAATAGGCCCTTCGAAAACATGTTTGATATTATAAAAATATTCTTTGATTTTTATTCGAAATATTTGCTTTGTTGTTTGTTATTACCAATAAATGCTTCTAGCACGATTTGCCCATATATCCGAGAACATTTGAAATTCTAAGAATTGCACCGACAATGATAACAAGAGTCAAAATTGCAAGCATGTCTAATTGTGGTTTCTGCAAGCATCCACGCCTGGTTTTGCTGCCCGACACACGCTGAGTCACTTTCAAGTCATCCTTTTTTCTGCATTTATATGGAACTAAAATATAACCACTTCAGCAACTAAATTCCCAGTATGAGCAAATCTTTAGCTCAACTCACAGTATTGAACGTGCCTTTGTTCTCCAGGGCAGCGTGGAATCCCTACAGAAAAGACAGACAGTAATTAATAATCCGGGTCCACTGTTTAATGTTGGAAATGTCATTGACAGAGTTTCTGTGTCCCCGAGGAAGTCTCTCAGTGTCATAACAAAGGAAGGAAAAGGAACTCACAAAGCATGTACTTTTTAGAAATTCACTTTTACGGACAGAACGAAGCAGTGCCAGTTTATGTGATACAGTATAATAACTGTGGCGAAAATCGTGTAGAAAGAAAAAAACATTTGTACATGTTGTTTATTTATTAGTTTTATGTCCTTTTAATGTACTTGTACATATATAAAGATCTTACAAAAAAACAGTTGATAGCTTCTCAAGTAAATTATTGGACAAATGTAGGAAAATAAACGGTCTATCAGAGCGCTACACACTCCAATAATTAACTTAGCCTTCCCTTGTTCTGTAAAACACTTCCACAATGGCTGAAACCGCACCACGGAGCTTCCTTTATTAGTAAATTATTCTAGAAGATATGACTAAAAGCATTGCATGAAGTCTTGGCCGCCATTAAAGAAACTGTTTTTCAAACGAAATGTACAAATTAGGTACTCTTAGTAACACAACTTAAGTGATTCCTTTTTGAAAGCACACACAAAATGACATGCTTTTATCATAAAGACGATTATAACCTCAGGAGCGTTTGATTTTTTGTCAACGTTAAAGCAGGAATTTAAATCCAGAGAAATGGAGAACACGCGAGAAATTTCCATAAAACGAGATAATTATATCAATCAATTGTCACAATTAACAACATGATCCTATTATCTGATGCTGATTTTGTAGAAAATACAGAGGTTTGACAAGTCGTGCTCATTGCTGGCATGTTTTTTTCCTTGCTGATCTGTCAGCATAAAATTCGACTTTATCCTATTCTGATGCCTTTGGTCTGTCGGATCTGATAGGTTCTTTGTGCGAGAGTACACGGACAGAACGCTACCAGCAGAGGAACAGAGCGGGAAGCGGGGCTGAACAGAACCGTACATAATCGAACTATTTTTATTTATTTATTTATGTCTCATCCATCACATGTATACATATAAAACATACATACACAAACCAACATATATTAACATGAAAATGGCCATTCTTAGCAGAACAGAACAGGCGCATTGATCGTTAACAATCGGAACATCACTCGGCCTTTTCCGTAGTTATTTCTACGGAAAATGCCGAGGGATCTTCCGATTGTGATCGTTAATTTTTTTCCTCTATTCAACTCAGTTTCTTCAAGACACTAATTAAAATTGATTTTAATAGGAATACTACGGAAGCACAGAGGTGACATGTGGGATTTTTTTTTATATTATCACGTGGCCACGCGATAATAAAAAAAGAAAAAACGAAAAACTAAACGCTATCGGTGTGCGTTATTAATAAGAGAAAAAGAACGAAAAACTAAAAAGAGACGTTATCACGGGGCCACGTGATAATAAAAAAAAAAAAAAAAAAAAAAAAAAAAAAAGAGAAAGGGGGGGGGGGGAAAGAAAAAGAAAAAAAAAAAAAAAAAAAAAAAAAAAAGAAGTAAAGGGGTTGGGGGGGGCCCGATGTGAAAAAACGCGATAATTTTTGTTTTACTTTTTCTTTTTCTTTTTTTATTATCACGTGGCCACCGATAACGAGTTTTTTTTCTTTCTTTTTTTTTTTTTATGGTGGCCAGCACTAATTAATACTTTTTTTTTTTTTTTTTGGGGGGGGATTTTAGTTTTTCGTTTTTCTTTTTATATCGCGTGGCCACGTGATAGCGTTATTTTCGGTTTTTTTTTCTTTGATAGTGGCGGCGTGTATTATAACATTTATGTCACCTCTGTGCTTCCGTAGAATACACACATTCTCTGATAGCTATTATAACTTTTCTCTTTTTTTAACTATAATTTAACTCGTTCGTTTTCCATACGCATGGTGCTAGCTGTGAAAAAAGCCGTGATCACACTGAGCCGAGCATGAAAATTGAATATGCTTTACATTACATACCGACCGAACGGCATATAGAATCTACTTGGATCTACTCATATTCTTTGACAATATAAGTATGGCATGTCGGGCTTGAAAATGTATAGAAACAATGTTGGTTTAAGTCTACGAGCTCTTCAGACTTTCAAATGTCAAATTATGTATGCAAGAACTAACACCAAAAGTCTGCGCATAGGAATGAGCTATTATTCTACACACATATATCGTTGCATGTTATGTTGGTAACTTGTATGTTTTGTATCTAATTTTGTCTCAGTTTTATTTATTTAACTCAGTTTCACTTGTCATCTCGCTAACATCTGGACCCACATCCTTCATGGGCCACCACTCAAGCGAGACGCGACGCGTCCGTCTGTAACGGGACTCGTAACTATTACCGGATCGTTAATCAATAATTGATGCTGAGTCCATCAAAACGCCTATAAAATATGGAAAATACATTTCAAATTGCCTTTGTTTCCAGTCGCAACGATAGCACTTTCGTCTGTCATTTTTATGTTAATTGGAGGAAAAGATAATTGAAATCGATGAAATAAAGGGAAATATTCATTGACATTTATAGACATATCTAGACATTTTAGAAACATTTAAAATACTCGGTCTATTCCTCTCCGGGTTTTATTTCGTTGCGGTTAATCTAAATAGAGTAATACGTCAGGGAGTTTTTTTTATTTTCTCTATAATGCAAACTTATATATGGATTTGAGATAGATAAGAATAGTGATTGATTGCGCAATTTATCTCTGGTTCTTCTCCGGTATTATATCAGCCGACTTCGCGGAATAGATCATAGTTTGTCTGAGCAAACGTTTGAATAATCTTGATTATTTAGTCATAGTTGTATAGGAGAGGAGAGGGCAGGGGGTCTTAGGGTGGATTGGTGGAAGCGACAGGGTCTGTTCATTTACTTGCTTCAATGTCAATAATGAATAATGTAATTAGTATTAATAATAAGTAAATGAATAAATAAATACTAAAATAGAAACGATGACGATGATGGATGATGATGATGATGATGATGATGATGATGATATGGTGGTGATGATGATGATATGCGGTGATGGTGATGGTGATGAGATGGTGATGAAATGATGCTAAAAAGTAGTTAGTATAACAATGGAACAAATTGAAATTCAGTCAAGACTGTCTTGATACACAGGATCAATGAGGTCACGCATTTCGTTTTCTTTTCTCTGCCCTTTTAGTACAAAACCGAACATCTCTTACTCGCATCGTGTATATATTCATATAGGTACACATGGACTCGTAGAAGTGGCTGATCGGATTAAGCAGACACTTTCAGTCTTAGGCAGCTGGTCTCGTTGCATCTCAAGACAGATAACTCTGTACAAAGCGGTCACCTGCTTGAAGAAATGACAGTGTGCTGTACCCCTCATAGTTAACTTTGTCTTTCTAAAGTAGCGGAAAGAAAGAACGGTTCTCGGTCCCAAGTTTTCAACAACAAAAAAACCCACATCGAAATGCGTGCTAACAGGACTGCAATTTATGATTCATTGTCTTGATAATAGTAGAATGTGAAAGAAAGCATGACCCCCTTGACATTCGTTTAAGAAATGTAACTAGAACTGCAAACAGAAATCGTCACTATCCAATTAAGCAAGCAAGTACGGAATACAAAGTAAGACACTATCCAATTAAGCAAACAACTACGGAATACAGAATTCGTCACTATCCAATTAGGAAACGGAATGCACGTGATTAGTTTTCCTATCTGGACCTGATGAAAAAATGGTAGCCAGGCACGGACGACAAGCTAACATGGAATCAAAATCGTTATTCTTGGCGTCTTCATTAATTTGCTTTGAAGATGGGAAATGTCGGTATCTGTCAAAGGATATTGACTTTTAGATGCAAGACGCTGTATAATGAATATCTCCGAGCTTTCTATAGAGAATTTACCAAAGAATCGTTTTTGTCTGGTGTCTGTTTATGAAAGTTTCTCTTTTCGTTCACTTTCTTTCAGTAGAAGAAACAAATACATTGTACGGTTTTTGGCATCGTTAAATGTTGTTTTTCTCGCCTCCAAATTATTTATTCCATCAGTGTGCCAGATCGTGCACATAGCAGCGAAGGATTTGTAAATAAAACTGGGAAACTTTAAAGCACTAAAGTAATACACAAGTTATTATAAGAAGTTGTCGTAGAGGCCCTGCATGGCTAGATGCCTTTCCAATATGCGTAGAAGAAAGTTCTGCTACTTGAAAGAAAATGTCTCTTGTAGTTTCGCCTCTAACCCGTGGACGTATTGCAGAGTATGACGACACTGGTCCTTATTATAACCGCGCCCCTCCCCATCCCCCGAGAAACCCGTGCCAAGAACATTTGAGGGAAGTGTAGGGGATGTCAAGTCAAGTTAAGTTCTATTTATGTACAAAGTCGGGTTTAATATAAAGATCAAGGACAGACCTTCCGTGATTATTGTTAGGGACCATGACTTTGTAAAACGATTTTGACCTCATATTTCTTGAGCACGAGATTGTGCTCAAAAAACTTTTGTTGATTTTTGTAATAAATGTTCCTGTGATTGTTGTTGTAATTATCAATACATCCCACTCCATGACGGACTTCGACGAGTGTCATTAAAAGCTTGAAATAAGCTAATTGATCATAGTTACTACGATTAAAGCAGAATTTAAATTTTCAGAAAATTTGAATTATTTGTTCTATATGATATTTTTTTTCAAAATGTTTAGAAAACATCGCCCTTGAGTTTATCATTCAAAATGTAGTTTTTTCTTTATAATAATTTGATTTGACGAGAAATCGTTTTCACACATTAATTGGAGAATCAAAAAAAGGTTTCCTTTGATGTTTATTAAAGAAAATTACCCGTATCATTATGTCAAACTTTTTCCTTATATCTGAAAGCATTAAACATGTAAATTTGTCAGTTGTCAAACTGCGAGGATACTTATCACCATAACTTAAGGTTAAATTGTGTAATTAAAACATTAAGTTAAATCATTGCTTTAAATAAAGGCGGTCTTTCACATCAAATTGGATATTAATTGCTGTTATATCCCACAAATTAACAGTTTTTTTTATAATCACATGCACGTGTTTCACGTGCGAAAAGTAGGCGGTACATTGTCTCTTGTGTTTCAGGATAAATAGGAAGAAATCTGCATGTATGATTACACTTACATAGTCACTTTTGTAAAAGTTAATGCTCTTTAACTGAAAACTAATAGTAAATTGGGTTTATAGACAGTGATTTCTGACTGTGATTCATTTGGATATATACAGTGGGATATACTTCTTCAGAGAAGGTAAGCTATATATTATTCATATATGTGACCTCATGTGTTATATGTATATGAAACATTCCTAGACAATGCCGCTGTTTGTACCTGTTTAAGGTTTAAGGTTGTTTATTTATTATTATATCATGCTTGCACTTCTATAATCAGAACAGAACAGAACAGAACAGAACTCTGCAAAGACTCATAAAGTCCTCTAGGTTTCAGTGCTAATTGTTCGATACTCGTCGCTTTTTTTACTTTGTATTTACATGTACAAATGTTATACTATTTATTACGTTTGTAGTTAAATTGTAAATGAATATGCTTGTCATACAGTATAATAGGACAATTAGCAAAATAAAACAAACGCGTGAAGTCCAAATATTTGAAATGTTTTTTGTTTATTAGGGGAAATAATTTCGATATCAAATCGGTAGAGAAAGACATTTTTACCTCCCTTGTTGGTTTTATGGTTCGCAGTTTAGTATGCGAAAATACTTGAAGAGGGAAAACCACATAAATGATAACATCCTGAATAAAAAATCGACTTGCTTTGTAAGGTTGCATGCAGGTCCAGATCAAATGTGTAGACAGAACGGCAACATATCTAAATTACGTATAACGAAAAGCGTAGCATTTCTAAGGTATCTGGTGGAGATATTTTCTAAAGTTTTTATATGAAATTTACACTTCAAATTATAGAATAATTCTCAGATTCTTTAAATCTTTATCTCTCATATGTACCAGTATGCTATGAATAGTGAAAGTTTTAAAATGTAAAAAAAAAAACAACAAAATTTCAGATAATGCGCAATTTATTGATCAAATTTTGTATTTAAAATTGCTCAGGAATTCACTTCATTAAATGCAGACGTTGCGAAACACTTGACCAGGAACTGTTTATTATAATAAACTGCAGACTGAGGTAACTATCCTTTATAATTAAGGTGTCTGTTGGTTCACAGCCTAGGGATAAAGTTCGTCTGTTCATCTAGAACAATATGTTGAAACGGTGACATGGTTTGGAGTATTTGAATTAAAATTTGTACAAGGGATTATAATTATTACTGCTACTGCCAAATTAAAGGTCCAATACTAAGGAAAGCAAAAATTCAAATATACTTTAAAAAACACAGAAATAAGTTATTTTTAATAAAAAATGAAAGTTGGTATGTAGAAATTCAAATAAACCACAGTACATGTACAATTATTTTTCTATGCATTATGAAGAAAGTTAAAAAGACCTGGGTAGTCATTTTGTCGAATCACTGAATTTCAACATAATACACATACTTTCTTTGTGTTCCAAACACTTTCTGTAAATTTTAACCTGACAATCTTCATTATTTAGTGTCTTGCATAAGGTAATGTACATGCCATTGAGATAACTGTCACTTAATTTTCGCTTAGTAGTGGATCTTTAACATCGTAAGTTATGTATCAAAATTATGTATCATATGATGTTAATTTGGCAGTAGCAGTAGCAACCTAGCAGTAACACACACGTGAGTTTTGCAGTAGCTTTAGTTAGCATGTTTAAAGTTAGCAGTAGCACTAGCTGACAGAAGCAGTAGCAAAAACGTGAAGTTTGCAACAGCAGTAGCAAAATTGGTAGCAGTAGCTGACTAGCATTAGCAAAAACGAGAAATTGAAAATGAAGTAGTGAGTATGTAGTAGCAAACACGTGAAGTTGACAATGAAGTAGTGAGTATGTAGTAGCAAACTTAGAAACAGTAGCAAAAAAGTAAAGTTGACAGTAGCAGTAACAAACGTTAAGTTGACAGTAGCAATTGTCGAAAGTAGCAGTAGCAAACACGTGAAGTTGAAAATGAAGTAGTGAGTATAGAAGCAAACTCATGAAGTTGACAGTAGCAGGAAACAAAAACGTGAAGTTAGCAGAAACAGTAGGAAAATCGTAAAGTTGGCAGTAGCAAACACGTAAAGTAAGCAGTAGCAGTAGCAGTAGCTGAAAGTAGCATTAGCAAAAACGTGAAGTTGGCAGTAGAAGTAACAATACGTGAAGTTGGATGTAGTGAAAGCCGACAGTAGCAATAACACACGTTAAGTTGGCAGTAGTAAAAGCTGACAGTAGCAGTAACCAAAACGTGAAGTTGCCAGTAGCAGTATCAAACGTTAAGTTGGCAGTAGCAATTGTCAAAAGTAGCAGTAGCAAACATGTGAAAGAGAAAATAAAGTAGTGAGTATGTAGTTGCATACTCACGAAGTTGATTGTAGCTTACAGTAGCAGTAACAATAACCTGAAGTTAGCAGAAACAGTAGCAAAAATGTAAAGTTGGCAGACGCAGTAGCTAAACATGAAATTGGCAGTAGCAGAAGCTGGCAGTAGCAGTATCAAAGACAAGAAGTTTGTAGTAGCAATAGTTAGAAGTAGCAGTAGTTAGCAGTAGCAGTGGCTGACAGTCACAGTAGCAAAGACATGAACTTTGCAGTTGCAATGGGTAACAGTAGCTAGCAGAAGCAGTAGCAAAGACATAAAGTTAGCAGTAGCAGTAGCTGGCAGTAGCAGTATCAAATACATGAATGCAGTATTAGTAACTGGCAGTAGCAGTAGTAAGCAGTAGATGGCAGAAGCAGTAGTAAAGACATGAAGTTGGTAGTAGCTGGCAGTAGCAGTATCAAATACATGAATTTGGCAGTATTAGTAACTGGCAGTAGCAGTAGTAAGCAGTAGATGGCAGAAGCAGGAGCAAAGACATGAAGTTGGTAGTAGCAGTAGCTGGCAGTAGCAGTACTTAACAGTAGCACTAGTTAGCAATAGCAGTAGCTAGTAGTAGCAGTATCAAAGACTTGAACTTGGCAGTATCAGTAACTGGCAGTAGCAGTTGTTAGCAGTAGCTCGCAATAGCAATTGCAGGCAGTGGTAGCAGCATGCAGTAGCAGTTTCAAATAATTGAGGTTGGTAGTAGCAATAGCGGGCAGTAGCAGTAAATAGCAGTAGCTCACAACAGCAGGCAGTAGCAGTAGCTGGCAGTTGCAGTATCAAAGACATGGAGCTAAATAGCAATAGCGGGCAGTAGCAGTAGTTGGCAGTAGCAGTATCAAAGACATGAAGTTGGAAGTAGCAATAGCGGGCAGTAGCAGTATCAAGACATGGTTGGAAGTAGCAATAGCGGGCAGTAGCAGTAGTTGGCAGTAGCAGTATCAAAGACATGAAGTTTGCAGTAGTTGTTTACGTTCACATTCTATGTTATTTTACATTTAATATTAATTGTCAGATGTGAGGTATCAACGTGGAAGCCCCATTATCACTTATTAACACATGTATTTGGTATAATGTAGCAATAAAAGCTGATAGAATTAGTAAAAGTGCTTTTCACTCGCAATTGCGTCATCGTAGCATCGTATCATAGTCATGTAGTTTGGAGTATTCGCCATAGCGTACTTTCGCGTCGTATCTGGCAGTTGCGTAGTTTTTCGGCAGTTGCAGTATTAAAGTCAAATGTGACAGTGCCTTTCTACACTCCATATTTATACATGGTACATTTTGACAAATTGTCCTGTCAGAACGTGTTTTAGCTGGCCTATTTCACAAAGAAGTGAATGGGGATATATCCTAATTACCTCGGCAAGGTCAATGGTTGTTGTTATGCCTTCGTTACTTTTCCCTCTACACATTATATACTTCAAGTTTGAAACGCAACATTTAATTTTAGTTATCATCAGTTACCAGCAAATGATCAGACAAGACAAGGAAGATAACTTAAAAATCTGTGAAGAAAGGTTTTTGGTTCAGATTGATTATGGACTCTTTTTCTACCTATATTTAAGTTGATAAGCAATCCCTCGGGATATCTCTTTGAAATTATAGTACAAACATGAAGCATGGATATATGCATCAGGTGTACATTGCAGTGTTTATAAACCATAACTCTGGGCAAAGAAGTATTATCTCTGTCAATGATTGTTTTAAAAAATGATCAAGTCATATTTTAAGGCACTTCAAGGATCTCACTTAGTTTTGTTAGTATTTTGCGCATGGTACCAGATTGTGAGATATGCAAATCTTGAAGGTACGATGACGAATACTTGATTACCATCATGTCGAAATACAGCGAAAACGCGAAATACGATGTCAAAGCGAAATTCTTTTGACATTATGCGAAAACCCTATTTAAATGCGAACAATTTCGCGTCCACTTACTGACTTATTGACTTAATTATTTGAGACATTACTTAGTAGGTTGGAATACTTGTTCCATATCGTGGCCCACCCATCTATAAACAAAAGTAGATAACTCTGTCAAGAATAGTTTTATTACATACTCAGAAATTACTACTTGAAAGTCGTGTGCAAGGCACTATTATTGACATATCTCGGTAACCACTTAATGTTACACACTTTTCGCAGTGTTCGGAGGTATTAACACTTGAAATATTTTGCAACTGACGGCGCTTGACTACACTTTGAAAACAAACAGATTCTTGTTTTGCCTTCTACTGCCAAAAGTTTTGTTTTAGTGGCTAGCACTGGGAATAGTCCAAGAAACTAAGTACATATGTACTTTTTAGAACTTTTTTTATTGTTAAATAGCCTATCTACCTTGATTATGAGTCATTTTAAATAGTAATTTGACATTCAACAACTCTTAAGATAATAAAGCACACTCGTGTAGTGGCACAAAGAACCTTATGTTTGTCTGAAATAAAATGTCTATAAAATTCAAAACACTGAAAATGCTAAGTGACTTGGGGCAGCATATTTGAACGATAGTTGATAATTTTTTACCGTCGTAGATTTAGAGGAATCATTTATGTGACCGAAATTTCATTCGATTATATAAGTATGATCATTGCAGAATTCAGGAAACTATACATGGAATATATAGGTTAAATGAAATAACATTTGAACTGCTTATGCTAAGCACCGTTGTTGTCAGCGCTCTCAGTGCTTTGATTATGTTTTGCGAAGGACACTGAATGCTTTTAAAACTTCATCTGATTGATTGCTTATCTGCAAAGTTATCCAGACATAAACCTAGGAATTTGGAGTCAGTGTGCTGTATGAAAAATCAGGAGCTTTAAAAAGACCAGGTTTTGATCGAAAAAGATACGAAATTCCTGTACCTTCAATCCGCGGGAGATTTGACCGATTTCACTCATTGAATATTAGAGTCATAAACACAGGGGTCTCCTGGAAGAATGATCGAGGAGCCTGTGCATGTGTGCATTATATTTGAACGAACTTACCCGTTTGTTGGCATCTTCTTCAAGAATTCTAATTTCTCTTATAGTTCTAACTGTTATGGAACGACAGAAAGAAAAAAACTTGTTTACTCGCTTAAGCCCCCACTCGTGTCATATTATGTTTGAGCAGGGTCCGTATATTAGTAATAAACGGACCCTGGTTTGAGGGGTAGACATGGATACATTTTATTGTCTGATATAACATTCTCAAGCGCTTTGGGTTGTTATTGCCTGCAGTTGAGTTTTTAAGAGCGTGGGTTCGGTAGGAAAATGTTGAGCATCTTTAGCCCGAAAAGTTATTTTCTCAACATAGAATTGCTTAGATTTATTGCAACTGTTTTCGGATACTTACAGCTATTGTTTTTATGTGTTTCATGTCTGACGTTTCTGGGACAATCTTTATTCTAAAAAAAATCACCTATAAACTAGTTATCGTAGCACTACACTGCACATAATATGCAAATAAAAATGCATTAATAAAGAAAAAAATACTTATGTTTAATTAAAACGCGCCATAACGGTAATAACCGAAGTGCACCGAAGTGCGCCACTTGTTTTCACTCAAGAGAGAACAAGAAAAAAATGTCTATCCTTCTTGTTAAGCAATGAAAACAACAAAAGAAACGGACTGCAGCGGTGTGTCATTTCAAAATAATAGCTCTATGAAAAGGTCTAAATCAATTTAAATGTTGTTTTATGACTAAGGAAAGAATTACTAGTAACTTCATGTAAGTGGTAGCCATAACTATAAAGTTGCAGAGTAATAAAAAGGAGCGCTTTGACATGCCATAACAGCCGTGTTGGCTTCGACTCATTACTGTTTGAAGGATAATTTCTTTAAAAAAACATACAAAAAACCCGACCATGTCACAACGGGTGTATGGAACGCCATGGCCGTCTTATCTTGACTTGTTTGCTTATATGCGGTACATGTTGCATTATATGCAGTAGATCTTTTATTATATGCAGTAGATATTTAATTATATGTGGTAGATCGTTCATTATGTGTGGTTCAAAAACTTTATATGCTGTACTTTCTTTGTTATATGTAGTACAACTCTTCTTATATGTGGTGGTAATGTCTTTATATGCAGTGCATTTGAATTTGTGTGCGGTGCAAACACCAATATATGTAGTAGATCTGTTATTGTGTGTAGTAGATAAAACGTTATACGTGGTCTTTACATTATATGATGTACAAACATAAATATATGTGATAGTCACTGTCCATTATGTGTGGTGCCTTTTCCTTATATGCAGTACAAATTACATTACGTGTTGTACTTTCGTTTATATACGCTGTGGATCTCGCATTATATGCTGTACATGCAATTTCCTTATATGCTGTGCTTCCAGCATTATATGCGGTAGTAGTTTCTTTGTATGCGGTAGTTTCGTCATTATATGCGGTAGTTACGTCGTTATGATGAGATGGTTATAGGATATTTCCGAACGATACCGTATATTGCCGGATTATTACGAATCCGGATGTTTCACACGAGTAATTATTGTGCACCGAGACAGTTTAAAGGACGTGTTGAATGCAAGGAGGAGGAGCAACGAGCTATTTTAAGTGGGGGTACTTTTTAATCAACATTTGGAAGTGGCCAAAAGATGTATTTAAATGAAAGGGTTGTCGTTGTTTGAAAAAAACGTTATAAATTCAATGATTTCTAATTTTTAACGGGTTATACTTGTTGGAACTTTATGAAACACATTTCAATTTCAAATTTAGCTATATATTAAACACGTAACTGTGTAAAGTATAAACAAACATGAATAAATTTGTTAATTTAAATGGGAGTTAAAATTAGAAATTAGTTTAAACTGTCTCGTTGCACAATAATTACTCGTGTGAAACATCAAAATTCGTAACAATCCGGCAATTTACGGTATCGTTCGGAAATATCCTAACCATCTCATCATAACGACGTAACTACCGCATATAATGACGAAACTACCGCATATAAAGAAATTACTACCGCACATAATGCTGGAAGCACAGCATATAAAGAAATCGCATGTACAGTATATAATGAGATATCTACAGTGTATATTAACGAAAGTACGATATGTAATGTGATTTGCACTGCATATAAGGAAAAAAGCACCACACATAATGGACAAAGTTTTTTTTTTTGAAAGAAATTTTTTTTTTTTTTTTTTAAAAAAAAAAAAAAAAAAAAATTTATTTATAAAAAAAAAAAAAAAAAAAAAAAAAAAATAAATGTACCACACATATGAACTATCCCTGCCTGGGTGCTGGGTGGAACCCTTCATTTGGTTTTTTTTTTTTTTTTTTTTTTTTTTTTTTTTTTTTTTTTTTTTTTTTTTTTTTTTTTTTTTTTTTTTTTTTTTTTTTTTTTTTTTTTGGGGTTTTTTTTTATTTTTTGGGGGAAAAAAAATTTTTAAAAGAAAAAAAAAAATTATATGGTGTGCAAACAAAGTAATGTGCAATATCCTGTGTACAAAGACATTTATGGGCGGTACAAAGACATATATTTATTATGTTTCGTACATCATGTAATGTAAATCAAACGCACCACGTATAACGTTTTATCTACTACACATTTTTTTTCAATGACACGGAACTACAATAAATAAAAAAATCTCCTTGCATAACGTAAAAAAAAAAAAAATATTTTTTTTTTTTTTTTTTTATTTTAAATTTTTTTTTTTTTTGGATATTCCAAAAAAAATAAAAAAAATTTTTTTTTTTTTGGTTTTTTTACCCTATATGGTGTCATTGTCCACACCGACCGGTAAGGCTTTTGACTAAAAATGGTTAGTACACCATTAAATCCTTCAAATGCACTGCATATAAAGACATTACCACCACATACAAGAAGAGTTGTACTACATATAACAAAGAAAGTACAGCATATAAAGTAACTTGTACCACACATAATGAACTATCTACCACATGATTAAATATCTACTGCATATAATGAAAGACCTACTGCATATAATGCAACCAAGTGATGATAAGACGGCCATGGCGTTCCATAGTTGTGTATATCGTCAGCATGTTGTGATGAGATATTTTTCAAGAGAGAGTTACTATCCTTTGATTTCTTCATTCATATACAAATATAATGTTCACAGAGATGCTTATTTGGGCTATTTGTTGGAAATCACTTGTCAAAATTCAGAGAAAATTCAAGAGAGTGATAAGTACCAAGCCAAATTGTGCATATTGTCGGCATGTTATAATGCAGACAATTTTCATTATGATTATTAAGTTATGGCCAGTTGATTTCTTTCATACACGTAGTTAAACCCGAGTTGCTTGCTTTCTCAGCAAAAATTGACCATAAAAAACAATGAAATTTCAAAGGAATGATTTCTTCTTTTAATCGGCATGTTGTGTTCGGGTGGTGATGTTTTGACCTATATCAATTGTACCTTCGCAGGCAACCGCAACAGAGCGTCCAGCACACAAAAGCAGTGCTCTTTCTCTATGTCAATGAGGCCGCGAAGCAAAAAAAGTAGTTAAGAATAACCGCCAAGGTGGCATATGGGGGTATCGTCACATTCATTGATACTACTCTAATCTCTATTTTCAAGTAACACATTTTGGAAATTAAGTTTAATCAGGTAAAACAATAGAGAAATGCTTCATAATATACACGGGTTTTGTTTTTCTAAAAAATAATATCAGATTTACTGCATATTCTGGATTGGCGTACCGATATTCGACTGGAAATTACGACACTTATCAATGTTGATTTTGGTACTAAACGATTTTAGTTTAGTTTAAACTCATTCATTTTAGCTAGATCGTGAAGAAGGCGTGTAGCTTATTGAGTCACTTTCGGGTCCGCTTCTTGGAAAAACCAGTACCCACGAGGAGGAACGGTCACGACCCAGTGGGGCTCGATCCAGTTTAAGAATACAATGTAATATAAACTGTTTTCAAATTAGCGTTGACATAATAAACACCATACCATTGGAAAATAAACAAGCAGTTAGTTTTATATAGATGTCTGATTTACAAAAAAAAAATCTCCTTAATTATGAGAGTAATTTCGGTAAACGTCACTTCCAGGGATATATGCATCTGCAATATGCGCAGATCGAGACTCGCATAAAAATAGAATGACTGACGACCGTTTTGCGTTGATATGCGCCGACTATGACTAACTATGACTGACTAGGAAGTCTACAATGTCTGCACACACAAACCATCCTCCCTGCCTTTCATTTATATAGTAATGAGAAGGAACTGTGAAAGATTTAAAAGAGCTTTCTGCCAATACATGGATAAAATGTTAAGATGATGTACATATTGTTTAAACTAAGACGTTTTCATACTCGTACAAGACGGCTTAACTCATTGGAGTGTTTGAATCTATTAAATGATTTAGTCAGACACATTGCTGATGTTTTTATCTTTGGATCACTTAGCGCGTTAGGTTCCTCAATATGCTACAAGCTTTTTTATTTGATAGCGGAATTTGTATTCTTTACATTGATTAGTTCACCGATCTTATTGTTTAATCTGCTTCTAACTTTGACTCAGTCACTTGTATCGCCTTTACATATAGGCATTGCATGAACAAGAACAAAAGAAACATTAAAAAAGCACGTAATGTATCTATTTCAATATGTTTTCAGGATGATGGCTGACCTGATACGTACGTCCTTGTTCTGTGACGTCAATGATATATTCGCCGAAGACGAGTTTCAGATTCTTACCAACATGAAACACACGTACTATGACGTCATAAACGCAGACGACAGATCTTCGCATTCTGAAAACTTTCTTGAGTTCGTCGCTGGAACATCAGTCGAAGACGTTGCATTAGATAAGGCGACGACACCACAGACTGGCAGTGACGTCATAACCGAGCAGACGACAAGTACAGAAGTCCTAATACAGTGTTGTCATGATTCTGTCATTTCAAAAGAGACATGTGGGGACTTCTTGTCACGTGTTGTACAAGCGTCAAAGGTAGATCTAAGTGCGTTCAGCAATGTAAGTCCTGGTGAAATATTTGGAAATGTATACCTCCGGTCTATAGTGCTTAAGAACGAAACTGACGTCTATGTCAACCAGCAGTCAGAAAATGACACTTATCCGGGAAAAAGTTCGTCTACAAGCAGACGACCTCCATATTCCTACGCAGCAAGCGCAGTTACCGCCATTTACCTATCAGGCAAAGACTGTCTTAGTATTGATGAAATTATGGAACAGCTGTTTAAAATGTTTGACGAAGTGAGGAATGGCAACAGAAGGATCTATCGGAAACGTTTGAATAAAATGCTGAAGACTCACGCTTTGTTCCAGCGGACTACGTGTAATCATTTCCGTGTAGTACCCGGACGCGCAAGTAGGAACACCTTTCACAGGCAAGTGTGCACAGATGAACAAAGGAAAAAATACCCCAAAATGATCTTCGAACTATTTGGAGTTCCAACCATGTTGGCTGACTTAGGTATTAAACTTAATGATGTAGGAAAGCGTCAAGCGACTAGAGAAAGGACCAAGGCTGTTACTGACTTGCATAAGCATCGGAAATCTACAGTATCAGTTGAGGGACTTTCGCAGTCAGCGAAATCAGGTATCTTGCAAATGCCCGAACGGCCGTGTTTCTTAAACGACTCAGATAGCGAGGACGACGAACCTTTATCGCAACAAACACGACGGAATATATCTCCTGTGTCCGTCGGCAGCTCCACAAACAGTGAATCTGTATGCAGTAATGAGTCAAGTACTTCTTTTGAGAACAATAATTGCACGGCATTCGCAACGGGTCAAAGATTCGAAGACAATGTTTCAAACATTTCACATAATCCATCTGTTGTGGTTCCAGCTCCGCGGTATGCTGTACCAACTCCGTCAGCTTGTATACCACTCCGATGCCAGGAGTACCATATTCCATCAGTCGGAACTTTTAAGATGGTTGACATGTATTACAATGGACAAATCATACACCAGTTGTTTCATTAAAAACATATATGACTTATATTAATAGAATGAGATGTCACATTAGAGTACTTCAAGTTTCTATACGGGTTTTCTACGGGAAATTGTCATGTTTCCCCTGTTATTGTAAAAAAATAATATTCTGTTGCTGGGTATATCATATATGAGAGTAAATCTAATTGTGTAATGAAGTCAAACATGACGGGTTTTTTTCCAGATTTTTTTGGGTACACTGTAGCACTTTACTCAGTAATAATACATAATTACATGTACATGTACTTATATTTTGGTAGTAAAAAATGGAAATGTTCCGGTGACAATTTTTGTTGTATTTATAGGAGTTAATAAGCAAAAACGCATCTTTTGTATAAGAAATCATTTGCACCGAATTTCATAGCATTTCCAGGAGAACAAAACTAATAAAGGTAATAAATAATGCGTTGAAAAATAATGATTTTTTATTGCAAAAAGATGCTGCATAAAAACCTATACTGTATATCAACAATAGGAATTGTTATGTGTTCTTTTTAGTTTTTGTAGAAACAATACTTGTACAAATGATAGTATACATGTGCTTGAGAAATCCGTGAATCGCATGGAAATGTTAGAAAATATATAGATAGTGTTTCAAAGAAGTATTGTTAAGTTTGTTTATGATATAGAGCTGCCATGATAACATTTGAAAGAAAAAAAAAAATTAAAAATATTTTAAGAATATAAGTCAGAACCCACATTTTTTTTTAATTAAACAGGCGTAACACTCTATTCATGCACCACCTTGCGTTAAACAGTCTGCAGTGATCTTAAACAAGCAGTATACTTAATTTAGAATGCCATTTCGAAAAAGAAGGGGAGCTATCCTACTCGCCCTGGCGTTGGTGTCACACCTTGGTTAAGTTTTTCGTAGCACCCCACTTTATTTCAAAACCATTACAGGTATTGCTTTGAAACTTACTGTACTTATTAACCATCATAACCGCCATCTATAGACAAGAGTACATAACTCTGTCAAGGTTTTTGTCAGAATTATGCCCTTTTTTGACTTAGAAAATACATTGAATTAAAATCCACTTATTGACTTAACCCTTCGAGATATTTTGTTTTGTATGCTTGTGTGCTTTATTACCCCTATCTGCAAGTAAGAGGAGGTAACTCTGTAAGGCTTAAAAAATCAAGGCCGTTTATCGACTTAGAATCTTGGTTAAGTTTTTCGTACCAGTCCACTTTTTGACTAAACTGTTATAAACTGATATTACTTAAAAAATTGGAATACTTGTTTACCATCATAATTCCCAAACACAGGCAGGAGAAGGTAACTCTATCAAGGATTTTATTTGAAACGTGGCCCTATTCGACTTTTCATTCAAATTTCAAAATTTTCATTCTTGTCCACTTGTTAACTGTTCCATTTTGAGATATTACCTTGAAAGTTGGAATACTAATGTACCATTATGACATCTATCTGTAAGCAAAAAAAGATAACGCTGTGAAAATGTTTCTTGATTTGTACTTAATATTCCCAGTTAAAGTCTTGTGTGCAACTGGCACTGTCATGCATATATAACATTAACCACTTGAAGTATAGATTTAGAACTTTGCTGTAGTATTCAAGGATATCAAATAATTATGCTACTTGTGGCCCTTGTTTATACAGATCCTTGTTTTTTTATACTGAAAAAGTTTTGTTTAATTGGCAAACACTAAAAATAGTCGCCAGCGCTGTCCTACTGACAGCACTTGTTTTAAATTTATTAGCTGGCAGGTTAACACAGGTAAAGCTGTTGTTATATCCTTTGGTTTTACATTACAATCTAATTTGGTGTTACATTACAATCTCATTTGGTGTTACATTACAATCTCATTTGGTGTTACATTACAATCTCATTTGGTGTTACATTACAATCTTATTTGGTGTTACATAACAATCTAATTTGGTGTTACATTACAATCTAATTTTGTCTCGCATTACAATCTAATTTGGTGTTACATTACAATCTAATTTGGTGCTACATTACAATCTAATTTGGTGTTACATTACAATCTTATTTGGTGTTACATTACAATCTAATTTGGTGTTACATTACAATCTTATTTGGTGTTACATTACAATCTAATTTGGTGTTACATTACAATCTAATTTTGTCTCATATTACAATCTAATTTGGTGCTACATTACAATCTAATTTGGTGCTACATTACAATCTAATTTGGTGTTACATTACAATCTTATTTGGTGTTACATTACAATCTAATTTTGTCTTGCATTACAATCTAATTTGGTGTTACATTACAATCTCATTTGGTGTTACATTACAATCTCATTTGGTGTTACATTACAATCTCATTTGGTGTTACATTACAATCTTATTTGGTGTTACATAACAATCTAATTTGGTGTTACATTACAATCTAATTTTGTCTCACATTACAATCTAATTTGGTGTTACATTACAATCTAATTTGGTGCTACATTACAATATAATTTGGTGTTACATTACAATCTAATTTGGTGGTACATTACAATTTAATTTGGTGTTACATTACAATCTAATTTGGTGCTACATAACAATCTAATTTGGTGTTACATTACAATCTAATTTGGTGCTACATTACAATCTAATTTGGTGTTACATTACAATCTTATTTGGTGTTACATTACAATCTAATTTTGTCTTGCATTACAATCTAATTTGGTGCTACATAACAATCTAATTTGGTGCTACATTACAATCTAATTTGGTGCTACATTACAATCTAATTTGGTGTTACATTACAATCTTATTTGGTGTTACATTACAATCTAATTTTGTCTTGCATTACAATCTAATTTGGTGTTACATTACAATCTCATTTGGTGTTACATTACAATCTCATTTGGTGTTACATTACAATCTCATTTGGTGTTACATTACAATCTTATTTGGTGTTACATAACAATCTAATTTGGTGTTACATTACAATCTAATTTTGTCTCACATTACAATCTAATTTGGTGTTACATTACAATCTAATTTGGTGCTACATTACAATATAATTTGGTGTTACATTACAATCTAATTTGGTGGTACATTACAATTTAATTTGGTGTTACATTACAATCTAATTTGGTGCTACATAACAATCTAATTTGGTGTTACATTACAATCTAATTTTGTCTCACATTACAATCTAATTTGGTGCTACATTACAATCTAATTTGGTGCTACATTACAATCTAATTTGGTGTTACATTACAATCTTATTTGGTGTTACATTACAATCTAATTTTGTCTTGCATTTCAATCTAATTTGGTGCTACACTACAATCTTATTTGGTGTTACATTACAATCTAATATTGTCTCACATTACAATCTAATTTGGTGGTACATTACAATCTAATTTGGTAATTTACATTACAATATAATTGCAATCTATGCATTCTCTCAGGGTATTTTTTGTTTTAAATCTATAACTTTATTTGTTGTTAATGTCTAATAATATGTATTTATTATATGAAGTGTATGTTCTAAGAGCGATTATAACTGATATATCCGTCTTGATGTCCGAGGCAAAATGAGACAGTTGTTGATAGAAATGGAATTGACAACATTTAATATGTGTGATGAATACAAGCCAAATGCCTGAAATTTATTACAATTCCGTGACGTTTTTTAAAATATAATTGATTCATTATTTGCATTTCATTTACTTGGCTCATTTATTTTTAGAATAGTTGATTAATGATTTTACATGTACAAGTAATAAAACATGTATATTATAAAATGGAAAGCATTGTTATGTTTACATTGAGTGAAGGAATAAGGTTTTGTACAGTGATGTATATATCCATTCATATTTTTATACGTATTTATGTGCTATGATACTGCTTCGTTTTGAAATCAACATTCCAGTAAAATAAACAAATACTTTGTTTTCTTTGTGCTAGCATACAGTTGTAGTTTGCATATGTCATGAATAATACAAATTATGCCTTTGAAATCAGTGTTTTTTGTTATCCTTTTCCCAGTGTATTCCAGAACTATCCGTCTTTATTTTGCCATTTCTGTATTGGTTATATAAATGAATGCATCATTTGTCAAACTGGAGAACCTGCATGTCAGTCTACATGAGACGATCTCTTCATCAATTTATTCACTTGAATCATGAAAAAAATAATCACGATTTGCTTTGAATTAGATGGGTCTGTCGTTATCAAAGAAGAGAGCCGAATTTAGAACAAAAATATATGAAATCTTTTTAATGCTGATTCTTCATCTACAGACTGATCATGATCTGCACTAAGTAAATATTGCTTCTGTGCAGAAGTCCGTTTTAGGAATTTATTTTAAAGGTACTTTTTTGTTTAACAGGGGACCTACAAAGCTTAAATAGACTAAACAAGAGGGTAATGTTGCTGCTATATCGCTCACATGAGTTTCAATGTACTGAACTACCTAACCCCTAACCCATACCGAGAATTCTTCTTCGTTTAAGGTTGTGCACCATTTCCTTTAGTGGGTGGGGTGCATGCTTTTTTTCTTCATTTTTTCCTTTGATATCAAACTTGTTGTAGTTTACTTACATTTATAATTCATGCCAAGAAAACTAGAAATTATTGCATTATAAAGAAAATTGATACATTTTGAAATAATGTCTTGCTCGCTGTGTGACAGAATCAGTAGAAATAAAGGAACTAAAACATAGTTTACATCGCTGTCAACATACTCTTGTGGTAAACTTGTTTGTTTACAAAACCATTTAAAAGAAATTAAAAAATCGGAGATTTATTGCAAGGCATCCCACTCGTTCTTACAGAATTTGTTTAAAGTATGTATTTGATACAGTAAAACGAGGCGAGAGTTTGTTGATAGTGGTAAAAACTATTTTTCTCCCTTTTCTTCCCACTGATTCTGTCACATATATAGACTGTCCGTGAACAAGCAAGATGCTATTTCAAAATGTATCCGTTTTTCATTATAATTCACTAATTTATATTTGTCTTCGTAGACTTGGGTCAAATGATAACCTCAACTACGCGATGTACAGAACTCATGAACCAACCGCACCGGCTCTTGGTCAAGGTCACAGCTCAAGGTCAAAGGTTTGAGCCTTGTATTTCGTGTCCGCTCCGTATCTCCTAAACACCACGAAGGATTTTAATGAAACTTGGGTAAGATGCTCAACTCAACTACGCGATATGCAGAACCCGTGAACCAACCGCGCTGGCTCAAGGTCAATGTCACAATTAGAGATCAAAGGTCATATGACTATAGTTCGTGTCCGCTCCATATTTATTGAACCCCTTGTAGGATTTTAGAATAACTCTCCACAAATGTATATACCGTAGTGACACGATGTGCAGAGCGCATAAAACAACCAGCTTGGTTTAAGGTCAAGGTCACTGTTACTAAAAATAGAAAAATAGTTCCTGCTCAATAACTCTAGTTAGGAGTGACCAATTGCAATGAAACTCGGTGTGTAGGTAGCTTGCATGGAGAGAAAGCTTGGAATTGCATCGGGGGTCACTACAGTCAAGGTCAAGGTCACTCTCACTAAAAATAGATTTTTAAAAGTGTTTTAAGCAAAAATAATTTAAGGTTACTGTTACTAAAATAGATTTTTGTGTTATTTTAATATCCTGTTTCAGTATTACAATCATTTGCAAACTGCCATGGGGGAGACATATGTTTTTGTGACAAAAACAACCATCTAGTTTTTTATGTTCTTAATTGTACTAATTAGTTTAGCGTGTAATAATTAAAATTAAAACACCTTAGTTTGAAAGTTTGTGGTTTGATTGATATATGGACTAAGCACGATTTTGCAAATTATAAATGGTTAAAGGCTACAGTCCAACAGAAATTAACATATTTATTTTCAAATGAATGGTTTTCAGTGATGGAAAACTCTAGCAACTGTAGAGATTGTAACTATTCAAACGTAAATTCGAACTTGAAAAATACTTAATAAACACTCCTCAGAAAAAGTTGCATGACATTGTTAAATTCAGAACAAGAAATCACAGGTTACCAATAGAAATAGGAACTAGGAACAGAATTCCATTAAATCAACGTTTTTGTCCAAAATGCAATAATGGCATTGGCGACGAGTTTCATTACCTTTTAGAATGCTCATTTTTATTAGACAGCAGAAAAAATATCTGAAAAATAAGTATTACAAAAGACCTAATATCCTCCATTTTGAAGAAATTATGAACAATGATATGAATAAAAAAGTAAAATATAGAAAGATCTGTGAGTTTATTAAAAGAACTATCTGTTTGTTCTAGAATTTCAAGAAAAACTTTACACAAAAGCAATGATGTGGTTATTCTCCCACATTCTTTTAAAAACTGTTTTCGTATCTTATTGATATTATTTATCAACCCTCATTGAGTAGAAATGTTATAATAGCCTCGATTTATATATGATGATTCAGTATGTTTACCTCATATTGTCATTTATTTACATGACTTGAGTGAAATAAACTATTTGTATTTGTAAGTAAAAATTGTTGAAACTGAATGGAAAAGGAAGAACAAAGGCAAAAGTCGACTTTTCCAAATGACTTATTTCTAGCAGCAGACTCTCGTTTTATGAGAAGGAAAACGCAAAAAGCAATAACATTTAGTGTACATCGCATAAAAGTTGGTGTTCCTAGAAATTAATTAAAAATAAGAAGGCAAAAAGACCCAAGGGAGATTGTATCCATTTGTGGTCTGGCCTGGCCATTCCAAGGATGAAAACCTCGGATTAGAAATTTTCATCCATAACATTATTGGGCCATATCGCAATTTTTTCCTGGTTATAAAAAAAAATTTCCTTAGTGAAAATTTCTCCAGATTTTGTTGACTAATAAATTTAAAATCATGCAATTTTTTTCAGAGAATGATATGTTCAGATAAGAGTTGTTTTTTTTAATTAATCTTTAAAAATAATGCCAGATTTCTAGATGTTTTGTTACTTCTATCGCATGAATTTGAAATCTAAAATCCCTTTTCCCAAACGCAGACATATCCTAAACATTATAAACACCAGGAACGAAGCGCACGTGTTGCCCGTGGAAAACGTGGTGTATTAATAATTAACCATAAAATAATGTACAAATTCGTTTCCTCTATACATGTATTTATATAGGACAGTGTTAGAATCGTTGATAAAGCTAACGATAGACTTTAAGTGCTGATGCTGACCACAGGGATGTGCATGCTGATCATGGTCCACACTGGGGGTAAAGGCAGATTCGCACCAAGCCAGCAGGTTAGTTTTAAAAGTTTATTATTTTTACATTGATTGTACATAGAAATCTGACCTATTTCTGTAGGTGCGGTGGGCTTATTTAAATGTTCCTATTTATTTCAACATTGCTTCTTCTGCAGGTGTGTATATATGTGTGCATTATTAATCATGCTGATTATGATCCTCACCAGTCGAAAAGTCCGACACACTGGTCGTCGGGAGATGTCCGCGAATTTAGCTGTCAGTTGCCAATTCAACTCTGTTTAACTCAAATTTGGTATTTCTCTGCAGGTTTCCTGCATACGGCCCTTTTCATCAAACACACCAACAAAAATTCTTCGTCACCGAATGAAAGAAGGGCTTTGACTGGAGGTGTCCTTGTGGCTGGGGTTCGAGCTCAATACTGAGAGTTTTGTGAGTATAAGGTTGTTTGTTTGTTGATTGGATGTATTGTATATATACGTACTATCATATTGTCGAACTAGACAGCGATTTAGATTCAATCTTTGAAAGATAAATATAAATTTATTAGTTTTAGATTTACGTACCCTGCGACAGATTTTCGAACTGTTGCTATAAGAATTTATAATACATGTATACGCATTAAATGTTATACTCCAATAATCTATTGTCATTGTGTACTTCTCAAGTTTAAGGTCATGCAGTTGTCCAAAAGTTTTTTTGGAGCGTTTACGTATTCCTGAATGTTGTTGTTTTTTGTTATTTTTTTTAGCTCACCTGGCTTTCCCAGGGTGAGCTTTTAGGATGGATGATTGTCCGCCGTTTGTCGTCTGTCGTCCGTCAACATTTTGCTTCAAACGACATCTCCTCTGAAACCACTGGGCCAATACCACATGGCAGGGATTTTCCTTGCATAAAGCTCTACCAAAAGTGTTCAAAGAATTCCATTCCATGCAGAACCCTGGTTACTATTGCAACAAATAGGAAAAACTTTAAAAATCTTCTCTGAAACCACAAGGCATAGGGCTTAGATATTTGGCATGTAGGTCTAGTGGACCTTTACCAAGATTGTTCAAATCATGACCCCGGCTGTAAAAAAACCCTTCCCAGGCACGGGGGTGGGGGGTCCCTTGATTACGCATAGGCTTATTTAGGGAAAACTTAAAAAAAAAACACAATGATCACAGGCAGAGCTTAGATATTTAGAATGTTACAAAGCATTGTGTAGTGGACATCTACGAATTATGTTAAAATCATGACGCCTTCTATTATTGACAATTAACATGCAGGTGAGCGATATAGGGCCAGCTTGGTCCTCTTGTTTACATATACCATTGTGTAGCCTATTTACTATTACTCTCGTGAATGGGTCCATTTTACTATTTGATAAAGTAGAATAATGCATTTCTACAGGTACACAATACTAGAGCGTAGAACCTATGACAGAATGATAGTTCGGAATCAACTGACTACTCCCTGACCACACATAGGCGATTGCTGATCATGATCTATACTGGTCGCAAATTCAAACTCAGATGCCGAAACAGGTTTAGTCAAAACTCTTTTTTATTTTACATTGATTGTATAAGTTGAGCATGTGCCACACGTCGCATACGTGACACGGGTGGGATTTTCCGTGATCCGGGGGAGACATACCAAGAAGGGTTAGTTTCTAAATCACGAAACACAATATCTAGGTCTAGAAACATATACAGGAGGAAATACAATCCAGAAAATATGTCGGTCTCGCTTCGGTTTTGACAAATAGTGGCACTCGGGGGAAAGTTTTCCGCTTCAGTCTCATCAAACTTTGTGACCAAAAAAAGGCACCAAGTAAGTAAAATTGGGTGTAAGAACAAGCTCCTACCTTCAACTGTCATTTTTATCCGCCATCTCGGTGTGTCCCTACCGGATCACGGAAATCCCACCCGTATTATCGCCGGCAGTATTACATAGGCTGATCATGATAAAAACACTTAGAAAATGCAGCAGCGGGTGTAAAGACCCAGCGACCATTTTGATACGTTCTTAGCTGTTCGCAATTTCGGCTGAATATCAACAAGCATGTTTAAGTATTTATGACTAGGAAATGAAGAGAATGAAAAGGACGCATCGTGTTTTAAATAGTTCTATGTTTACAAATTCATGATGTTTATACAGTTCGGATGCGTAGTTGCGTCGGATGCGTAGTTGCGTAGCAGAAGTGATCCGAATAATGGCTGTATTTTATTCAACTATAAAATATTGGGCGGCATTTATTAATTCGATTCAAACACGATTTTGTCTTTGAAGAATAACCCCGAATTGTAATAACCTTCAACGCGTAGCAGCCTTTCTATTTTAACTTAAAAACTCGGAATGCGACTGGACGTGTGCGTCACTTAGCGCACGTGTCCCGTAGAAAACGTGATGTATTTTATCGTAAAATAATGTACATGTACATATTCTTTTTCCTCTATATTTATGTAGGAAGTTACAATCGTTTGTGAAGTTTACGACGAGTCGACCAATCGCCGTCGGACAACACGGATGTGTATGCTGATCATGGTCTACACGAGTGGAAAAGGCAGATTCGCTTCAGGCCAGCAGGTTAGTTTTAACATTAACATTTCTACATTGATTGTACATGTTGATTTGGATCCACGTCAATACTACATCAATACGAAGCACAAGTCGTCGGCAAGGTAGTTTGAACTTAGTTACCTTACATAGATTCAGCATGTTGATTATAACAACACTAACCGAAGAGGCAACCGTACTTGTCGCCGCCGGGGTATTGTTTTTTTTTCTCTGATATGATCTATAGTAGTCAAAATTCCGACGCAATAATCGTCGGGAGTGTATTTTAGACTTGCTTATTTTTCATATACCGATCACGCTGATTATAATTCATACTGGTCGAGAACGCCGACACTTTTGTCGTCGGCAGGGTAGTAAAGACTTAATTTCTTGTATTTATTTTTGAACATGGTGCTTACTGACCACACTGGTTGAAAACACCGACATACATGGCGTCGGCAGGGTAATTAAGATTTATCTACTTTACATCTATTGAAAAATACTGATTTTGAATCACCGACAGTTCAAAATGCCCACACACTTTTCGTCGGTAGAGTAGTTAAGACTTGTTAACTTTATATTTATTGATTATACTATGATTCACACTGATTAAGATGTCGACATACTAGTTGTCGATGGAATAGTTTAGACATACATACCTTATATATATAGAACATGGTGATTATGATCTCATCGTCGGCAGGGTAGTTAGGACTAGCTTACCTCACATCTATAGAACACGCTGATTATGATTGACACTGGCCAAAGTAACCGACACATTTATTGTCGGCAGGGTTGTTAGGACTTGCCTACTGTACATATCTATAACATGTTGATTATAAACTACACTGGCCGAAATAATCGACATACATATTGTCGGCGTGGTAGTTAGGACTTGCTCGCTTTGCATATCTACAACATGCTGATTAATGATTTATAATGGTCGAAATAACAGACACACTTATTGTCGGCAGGGTACTTAGGGATTCCTCGCTTTGCTGATTTCGATCCAAACTGGTCAAAAAGGCCGACAAACAGGTCGTCGGCAGGATAGTTTAGACTTATTCACTTAACATCTATTGGCTATGCTGATTATGATCCACACCAGTCAGGTCGGCAGAATATTTTAAACTTACTTACCTAACGTAGATTAGACAAGCTGATAAAATCCACAGTAACCGAAAAGTCCGACGCACTTGTCGTCGGCAGGGAAGTTTAAAAACTTAAAATCTATTGATCATGCTGGTTATGATTCACATCAATCGAAAAGACCGACACAGTAGTAGGCGGGAGGGTAGCTTAGTTTTCATATACCGATCATGCTGATTATAATTCATACTCACCGAGAACGCCGACACTTTAGTCGTCGGCAGGGTAGTTTAGACTTAATTTCTTAGATCTATTGAAGATAATGATTATTACTCACACTAGTCGAAAATGCCGACACACTAGTCGTCGGCAGTGTAATCTATACTTATTAGATAAACATCTATTGAAGATACTGAATGATCAACACTGGTCGAAAAGGCCAACAGGCGATTGATATTTATTTACAATTGCAACTATTGGACATGATGATTCGATTCAAACTAGTCGCAAATACCGACACTTTGGTCGTCGGCAGGGTAGTTAAAATTTTGTAAACAATGATTGAACATGCTCCTTTTGACCATACTGGTCGATAAAACCGACACTTTGGTCGTCGGTAGGGTAGTTAAAATTTGTAAACAACGATTGAACATGCTACTTTTGACCATACTGGTTGAAAATGCCGACACTTTTGTCGTCGGTAGGGTAGTTAAAATTTGTAAACAATGATTGAACATGCTCCTTTTGACCATACTGGTCGATAAAACCGACACTTTGGTCGTCGGTAGGGTAGTTAAAATTTGTAAACAACGATTGAACATGCTACTTTTGACCATACGTGCTTGAAAATGCCGACACTTTGGTCGTCGGTAGGGTAGTTAAAATTTGTAAACAACGATTGAACATGCTACTTTTGACCATACTGGTTGAAAATGCCGACACTTTGGTCGTCGGCAGGGTAGTTAAAATATTTTAAACAATGATTGAACATGCTCCTTTTGACCATACTGGTTGAAAATGCCGACACTTTGGTCGTCGGCAGGGTAGTTAAAAATATTTTAAACAATGATTGAACATGCTCCTTTTCACCATACTAGTCGAAAATACCGACACTTTGGTCGTCGGCAGCGTAGTTGAAATTTTGTAAACAATGATTGAACATGCTCCTTTTGACCATACTAGTCGGAAATACCGACTGGTCGTCGGCAGGGTAGTTAAAAATATTTTAAACAATGATTGAACATGCTCCTTTTGACCATACTAGTCGAAAATGCCGACACTTTGGCCGTCGGCAGGGAAGTTAAAATTTTGTAAACAATGATTGAACATGCTCCTTTTGACCATACTAGTCGAAAATACCGACACTTTGGTCGTCGGCAGGGAAGTTTAAATTTTGTAAACAATGCTTGAACATGATCCTTTTGACCATACTAGTCGGAAATACCGACTGGTCGTTGGCAGGGTAGTTAGAAATTTGTAAACAGTGATTGAACATGCTCCTTTTGACCAAACTAGTCGCAAATACCGACACTTTGGTCGTCGGCAGGGTAGTTAAAATTTTGTAAACAATGATTGAACATGCTCCTTTTGACCATACTGGTCGATAAAACCGACACTTTGGTCGTCGGTAGGGTAGTTAAAATTTGTAAACAACGATTGAACATGCTACTTTTGACCATACTGGTTGAAAATGCCGACACTTTGGTCGTCGGTAGGGTAGTTAAAATTTGTAAACAATGATTGAACATGCTCCTTTTGACCATACTGGTCGATAAAACCGACACTTTGGTCGTCGGTAGGGTAGTTAAAATTTGTAAACAACGATTGAACATGCTACTTTTGACCATACTGCTTGAAAATGCCGACACTTTGGTCGTCGGTAGGGTAGTTAAAATTTGTAAACAACGATTGAACATGCTACTTTTGACCATACTGGTTGAAAATGCCGACACTTTGGTCGTCGGCAGGGTAGTTAAAATATTTTAAACAATGATTGAACATGCTCCTTTTGACCATACTGGTTGAAAATGCCGACACTTTGGTCGTCGGTAGGGTAGTTAAAAATATTTTAAACAATGATTGAACATGCTCCTTTTCACCATACTAGTCGAAAATACCGACACTTTGGTCGTCGGCAGCGTAGTTGAAATTTTGTAAACAATGATTGAACATGCTCCTTTTGACCATACTAGTCGGAAATACCGACTGGTCGTCGGCAGGGTAGTTAAAAATATTTTAAACAATGATTGAACATGCTCCTTTTGACCATACTAGTCGAAAATGCCGACACTTTGGTCGTCGGCAGGGAAGTTAAAATTTTGTAAACAATGATTGAACATGCTCCTTTTGACCATACTAGTCGAAAATACCGACACTTTGGTCGTCGGCAGGGAAGTTTAAATTTTGTAAACAATGCTTGAACATGATCCTTTTGACCATACTAGTCGGAAATACCGACTGGTCGTTGGCAGGGTAGTTAGAAATTTGTAAACAGTGATTGAATAGCTCCTTTTGACCAAACTAGTCGCAAATACCGACACTTTTGTCGTTGGCAGGGTAGTTAAAATTGTGTAAACAATGATTGAACATGCTACTTTTGACCAAAGTAGTCGCAAATACCGACACTTTGGTCGTTGGCAGGGTAGTTAAAATTGTGTAAACAATGATTGAACATGCTCCTTTTGACCACACTAGTCGCAAATACCGACACTTTGGTCATCGGCAGGGTAGTTAAAATTGTGTAAACAATGATTGAACATGCTCCTTTTGACCACACTAGTCGCAAATACCGACACTTTTGTCGTTGGCAGGGTAGTTAAAATTGTGTAAACAATGATTGAACATGCTCCTTTTGACCACACTAGTCGCAAATACTGACACTTTTGTCGTCGGCAGGGTAGTTAAAATTGTGTAAACAATGATTGACATGCTCCTTTTGACCACACTAGTCGCAAATACCGACACTTTTGTCGTTGGCAGGGTAGTTAAAATTGTGTAAACAATGATTGAACATGCTCCTTTTGACCACACTAGTCGCAAATACCGACACTTTGGTCGTCGGCAGGGTTGTTAAAAATTTGTAAACCATGATTGAACATGCTCCTTTTGACCATACTAGTCGAAAATACCGACACTTTGGTCATCGGCAGGGAAGTTAAAATTGTGTAAACAATGATTGAACATGCTACTTTTGACCATACTAGTCGCAAATACCGACTGGTCGTTGGCAGGGTAGTTAAGGTTTGTAAACAATGATTGAACATGCTTCTTATTGACCACACACTGGTTGAAACTACCGGCACACTTGGTGTCGGCAGGATAATTAAGACTTACCTACTTTTCATCTATTGAACATGTTATGATTCACACTGATTGAAAATGTCGACATAATAGTTGTCTGCAGGATAGTTTAGATGTGCATTCCTCACATATCTAGAGCATACTGATTATGATCTGCACTGGTCGAAATAACCGACACACTTATTGTCGGCAGGGTAATTTGGTTTGCTTACTTTGCATTTTTAGAACATGCAGATTTCGACCCAAACAGGCTCTCGGCAGAGTGAATTAGACTGATTTACTTTATATCTATTGAACATGCTGATTATGATTCACACCTGTTGCAAATTCCGACTCGCTTCTCGTCAGCAGAACAATTTACGACTTACTCGAACTTGTCAAAATGTGGGTAGTTTTACTTATTTACTCCACATCTGTTGAACATGCTGTTTATGATTCACACTGGTCGACACAATAGTCATCGGCAGGGTAGTTGTGTGTTTTTTACTTTACATTGGTTGTACATTTGTACAGAATTTGTACATAATAAGCACTGGTCGTCGAAAAAACCGACAAACATGTTGTTTGCCGACAGGGTAATTAAAACATTTCTACTTTTCATCTATTGAACATGCTTATTTAAATCAACACTGGTCGAAAATACCGACAAACAGGTTGCCGACAGGGTAGTTTGGACTTATTTACTTCCCATCTATTCAACATGTTTATTGACCACACTGGTTGAAAATGCCGACATGATAAGCGTCGAGGCAGTTAAGACTTATTTACTTTACATCTATTGAACATGCTGCTTATTTACCTAACTGGTTGAAAATGCCGACACGCTAGGCGTCGGCAGGGCAACTCAGACTTATTTACTTTACATTTATTGAAAATGCTGATTATGATTCACAGCAGTCGTCGGCAGCATAATTAAGACTTATTTACTTTACATCTATTGAACATGCTATGATTCATACTGGTTGAAGATGTCGACATAGACTGGATAGTTTAGACTTGCATACCTTACATATCTAGAACATTCTGATTATGATCTGCACTGGTCGGAATAACCGACACATTTATTGTCGGCAGGGTAGTTAGGACTCGCTTACATCTATTGAACATCCTGATTATGATTCACACTGGTCGATAATGCCGACATACCGGTTGTCGGCTGGGTATTTTAGACGACTTAATTACTTTACTTTAGTTGAACATGCTGATGATGATCCACACTGGTCGAAAAGGCCGACAAGCAGTTTGCCGATAGGGTAGTTTAGACTAAATTTACTTTACATCTATTGAACATGAATGTGACTTACACTGGATAAAAATGCCGACTGTATACTCGCCCGCAGGGAAGTGTAGACTTACTTTACGCATATGAACATGCTGATTATAACTAACACTAGGCGAAAACTTGCTCACAGGTTGAAAACACTGACACACTAGACGTCGGCAGTGTAAATTAAGACTTATTTACTTTACATCATTTGAACATGTTGATTATGATCACACTGGTCGAAATTGCCTACAAACATTTGTCGGCAGGGTAGTTTAAACTTACCTTACATTTACTGAATATGCTGATAATGAATCACAGAAGTTACAAAATGCCGACACACTAGTCGTCGGGAAGGTACTTTAGACTTCTTTACTTAACATCTATTTTTACCAGACTGACTGAAATTGCAGTGGTTTAGACTGATTTTCTTTATATCTATTGAACATACTGAATATGATTCACAGTGGTTGAACATTTGAACATGCCGACACACTACTCGCCGGTATGATAGTTGAGACATGTTTACTTTACATTTATTGCACATACTGATAATGATTCATACTAGTCATACTGATTACTGAGATATATGTGCATGATAGTATCTAGCATGCAGAACTTTAACCAAACTGCAACGCCGGCACCAGAGCCCTCCTCATTCTTCGAATAGTCGAGTTAAAAAAAGGTCAACTTTTGTAACGCCGCCCGTACTTTCGTGAACGGTTTACGTCAACTGCCGACAGTGTCAGATAAAGCGCCATCTGGTGTAATAATGGCACTAAAAGATTTTGACGTTCATGGTATTGCATGCATGACATGCTTTGTTTGCCGTAGTGACGTGTGTTGTTCAATCAACATTGTGACTATAGTGGCATTCAACTAAATAGCAATAAGAAACATTAGTTACTTAAATGTCTCTGTAACGAATGCCGAATGCTACAATCCAGAATAACATTATAGTATGTAGTCAAACAAGGGACGTAAATATTGCGTATTTTATGCCCCCTTCAAAGAAGAGGGGTATATTGGTTTGCAAATGTCGGTCGGTCGGTCGATCGATCGATCGGTCCGACTACCAACTAGTTTCTGGATGATAATTCGAGAACGCTTGGGCCTAGGATCTTGAAATTCAATGTGGAGTATTGGTCATGACCAGCAGAGGACCCCTATTAGTTTTGAGGTCAGTATGTCAAAGGTCAAGGTCACAGTGATCCGGGATAGTTAAACAGTTTTCGGGACGGTAACTCGAGAAGATGTGGGCCTAGCATCTGGAAACTTTATGTGGAGGTTGGCCATGACTGGTAGAGGACACATATTGCTTTTGAAGTCAGTAGGTCAAAGGTCAAGGTCACGGTGACCAGGAATTGTAGAATGGTTTCCTGACGATAACTTGAGAACGCGTGGGTCAAATATCTTGAAACTTGATATGGAGGCTGTGTGCAGATGACCCTCTTGATATTGGGGTCAGTAGGTGAAGGTCACTGGGACTTTTATAAAGCCTCATGAATTTCTTTAGACCGACATTTGTTTTAGGCCAACATTTTTTAGGTTAGGCCAAATTATCTTTTAGGGCCAAAATCTTTTTTTCTGGCCACATGTATTTTCTCTTCTTTTTTTTTGCCAAATATTTTTCTCTAAGGCCACATTTTGTATTAATTTTGTTGAAGGCGGACACATTTTTTAAAGCCATATTTTTATATTTTTAAGGCCAACATTTAAGAAAAGAATTTAGACCAAAAATTTTTTTTCAGGCCACATGATTATTTTCTAAGGTGATATGATTTTTTTATTAAGGTGTGTTTGAATAATCTTTTATTAGGGGGGCGGGCAAAAAATGTTTTACAAACAGCTCTTGTGTTTATCTTGCTACTAAACGCTATGCCAATGATATAGAAGCAGTCCGGTTAACTTTTGATCACCCCTCGTATTTGTTCAGAATATATTCTAATCAGATTATATAGGTGGTTTGGGGACATGCATCGGATATTTTTAATCGTCGCACATAGTTATGGAACGCCGGAGGTGCCTTCTGATACTATTTTTCCATATGTGCTGTACACTTTCCAGGTTATTTTGTAGCAATAAAATTGTTTTGTGCATTTCTCTAGTCGTTCTGCATCAATTTGTCCTGTACATTTTCAATATGTTATGCACATTTACTAAATCGTTCTGAAGTTACTACAGTTTGTCCCGTGCATATATTATTCCGTGCTGTACATAAGTATGTACATTTTCTAGGTCGTTCTGTAGTTACGACATTTTAAAGTCTTTTGTTTTGCCGTCATTTTTGGTGAAACACGTACTTAAGGTAAAATATATGCTTACACCGGCGTGTTAGGTTAATCTTGCGAAGTACGTGTTCGGTAACACCACCAAGGATGTCCTGTTTGCCTGGTCTTGGGTGTATTATTTCTATGAAAACAATAGTGTTATGTTACATCAAAATGGATGGCAGCTCAGCTGTCCGCTTGTGTTAAGATCTATTTCTTTTGGTATTTTCAGGAGACAAAATTATTTAGTAGACTGCCACAGTTTTAAAAAAGACATCTTTCTATGATCCTTCTTTTTGGTCCGAATTTCGAGCTATTTATTGTAAAATAATCAATGTAATTTTATCATTTGGGTGGTAGTGTACGATAAAATCAAACTTACAGTTTTTCGATATGTATTGAATAAAAGGAATACTGTAAATATTCAAACAGTCAAATCATCATTTTAAAATTAACTGAAATGGTACAAATTTGTTTACTATTGTTCGTACATACGAACACATTGAGATCCTTGCTGGTGCAAAAAGGAACCAAATTTTACGAAATGCGAGCTATGTATGACTCAAAATGAACTAAACTAAAACAGTATCAGAGTACAGGAGTGCTTGAAATACATATGATTCATAAACAAATCAAATTACCAAACATCTCAAATTGTATATGCCTGGTTCATACGCACCGACAACTATATACAAGTACATATATACAAAGGAAGCAACTATTACCCTGCTTGTTTTGTTTGTAAACACAAACATAAACACAAACATATTCGATAACCTACAATTCAGTTCGAAACAAAAGTGCGTTGATATATTCTCCGTCCCTACAAATTAACTTCTTAAAATATACTACATGTGTATTTTAATTTCAAATTATTAAAATACCATCAAATCTGATATCTATGTGTAATATATTTTGTTCGTACTACGAACAGATAAAATATCTGAACACTTTCGACTTTTTCCCCGCCAAATCGAAATGCGAAAACACGACAAAACAGCTACATTGGCTACTTTTCACCCCGAAAGTCCAAAACACGACATATGAAGGGCGAAGACACGACATATTAAAACCCACATATTCGAATACTCGACGAAAACATCCGTCGTGTTTTTCGCCCTTTGTGTGTCGTGTGAATCTTTGCTTGAAAAAAGCAGAACTGTTCTTAAATCAGACTGATGGATAGTAATTAAAATAAACCAGATGCCTTCGGGCGACATGTCGAGCCCACTAAGAATCTAAAAACCTTGGTATTGCGTGCGAGACACCGTCACATAATGCTGAGCAACTGTATCAAGTAATTTCAAACTCCTTCAATACAGTAAGATTTTACAGCCAGGCCGATGTATGAACGGACATCCTCTTAGTTTTTGACGATTTTTTGGATACCCTGATGCTCACCTTCTATTTTTCTTTTAATTGTTTATTTTAGCAAGATAACAGGCTAATTGAATAGAAGTTACAGTCCCTAGCCACACGAGTATCTAAACGTACGCTCAAACGGCTGGACGTGCAGACATACCTACGCACACACATACACCCAACTGCTGTTTTGTAACTATGATGGAATCACCCCAGGCAGGCTAGAAAAGAAAGCAAACGGAATGATGTCATTCGCTATATAATTTTGAATGTATTCGCTGTTCCGATTCAAGCTTGGAAGATTATCCATTTACATTATCAGTCATCTATAACGTGAACGACATTTAAACTGTCCTTTATCCGCCAGGTCAAAAATCGACTCACAAATATTTACCCACGTCGTCTTTAATTTATATGTATCGTCCTCATACTCCCATATGACTCTTGTGTATCCATTGTAAATATCTTTTAAGAGTGGTGTCATCAGATTCACATCTACCTCCCCCTTTAGCATAAGAAGTATTGGCTTTTCCTTCAAAAACGCATGATGTATCTCTGTTCGGCAATAGGAACTTCTACAAAATTCATTCGATATGACGGCTACAACAACTGCTGATTTATCCAATAGCTCCGACATCTCATCAGGTATTGGTTTCCCCAACCGGAAATGTTTGTCTCCCATGCATACATGGTCCAGATCGACAGTTGTTGATTTTATTAACATTTTATTTAGGTCTTCATAGATGTAGTTCTTAACAAAATCATCATCTTCACTACAAAAAGACAAAAACACTAGAAACCCCTCATTATCTTTGACATGCATATTCACTTCTTCGCGTTTCCGCTTCAGGATTTTGACGATAAAGAATAAAAGCGTTGCCAAGACAAAGATAGGAATCACAACACAGAGTGCTACTGTCACCTTCAAATCGATTCCAACTGAAACTGTGCACGATTGTTTTGAAGAGATAGTAGTATCTGATACATTGAGTCTCTCGTTCCTACTTCCAAAACACCATAGTTCGTGTACCTTTACTAAATCTGACGTACATAGCCATTCACCAAATTCAACAAATGAGCAGTTTTTACATTCAAATGGATTTGCTTTTAAGTTAAGTATAAAAACTATTTGCAAACTGTTTAAAATCTGCCGTTCCCTTAAGTTGACAAATTTGATGTTGTTGTTGCTAAGATTCAGAACTTGCAAATTTGACAAGTTCTTCATAACCATTGGTACAGATGCAAATAAATTCAATGAAAAGTCGATATATTCCAATTTAGCATTGTTAGTGAAAACCACGTCGGAAATGTTCGTAAGCTTATTAAAAGACAAATCAACATGCATAAGATTGATCAGAGATGAGAATAAGCTTTTAAACAAATTTTTGGTTGTACTCATCATCACAGATAACTTGTTTTTTGAAAGGTTGTTATTCACCAGTTGAGTCATACAGAGAAACACATCAGGCTGTATAAACACTATGTTATTGTTTGCAAGTGATATTCTTTCTATCGTTTTACACGATATTCCAATAGTGAAATCTTTGCCGAGGTTTGTTTTGAAAGTAACAAAATTTAAGGCATTTACTCTAGAGCTGACACTAGTGATCGTGTTCCTTTTCTTGAAAACACCTTCCGTGTTGAAAACTAATAGCTCTGGGAGTTTCAATCCAAACAGTAATGACAGCCACCTTTCACTATGAAATGTAAACTCAACGCAATAAAATTCTGCGTAGCTCATGTCAAGTACTTTTATCCCGCGAGATATTGAATAAGTCGATTCAACATTGTACATTTCAATTACTGTTAAACCTGTGATATTCAAGTATTTAAGACTGGGAGACATTTTGATAAAATCATACAATGTAGAATATAAATAAACCCCACTGTTGTTTATATCTATCGCTTTTAAAGTTCTTCTACTTAAAATCAGTATGTCAGAATCAGTTGCACGATTGTTTGAATCTCCTTGTAAAATTTTTTTATTTACCCCTGACATAAATACTTTTTCAAGACCTGGTAACACGTCTTTATTCTTAAGAACGCCATAAATTTGTCTGTAGTAGAGAGATTTGCAACCGTTCAGGTTTAGTACCTGAACTAGTGGTACATTTCGAAAACAAGATGGACTAATCTTTACAAGAGTATCTACATGAATATGCAACTCCCTCAAATTTTCCAGTTCGTGAAATGCATCTGCTTCGATATACCGCAACTGCCGAGCAAATTGTTTGGTATTTAGAATTTTAAGAAAAACAATATCTTTCCAGTTCTCCCCTGAAAAGGGATGTCCATACAGGCTGCCATTCAAAGTCTTTATATCGCGCAACAGTACGCTACGTGTACCATTTGGCACACTCCATGGTATAAAAGTACAGTCAATCGCTTCCTCTTTATGATAATCGCAATGTTTCCACGATGTGTCATAGTTATAAGTATTCCAATTGTTTTGACTTTCTAATGGCACAAGTACAGCAAATAATCCAAAACCAAAGTATGTTATATAAATATGAAAGAGATTCATCGTTCAAAGCAAACGAAACGCTATCAAACTTTACTTCAAACAGAAATTATGTAATTGTGTTTTCACTTAAAGTACAAAATACGTCATTCAGTTCTTGTGAATAGGAAGAAAGTATAGATGCGAAACATAGTATACATATTTACATAAGTTCCAAGTATGAAGTTACAGTGCATTTTGATTCTAATTTTGGGAAGTTTATTATCATTTTAGTTGACGTAAGTGGTAGTTTAGCTCGAGTGATCCTGTTTTGAATCTAAACAGGAAGTAGTTGTTAATTGCTGTGCATTGGGATATGGCCAACAACCGTATGAATTAATCTTAAAATCAGTAAATGCATATAGCAGTTATAACCCGAACACCAAGTAATGGTATGATAAACTACACTACAAGCTCTTTTGTCTTTTGTCTTTTGTGTGACCTTGACATGTAAGGTAGCTCCCTGTGTGTGGTGCATGACACACCCTTGTTTTATTGGCAACAACTTACGTTTAAATATCTATAAAAAACGTCATCTGATATGGTTTACGGAATACGACCCTGCAATACAACTGCAACCTGAAGTCTTTGGGTTCATTAATATTGTTCTGACGATAATTTGCAAGAAATTCATTAATTATCAGTGACACACGTTTTTAATTTGAACATCAATATCTACATGACTATAGCTGTTAAAACAAGCAACTTCAGTAAATTATATCCCCGACAAATGAAGCAAATCACTGAAAAAGAACAACTGGATAGTGAATTGGTTTGACTGTTTCGGAAAAAAAGATGCCTTTTTAAAATTTCTCCACCCAACTGGGGTCTCATCTCCGAGGGGATATTCTCTGCAAGTTACAGCCATGAATAACTTAATTGTTGTAAGTTACAAGACTCAGTACTAATAGTTTCAGACAACAATTATTCTTAACTTACTCTATAGAATATGTAAGAAAAGCACTAAACTCCGTTTAGGGCCTCATTTCTAAGAAAAATATCCAGTTTCTAAAAATGTTCTGTTGTTAGAGACTACAACGTTGATTACTTGTGTCAAACATGATTAAATTCTGATAAGCCAGAAAAAAGAAGCATTTTTAAATTTTCACCTCCCCATTTTGCCAGCGTCTACGAGGGGTAATTCGTTTTTTATCCATTTTTTCAGTCATGCAGAAATCAGTTGTTGTAAGTTAAATTAAATCAGCACTATAAGTTTCAGAAAACAAAAAAAAAACATCTTAAGTTTCTATACAGAATATGTTAGAAAAGTGCTACACCCCTTAAGGGCATTCTTTCTAAAAAAAAACCAATACATTTTCTAGATTTTCAGTTGTTTGGAACATCAAAGTTGATTTCTTGTGCCAAACAAAATCGAATTCTGACGAGCCTTTTCAGAAAAAAGAAGCATTTAAAAAAATATCTTGGCCCATCCCCCATGGGGTGGAATGGAGGCAGGGGTTGTTCGGCGTAGATGTTAGAAAGAGTGATCGTTGTATTATTTGAGCCAATTGCAATAAAATTTTGATAGTCGGTTTCAGAGAAATAGAATTTTAAAGTTTTTATATTGGATATCAGGCCCCACCATATAGTGTAAGGGTGCGATGAGGACAGGGGATGTAGGGATGGATGTTAGAAATTATAGTGATCAGTATATTACTTAAGTCAATAACAACTAAATCTTGATAAATAAAAAACACAATTAAAATGCAATAACTCTAGAGAAACTAAAACAATCCTGACGAAAGTTGAGGGTGCGCCGCGGCATTATACTATTGTATATTTTAAATTTCATGAAATTCAACCCATTGGTTCCTTAGCTTTGACTCATGACAGACAGACGGACGGACAACGCCAAAACAATATTAATAAAGATAAGAACAGGACAAAAGTAAAGAATTTACGGCAAATTACAAAACGGTTAAAAGTTTTAAATACCACCATTTTGCAAGATATAGTCAAAAGAAGTTTTCTTATTATTTACAAAAAAGTGTCAGCGTACATGTTTTTATTAAAACGTGTAAACTAAGTTAAATTTCCTAACCGTCTGCATGAAATTACCATTTGATAATTCATTCAGAGACATTTATTATTTCTTCTATGTCTAAGCTGCAGGCGAATTCTGCACCAGGTATGAACTTTATTATACGCAAACTTGCGTTTCTTTTGCCGGTCAGTATAGTTTATGAGTTATTCAATATTCATGTAATAATGTATATCCGCGGTATTCGCGTATACTGGATTTTCAGGTGCAGCATGTGGCTTGTCACTTCTTTTCCCTGTAAAAGATACAAACAAGAGGACCGTATAATTGCACTTTCAGATAAAGAAGTGAAAACTGTAGAATGTATGCATGATAATTATATTCGAACTCTGCAGAAGGTCAACATGCAAAATGAAGCATAATTATGGCCCATTTGTTTAACTGTGAGAATGGAGGCGAAACACATCATATTCAAGGAAATCATTTAAAAAGATGAAAAAACAAGACAATGAAATTTGTTAGAAAAAGTGCACACATGCCCAAATTTCACGATCGTAGCTTCACAAACACGAAAGTAGGCCAAAATGCCATAGTCAGCCCATGGAAACCGTTGATAACTGTTCGCAAAAGTTAACAAGTAGTTAAAATTTCATCACCGTAGCTTCAAAAACAAGAAGAGGCATTGTACATCAAAATAGAATGGTTAGAGCAGTTATGGAGAAAGATCATCCAAGAAACAATCATGTGAAGTTTTGTTAAATTGGTCAAGTGGAGGAATGTCATTCACAGGTTTTCTAGCTCTGTCTGCGTTTTTGTGCAACATGGCAGAACGGTTTAAGCATTTTTGGTAAAGGACTATCCAAGGTACAATTCTATAAGATTTGGTTGAGATTGGCCCTGTGGTAAAGGAGGGGTTTTTCTATTTCTAGCTCTGGCGGCCATTTTATGTAGATTTGATTTGATTTGAAGCAAATTTTATAAAGGTCCGTCTATAAGAGCAAATATGTTAGCTTGAATTTGCCATTTTATGTAGAATATAGAACAGGGCATTTATTGATGATACAATCAGCCGCAATAATTGACTTCATGACCTGGTTTTTAATTGAAAATCATCATTGTTCAAACATGACCTACAGATGAAAACGAGTAATTTGAATTATTTCACGTTGACGACCTAGATATATAAAAATGCCCTCTAGCGTGTACATATTTGACCCCATGTTACACAGTTTTAAACTCAGGAAATCAATCTGCATAACCTTTATGAGAAATGCATTTCATTAGAACCTCTACAATGTTCACGAGGTCGTTCTTTGGTTTGCTTTGGTGACCCTGTTGTAAGCTAGTTTCGAATCTGACCGAAAGATGGTAAAGACAAAACCTCTGAACATGTTTTATAAAATTTTAATTTACTTTTCGCCGTGTAACTTAGTTTTATTTGTGATTGTGGTCAAATTTCAATTTTTATGTAGAAATCTTCAAGAACAAGCACACTCATTCATTATGACTGACTATAAACAGTATGAAGGATGTTCGAAACTTCTAACGCACCACTTGCCTTTTTCCTTCTATATTTAATCATCGATCCCTCCAATATCCGTCAGCTTATTTTGAGCTACCGATGCACGACAGCTACTTCCGTTACATTGTGGTACAAATTTCATATGGATGAGAATTTTAAGAGTGGGTTTCCACAGGAAAAGCATCAAGACAATAACCAATGTTAAATCTACTAAGGTTAAAACGTTAAATTTAAAATTATCTGCCCTATGATTTGTACCACTCGATCATTTTGAAATCCATGTCACTGAAGTATCTACCCAGTGTCTCATAAATGCAAACCATAATAGCTTTCGTGCTCCGATAATTAAAAATAAGCTGGCAGATACTGGAATGTGTTGATAATTAAATAAAGAAAGAAGAAGGCAGGTGGTACGTTAGAATTTTCATTTAGTATATATATTATAAAGTGTTCAAAAGATAAACAGACAGACGATGGGTATAATGTGGTCAAAACAGTTCACAATGAGTACATTGGGAGAGCTTAAAATACAATTACCTACCAAAATTGTCCTGATGGGTGTTTTTGGACTTCACATCTTGTCCAATGCCACCTATTTTCGTTCGGCAGTCTGCTTGTTTTCCAGGACGAAGTATTGAATCACTCTGTGGTTCGGTGATCTCATCCAAACTCGAATAATACTGCAACTCTGATGGAAGTGGGCGCTTATCTATCTGTTCGTATGTTGCCATGTTTGTATTTGCTTTAGTGTTAGCTCTGTGTTTTCGGGCTTTAGTACCTTTGTAGTCTTTCCTTCCGCCAACAGCTTCTGTTTCATTACGATTTCCAGCATTATCGTTAAAACTGTCGTCCCCCTTGCCATCGTTAGTGACTGCATTACCTTTTCTAGCAAAGTAGTACAAAATATGTCTGATAAGCTGAACATCAGGAGACGAAATCATAACCATCCATATGTTAAGCTAAGGACTGGTTCTTAGCGACAAACGCAATGCAAAACGAATATGATACATACGTAAAATAAGCAAATACCACAAATTAAGCAAAAAAAAAAAAAAGAACGCAAACCTGAGATTTAAGCAACACAACATTTTGATACGGAATAAAAAATACAGTCTGTTGAAAACAGCGCTGTTTCCTTTAATCACTCAAAATGACAACCGATGATTTATGGTAAGAAGAGGAGTCATTATAATTACTAATTTTGTATCCATGCGTGTCCGATCGTTTTCTTTCAAATGTTACATAATTATACGCTATAAGTAAAACGACTTTCGTATGCAACTAAATGGAACTTCTACGTTGTACATATACTTACTTAGTTGTGTCCATTTCCAAGTGCTCTATCTTTGGATTTGCTTTTCGGCATGCTCGACATAGTAAAAAGGTACCTGCAGATCAACATAGGACTATATCAGTCAAATATGTGTTACTTGCTTTCAGGGAATTTAACAATACTCGATGTCATTTAGAAAACATGTATATCTTCAAGTAATCATATTGAAGGTTAAAAATATGTCTTAAATACTGTTACTGCTTTAAAACAATGCATGTCTGATTTGACCTCAATTACTAAAACATTAATGCTACAAAAAAAGTGAATATATTCGCTTCCCAATAGTTTGAAATGTATTTTATATAAAATTCTACTTTACTTACCGAGAATAGTACTGATGGTGAATACTGCACAGCCCACAGATAAATAAACTGCGGTAATTACTGTATTGTTACTATTTGTCGTGTCGTTCCTGTTTTGCTTGTACTGTACAAATCCCACCAGCAGACGAATATTTCCAATGGTAACCTTTTCAATTGGTAAATTGGTAACATAAATTTAATGCCATGTAGGTTACAATGTTTAATATATATTTGAAGCTGCTGTTTTAAACTAAGCAGTAATACCTGCATGAACATTTAATTACAGCACTATGACATCACAATTTCAAAATGGCTGTTAGCTAGTAAATCGTCCAAATTATTTAAATATTAGTCCTTCGACTACAATTGTATTTTTTAGAAGTCTACGGAAAATTATTTAACTCTGTTCGTGACAAATTATTTAGCTTACGATACTTAAGCTGAAATAAAGTCAAAGAAATTTACTAAACATTCTTACATTCACTTCCGGGTGTAAGTGTTCAGGTAATCTAGGCTCCGGACGTACACGCGGAGCAATGCAAATGATAGTAGTTGCTGTCAAGTTGATCACTGGACACGTCTCTACTCCAACAGTTACAACAAAGTCTGACAACGTTGCTGCCAGTGTAAGGTATTCACCCTTTTACATAGAATGAAATATTTTAATTCAGAAAAACATCTTGAAGGTCCATATTTAAGCCCCAGATGGGTATCATTTTCATGAAGTATTTTCATACTGTATCTAATAATTGGCTAAAGCATGTTATATACTTAAGACTTTGGCAAGAATGAATCGCACTTTTGAAATACTGCAGATATATAAGTATAAACATTTTACTGACTTCAGCAAAATAGTAAAAAGACCATCGTCTTTTTAAATACTATATACCTCTGTAAAATATTTTACTAGGGCTGCTAGAACTTTGTGGAAACAATGCTTGCCAATCATCATGTTTTTATGACATATTTAAAGCGTTGATCTTTGAAAATGTTGACACGTCATTTTCTTTGATATTGTATCTTTAAAGAATAGTACAGATCTTAAGAATAAACAAAGGAAAAATGAAACCAGAAATTGAAATTAACAGGAGAGTACGTCATAATAAATTGAGCTCTTATCAAAATTTCAAACGGAAATATAGCATGAATGTAGCATGAATATGGGAAATTAAAATGTCGATTTATTACCAAATATTGGCGCAAAGCTTTTAAAGAGAAAATCTTGACTTATCCTGAGATCGTGTGCTTGATTTCGAAAATATGACTCTTTGAGTAATGCACAGTTATCGACTTAATTCAAATGAATAACAAGAAACATGGCAATGCCACGAAACCAGGTTTTCCTTTGACTGCCAAATCAAGTTAAAATCATGTAAACAGGATTTTCAAGTTAAGTCCTGTGACCTTGACCTTGGAGCCGCCATGCGGAACATGCGTTCGCACGTCATCTTGATGTGGTAAACATTTGTCTGAAGTTTCATCAAAATTCTTCAAAGGGTTGAAGAGTTACAGAGCGGACAGGATTTTCAATGTTAATGTCACTGTGACCTTGACCTTGGAGCCAGCCATGCGGAACATGCGTTCTGCACGTCATCTTGATGTGGTAAACATTTGTCTGAAGTTTCATCAAAATTCTTCAAAGGGTTGAAGAGTTACAGAGCGGACACAATTTCGTTTGACGCCCGCCCATCCGCCCATCCGCCCATCCGCCCATCCGCCCGCCATACCCCAATCTAATAACCAGGATTTTCAAAATTGAAAACCTGGTTAAAAACATGTTGCACCTGTCACAGTGAAAAAAGTCTCCTTACTTTAATAACAATGTGATTATCTTTGAAATCCATAGATCCGATATAGTGCTCCTCGGGTAGATTGTGTAAAACTGGATCCCGATAATACGAAAGTAAAAAATCTCGTGAAACACCGTCGAAGTATACATGTGCTTTTGCCATGATGCAGTATGAACAATCGTTTAATGTGGGCTGCACCGCGTACTCTGACAATCTACTTGCAAGGTCCTGTTTCAGTTTAGCAGTTGCCTCTGGAACACTGCATATGGCCTTTACTGATGACTGAATTATGCAGTCCTCACTCTATGAAAATACAGAAAAATGAATTGACAGTTTTAGTGATTTTTTAAAATATTGTAAAAAATTTTTGCATTGGGTTAAAGTTATATGAAAAAGGCTACACATTTTGGAATTTTCACCTTTAAAGTCTAGATTAATGAAATAAGAGTATGTCCAAAAATGCTGTGCTTACGTCACCTAACAGGTACTTAACCTCATTTTATTCTCCATTTTAAAAAGATTAAATACTAAATATAAGTTTCACACGGCTGTTCTAAAAACTATTACATGTGACACTTGCACGGTACTGACTGTTGAGAAAAGTGTACTGGAATAAACGCCGTTCCGATTATAACAAGCGCAAGAAAAAATAATAAGCCTTGTAAGTATTCTGCTTTACAATTTAGCTTTTGTAAATTATCATTATATGATAACTGCTTGTCAATAACTACAGCATATAGTAGTATATAATGTATTAGAAATGCTTATAAACTATTGATCGGAGTGTAAAGGAATGTCGCCGCAATAAACTATTACCTGAAATTCTCCGTCGTATACAATCGTAAGTTTTGCTTCATGTGCATGGTCGAGATCAATTCCATAAATGACAACTTTTGTTCCACCACTAGGTTTAGAAATAAACTAAGTTTAGTGTTATAAAGACAATCCTAACTTTCGTTGACCTAGTTACGATTTTTACTGACTGATATCACCTAATTTCACCGGTCTTCTCCTCCCAACAACCAACTATTCTACCATCTGACCGTATTTTCATTCCTTTTTTGGATCTATTTTTCAAGTTTTTAAATAGTTTTAACGTACATATAAACTAATAACGATCAGTGAATATACTCATACTTTGCAAGACAGTAACTTTCATGGTAAGCATTCATAAACATGTTTACAGCATAACATTTCAGAAATATGATTTTGTTTTGAGACATGGAAAACATTTTCTGATGCAATGATATCAGTATTAGCCTTGGTATCTGCCTTTTTCATTTCTGTTATCTGACTTTTTCATTTCTGTTAGCTTGGTAAAGTTTTCAAGAATTATCTTAAACAAGGACTATAGCCCTTCAGCCAAGGCGCAGACTTGGAACTGAGTGAAGATTTTTTACCAGAAATCTTTTAAAAGCATCATTTTGTTAAGGTTGAAAATACTTCATGGTTAGTCTACACAACTCTTGAATGACAATTTTGGGACTTATCTCACATGAGCATACATGTAGAAGAAAGAGACATTAAATCAATATAAAATAAAAAAGTAAAATATATAGAAGATAATTTAACTGAAAAATATTCTAACTAAATTCAAAATAGGGTTGTTCTGCTTTCTTTGGTAAGACTTCAAATCATTTTGAAAACTGATCCATCGCTTATAAATTGGTGCTTCGTTGGGAAGTTCGTTTACAAAGAAAATATGTACGGCTCACCTTGTAAAACCTTTTGCGTTGGCAACAACATTTATCTTTGGATAAAAAATGAAGAAGAACGACATAGTTACTCGTTCCAAAACAACTGTTCCATCTATATATAACGTGAGGGCCTTGATGTTCGTCATGTAACCCCCGTCTATTGTACACATGATGTTGCTGTTCACCACAACACTGAAAATATTTTTTAAAAAGGACATAATTAAATAGAGTGAAGGAACGTGAATAACAATAAAAATGTAAATAAACAATTAAGATTAAAAGCTGTGATAAAACTCGAATAGCTGGTCAGAGGTGCGTTTAGTTGATAACTGTGATCAACAAACTATTACAGAACTAGGCCAAGACAATTAGCTCCGTAAAAATTCAACAAGAAATTACATTTATATATAGATAAACCGTGCCTGAAATGTACCCCTAAATGTATCATTTTAAAATATATCTAAATCAGGGAATGGAAACTTTTTTCTTCAAAGAGAAGTTAGTTTTGCTAACACAAAAAACATATCAAGGCTGTTCAAATGTTCTATTTGCATCATCAATAATTAATTAGTAGCTTTCACTTAATTATGTCAAATCTTAATGCCAAAACAAGCATAACACTGAACTTACGGTGATTCTGGATACAGAACTGGTTTGAGACATATTTTCTCATCAAGATACACAGTGACGTTTCTGTTCCCTATACCAAGATTGTTGCCGAATATTGTAACCAATGTTCCACCAGATATTGGTCCCGAGATTGGTGTGATACTTTTGAATGTTGTTTTCTGTTTAAATGTTAGAATGTAAACGTGTTATCCAAATATATGTTTGAAAATTGAGGTAAGGAAGATGTGCTGAATATCTCTAAGATTTGAAAAATAATACAAGTTTGATACATATGGCATAAATCTATCAATAGGATTAGATCTAGATCTAATGTTTGACATGACCTTATTCAGGAGTCTATCATTTAGTGGAGTACCTTGTATGCAAAATGAACGTCTGATTCGGATGGTAACCCATTGACAGTTACTTTAACGATGCCATTTGTTTCAACATCGTCTTTACTTGCCCTTGTGATGCACACCAGTCTGAAAGTAAGTTTTGAAATATTCCTGTAAAATATCAAGTACATGTTTTAAAGCGGACTGTTTGTTTCAACAAATGAAATAACTTTTCCAAAAATGACGATAATAAATATGTTATTGTAAACTCAATATATTTTTACTCAAGAACTTTTTTATGTTCAATGTCCTTAATCGCTCGAAGGTGGTTACTATGAAGTTATCTGTGTCTTCATGGACGTCATTGTCTACATTACCTGCCTGGTACTATTTTTAAAAAGTCGCCTTTCTCAGTTGATACATAATGGCTTAAATCAATGTTTAGATTGCAAAGAGCTTTTCCAATTTCTATTTTGTCAACCTCGGATATATCCGAGCCAAATTCTGAACCATATAGCGTAACTGTAGTGCCTCCATTTGTTGGTCCATTTTCTGGATTGATCTAAAAAGCATAACATATGATTCAGACGTATATAAAAACTTTTGATTCTAAAGTAACTGCTTCGATGAACGTAAAATTACAAAAAAGAATTACCATTCCTTAACACCATTTAACACAGCATCCACACATACTTGACCTACACACAGGAGAATTAATTTTCTAAATATGAGAAAGGGCAGCGACAAGATACAAACTGTAGTTTTGATATTAACTACATATACTGAATAACAGGAACGCTTTCTCGAAATGCAAAAGTTGTTCGAAACTCTATCCGACTGTTAAGCTAAACGAAATCACTAGAACGATATTTTTTCACTGACAAGAGCTGTAAGTTTTTATTTTCTTAAATAAATACATTTGTTCTCATTATTCTTTCGAATTGTAGTAACACAATCCTCAAATATATTCGAATGTAAGGTTAACGACCGGTTAAAATTCGAACAACCCGGTCCAGGACCGGTTAAAAGTCGAACAACCCGGTCCAGGACCCGTTAAAAATTCGAACAACCCGGTCCAGGACCCGTTAAAAATTCGAACAACCCGGTCCAGGACCCGTTAAAAATTCGAACAACCCGGTCCAGGACCCGTTAAAAAGTCGAACAACCCGGTCCAGGACCGATTAAAATTCGAACAACCCGGTCCAGGACCCGTTAAAAAGTCGAACAGCCGGGTCCAAGTAATCACACACGCAAAAATAACGCAGTTAAAGCCCTGATAGAGCAGCACAGAAAGCCTGCTATACAATTCATTACAATATCTTCCAAAATTCATATTTAACTTAGGGCAGATATGCATTTATACAATTTATAAATGTACAATATACCTTTATAATATTAGGCGCTGGACATGTCAGTGCTGACGTACAGTTTAAATCAGGGACATCACATTTGCCAAAATTACTGCACCAGCTACACTGGTACCGTGTTGTGTTCAACGCTTGACATTGACTGCAGTCAAGGGCCAATCCGCTGCAGCTGTATGCCGTAACTGAAGTGAAACTTCACTTTAAAACATATCATATGGCTGCATATAAAGGAGATCACAAGAATATCAAATGATTCATGCAGTTAAAATGTAAATACGTTTAGGAAATCCAAAAAGAGTATCGTACAACCCCTCGTCCATTTAGATGTTGTCGGTAATAGCAAAACACCTATTGTTTCATCTTATTTGTAAATAAATGTGTTTCGCTCTACATTTCCTCACCCACATTTATTTGCTTATATAGCTTGAAAAGAATTATCCAGAAAAAGGGAGGCATATGATCAAAATTTTCAGTTTTTCTTGCTTTTTTTTAAATTTCATCTTTTTTAAAATTTCTGATGTATAGAAGAGCTAAAATTGAATTAATATAATAAATAATTGATAAATAATAACTAGATATTAATTAAGTATATATGTTATACAGAAAATTGTTTCCTTGTAAATTTTTCTCCAAGCTGAAATGCAAGATATAAAACTTCTGTTCTTTTATGTAAACATACACTATGATATTTGTATAATCATAAATTTTATGTAACGAATATGCTTGTAAAGTAATTTTTCACACCATATGATCTGTATTCAATTTTAGCGTTTGTACCGCGTGACACTCTAATAAAGTTCATTAACGGAAGTATCTACCCAATGTCTTCATAAATGCACGACATGATAGCTGTCGTGCACCGATAGGTTAAATACGCTGCCAGATATTGGAAGGGCCGATAATTAAATAAAGAAGGAAAAGACAGGTGATGCGTTGGAAGTTTCGTTTAGTATACATTCTTCGGAAGAAAGCATTTTATTATTCAATGAACATCTTGTTTTATTTCCCTTGAGATCGAAAGACAGACTTTCAGTTCTAAGCCGGGGTTGTTGCAATTTGAATAAACAAGGACACAAATCTATTGTTTAATGCTGCAAAAACTTGTTTGTCCCAATTCAAGCAAACAAGGACATAAATGTATTCTTGAGTCCAACATTAAATGGTTTCTTGTAACTTGAGTTAACAAGGACGCAGATAAATTTAACACCTTGGTTGATATATACTTAAGGACAAAAGTTTTAAACGGTATAATTAAACTAACACAAAGACTGAAATCGGATATTTTATTCATAATTGGAAAAGCATAAGAATTTCATCATTTTCGAATCAATTTACAGATTTTCAAATGTTCGTGAAGTCGAATAAAATGTTTGTGGACCATTAACACACGTGCAACATGTGTTGTAGGCTCACTGACTTCCAGTCGACATAAAACGCGCAAATTTTGCTAATTTGAAAGCTTCGTAATAACAACATACGTTGAGTATTTGTTTAAATTTTTACGATTTTCGATAGGACTATCCTTTGGTAAAAAATTCACTTGATATTTTTGTGATTATAAGCTTCATGTAAATAATATTTAGATAAATGTGAAATTCATGGTTTATGCCGTCACAGTAGATTTAATGCTTTTGTATAGAATTCTAAACACCCTGTGATGTAGCAAGTAGTCTCAAAATATAAATTTGCAAATAATTTTTTTTTCGAACCGTACAGAACTTTTGTCCTTAAGTATAGTTACAATGTACCTGCATGTCCAAAGTCATCGTCAATGATTGATGATGTATCGTTTTCAGCTCCATACATAATGAGTATGGCATAGTCTTTCTTGACAAACCCGTCTGACGGAGGTATCTATTTAATTCATAATTATATCAGGAAAGATTAAACATGACACTAGCTCACTGATTAGCTTCTGTTCTTGTCCGGCATTCTACGGTTTTATCGATGAGGAAAAAAACATACAGATACAGGTTTTACAATGATCGGCATGCCGGCGGGAAGAGCCACAACATATAAACACCATAGATGACCTTCACTTCGACACATTTTATAAACTGAATACGGTTTAAAACATGAGTACTGTCGAATCTTAGTGAAATATTTGATTCAACAAGGGCAGACTTTTACGAATGCCGAATAAAACTAACATGTCTATTGATGTAAAAAGACATTTAGCCACAATTAACATTATGAGAGTATAGGCAGTTGGACCCCTCTATTTTGGAAACCAACAGCTCTAAGTTTTGATCCTGGGCCATTGCGCAGTTTTGTGGTAGAGTGATCGGGTGGTGGTTTGTCCACTATGTCAGTCTCAAGTACAGAAGCTATCAGTTACTTTTAAAGATAGAGGTTAATGTAGATTTTAAAAAAATAAAATAAAGAAAACTGACCACCTGAATATGATCCTATATGATGAATCAGAACTGAAAGGTTACACAGAGCGCCAAACAGAACAAACTGGAATAGTTATAAAGCTCTGTTAGCTCAAAATACGTTTACTTCTTTATTTATTTATTAGTTGATATTTCTAACTAAGGGACTTGTATATTATATAATCTACATTTATAAATTATATTTATGTAATCACTCACGTTCAAAATACACGAAATACTGTCATTTTCTATAACTGCTGGTACTTCAAAGTCTACCTCTGGTAACACACATTTGAAGTCATGACTCGTATTTAAAGACTGCAAAATAAAGCAAGTGCGTACACTACCAGCTTTCCCAAGCATATAGTTGGCTTATTGGTGAAATTGTCTCCCTTGAAAATACGCTATTGACGTATTAAATTAATATTTAAAGTTATATTTCTTTTTTTAGATAATAGTATTTGTTGTCGAGCCCGCTTGCGGTGAGCTCGATATTATTGTCACTTTTGGCGGTTCGGTGTATGTGCGTGCGTCCGTGCGTCCGATTTTGTCCGGACCACATCTTTTTCATGCATGGAGGGACTTTGATGTTATTTGGCACAAATGTTCACCATCATGAAACGGAGTGTCATGCGCAAGAACCAGGTCGCTAGGTCTAAGGTCAAGGTCACACTTGGAGGTTAAAGGTCAAATTCAAGAATGACTTTGTCCGGAGCATATCTTTTTCATGCATGGAGGGATTTTTATTTAACTTGGCACAAATGTTCACCATCATGAGACGGAGTGTCATGCGGAAGAATCAGGTCCCTAGGTCTAAGGTCAAGGTCAAACTTAGAGGTTAAAGTTCAAAGTCAAGAATATCTTTGTCTGGAGCATTTCTTCTTCATGCATGGAGGGATTTTGATGTTACTTTGTACAAATGTTCACCACCATGGGTTACCCTTGTTTTTAGAATTACTTCCCTTTGTTGTTACTATAAATAGCTTATATTGTAACTTTTTTATTACTGGCCGTAGAGAAAAATCGAGACCACTTTTCTGTGGTACAACATGCATGTTACATCCAATATTTAGGTGTATTTTGACCCATCTCTACTTGGTAAGGAGTTAGCCCTTTTGACATATGGCGGGCTCGACATGTTGCACGTGGGCATCAAGTTTTGTTATTCCAGTCACAAAAAGTGTTCACATATGAACACAAACTACAATAGTTCCTCTTTAGTTTGGTCATAGCATGCCAAATGAATACTATTAACGTTCGTAAAGTGAAAATAAACTTGTAACCTCGTAAAGTGAAAAAAGTAAGTTACAAGTGAAAATAATTTTATAAACTGAAAAAAAGTAGTAAAAACAAGTAGTCACTAAATTTCTCAAAACGGCAAATTTTAATGTGATTAGAACTTGCAAAATATACTACATTGTAGTAAATGTAAACTGTATTATATTTTTGAGTGTATTTGATAGAAAAGTAAATACGACAGTGAACACGATAAAGAGAAAAGAAGATCGATATTAACATGACTACCGTATGTATCAAATACATTTCTTCTTTTTTTTCTACGGAATTTGCGTATTAGCGAAGTTTCACTTCTGTTGCCAAAGAATTTCTCGAAGGCAACACCATATTATGGCATATCTTATTTTATGCTAAATACTAAAGTGCAAGAAGTTTGCAAACAGGTATATAACTGAAAATAACTGCACATTTCTCAGATACTGAAGGAAAACAAAACTTACATGTGGGAGGTTATCAGCAGAAAATAAGATCTCAGTCGGAACACCAAATGGCAAAACATGTCCTTTACTATCAAGTAATTTTGGGCATAGGTTCGCCTGTAAAAAGGTTAGAAAATGTGAGCTGTAACTATACTGGCACAGGGACATCTGTAAACAGGAAGGAAATGTGATTAGAATTGTAATTTGTTTTTCTGTTTTTTAACGTCCAATGCACTTAAATAGACAACATGATCATTTTCTCAACATCTGAAGTTAGCGATGGACATATCTCACATTACTGGAATCTTACCAAAGACTATGCACTTCTTAGTTCCCCTGCTTTTATATTTACACACTCTTATTGCTGTTCCGTAATTCGTTGTTTTTGTAAGTTGTAGACTTTCATTTAACAGATTTTGAGTAAACAGCACAGTTTTCATGTCACACGAAAGTAACTTTTCTACCATAAATAAGTGATACTCGGAAGAACAGTAACAAAAAATTTTTACCGCAAGCATTGAAATACCTGTTTAAATATTTCCCTTTTCATAGGGGAAAACTTCATTTGATTCTTTCGTGTATTGAGAACAGAAACTGCTAGCCATCGCCCAGTTTTATTTTAAAATTATTGCATATCAGAATTCTGACAGGGCAATATAATACAGTACTGAAACTTTTACGTCTCGTATCTCATTAACTTCTGACACTTTATGCAACATAGGCCGTGAGGCCAGTGTCAACAACTTTTCAGTTACTTTACATATAGGCAATTTACTTAAGCATCGTTCCTGGGAAGGATCAGTACTAGAATACCTTCGTCCTTAAAAAATTCTCTCATTTCGTAAGTCAGGGCGGCAGCGGGGCTCGAACCCTCTCGATCAGTGAAAGGTTTAGTAATTCCAAGTCAATGACCTTAACGGTTTTGTAGCAGGAACTACTTGCTATCATTTTATATTTGAATTACACTGATTGTTGCTGTTGTTTAGATTGTTTATAGTCCCGGTCGACCACGGGATATCTCCCCTGGTGAACTTACCAAGACACTGAGCCTAAGATTATTAGCTGCAGGGATTCGAAAACCATACTCTTATACTTTTATATTTATATATCATAAAAGCATACTTTAGGTGACGTTTGACAAGGCAACCCTGCTGGTAGACATGCTGCAGTTTCCAAGCACCATTCACAGACAGACTCAGTTAACCTGACACATTCGCCACATCTGAAATTTAAAAAAGGTGAATTTTAGGTTAACGGCTTTTGTCTATTTTTATTCTACAAATTTACTGTAAGAATCAGAGAAAATGATAAAAAAGATGAAATTGTTACAAGATAAAAACAAACCTTTTGAATTGTCGACATTCATAAAACATGACTTGTGTTGAGGACAGTATTATTTCTCCTTCAGACGTTGATTGTACTAAAAGCTCAATGGAAGCTTCGCCATGACCTGTTGATATAAACAATATTTTGATTGATGCATCATATTGTTGTCCAAAGTAAATGTTATGCAGACGAACAGCGTTCCAGGGCGCCTGACCGAACATATGTCTAAAAGAAATACTCTGCTTGGTCGGACATGTTTGTCTGTCAGGTAACGATATTTTGGTGTATTTTTGCATTCTTTGCTACCGTGAAATGTCTCCTTTGAAACGGTATTGCACTTTAGAAATAACAAACACAATAGATTGGCTGTAACCCAAGAAATAATTTTCCCGAAGCAAGTTTGATATCATCCTTTACATTATTTTGTTATTACTTTTAAGCAAGTATTTTATTCCATAAAACTTTTCAAGCATTTCATGTTTCCAACCAGAAGTCGAGGAAATAATACAATAAAAGTTTGCTTTTTTAAGTCACCAAAACGTCTTTGATGGTTGATTCAGTTAGTAAGAAATCAAAAAGAGTTGTAAGAAAGAACAAAGCATACCTGCTACATCTGGAACATCACACATCACACTTGTCTCACTGATCTCTATGGCCACGGCAGTGCCGAGAGTTTCAGACCCTTGCTTGAATCTACACATGTACACATCGCTGGCATTTTTGTCGGGCAAATTCTTTACAAAAACAGTCACCTTAGTAGAAGTAAGAAACAGCTCAGTTGCCATCTATTTCAAATTCAGCAAAGTCAGGACGGGTGATCATGTGACCTTTTGTTTACTTCCACCTTCCCGTCTTTAGGGCTTTCGACGTTTTCGTAAGATATGGTGAACATAAGGTTAGCATATAATATAACCCCATTCATTTTTGAAAAACCTTATGCTGAGACTTTGCCCTGAATTCTTGATGACCACTAGAATTACATGATTGTAAATTATGACAACTTTAAGGCGAATTCTTCGTGCAATTTTATATTTTTTAAAAGTGATATTACCGTTCAAATTGACCATCATTTGTTTTAAAAAGACATTAACCACTCATTTACACTCCTGCAATAATAAAGTGCCATAGCTATAACTAAAATATGCGAATCTGGGCTAAAAATTATAAAATAAATCTGCCAAAATCTTTTTTGACTATCCCAGGCATAAAATAAAAATTCACCCTTTTTTCAGTATAATTAAATGAGAGAAAAAACTCGCCATAACTCATATCTTAACATCCTTTCAAAGTATATACCGTGTCAAATTAAAAGTTCATTCTTGACAATTATTTAACATATCCTTATTCAAGGAGAATATAACTTTAAAATTTAAAACAATACTTTGCAAAGACGTTAAAAACCGTTTGTTCAATAAATATCGAGAAATATGTACATTTATATCGGGGATCATAATAGATTATTGTAAGGTGTTTCCTATCAAATGTCATATAGCTACTTACATTAATTGCCGCTTCTTGTGAAGACAGAGATACAGGAATACCCGCTGGTTGAATGGTCATTGATATACAACCCTGTAGTGACATTAACCAATGGTTGGTACCGTTAGAACATTCTTGTCTCCTAGAAGCTCTACAGCAAAGAAACAGTCAGTTTAAACTTTTGTATTTCATATTGATTATAGACTAAAGTTCTTCCAACTAACATTAATTTAAGTAAATTACGTATACAATGAACTCCATGTGATCATTTGAATGTGTTCATTATATCCGAAATATGCTATATCCATATAGATGTAGCATTTTCATACTAAAGGAGAAATATCGGGCCCAGAAAGTTTGTTCCTTATATAGTGATGTTGTTTCCTTATATTTGGAATTTCGCTATATCCGGTGCCAGTATATACAGAGTTTACTGTACCCCTGAATGACTGCTCCATGAAGCTCTGACCAGTAGATTACCCCGAAAGAACACATTGTAGAAGTTTCGGCTCTTCCCTCATAGAACGACGCATGCCGAAATAATATATCTGGGTTATTTTTGTGTTACATGATGTTTAATTTAT
>JAFMSR010000003.1:13406529-13597196 GCA_022818135.1 Saxidomus purpurata
AGCATTGAATAATGATTTTTTGTCACGAAATAGTATGGAAATTGGAGATTAAACAATTATTCAACGCATATTTGCCAACGTTTGAAGTAAAGGTCTTTCATGCTGTTAAACGAATGAAATTCAATGCAATTTATATTACGATGTGTCATTGGCTTTCGCAAAAGAAGGGATGTTTGGGGAAAAAGAGAGGTAATTTTGTGTTTCTTCAATTTATGTCATTACGATTTGTCTCTCTTGGACTTTTTGCAGATAGCGTGAGGAGAAAAAAAGAGAAGTATATTTGTTTGTGTCCTTAAATTTAAGTCAGTAAAGTTTGTCTCCTGTGGACTGTTTGCAAATGGCGTTAGGAGAAAAAAGGAGGCAACCCTGTATTTCTTAAATTTAAGTTAGTACGATTTGTTTCGCTGGCTCGTTTTGGAAATGGTGTAAGAGGAAAGAATTTAGGGTACTGTTTTTCTTAAATCAAGGTCAGTGCGAGTTGTTTCCCATAAACATTTTGTTTCCCTTGGACTTTTCGCAAAAAGCGTGAGGAGAAAAAGGGTGGTAACTTTGTGTTTCTTAAATTAAAGTCAGTGCGATTTGCCTCCCTTGGACTGTTTGAAAATGGCGTAAGGAGAAAAGAGGGAGGTAACATTGTTTAAATTAGATAAAAGTCAGTACGAAATGTTTCCCTTGGAATGTTTGTATTTCTAGAATTTATTTCAGTACGAGTTGTCTGCCTTGGACCTTTTGCAAATGGGTGAGGAGGAAAATGTTTGTTAACTTTGTTTTTTTTTTTAATTTAAGTCAGTACGATTTGTTTTTCTTGATAGTTTTAGAATGTGTGTTCAGATTAAAATTAGAGGTAACTTTGTCTTTTTATTTAAACTTGAGGTTGTACGATTTGTCTCCCTTGAGCTTTCTGCAAATGGCAGGGGAAAACAAGAGATGGCTCTGTTTTACTTAGAGTTAATTTAGTTCGATTTGTCTCGCTTGGTATTTTTGCTAATTGCTTTTAGCGAAAAGAGGTGGTAACTCAGTTGAAGTTGAATTTACGTCAAGTTGATTTGTCTCCATTGGACTTTTTGTAAACGGCGTTATGAGAAAATAAGGGGAGGGGGTAACTGTTTTCTTAAATTTAAGTCAGTACGAGTTGTCTCCCTTAAATTTTTTGCAAATGGGTGTGGAGCAAAAGGGGTTTTAACTTTGTGTTTCTTAACTAATAATCAATACAATTTGTTTCACTTGATCGTTTTGGAATGGAGGTTTAAAGAAAGAAGGGAAGTAATTTGTTTCTCAAATTTAAGTCAATACGAGTTGTCTGCCGTGGACTTTTTGCAAATTGCGTTCCAAACAAAGTGAGGTAACTTTGAGTTTCTTCAATTAAAGTCAGTACGATATTTCTCCCTTAGAGGTTTTGCAACCGGTGTTAGGAGCAAAAGGGCAAATCTGTTCTCCCTTGGGCTTTCTACAAATGGCGTTAGGGGAAAAAAGGGAGGGGGATCTGTTTTTTTCCAAAATTTATGTCAGTATGATTTGTGTCGCTTGGACGTTTTGCAAATGGGATTACGAAAAAGGGGAGGCACATTTGTTACTCTGTGTTTCTCCCTTCGACTTCTTGCAAATAAAGTTTGGTGAAAGAGTGGGGACACCCTCGTATTTATAATTTAGGTCAGTGCGATTTGTCTCCCTTGAACTTTTTGCAAAAGGCAGGTAACTCTGTTTTCTGAAATTAAAGGTAGTGCGATATGTCTCTCTTGGACTTTGTGCAAATGGCATCGGTTAATCTATTTGCATTGCCATGTTCGAGTATTAAGTACAGACTGGCTTCTGCGAGAGAATAAATGTGTATTACATTTGTATCTTAACATACAGTGGTAAACACTACAGCTCGAATGTCATGTTTTTCAAGTCGAACAAGAAAGGGCATACAATACAAAAAAACATGTAAGATCATCCTCACAATTCACAAATAAAGACAGCCATAATTTAATAAATAAATTCAAAAAGCACCGACGACTGTCACGTTGTGTTTACATTTCATTTGACGATTTCTACCAGTATTTTCAAATAACAAAAATTATGATAGGACCACTGAAGTATATGACTATATACTATTCTTATATAAACAAGAAATGTGTAATATGTCCGTCTTTTTATTCAGCTATTAATTACAAAATTATTGATGAAATTTTATCAATTGGGTCTGAGTGTACAGATAAATCAAACTTTCAGTTATTTTTTAAGTTACAGTATGTAAGTGATAAGAGAAACATTACAATGCATATAAATTCGTACTTGTGAACATACGTACATACAAGGAGATCACTTTGTTTGTTCATAATAACAATAATTCAAGTATTAAAAAAAAAGAAAATTATCACGTTTGTTCATTTTCATTCGCTGACACGCGAAGGTCTTTCTATCATTTTTAAACTAAACTGAAATTTATAACGTCTTAACCTGGTTCCTTTTGTTTGAAAACTCAAACATATTCGAAAATCTACAATTCTTGTAAAATTTAACCAAACAGATAGATGTAGTTCTTAACAAAAGCATCATCTTCACTACAAAAAGACAAGAACACTAGAAGTCCTTCATTATCTTTGACATGCATATTCACTTCTTTAGCTTGCTTTCCTGGCGTTTCCGTTTCCGGATTTTGATGATACTAAATATAAACAACAAAAATGTTGCCAAGATAAAGATCTGAATCACAACACGGAGTGTTACTGTCTATTTCAATTCGATTCCAACCGAAAATTTGCACGATTGTTTTAAAGAGAAAGTAGTATCCAATGCATTAAGATTCTCGTTTTAATTTCAAAAATTGTATAGTTCATGTGCGTTTACTAAATTTGATGTACTTAGCCATACACCAAGCTGAACAAATGAACAGTCTCTACATTGAAATGGTCTTGTTTTTTAGTTCAGCGTAAAATCTATTTGCAAACTGTTTAAAATGTGCCGTTCCCTAAGTTGAAAATTTTTATGTTGTTGTTGTTAACATTCAGAACTTGCCAATTTGACAATTTTTTCAATATTAGTGGTACAAGTGCAAATGACTTTGATGAAAGGTCCGTAAATTCGAATGTAATATTGTTAATGAAACCACGCCAGAAATATTCGTACAATTGCTAAAAGACAAATCAACATGTCTAATAAGACAAAAACATTATATTTTAAACAAGTTTTTGTCTGTATTCTCTATGACAGATAGCAAGTTTTTTGATAGGCTGATAGGTAACAGTTTTGTCATACAAAGAGACATATCAGTATGTATAAACATTATTTTATTGTTTGCATGAGATATTCTTTCTACCGTTTTACATGATATACTAATAGTAAAATATTTGTCGATAGTTATTTTGAAAAAAACCCCACATAATTTAAGACATTAAGTGTTTTAGAACCTACATGAGTTATAGTGTCCCTTTCCTCGAAAATACCTTCCGTGTTAAATACTTATAGCTCTGGGAATTCAAAACAAACAGTGGTGGCACGTTTCAATAAGAAAATTCGGCTTTACGAAATAAAATTCTACGTCACTCATATCAAAAACTTTTATCCCACTAGATATTGAATCAGTGGACTCATCATCTCTGAAGGACATTGTATGGAACGCCTCAGCTGTCTTATGACTATGATTTTTAATTTGTTATGTGGAAACAACAGTTTGTTATGTCCAAACACTAGTTTGTTATGTCCAAATAACAATTTTTTATGTGCAAAAACAATATGTTATGTGCATACAGCAGTTTGTTATGTGCAAACACTAGTTTGTTATGTGGAAATAACAATTTGTTATGTGGATACAACAGTTTGTTATGTTCAAACACTAGTTTGTTATGTGGAAATAACAATTTGTTAAGTGCAAAATCAATTTGTTATGTGGAAACAACAATTTGTTCTGTGGAAACACCAGTTTGTTCTGTGCAAACACTAGTTTGTTATGTGGAAATAACAATTTGTTATGTGGAAATAACAATTTGTTATGTGTAAAATTAATTTGTTATGTGGAAACAACAATTTGTTATGTGGAAACACCAGTTTCTCTGTGCAAACACTAGTTTGTTATGTGGAAATAACAATTTGTTATGTGGAAACAACAATTTGTTATGTCCAAACAGCAGTTTGTTATGTGCATTTAACAATTTGTTATGTAGAAACAACAGTTTGTTATGTTCAAACACTAGTTTGTTATGTGCAAAATCAATTTGTTATGTGCAGACAGCAGTTTGTTCTGTGCATACAGCAGTTCGGTTTGTGCAAACAACAGTTTGTTCTCTACAAACACTAGTTTGTTATGTGGTCCTTTTTACCGGGAAGATTTAATACTGAGTACACGCGACTTTACATTATTTTTCACCTTGTTTATTTCGCTTTCTTAATAAGGGCTATTTTTTATATACAAAATGAAAGATACTTCCGTCTACTGTAATAAACTTATAAAAAATAATAGAATGTCGCTTCAAGTTGCCGCCGTTATGAGGTTGAACAAGTTTCAAGTTTGATTCAATTTCTTCCAGAAGATCTTAGACCCATGTAGCAATACATGCATCTACATATCACATATATGACAGAATACGATATGACAAACATACAGTAACTGATGACTACAAACAATATACTTTCGTAAAGCATTATTTTAAATGACCAAATGCGATAAATACATGAAAATCTTTATGTTTTAGTTGTTTAGACACGTTTTAATAAGGCAGCATACTTTTCTTACGTAACACTGCAAATTCAACGACTACTTAACATTTCTCAACCCATTATTTGGCCAGTCTTGTGCAAAACGAAAATAACAAGAAAGGCGTTCAGGGAGAATAAAAATATTGTAAAACGTACAAGTTTGCATATTACATTCTTATTTGCCTTATTGTATTATGACTTTTAAAGTATATCAATAGGTTTAATATTGTACGTAAAGTAATTAATGACATACATCGTTTTTAATGAAATTCAGTGTTGCTTTCAGCCTAGTCTCAAAGTTAGCAAAATGGTGCATGTTTTCCGTTGCTGTATATAATTGGCGCATGAGTTTAAAGAATTTTAAAATCATACAAGTCATTACTGGTCATGAGTATGAATTTTAAGTGCCTTTAGTACTAGTCAGCCAGGGGCGTAGCTTCCTATAGGCACTGTAGGCACGTGCCTACACTTTTTCTCAAAAAATGAAAAATATAAAAATGCCAAATATGCAATAAAAAGGAAGGGGGTAGGGGGTGTATGGATCTGACCAATTGTGTACCTGTGCAATAGCGAAATATTTCGTTAATGTAACTAACTAAATACACTATAATGACTAAACCAAAAGTTTTAAGAACTAGTTCGTTAATGTAGTAATTTGTTAATGCTAGATACGACCATTCATGGTCCCCTGCATTTGAAGAAACTCGGATTGTCTGTTGTACCAATTTTGATGTTTGAAATGACACTGATTTTCATGATGTTCAGTAACGAAAATGCCAGGTTGCGATTTCGGTGGAATGCGCTGAGAACAAGCAGGAAGGCGTCTACAAACAAACAAGGCTTGTATCCCTGTATTTATCATTCACATAGTGAGGCTACGTAAAAACTGTCCAAGACCTAACATGATATACAAAACATATTCAAACTACTATTCATTTTTCAATAAAATCACCCTTAGTTCAATCTCGATATAATTTCTTTTCCTGGGCTGCCTTAAAGGCTTCAACACAACAAATGACATCGTTATCACTGTCAAAATGGCAAAACGTTTGGGAAAGAGGTGAAAATCTGATGGTATTAGATCAGTTGAATACGGGGAGTCAAAACCGCACTCAGCTGCTTTAGCTATTGCACCTTGCCAGGTGTGTGCAGATGCATTGTGCGGAAGCAAAAGGATTTATGCTCTGAATTTCTCGTTATTAGCATAAAACTGCCCAGTGATGGTTTGACCATTCTGAAGATAATCCACCTTGATAACACCTTGTAATCCCGAAATACTGATCTCACAACCTTGCCTACTGATGCCGTCTGAAAAAATTTCTTCGGTGGTGGACCTTGATGTTTCCACTTTGAACGTACGACCCATTTCATATCCTGCGTCACAATTCTCCCGAGTCATTCTCTGGGTTTTGCTGAAAACGTCTCAAAAGCTCTTTGGAAATATTCAGCCTTCTCAATTGTTTGTCTGGCATTAATATTCACAGAACCTATCTTGTCAAACGTTTGCTCATGTGAAAAACATCAGACAAAATGAACTGGAGGGAATCAAAACTCATTCTAGACTTATAAAAGTCTGTTGAGATTGATATGTCATTTTTCTCTTGAAGACTTTTTTTTCTTTTAAGAATAAAACATTTGTATATCAACAATTTGTCTCAATCAAAGCTCATATAAGGTCAAGGGAAAAATTGTGAAGATGTTGTAAAATGTCCCGAAAAGACATGCATTATGACTCTAACGACTGATGCCAGTCTAAACTCACTCCTGTAGTATTAGCAATTTGTTATTCTATAATTCATTACCATACGATGTACATCATCAAATTGATTTTCGTTAGTGGCATCTTTAAAACAACCTGATCGTGGATCATTTTCAGTGGTGGTTGTTGCTTGAATTCTGCAACCCATATCTTTATAGTTGAATATGAAGATAGGATAATCATCACTAGGTGCATTTTCACACCTTCATGGATTGCCTTTCGAGACCTGACATTCCTTTCTTATGAAAGTTCGAAAAGTTTTTAATCTTATTTTTTATTTTCGATTAGTGCTTTGATTTTTAGCGAGTAAGTTTTTGTATGCTAGTGTGTGTTGGTAGTGTATGAGTGTGTGTGTACATGATTATGTGTGTGTGTCGTGTGTGTGTGCGTGTGTGTGTGTGTGTGTTTGTGGTGTGCACTTCTGGGTGCTGTGGGGCTCGTTTTGGGGAGGCTGCGTTTTTGGTACGTGGCATTCCCTGTTTGATATTATTTTTGTTTTTAAGATAACTGATTTTAAGTGTGGCAAAATTCACAAACTGTTTCTCTTTATTTTCCTCCAAAATATACCCATTGATACGCCAGAATGCAGCTGTGGCGATATGGGATTTTAAAAAAAATCCGGGGAGCATGCCCCCGAACCCCCCTAAAAAGTATGTGCCTACACTTTCATTTCTTTCAAGCTACGCCCCTGTCAGCCTGTCAATATTTGATAATAGAACTAGATTAAACATGCAGCAAAGTTGATACGTTATAAAAAGTCAGACTTTAATCGAAAGTTTATTTGCCTCCATTTTCTACCGGCGCGCACGCACTTATGACAAAAAAACAAAAATAATATCAAACAGGGAATGCCACGTACCAAAAACGCAGCCTCCCCAAAACGAACCCCACAGCACCCAGAAGTGCACACCAGTCGAGAACAGTCTATATTACGTCATCAGTGCTGACGTATCATACATTACAAATGTGACGTAGTTGGTTGGTCACATGACTGCTATCTTCCCGGTAAAAAGGACCACATAACGAACTAGCGTTAGCACATAACAAACTGGTGTGTACACAGAACAAACTGGTGTCTGCACATAACAAATTGTTATTTGGACATAATAAAACTAGTGTTTATATATAACAAACTGTTGTTTCCGCATAACAAAATGCTTTTGCACATAACAAACTGTTGTTTCCACATAACAAACTGCTGTTTCCACATAACAAATTGTTAAATGCACATAACAAACTAGTGTTTCCACATAACAAACTGTTGTTTCCACATAACAAATTGTTATTTGGACATAACAAACTAGTGTTTCCACATAACAAATTGTTAAATGCACATAACAAACTAGTGTTTCCACATAACAAACTGTTGTTTCCACATAACAAATTGCACTTTGGACATAACAAACTAGTGTTTCCACATAACAAATTGCACTTTGAACATAACAAACTAGGGTTTGGACATAACAAACTGTTGTATCCACATAACAAATTGTTATTTCCACATAACAAACTAGTGTTTGCACATAACAAACTGTTGTATGCACATAACAAATTGTTTATGCACATAACAAATTGTTATTTGAACATAACAAACTAGTGTTTGGACATAACAAACTGTTGTTTCCACAGAACAAATTAAAAATCATAGTCATAAGGCAGCTGAGGCGTTCCATAACATTGTAATTACTTTTATCACTGTGATGTTTAAGTATTTAAGACTCGAAGACATTTTGATGTACATCAATATCTACAAAAAATATAGCTAATAAAACAAGCAAATTTAGTAAATTTATATTCCATCGCCAAATGAAGCAAGTAAGTGAAAAAACACAATTAGAAAGCGTACTGGTTTGATCGTTTCAGAATTTTAATTTACCACCCAACTGGGGTCTCATCTCCGAGGAGATATAGTTTTTGCAAGTTACTGTCGTAAATAACTTAATTATTGTAAGTTGAATTAAATCAGTGCTTCTAGTTTCAGACAACACTATTCCTCGAAGAAAAGCACTAACATCAACTGAAGGGCCGAATTTCAATAAAAATATCCAGTTTCTAAATGTTCTGTGGTTAAAGACTACAAAGTTGATTACTTGTGTCAAACATACAAACTCTGACAAGCCTTTTCAGAAAGAAAAAGGATTGTAAAAATAATATCAACCCTTTGGGGCCTCATCTCCGAGTAGCAACTGTTTTGCATCATTTCTCAGTCATACAGAAATCAGTAGTTGAAGATTAAATTAAATCAGCACTATTAATTTCAGATAACAAAAATTCTTAAGTTTCTTTATTTAAAAAAATATTTTTTCCAATTTTTCAGTTAGAAACTACTAAGTTGATTACTTGTGCCAGACATAATCTAATTCTGACAAGCCTTTTTAGAAAAATGTAATATCTGGATCCACCATGGGGTGGAGTGGGGTTGGGTGGGATAGGGGCAGGGGTTGTATTGGTGAATATTAGAAATAATGATCATTGAATTGTTTGAGCCAATTGAAATTAAACTTTGTCAGCCGGTTTCAGTGAAACAGAATTTTAAAGTTTTTATATTGAATATCTTGCCTCCTCCCCTTTAGGGTGTGGTGCAGTGTGGACAAAGGGATATAGGGATGGATATAAACAGTGATCATTAGATTATTATAGCTAATTACAATTAAATTTTGTTAACCAGTTTCAGAGAAATAAAATTTTAAAGTTTTTATATCTTAATATATTAGAAAAATAAATAAAATGCAATAATTCTGTAAATACTAAACAATCCTGACGAAAGTTGCACGTGCGCCGTGGCATTATATTTTAAGTTTCATGAAATTCAACCCATTGGTCCCTTAATTAGATATGGCTCCTGACGGACGGACGGATGAACAACGCCAAAACAATATTAGTAAAGTTAAGAACAGGACAAAAGTAAAGAATATATCGCAAATTACAAAACGGTTAAAAGTGGTATATACCACAATTCTGGAAGATAGTTTATGACTTATTCAATATCTTTGATGTAATACTGTATATCCGCGGTATTTAAATATACTGGATTTTCAGGTGCAGCATGATGTGGCGTGTAATTCTTTTCCCTGTAAATTATACAAACAAGAGATCCTTATTATTTCACTTTCAGAAACAGGTGTGAAACTTGTAGAATGTATGCATAATATATTCGAACTGTCTGCAGAAGGTCAACCTGTAAAACTCATTGCAAAATAATGACCCATTAGTTTCACTGTAAAAATGGAGGAACACAGCATATCCAAGGTAATCATTAAATAAATTAATGTGCAAAAAATAAAACAATAAAAGTTGTTAGCAAAACTACAAAATTTCATGAACATAGCTTCAAAAGCAAGAAAGTATGCCAAAATGCCATAGCCAATGTCAGCCCATGTAACATTTAAAAATCTGTTCGCAAAACTAAACAAGTGGTTCAAATTTCATCACCTAGCTTCAAAAACAAGAAGAGGCATTGTACAGAGAAATGAAATGGGTAGAGCAGTAATGATGAAAGATAATCCAAGAAATAATCCTGTGAAGTTTGGTTAAAATTGGTCCAGTGGTTAAGGAGGAATGCCATTCACAGGTTTTCCTAGCTTTGGCTGCCTTTTTGTGCAGTAGAGCAAAACAGTATTAGTAATTTTGGTAAAGGACTATCCAAGGAGGTACAATCCTGTAAGATTTGGTTGAAATTGGCCACGTGGTAAAAGAGATATGTCATTTTAAGGTTTTTCTATTTTAGCTCTGGCGGCCATTTCATGCAGAAGATAAAACAGTGAATTTATTGATTATAGTATCAGCCAGTATCTGTAAATAATATAGGAAACTCAAACTTTTACCGATAATTACAAAAGTGATGTTTCTTATATCACGGATAAAACAATTCATAGAAAGTTTATTGATACGAAGCTCAAAACTTCGCTGGACGACGTCAGTATTTTATGTCACAGAAGTATCTATGACGTGACTCACTTTTGAAATTTGACACCGTAAAAACACTGCTATATCAAAGATTTAAACTCAGGAAAACAATTTGCATAACTTTTATGAAAATTTGATATTCATTAAAACTTCTGCAATGTTCACGAGGTTGTCCTTTGGTTGCCTTAGTGGCTTTGTTTAAGTCTAATGTAATCTAGTTTGGAACCTGATCAAAAAATTGCAAAGACAAAGCCTCTGACCAATTTTCCTGATGATTGTTTACGTAATTTTTTTATTTCGCCTAGTTTTATTAGCGATTGTAATCAAAGTTCAACTTTTATGTACAAATAATTAAAAACACACTCATTCATGATGACTGACTATAAACTGTATGCAGTATGTTATATATTTTATATATCATAGAGTGTTCAAAAGATAAACGTGGAAGACAACACGAGTAAGGTGGTCAGAAATAATTAACAATGAGTGCTATTTGCAAGCTAAAAATACATATGGCTACGAATATTGTCCTGCTGGGTATTTTCAGATTTTATATCTTGGACATGTCACCTATGTTTGTTCGGCAATCTGCTTGTTTTCCATGATGAAGATCTGCATCACTCTGTAGCTCACGGTTCCCATCTAACGTCGAATATTGCATCTCTGATGAAGGACTAATTTTCTTTAGCAGTTCGTATGTTGTCGTTTTTGCGTTTGCTTTCGCGCTATCTTTGTGTTCAGGGGCTAGGCCGTTTTTAGTACATTTGCAGTCTTTTTTTCCGTTAGCAGCTTGTGTTTCAGTACGATTTTCAGCATTATCATTAAAACTGTCGTCGTTCCACTTGCCGTCGTTAGTGACTGATATACCTTTTCTAATGGAGAATGGTTCAATATATATTATAAAAGAATAATGATCTTGACCGTGGTGTTAATGACAATACGTAATGTAAAAGTTTCATTTGTAATAGAAAATTAAGAACGTGATGGATGACTTCAATAGAACAGTTTTGACGCCATGTCAGAAATAATGGGATGATTAATGTTAGCAGCATCATGCTTTTGCTTTTTTCTATTTTTTCTTGATCCATCAGGCTATACGTTTTAAATGTAACGCATTGAAGATATTCCCCCCCATGTAACTAACCATAAAGAATTTGAAGTAAAAACTAGGTCCGATCGACTTATCATCATCAGAAGAAATCTAAACCAATCATATGTTAAGCTAAGAGACATACACATAGAAATAGGAACATGCAATTAAGCAAATAATGAACCCACAACTGAGGTTTAAGCAACGCAACATTTTAATACGGAACAAACCTACAGTCTGTTGAAAACAGCGTTGATCTTTTAATCACTCGAAATGACAACCGATGCTTTATTGCAAGCAGAGGAGTCATTATAATTACTAATTTTGTTACCAAGCTTGTCCGACCGTTTTTTTTAAAGTTACACATACGCTTTAAGTATGCATTTGTAATGGTACTACATGTAAATTGTACATATACTTACTTAGTTTTGTCCATTTCCAAGTGCTCTATCTTTGGAACTGATTTTCGGTATTTTCGACATAGTAAAATGGCACCTGCAGATCAGCGTAAGACTTAATTAGTCAAATATGTGTCATTTTAACTAGTGATGTTCCGATTGTCGCTAGTCGCCGACGATCGGTTAGTAAAACGAAAGGCGATAATAATCGATTACACATATCCGGTCCGCGACGTCGCGGTAAAAGTTTTATACCATAACCAAGGGAGATAATTAGACTCACATGATGGAAGAAACCAGTTTAAATTAAAATGATTCACTGATTATTTTTGTGTTTACAAACAAACGACAAATAATCTTGATTTCGAGACGCTTAAACAAACTCTGTACTGTACATAGAGCGCCTATGTCACCCTATTTTCATCCGGATCATAGACGTATCGGTCTTTATCGTCTGTCTGGCATAAAAGCATACTCGGCCATCAGTTCTGTGTTAGCAATTTATTTCAAATACATCTTCTAGTCTTCTACCAGTTTCTAGCCCTTACCAGAAGGCCAATATTGTTGAAAACATGACCTCAGGCTTTGGGGTCTCTTGATTTTACACAGGTTTCTATAAGAAAACCTTTGAATATTCCCTTTAAAAATCTCATATAAGGCCCAATTGGTGACATGTAGCATTACCTATTTACTGTTCCAGCATTATAAAGGGTTAACCTGCCATAACTGTGGCAGAAACTACTTCATGTGACGGTGTAGATTGTAGCGCCTTGCTTGAATGTTACTTTCAGTTCAACCGATTATTAATCGGAAGGTTATCGATTATACCCCATCCGATTGAACCGATAATCGATTGTGAAAAATTCAACCGATTTCTATCACTAATTTTAACAAACACTCGATGTCATCTAGAAAGCATGTATTCCTTTACAAGTAATCATACTGAAGGTTAAAAATATGTGTTGGAAAACCTGTTATTGCTTTAGAACAAAGCATGTCTGATTTGACCTTCATTACTAAAACATTAATGCTACATAGAAAGCGAATATATTCGCTTCCCAATGTGTTGAAATGTATTTAATCATATCTAATCATAGTTTACTTACCGAGAATAATACTGATGGAGAATACAGCACAAACCAAAGATAAAACAACTTCGGTAGTCACTGTGTTGTTGCTGTTTGTCGTATCGTTGCTGTTTTGCTTGTACTGTAAAAATCCCACCCGCTGGTCAATATTTCCAATGGTAACCTTTTCAAGTGAATGAAAATTAATATTTGGCAAACTTTTTTGATACATGTATATGCTGAAGACAGTTTAGTCTCCCTTATTTTATACACTGGCCATTCAGTAAGATTTGAAATGATAATAATGCCTGACTGACTCCCAACGGTGTCTCAAATTAATTGAACAGTTTTAAGAAGTAAAAGTTTTATCAAATTTACTTAATTGTAATTCCAGCATTAAATAGATGACTTAAATACTAAAATACATCACCAATTGAAAAGTATTCCTACCATCTGGAGCTAATACACGATAACGACTAATCAGCTACAGATGGTCCGCTATACCTTACAATATTCATTCATACGCTGTCTTATTGATTCACTTTTATTCATTTTTCCCGCTGATCACTAGTCTTGTCTCTAACACTCTAAAAGGGCTTGCAGCATAGAGATAACGAAATTACAACGCGGAAGAATAAGTACATTATCCTTTGCATTTGAAAGAAACAGATATACGGGGACTATATTTAAGTATTGAGATAAATCAGCAAATTATCAATAAATCGAGCAAATTCAGTGAATTTATATCCCCCGCCAAATGAAACAAATAAAAACTGTAAAAAGAACACGTGGGAAGTGAATTGGTCTTTAATTCGTCTGTCTGCTTGAGAAAAAAAAAGAATTTGTAAAATTTCTCCGCCCAATACGGGCCTCATCTCCGAGGGAGTGAATGTGTGGGGATATTAGAATAAGTAATCATTAAATTATTTGAGCAAATTACAATTAAATTTTGATAAGGGCAATAACTCTGGAAAACAATCCTGACGAAAGTTGCGCGTGTACCACGGCATTATGTACATGAAATTCTATCTTTTGGTTCCTTAGTTATGGCTCTGGATGAAAGGACGGACGGACTGACGGACAAAGCAAAAACAATATCCCTTCGCCTTTGGCGGGGGATAAAAAAGAAACTCTCTATTCAGGTATGCCCAGTTGGAAGCTTAAACAGTTGATGTAAGTTTATAGTTGTATTTAAATTGTCCTAAATGTTAAGATCTTAGTCCTTGAACTACAATTGTACTTCTTATAAGTCTTCTTGATAAGGAAAATAGTTTTACCCTGTCCATGATAAATTATTGAGCTTACGGTACATTAGCTGAAAAATATATCAAAGCAATTTACTATACATTCTTACATTTACTTCCGGGTGTAAGTGCTCAGGTAATCTAGGTTTCGGACGTACATGTGGAGCAATGCAAATGATAGTAGTTGCCGTCAAGTTGATCACTGGACACGTCTCTATTCCAACAGTTACTCCAAAATCTGACAACGTTGCTGCCAGTGTAAGGTATTCCCCCTTTTACGTGAAATAACATATTTTAAATCATAACAATCACCTTAAACAACAATACAGATCTCCAGAATAAACAAAGGAAGAAATAAACACGGAAATTAAAATAAATAGAGGAGTACGTCATATATATGAAACTCTTATCCAAACTTCAAATGAAAATGTCGAATTATTACCAAATAGTGGTGCTAAGCTTTAAAGGGAAAATCTTGATTTATCCTGATATCGTGCGCTTGATCTCGAAAATATGACTCTCTTTGAGTAATGCATACAGCTGTCGGCTTGATACAAATACATAAAAATACTTTTGCTCCTTACTTCAATAACAATGTGATTATCTTTGAAATCCATGGATCCAATATGATGCTCTCCAGGTAGATTGTGTAAAACCGGGTCCCGAAAATACGAAAGAAGAAAGTCACGCGAAACACCATCGAAGTACACATGTGCATCTGCATTGATGCAGTCTGAGCAATCGTTTAATGTGAGCTGCACCGCGGCTTCTGACAATCTATCTGCAAGGTCCGTTTTCAGTTTAGCAATTGCCTCTGGAACATTGCATATGGCTTTAACTGATGACTGAATTATACAGTCCTCACTCTATGAAAATAAAGAAAAATGAATTGAAAAGTTTGGAAAGTTTTAAAATTAGTTTTAAGTAGTTTTTCATTGGGTTAAAATTATTTTAAGAAGAAAAAAAGCATTGTCAGTATTCTGCTTTACAATTTAGTTTTTGTAAATTATCATTAGCATAACTGTGTGTCAATAGTTACATCATATCTTAGCATATAGTGTTATTAAATGCCTACAAACTATTGATAAATGTTGAAACGAATGCCGTTGCAACAAACTATTACCTGAGATTTTCCGTCATATACAATCGTAAGTTTTGCTTCATGTGCATGGTCGAGATCGGTTCCATGAATGACAACTTTTGTTCCGCCACTAGGTTTGGAAATGAAGTAAAGTGTTATAAAGACAGTCAATTTTATTGTTGACCTAGTTACGATATCACCTAATTGCATCGATCTTCTCCTAAACAACCAACTATTCTACCTACTGACTGTTTATATTCATTCTTGTCTTTTCGATTACATGTTTAAAGCTTTTAAATAGCTTTAACGTACAGATCAATTAATATATACTCATACTATCGCAAAACAATAACTTTCATGACAAACATCCATAAACATGTTTACAACATAACATTTCAGTAATATGATTTTGTCTTGAAACTTGAAAAAAAAAATTCTGATGCCATGATATCAGTTTTAGCCTTGGTATCTGCCTTTTCCTTTCCTGTAAGCTTGGTGAAGTTTTCAAGAATTATCTTAAATGTGGACTATAGCCCTTCAGCCAAAAGAAGGTGAATTAGTTCATCTGTCCGAAGATGCTAGACTCCTGTTGGTTTCAAGCTTTCACCTTTTTTCATCTTACAACAGAGCTTCAATTCTTCTGATTCAGAAGAACAACTTTTATTATCCAACGTGTTCTTTACGACCTAAATTTCAATTAATTGACTGAAATATGTTTGGAAAAAAAGCATTAAACACTCATTTACATTACATGAAGACAGCCATAGATCCCCGATTTTTTTTCTATGACTTTATTTTCACTGACTTTTTGTCCAAAATTGTCTCGCAATTCTCTTACCTTGAAAAAAAAGTAAACATTCCCTGACCTTTTAAAATTGTTTGCAAAGCTGAAGTTTGAAATGAAATATTAATTAACCGCGCAACATGAGCCTTTTATTTTGACGCAGATTTGGGACTGAATGAAGATATAAATCTCATGAAAGTATTGTTTTGTTATGGTTGAAAATACTAAACATGTATTGTTGTTACATGAAACTTAGATTAACCAGTTTTGGGACGTATATGACATGAGCATACATGTAAAAGAAAGAGACAGTCAATTATAAAATAAAAAGTAAAATCTATACGTGATAATTTAGATTAAAATATTCTAATTAAATTCAAAATAGGTCTGATCTGCTTTCTTTGATTGTACTTCATAATATTTAGAAACTGATCCATCGATAAGAAATTAGTTCTTTCGTTGGAAAGTTTGTTTACAAAGGAAATATGTACGGCTCACCTTGTAAAACCTCGTGCGTTTGCAACAACATTTATCTTTGGATCAGAAATGAAGACGAACGACATAGTTACTTGTTCCAAAACAATCGTTCCATCTATATATAACGTTATCGCCGTGATATTCGTCATGTAACCCCCGTCTATTGTACACGTGATGTTGCTGTTCATCACAAAACTGAGGATATTCGTTAAAAAGAGATGAATGAAAGTTAATTACATTAAAAATGTAGAAAATCAATTAAGGTTAAAGGTCGTGATGAAACGCGAATAGTTGGTCACAGCTGCGTTTAGGTATTAAATGTGATTAACAAACTAGATCATGTCGATTAGTTCCTTAAATTTTAAAAGAGAAATTACATGTATATATAATACACCGTGCCTTAAATATATCCCTAAATGTATCAGTTAACAGGTAATGGAAACTTTTTTCTTGAAGAGAAGTTAGTTTTGCTAACACAAAGAAGCATCTCAAGGTTGTTCAAACGTGTCTGGCATCATAACTAGTAATTAGTAACTTTCATCAAATCCTAATTTCAAAGCAATCACAACACTGAGCTTACGGTGATTCTGAATGCAGTTCTGGTTTGAGACATACTTTCTCACCAAGGTACACAGTAACGTTTCTGTTCCCTATACCAAGATTGTTGCCGAATATTGTAATCGATGATCCGCCAGATATTGGTCCCGAGATGGGAGTGACACCTCGGAAACTTGTTTTCTGTTTAAAGGTTGGAATAATAGACGTGTAATCCAAATATATGTTTGGAAAGATGTGCTGAATATCTCTAAAATTGGAGGAAAAATAAAAGTTTGATACAAACGGCATAAAATCTATCAATAGGAGTAGATCTAGATCTAATGTTTGACATGATCTTATTCAGGAGTCTATCATTTAGAGGAGTACCTTGTATGCAAAATGAACGTCTGATTCGGATGGTAACCCATTGACAGTTACTTTAACGATGCCAGTGGTTTCAACATTGTCCTTACTTGCACTTGTGATGCACACCAGCCTGAAAGTAAGTTTTGTAATATTCCTGGAAAAATAGCAAGTACATGTTTTAAAGCTTACTGTTTCTTTTAGCAAATGAAATAACTTTTCAAAAGATGACTATAATAGATATTTTATTGTAAACTAAATATATTGTAACTCAAGAACTCTTTAATCGCTTGAAAGCGGTTATTTTGGAGTTATTTGTGTCTCCTATGACGCCATTGTAAATATTACCTGTATGGTACTGTTTTTGAATAGTCGCCCTTTTCATTTGAAACATATTGGCTTAAATCAATGTTTAGACTGCACAGAGCTTTTCCAATTTCTATTTTGTCAATCTCGGATATATCTGACCCGAATTCTGAACCATACAGCGTTATTGCAGTGCCTCCATTTGTTGGTCCATTTTCTGGATTGATCTAAAAGTTTAAATACTCAAAATGTGATTCTGACGTGTTTAACAGCTTTTGACTTTTAATTAACTGTTTCAATAAATCAAAAATCAAAAATAAATCCTCAGTACCATTTAACACAACATCTAATAAATCTATGAGAAAGGGCAATTTTAATATTAGCTACATGTACTATATAAAAGGAACCCCTTCTCCGAACGTAAAAAGTTTGTTTTAATCATTCTTATAAAATATAGAAGTTAATCGACTGTTTCATGTAGGTTAACGACCGGTTTAAAATTCGAACAACCGGGTCCAGGACATCACAAACACAAATATAAGGCAGTTAAATCCCTGATAAGACAACTTATGCCAATATTCATATTTACCTATTAGGAGCAGACATGCATTCATACAATTTATACATGTACAGAATACCTTTGTTATATTAGGCGCTTGACATGTCAGTGCTGACGTACAGTTGAAATCAGGAACATCACATATGCCAAGATTACTGCACCAGCTACACTGGTACCGTGTTGTGTTCAATGCTTGACATTGACTGCAGTCGGAAGCCAAGCCGGTGCAGCTGTATGCCGTAACTGAAGTTAAACTTTACTTTAAAACATATCATATGGCTGCATATAACAGGAATACACATAAATATGAAATGATTCATGCAGTTAAAATGTAAATACGTTTAGGAAATCACAACGTCTTTTTGATGTTGTTGGTAATAGGAAAACACCTATTATTGCATCCTATTTGTAAATAAATGCGTTTTCGGTTTACATTTTAACCCGCATTCGCTCGTATAGCTAAAAAAGCATTATCCATTTAATTATGTCCTGCCTTTTTTTTAAATTTCATATTTTCAGAATTTCTAATGTATAGAAGAGGTCAAATTAATTTTATATATTCATTAACATATAATTGATAAATGATAACTATTCATTAATTTAGCATATATTATATACAGAAAATAAATTTCCTAGAATAATTTTGTCCAAGCTGAACTGCAAGATATAAAAGTTCTGTTCTTTTATGTAAACATACGTTATAATATTTGTATAATCAAACATTATATGTAACATCTATATTTTTCACGAGTATGCTTGTAAAGTATATGTAATTTATTTCACACCATTTGATCTGTATACAATAGCATTCTACCACATGACAGTACAATAGAAATCATATTGGACTCGCTGAACGTTTTTATGTTTATCCATATTTGGACGCGCATGAAATCACGATATGACCTATATCTAGACTGCACGCGCTTCCAATACGACTTTTTTTTAATAATTCGACTGCCTTCTTACAGAAAGTGTTGTAAGGAGGTGCTGTGAAATAAAGAGATCATTACACATTGTTGAGTATAATACTGATTATATTGGACTCGCACATAGCTGTAAAACCTATATTGGACTCGGCTAGCACCTTATTATCCCCGTCCGTTCGTCACACTTTTGTCCGGAGCATAACTCCAAAAGTATTCGAAGGAATTTATTAAAACTTTACACACAGACAGAAGACATTTAGAAGAAGTGCAGTGCCCAAGAACCATAACCCTTACCTTGCCTAATTTTTTAATTATTCTCCTTTGTTACAATTTCTTGATTTTTCTTGTCCGGAGCATAACTACAAAAGTACTGAAGGGAATTACCTGAAACTTAATACAGAGATATAGCACAATGAGGGAATTGCATACCCCAGAATCTTAACTGCACCTTTTTAATTATCTCCCTTTATTACATTTTCTTGTCTTGAGCATAACTCAAAAATAACTGAAGGAAATTCCTTCAAATTGCAAGTAATGAGAGAGGATACATAGGGGGAGTTCAGTGCTCAAGGACAATAACTGTGTTTTTTTATTGTCTCCCTTTATTGATTTATCTTGTACAGAGCTTTATCTTGTCCGTAGCATAAATTCAAAAGTACTGAAGGGAAGTACTCGAAATAATGTACAATAACCTCATAATATCAACATTTAAAATATGGGTATGGAGACCATCGTCGGGCCATTCAAAATATCTTACTACCAGGATTCTTCAGACGTAAAATTGATTCAACTTTAGCCGCCATTTGCAAAGACATCTTGGATTTTTTATAGGTAAACAAATTTGAACAAATCAAGCAGTTGTACAATAACAATGTTTTGCTTAATGGCCTTGTGTTTTGTGATATCAAATGAGCACAATTACATATGGCAGATTCAATAAAATTATAGACTTCTCTCCGAAATTGTTTAAGATGTCACCCTTTTAAAACATTCCTTTGTTAGCAGCCATTATTATTAATGTATTTAGATATGATAATATGTTGTAAATATCTTTTTAAAGCCAGGAAAATATTACAGAAAAGGGAAGTTTTTCTGTTAGATTTTTGGTTATCATAACAATCCTATTTGATCTTTAATCTCATAATGTCAGAATATCACTTGTATCAATAATTCATACGCCACTCAATATAGTTCGATGAGATTTAATTAAATAATTAGCTTGTATGAGTCATAATGGTTAAATGTATTCTTTGAAAGAACGCATTTCATATTCAATTAATATGTTTTATTTATTTTCCTTGAGATTGAAAGACAAACTTTCAGTTTTAAGTCGGGTGTGTTGCAGTTTGAGTAAACAAGGACACAAGCTGTAACAACTTGTTTATCCCATTAGGAATAAATTAATACTTGCAAACAACATTAAAGGGTTTCTTGTAATTTGAGTCAACAAGTGCCACCTTGGTTGATATAGTTACAATATACCTGCATGTCCAAAGTCATCGTCAATGATTGATGATGTATCGTTTTCAGATCCATACATGATGAGTATAGTAAAGTCCTTCTTGACAAACCCGTCTGACGGAGGTATCTAGTTAATTAATAATTGTATCAAGAAAGAGCCACACCATATAAACATCATAGGTGACCTTCACCTCGACATTTTTACAAACTGAATAAAGTTTAAAACATGAGTACTGTCGAATACTGTGTGAAGTATTTGATTCAACAACATATGAAAACTAATTTTTTCTAACTAAGGAACTTATATATTTTATAATATACATATACAAATTATATATATATTTAATCACTCACGTTCAAATGACACGAAATACTGCCATTTTCTACAACTGCTGGTACTTCAAAATGTACCTCTGGTAACACACATTTGAAGTCATGGCTCGTATTTGAAAACTGCAAAAAATAGAAAGTGCGTACATTGCCAGCTTTTCCGAGCATACTATATACATGTAGTTGGCTTATTGGAAATTGTCTCCCTTGAAACAAAGCTATCGACGTATCGATGTTTCAGTCTGTCTTATTTTGTTACTATAGAAATTTATAGTAATAATTCTGTCATAGAATAAAATAACTTTTTGTGCCCCCGAAAGTGGAAATAAATTTGTAAACTGGAAGAAAAGTTTGTAAAGACAAGTAGTCATTAAATTCTTCAAACCGGCAAATTTTAATGTGATTAGGACTTGCCAAAAATATACTACAATGTAGTAATTCAAAACTATTATATATTTTGAGTGTATTTTTTAGAGAAGTAAATTCGACAGAAAACATGAGATTGATATTAACATGAATACTGTATAAATCAAATATATTTCTTTCTTTTTTTCTACGGAATTTGCGCACTGGTGAAATTTCACGTTGCTAAAGAATTTCTCGATGGCAATAGCATGTATTGACATATCTTAAAAGCTATGCCAAATACTAAAATGCAAGAAGTTTGCAAACTTGTATGTAGATCTAACTGAAAATAACTACATATTTCTCAGATATTGACGGAAAACAAAACTTACATATGGGAGGTTATCAGCAAAAAATAAGACCTCAGTCGGAACCCCAAATGGCAAAAAATGGTGTCCTTTACTATCAAGTAATTTTGGGCATAGGTTCGCCTGTAAAAAGGGTAGGAAATGTAAGTTGTCACATTACTGGTACAGGGACATGTGTAAACAGTTTTAACGATAATGTGATAAGAAGTGTAACCTTTTATTTTATTTTTTAACGTTCAGTGCAGTTAAATAGACAACATGATATATATTCTTTACATCTGAAGTTTTATTAAGAAAAGGCAGTTTTAACGTGTTGGATGCAGAAACGAATATTTCTTACAACACTGGAATCTTACTAAAAACCAGACAAACCTCGGTTCCTCTGCTTTTATATCTACACACAATTATTGCTATTCCGTAATTCGTTGTTCTCATAGGTTGAAGACTTTAATATAACAGATTTTGAGTACACATCACAATGTTAATGTTGCACGAAACAAACTTTTCTGCAATTAATACTGAAAACTGGGTAATATTCGCTGCGATATAATTTTCGCTGTTTTCGCGAATTCCCCTCTTCGCTAATCTAAAAATCTCGCGAAAGATTCATTTCATATACATGCAGTTTTACAATAAAAGAACTATCCTTTTGCGAATACGTATGTCTGTTCACAAATTGCGAACCTTTTGTCACGCGAAAATCACCCAGTTTACTGCTAGTGATATTCGGATGAACACTAACAAAAACTAATTACCAAAATTATCGAAGGACATGTTAAACTATTGCTCTTTTCATCGGGAAAACTCCATTTTACTATTGTGTATTGAGAACAAAAACTGCTAGCTATCACCAAGTTTTATTTTAGAATTTGTTAAATATCACAATCCTAACAGACCGATATACTCTAACCGAAACTTCGAACGCCCTTAGTATATATTGTATTATATATATGCAATAAGTTAAAGGTCAAGTAATTCCAAGTCAGCGACCTTCACGGTTTTATAGCAGGAAGTACTTGCTAACATTTTATATTTGAGTTACACTGATAGTTCTTTTGTTGTTTAGATTGTTTATAGTCCCTGCCGATCCGGGGATTTTTTCCCCTGGTGAACTTGCCAAAAATCTGAGTTACACTGATAAGATTATTAACTGCAGAGAATCAAAAACCATTTATATTATACTTCACAGTCAAACAAAAGCATACATTAAGTGATGTTTGACAAGGCAACACTACTGGTAGACATGCTGCAGTTTCCAAACACCATTTACAGACAGACTCAGTTAACCTGACACATTCGCCACATCTGAAATTTAAAAAAGGTGAATTTTAGGTTAACGGCTTTTGTCTATTTTTATTCTACAAATTTACTGTAAGAATCAGAGAAAATGATAAAAAAGATAAAATTGTTACAAGATAAAAACAAACCTTTTGAATTGTCGACATTCATAAAACATGACTTGTGTTGAGGACAGTATTATTTCTCCTTCAGACGTTGATTGTACTAAAAGCTCAATGGAAGCTTCGCCATGACCTGTTGATATAAGCATTATTTAATTGATGCTTCAAATTGTTGTCAAAACTAAATGCTATGCAGAATAACAGCGTTCTAGGGCGCCTGGCCGAACATGTGTCTAAAAGATCGACTCTAATTGGTCGGACATGTTTGTCTGTCAGGTCCCAATTGGTTAATATACTATCTGAAAGAAGCGACACCTCAAGGGAATCACGAAAACTAGCCTACATATATTTTGGTGTATTTTTGCATTCTTTGTTACCGTGAAACGGTGTTACACTAGAGGAATAACAAAATCAATAATTATTATAGATTGGCTATATCCCAAGAAATGTTTTTCCCGAAACAAGTTTGAATAATCATTTACATTATTTTGTTTTTATTTAAGTAAGTACTTTATTCCATAAAACTTTTAGCCATGAAATGCTTCCAACCAGAAGTCAATAACAATGACAATAATTATTGTTGTTTTTTTAAATCAGCAAAAACGTCTTTGATGGTGAATTCAGTTAGAAATCAAGAAAAGATGTAACAAAAAACAAAACATACCTGTTACAGATGGAATGTCACAAATCAAACTTGTCTCACTGATCTCCATAGCTACGGAACTGCCGAGAGTTTCAGACCCTCGCTTGAGTCTACACATGTACACATCGCTGGTACTTTTGTCGGGCAAGTTCTTTACAAACACAGTCACCTTTAGTAGAAGTAAAAACACAGCTCAGTTACCATGTATTTCGAATTCTTGAAAGTCAGGACGGGTGATCATGAGACCTTTTGTTATTTTTCACTTTCCCGTCCTCGGGACTTTCAATGTTAAGGGCTCTTCGACGTTTTCGTAAGATATGGTGAACATCAGCATATCTTTTTGAGAAGCCTTATGCTGAGACTTCGGCCCTTAAGTTCTGTCATGAATACTCTTCTCTATTCTTGATGACCGCAACAATGATGTGATTGTAAACTATGACACATTTAAACCGAATTATTCATGCAATTTTAGTATACTCAGCAAAAATAGAAACGTCCCTCCATATTTCAGGAAAGATTTATCGAAAACCAAAAGGGTTACTTTTATGAATCAAAATAAAAAACAAGTTCATTCATTTCTGTATCAAAACCAATTAATTGCATCTGGCTATCTTGTTAACTTTTCGAGAGATAACCGGTCAAGAGAGGTAGGGGTCAAAATCAAAAATCACAAAAACTCAGAAAGGTGTTATTGAATGTTTAGAGATGGAATTTCAATAAGAAATGTGGCACATCCAGTAAATCTCGTTAGTACCGAGTGTGGCCACCATTTGCATGAATGCATGCAATGATCCTACGCCGCATCGACGTAACGTAACGCAATACCAGTGCGTTGGGCAAATTCCTCCATTCCTGTTGTAACGCCCGTGTAAGATCGCGAACATTGTCAATCTGATGGTTAGCTCGTGCTTTGCGGCCCAGCTGATCCCATATGTGCTCAATGGGGTTGAGATCCGGGGAAACCGCGGGCCATGACATGACGTTGACATTGCTTTGCTGCAAGAATTGAGTGGTGACCCTGGCTACATGTGGGCGGGTATTGACCTGCATCAATGTTACACCAGGACCATGCTGACGAATAAATGGTAAGGCATATGCATTTAGCACGTCTGCAACATAACGCTGTGCATTAATGTTGCCCTGTACAACAACCAAATCTGTCTTCCGGTTTCCCATGATCCCACCCCAGACCATTACGCTCCCTCCCCCAAACCTGTTCTTTTCAACAATGCAATAATCGGCGAATATTTCATTTTTACGCCTGTATATCCGTAATCTTCCGTCAGCATGACTAACTGTGAACCGAGATTCATCGGTGAACAAAACTCGGTTCCAGTCAGCCCTTCTCCAGTTCAGATGACGTCGCGCCCATAACAGCCTGGCAGCACGGTGACGTTGGGTCATTATCTGACCAGTGTACGGGCGGCGTGCCCTGATTGGTTGGGCGTTACGACGCAACCGGTTGCGAATGGTCTGCCCTGAGATACCGTATTGCCTAGCAGTGACTGTGGCTGCCAATTGACGTTGACGTAAGTGCGTCAACTTAATGAAACGATCGGCTGTAGCCGTCGTTACACGAGGCTTACCAGGTCGCTGCCGGTCGTGAACAGCCCCAGTCTGCTGGTACCGGGCTGCAAGACGATCAATCGTCTTCCGACAGCACCCGAACCGACGCGCGACTACCCTGGCGGAAATCCCACCCGCAAGCCTCCCAATTGCCTGATTTCGCTCGTTTTCGGAAAGCCGTGGCATATCGAAAACAGTGAAAAATTAAAGTAAAAATTTAATTTTCAGAATAGCCCCTATCGCATGAATGGTACGACATGAACTGAATCAACATATGGATGACATGTATAGCGTGCACGTGCAAAACGTGCAAATGACCGTTCCGGTTACTGGCCGATATGTAAACCGTACGTATCGGGTAAACTGTACACGATCGTATTCTGAACATCGCCAGGGTTTAAAATACATGTACATTGAACATGTAGCAACTACACAGACAAAGCTTCACCGGCTATAAAACAGGGACGTTTCTAGTTTTGCTGAGTATATTTTAAAGAGATATTACCGTTCAAAGTGACTATCATATTTTTTTTAAAAGACGGTCACCTCTTAATTATAAACATTGTCATGGTTATAACCAAAATATGCGAATCTGTGTAAAAGATTTGAAGGATAAAATCACTTTAAAAATTAAAACTATAGTTAGCAAAGATGTTAAAAACTGTTTATCCGGTGAGTTTGGAGTACATTTATAACGGTTTCAATAATCGATCCTTGTAATGTGTTAAAATTTATCATAGTCATATAACATGCTACGTACATTAGTTGCCACTTCTTGTGAAGACAGAGTAACAGGAATGCTCTTGGGTTTAATGGACATGGATATACAACCCTGCAGTGACATCAACCAATGGTTGGTACCGTTAGAACATTCGTGCCTTTTAGAAGCTCTACAGCAAAGAAACACAGTCAGTTAAACTTTTGTATTTGATATTGATTGTCCACCTTACATTAATTACAGTAAATTGCGTATATGACGAACCCCGTGTTTTCATTATATCATTATATCCGGAGTATGTTAATATCCATATAGATGTAGCATTTTCATATCAAAAAAGGAGAAACAGTGGGTCCGGAAAACTTGTTAAAAATAATATAATTATGTTTTTTTTTCTTGTATCCGGAATTTCGCTATGCCCGGTGTCGTTATATATGGCGTTTACTGTACTCTTTGTGACTGCTCCGTGAAGCTCAAACCAGTAGGTTGCGCCGAAAGAAGGCATCGTGAAAGTATCGGCTAAATTTTCTGCGAACGGGAGTTGAGCCTGTGACCTCCGTGCTGAATCCAATGCTCTTCTCTCATAGCACGACACTTGCCAAAATGATATATCGGGGGGGGGTATCGCGACGTGATATTTTATCCTCGATTGTGATACTTATTTTTAAATACAGAAAGAGTTAATGCTCACAAAATATATAAAAACTTTTTTCAAATGAGTACCTTTTTTCATAGACACACCAACCACAAAATGGATTTCTGTCAGCCGCTGTTTCAGCGCATGTCTTTAACTCCAAACAGGTTGGACTCATTACCTTGAAAACCTGCGAACGTTATATTGAATCGCTTATAATAAACAAAAAAATCTGAGAACCGTATTCAAATAATTGTTGCAAATGTTTTGGACATTTATTACATTTTACAAATATCAAAACATTTTTGTTCTGTGCTGGCATGGCCACCATCATTTATGTTAAAAGATCGCAGATATTAATCATAAATAAGTTTTTGGAAATAACTGCGCCTTAGATTTCAATGAAGGTTTGGCATCACCTTTAAAAATTTATGACTTTACCTTTCTCTTGCTAATAATGTATAATTCGTCGTCATTACGTTGGTACAGTTGCTTTATAGGACTTCCGGTGTCTATTTCAAGACTGTTGTACAGTTCCAGGCCGTCATCGTGCACGTTAAGCTTTCAATGAAAACAATACTCGACATATTAATACATAAAAATATTCGTATTTTTTCTTAACTCTGAATGCCTCTTTTTATCTAAAACAATAAAAAGAAAAAAATATATGCGACATTGCAAGTAAGTTGACACATGTTATGAGTAATAAGTTTATATACAGTATATCGGTCACAAAATGACACCGTTATTAGCAATTTACTTTTGGTAAGGCAAATAAAAATGTATGTTTCCGATCTCCTGACCGACCTTTGCTTTTTACTGCCGATATCAAAGTTATTCTTTTATAAGAGACAAAAAGTGTTTTAGAGCAAAAAAGGCAAAATAAGAAAATAAAATGCCGACTGGCACACTTTTTTGTTTGGCCTAAAAATGTATTCTTATGAACGGTATAAAACACGATTTTTACTTTATAATGTAAATACATAAAATATACATGTAGAACTTTTCCTCTCGATGTTCCTATCACTACTACGGGATAGTTCTCGTCTGCAACAGTTCCCAGTAATGATGTAACCGTCCCGTGTTGTTGTGCATTAACCCGATACATGTATTTCAGAATGACTGTAATATTCCCTATAACGTTTCTGTAGACAGGTAGAAACAACTCACAGGTAAAGTACTTTTCTTTGAATTCCTGAAATTGATTAGATAAACAAAAATAAACAAAAAATAAATTAACCGTCATACACATTCTCCTCGGCAGATATATCACGGGTTAGGGTTATGCTCATGAGAGTGCTCCGTTGTTTGTTGTCATGATCATGACCTAAAGCATCTTGACGTTATTTATATGAATATATATTTCAAGGTGTACATCTCCAATTTTTTCAAATAATATAAAGTCAATAGAAATAAATTACGCCTTGTCTTTTCCTTTACGTTATGTTCCAAAACAGTGTGCATGGACCGCGAAATCAGCGGAAGAAAATGTCAAAATTTCTTCTTTTGTTTCATGATAGATTCTTCATGTTGGTCAATGAGTATTTGCGTTACAACCAGTTGTTACACAACAAGCATAGCTATTGGGATCGATTAAGCGCAAAACAATTGTTGGTGGAACACAAGAACTCTACCTAAGCCTTGAAGGCTGATATAAGTTTTTGTTTTATCTGAAACCAGATCATAAATAATTCTTGAATTAAAAAGGAGATAATGTGACATAATATGCAACCGAAAAATTGATAAAAAAGAAAAAAAATGGACAATCTCTGCGAGACAATTATAAACATATTTTCTGACTGAAACCGGATGCCAAAAAAAAAGAGATGATAAAGGGAGACTACCAATAACAAATATTTGTGGATTCTGGTTACGCTTACCGTTTCATCTGGTAAGCAGGTATCTCCTTTTACATCATTCATGTATCGTTTCTTGTGATCATCTTTCTGGCATGAGAGAGCATGTCTTTTATTTGCCTCCATTATTGCTTCATCAATTTCATCAAGGTATGTCATGCAAATAATGCTGTCTCCAACTGGCGCTTCTGGATCATTACCTGATCGGAAAACACCAAGAAGTACTTTTTCAGGGCCATTTGGTCTACTCTTTATTTCAATAAGTTCTGCTGTTTGTATTAGGTTATATTCTGTCTCGTTATCCGAACACTGTAATACTATATCTGCGTATGAGCTATATCCCGTGTCATTTTGACATATTCTACCAACCTTTGATATAAAACGGGAACCACCAACATATTCCTTCTGATTCGTTACAAAGTAACTGTAGCCATCGCTTTGAAATAAAGATTTGTAGTAAATAATATATTCATTAATGTCATTTACGTACATTTTAAGAAAGAGTGCTTGCTTTTCCATGTTTGACGTTATTACTGGTTCAAAGGTCGACAAATATCTTGTACTAATTGCATAATCATATTTGAGAATACTTTCTGAATCAGGTATGATAATCGCATCTATTCCTGTGCCAAAGGTCAATGTTACCATAAATAGATTATCATGTATCATCATAAAATGTGCTGGCCTTTGAACATCTGTAGACACTTTTAGGTGCGCGCTGCGCTGTTCCAGTACCATTCGTATGTCATCAGTTTTCCGAACTTCACAAAGCCCGCCATTTCCGGTTCCACAGACGATCATTTCTTGGCGTTCCTTGTCAATCAACAATATCTTATTCCTGTTCATGCAGTTTGTCTCCGCAGCTTTACACGTCTGTGCCGTCTGGTTTACACTTAGATCATTGTTCAAAACAAATAACTTATTCGTGCCACCGATATAGCTCTTATCTTCAAAATATTGAAAAGTTTCTAGAGAACTATCCAGATTGACAGAAATGACATCCACTTGTTTAGACGCATCACTCATCACCAAGAAAAAAATGCTGATGAAATAACTGACCGTTATGTTAATTGAATTCAATTCCATGCCTTTTTACAACATGTAACACCTTTTTTTCAACCGTTGGCATGTATGTCCAGAATGTCAATTTTTAAACTTCTAACGTGCATATAAATGCGTTACAATAAAACCTTCCGCGAAGATTTTGAAACTGTAAATTTGATTTATAACAAAATCTCCGTTTGTCAGACGGGAAATAATTCTTCAGGAAACTATTCAGGTTGCGAAAGCTTTTAAAGTCACGAAAGTAGTACTTTGAAACAAACAAAAATTTGGTTATAGACACCATATAATTAATTGGTTTATTGCCACGTAATTGTATACTGCTACAAAAATGAACATTGTCGTAGTTATAATAATAAATTTGATTATGTATAACTAAATAAAGAGAATTCAGTAAAAAAACGTTTTATGTCAATATGAGAAATAATTCATTATAACCCATTTGTAACTCATTTCTTACGTGTTTCCGAAGCATATGCTGTGTTTTAATCTTTACTCTTGACCATAATTCAATATCGCCTTTGTCAAGAGTGCTGTAACACGGTATATACAGTCACTCTGTCAGAATTGTATTATGTAGATTAGAAAGTATTCCCTATAGTATAGTTTTATATTCAAATATTTACTTACCTACTGAAAAGTCTTTTCTAGTTAATAAATTATGTGTAGTCGTCGCAAATTTCTAGTATTTTACAAATCGAACTCGCAAAATTCTAAAAAATATATATAGTTTAGCGCTCGGAGGATAGAAACTTTGATGATTTAGTTATACGCTTTGAGGATAGACAAAAATGACGAGCTATTGTCGTCGCTTGATTGTCCTCGTCGTCGTCGTTGTTGTCGGCGTTGGTTAAGTTTTGCGTTTAGGTCACTTACATGGAAACTATCAAAGCTATCACTTTGAAACTTGTGAAACTTGTACATCTAATACCCTTCTTTACATTGTATCCTAAAGATGCTGAGTCTCACCTGTTTTTGGGGGTAAAAACATGAATTTTGATGGATTTTGGTCGATTTTGAGAATTGGACATAGCTTCTTCACTTTTTGTAAGATTGATTTCAAATTTTTACAAACAATTTATGTATAATTTGCTTCAACATATCAATTGGGTTTTTTGAGTCATGCATTGGGGGTAAGGGAAATGTTTTAGTATTTTTGGACTTTGCCATTTTTAGCTATTCTTTTTTTTAAGTTCTGCGTTTAGATCATTTCCATGCAAACTATCAAAGCTGTCACTTTGAAACTTGGAATACCTGCTCACTATTAAATATACAATAGAATGAAGAAAGAGTTTTACAAATTACATAACCCTGTCATGTATTATGACTGGATTATTACCCCTTCTTAACTTAAGTTTCACACACACAATATTTTTGTAACAGTGAACATAATGCAACCAAACTTAGTGTATAGGAAGTGTTTATAGTATCTTTAAATGGATTATGTTTTGGGGCTCCTGGGGTCAAGGTCACTGTTACTAAAAATAGGAAAATATTAATGTATTCAATATATTTAGTTACAGTTGACATAATGTAACCAACTTTTTTTGTAGTAAGTATTTAAGAAGATCTTTTATGGATTTGGGGCTCCCGGGGTCAAGGTCAAGGTCACCGTAACTAAAAAAAGAAAAACGGTAAACGTTCAATATCTTTAGTTACAACTGACATAATATAACTAGATAATTAAGTGTGTATTACATGTAAATAAAAACTTTCATTTGGTGTGTGTGTTTGGGGCTCATTGGCTCAAGGTCAAGGATTTTTCTAAAAATAGAAAAATGAGAATACTACAACATCTTTAGTTGCCATTGAATTATTGTGACCAAATTTAGTATCTACTAATTATTAATGAAAATCTTTTGTGGGATTTTGTTTTGGGTTCAAGGTCAAGGACACTGTTACTTAAAAAATGGTTCCGGTAATAAATAAACCGTAAAGGAATAAAATCAGACGAACGTCCGGCACCCGCAGGCGGTGCTTTTGTTATTATTTGCTATGTGCACAAAAGAAATTCGCCGCTGCACTCAGTACACTGCTACACTAGTACCCGACCATGGCTCTTTTTGCGAGAAAGTTGACAGTTTCACACGACTAGTACTGTTTCTTCCCAGGAACGACGTCTAGCTAACCTGTCTGCTGTAAATGTGACTGAAAAAGCGGCCCGAGTGTTAAACTCATACATCAACTGGGCGATAATGTTGTTTCATTATTCGGTATATAATGGTCAAACGAAAAGCGTCATTTATACATTACCTAAAAAGTAACAAGTGAACTTTTACATATCTCTTAGGCTACAAGGGCTATAAAACAATTTATGACCATGGCCGTTTATTTACGAACACTACCGGACGTCAACGAACCGTTGTTGTCTTCCCAAAAATAATCAATCGCCCGCATATTTTTCTGCCATAAGGTGTCAATCACGGAACTTAAAAATAATACTGTAATAAATCTGAAGTCCTTTTAAACTTCATTTATTTCCTTTAAAACACCAGTGAGACGGTTTTTAGGCATAAGTTCACTGTGATTTATAATTATCTCAATAAAAAATGTGGTTATGGGTACTTTGATAGACTGAAACGAGTCATAGGTATGTTATCCCATAAGCGTTGTCTTAAAACAGAAAGCTATAAATCAAAGCTTTGCAAGGACTGGGGTATCGATCGTCGTCGTAATAGGCAAATTCTGCAGACTGGGGAGGGGATAGACTGGCATTCAGTCCTTACATTTACTATTTCTTACTCAATTAACTCCGTTTGCTGCCAAAAATGTGCATTCAGTCCTTACATTTACTATTTCTTACTCAATTAACTCCCTTTCCTGCCAAAAATGTAAGGACGGGTGAAAAGCAGATAAATTTCCCTAAATTCTGGGAGTCGACCTTTTCCTGAGGTCAAGCAATAATCACCTGACAGAAACAGCTTGTGGTCAGTGCTAATGTTCCATATCTAATTTTATTATCTAAGATCAAATGATACTGAGAAATAAACTCTGGGGTTATTTGTCCTTTCTGTATTTTCCTGAAATATATGAATTGAAACTTCTAAATCGTTTCAATATTCTTAATAGATGTAAGTTTTGTGTGACAAAACAGTGATTATAACTGATTAATACAATTTGGTGCTGTAAGGAATCTTGTGTCAGTTATAAGAAATTTCAAGAACAATGTACATGTACATAATTATGCAACCAAAAACCATTTTCTTCAGTATGAAATTATATCTAGGTACAATGTACATGTTTGGCATAATTGTTTGAAAAAAATCTTTTAGTTCAGTGGAGCCTGTGATTTCAAATCTCAGAGAAATCATTTTTACTCAAACTGAAATGATCAATATAAATATAATTATTTTAATCTTTGAAAATATAACTTCAGAAGACAAAACATCATAATACTTGTATATTCTTACTGTATTATTGTACGGCTGATATTTTTTGAATATAAAATGAGATCCGGAAACAATTAATTTCAAATCAAAGAATGAATTGAGATAAAAAAGAATAAATGTGAAAACGAATTTTGCCAGAAATAGCAGTAGATAATTATCAAAGAAAAAAAAATTTTATTTCAAATTTTAGGGCTCAAGCCCTTTACAAATGTACCAAGCTTACACAGAATAGCACACCGTATGAAATGAAGTTTTAAAACCTTATAGAAAATTCATTAAATGTTGCCATAAGAATCTCAAAATACCCAATGAATGACAAAGATACAGTCTAGACACGGACAGGAAGTAAGCCCCTCATCCTTGTTTAGCCCTGCAGCTCAGTGAAGTTGGCACCGTGACACTTAATATCCACACAGTCTCTGTTTACCCCGTGACCCTTACATTTGTAGTTTTCCCTCAGCCCGGAGAACTGAGTCCCGTTTCCCCAAGTTTAACTGGTTGCAAATTAAGCTTCGTGCCCCTGCCTAGTATCCTTGTGCGTCCTGGTAAATCCGTGTTTAGTTACCCAGTGAACTGAGCCCATTATCCTCAAGCTTACCCGGACACGCACCTTGGTTACCCCGTAATCCTTGTTACCCGCAGCCACGTGAAATTAGCCTTTTATTCCCTAGTATCCCTGAAGCCTATTTACGGCGTGTCCCCATGTTTTGCCACAGGTCCGTGAACACCGCTTCCTGAGGTGTATCCTCAACACTAGTATCAACAAAGCCTGTGAAAACAAGCACCTTCTCAGTTGGGACACATGTAGAGGCAAAGCAACCTGAGGCTGTGTTGATAGTGAGACAAGGGGCTAATTGTTTGGGGTTGCAGGGATATTAACAAAGTCGTGTAATCAGATACACTGTTGATACTAGATGACACAAAGCTTAACTCATCACCATTCGGGGATTCTCAAGTAGGCAATGTAATCTAGGGCTGCGCAGATGCTTGGGGACATAGAGCTGACGGAATACTGAAAGAAACATTTAACTTGTGGCCAACTTGAAACTATGGGATATGAGGCGGAGATCCCTGTGCTTAACAGTTCAGAGTTACCAGGATTGCATTATTCAAATTTTCAGAATAATACTATAAAAAGGTTGCTCATCTTCTTTACCAATTCACTGCTGCCTAATATTTTATGTTGATACAGGTTTTCTCGTGTTAGGGCTCAAATTAAATGATGTTTTCTGACACAAATTGCCAAGGAATAACGACCGTACTTCCTCATATGACACCAATACTGGTACCAGGTAGCGGACTCGAGGGTGATTCGATAAGCTACAAGCTTTCTTCACAATCGAGCTAAAATGAATTAGTGTAAACTAAACTAAGGAATAATCCTTTATTCCACTGTACAATAATCTGTTTTATTTGAGTTAAGATTTTTTTTTAAAATTCCGGAGTGTATGCAGTCCTTATGTAAGTCAGTCAACAAAATCATGGCAACACTACTTCAGGCTTATGTTATAAAATAAATGAAAATATAATAGGAAGGTACAATAAAGAATGGATTAAACCACTGTTCATTTAAAATTTAGTCATTATTTAGAAACTTGGATACACAGCAATGTACGAGTTAATATTTGCATGTTTGCCTGGTATTCGACTTACTAACCTTGACGTGATGAGCAATGGTACTCAGGCGGGCGATACATTGTATAGGGCCGTGAATGCCCTCTTGTTTGTCATTAATTACAATGTCATTATTTTAAAGTGCACACTGAACCACAAATTATTAATAAACTCTTCTGGGGAAAGAATGCCTAGGCATCACTTGTAAATTTTGATAGTTCAGTTATTCATTAAGTTATTCTTTACTAAATCTGACCAAATTTGAAGTGGAATGAGAGCCGAAAACCGGCTGAGTATACAATTGTGTTAATTGGGGAAGATTAAGCACTATTGTTTAATATAACTGGAACTCTGTCTAAAGACTTTTAATAAATGGTGAAGTACCAGCTCACAGATACTTATCTTCTATCGAAACTTGCAAATTATCTTATTTACCTGTTCTAACCATACATGGGTTTCAGTTTAAGTGCACTATAAAATACTCTTCAGTTTCCATTGTATTTTTCAAGAATGCGGCGAGAATGTGAGTAGATAGTAACTATATCTACTCTTCAAAATTAAGTCTGTTTTAACACAGTTTGCAAGTTTCGGTAGTGGGTCATTAGATACTGCAATTATGCTTAATATGAACATGGAGCATCTGATTGCTATCATTGGATTCAAATGGGTCGTACAGTACGTCTATCAATATGAACGTAGGCATTATAATTTTTTTTTAGTAAACTGGGCGCCATAGGCATGTAGCTTAATATATGTGTATAAAGAAATAAAGATAAAAGAAAGATGCATCCTTTTGCTCATTCCATTTTTGGATCGATTGATTTATCAATCGGGCCAATGTTAACAGAGTATAGCTTCCTTACGGCCGAACACTTTACATACAAACAAGTAGTTCCATATATTCAGTTGTTACGCATTTATACTGTCTTCTGTTTTAAAAATTATATAGTAACATATCTAAATAATATCAAAACATTTCAGAATAGCTTTATATTATATTGTTGTTTTTCTTATAGTTTGCATCTCAATAAACACAGAAATCATAGATTTTACTGCTAATTCAATAAATATAAGTCCTGCAGAGAAATCAACACTTGATATTCAAAACTCCAATGAAAAACATTTTCCACCTGTACTTGGTACTGGTGATTAAGATCGTGTTACTCAATGTTTATTTATGACCCTTTAGGCAAATTTCTCCCTGGTCAATTAATGCAGCGGTTGTTTCAAGTGAACAAGGGTATTAAATTTCTTAACTGTCGGATTTCACCAGGCTAGATGATCAAGCCCTGTCAGTAGATATGGGCCAGAAAATGTTCTGCTGCTTGAATAATGAAAATATCCTATCATTTAGTCTGGTGGCGAGGCTAGGGAGGGGGAGAAATTTTAAATTGGCTAAAGGAATTGTTGTCATACTGGCGGTAAACTGTGAAGGTGATGAAACTAGAGTACATATAATGTTGTTTTTTTTTTGCAAGTTAGTATACTTCCTCTCATTGTCTTGAGTAAATATATAAAGTATCAATTTATTCAGTTCAGTACATTTTGAGTTAAGGTCCAAACTAAAAAGTTACGAAGGGCAGTCACTGAAACAACTAACTCAAATTTACGGTTATTGAGCACCACACTTCCTCTCATTGCCTCTCGTCTATCAATTCATGTAGTAAAATTATTCCACTTTTCATAATGTTTTGATTTTTCTTCGCATAAGAAAAAGTATCAAACGTCAGTAATCCGAACAGTAACAAGGAAAGAGTTTTGCTACTTGTAAACTGTACTTTCTCTTTGTCTTCTTTCAACACTTGAACTATCAATTTATTCCCTTCATTATGTTTGAAGTTATACTCCACTCAAAAGCGGGACTAACAGACGAAACAATGCACCATGGTATCATACTGTAGACGGGTTACCGCATAAAAGTAATTAACAACAATAGAAAAAACATGTACTACATGTACTAACATAATACCTTTAAAAAAAATCGCTATAGTGCACCGACACTTTTGCAGACGGATGTGTATTCAAATACACTTCTTTCAAACTTTTGGTTTGTTTCTAGGGTGTTTTCTCCCGTTTCAACCGTGGTTCAGTCATAATTACAGACAGGCGGGCAGTTTTCCTAACCATCGTTTTTGGATGGGCAAATGTAGCAAATGTATCTCTGTGGCAATTGCCTATCAACCATCTGAAGAAAAGTGGACCCCAATTCAAACCTTAGCGAAGACATACGTTTTTCATAGACTACAACGTATGATTTATGCTACAGTCAAACTTGTATTAAGAGACCGCCCAAGGGAAAGGCCAGAACCGGTCGCTTAATAAAACGGTCTCTTAATACAAAGCATCACCGGAGACGGCAACCGTTTCCCATAAAATCGAACTTATGCCACGTGGTTATTTTCCAAAAATAGCAAAATAGTTTGTACTTGAAAGTACCGAAAGTCGATAAATACCCGACAATTAACACATGCGGACATAAAGATGGACGATAATCCTTACGAGATTTGACACCTCCGTGCCTAATTGGGATGTTAGATGCAACTTTAAAGCGGTCAGTTTCCATAGAAATGATCTGTTTGCACATAAATGGTCGCCTAATACGAAAGACCGATTATTGGTCGCTAATTACTGGTCGCTGGTCGCGTTAGACAAAAGTCGCTTAATGCAATAGCAAAACAGTGTAAAAACGCTTGGGGGGATTCAAAAGCAGTCGCTTAAGACAAAGGTCGCTTAATACACGTGTACTTGCAAATCACTGTTACTTATGATGCATCGCATTCAAAGTGGATCTAAACACAGCACGTTACCAAGAATTTTGGTTTCTATGCCATATATGACTATTTAAAACTCGCACAAAAGGGTCACAGGGGCTCGAGATACCAAAATAATCTCCAAATTCCCTGGTTACAATTAAATGATATTTTTTACAGGAGTGATAAATACCATGCCTAGTTGTGGATGGTCTATGTATCGGGTCACAAGGTCAAAATAAAATATTGTGCTTTCTTTATTACCAAAAACCCTGATCAGAAGTACCATTCTTAAGTTGTGCAGGTCCAATAATAAAAGCATCAAATGTTACATATATGTGTCAGCCGAATGTGTGTGTGTGTGTATGCGTGCGTGCGTGCGTGTGCGTGTATATGCGTGTGTGATGGGGGGGGGGGGGGTAATCATCACCTTCAATGATAGTTTTAGCATGATTGTACAGAGAGCTTGCAGCTGTTCGAGTCACTCTCGAGTCCGCTTCCTGGAAAAACCAGTACTGGTGTGTTCGAGCCCCACTGGGGTGTCCTTATATAGCGCTACCTCTTACGAGGCTAGAGTGGTGTCAATATCCAATCGGTTGGATGGCAAAAATCAGATGAACCAATAGTTAAAGATATTGGTGTATACTAATTTGAAAGAAACTCACAAAATAGCAACATGGAAGTGTTAATTTTCATTATGTTGGCCTTGAAGCTAGTTTCAGTAGACATGATTTATACTTCGTTGTGTATATTTTTTCGCCACCTCAAAAGTATGAAATTATCGAAAACAGTGTCACCCATCATAAATCTAAAAAGTTTCAAAGTAGATTTTCCTGTATATGGGAGGGAAATATAAAAAACAAAACTCTGTTCAATTGTGCCTTTGTTAGTATTCCAATTACCTGCCTGGTCATATTTACATCAAGTCCACCTGTATAAAATCTAAATAGCAAAGATTGATGCATTCTTTGATAGATATGACTGCTTAATCTATTCAAAAATTATAGTCTTGAGTTGAGTAACATTCAAGATAAACAAGACAAGTATTGGTGTCTCTATTGTAAACAAGAGGGCCATGATGGCCCTATATAACTCACCCGAATACCAGTCCACTTGCCTAATGGGTGTGGTCAATTTTGACCAAAGAGGCATGATTTGAACAAAGAAGGTGGAAGACCACATGACAATGTTACATAGCAAATAGGTTTTCCTATATACATCTTTGTAAAACAAGTGACCTCCTTGGCAAGGCAAATATTGACCCCAGGGGTATGATTTGAACAAACTTTAAAGACGTCTACTAGGCAATGCTACATCCTAAATATCTAAGCTCTAGGCCCTGTGGTTTCAGAGAAAAAGATTTTTTAAGTGTTTCCTATATAAGCTTTTGTAAAATCAAGTGACCCCCTGGAGGGGTCAATTTTGACCTGAGGGTCATAATTTGAACAATCTTAGTAGAGGTCCACTAGGCATTTCTACATGCCAAATATCTAATCTCTAGGTCTTGTGGTTTCAGAGAAGAAGATTTTGAAAGCTTTTCCTATATAAGCCTATGTAAAACCAAGTGACCCCACGGGCGGGGTCAATTTTGAAGGGGGTCATAATTTGAACAATCTTAGAGGTCAACTAGAAAATGCCACATGCTAAATATCTTAGCTCTCGGCCTTACGGTTTTAGAGAAGAAGATTTTTAAAGTTGTTCCTACATAAGCCTATGTAAAACTAAGTGACCCCCGGGCAAGGTCAATTTTGATCCCAGGGGCATAATTTGAACAATCTTGGTAGAATTACACTAGCCAATGCTACATCCTAAATATTTAAGCGCAAGGCCTTTTGGTTTCAGAGAAGAAGATTTTTAAAGTTTTTCCTATATATGCCTATGCAAAACTAAGTGACCACCCGCGCGTGGTCAATTTTGACCCAGGGGTCATAATTTGAACAATCTTGGTAGAGGTCTACTAGACAATGCTACATGCCAAATATCTGAGCCTTAGGCCTTGTGGTTTCACAGAAGGAGATTTTTAAAGTTTTTCCTCTTTGTTGCCATAGCAACCAGAGTTCTGAACAACTTTGAAAGAGATTCATGCAAGAAACACCCCTGCAAAGTTTCATAGACATTGGCCCAGTGGTTTCAGAGGGGATGTCGTTTGAAGGAAAAGGTGGACGAACGGACGGACGCCGGACGGAATGCGATCCTAATAGCTCACTCTGGCACTTTGTGCCAGGTGAGCTAAAAAGCATACATTTTTCTACATATGTGTTATTTCTTCTTGCCGTTAAAAATATGCATTTCATGAAATTGTGTGATCGGTAAAATGCTACGACAAAACTAATTTTAGACAGCTAGGTTTAACGTCGAAAAAACTAAGCACAAAATATGCATCTGTTAAAAAACAATTAAGGTCCCAGGAGAACAATTACAATAACGTTTTTTATCAAGAAAGATATCTTACCGGCTGAAATGACCTTTATTTGTACAAAAATCATTCCTAACTTTGAATTATATAAATATATGTCTCTCTCTGTCTCTCTCTCTCTCTGTCTGTCTCTCTCTCTCTCTCTCTGTCTCTGTCTCTCTCTCTGTGTCTCTCTCTCTCTCTCTGTCGGTCTCTCTCTCTCTCTCTCTCTCTCTCTCTGTCTCTCTCTCTCTCTCTCTCTCTCTCTCTGTCTCTGTCTCTGTCTCTCTGTCTGTCTGTCTGTCTCTCTCTCTCTCTCTCTCTCTCTCTCTCTCTGTCTCTCTCTCTCTCTCTCTCTCTCTCTCTCTCTCTCTCTCTCTCTCTCTCTCTGTCTCTGTCTCTCTCTCTCTCTCTCTCTGTCTGTCTGTCTCTCTCTCTCTCTCTCTCTGTACGAAATTTAACGCCATTATCTCAGTTCCTTTGTTAAGCTTTATTTCAAGATATTTTTCAAAAGCTACAATGTATATCAATTCATTCAACTTATTTTTTCTGTGGTAACGTTCTTTGCGTAGAACATATGGATGCCATTGACTTTACTTTCAAATTGATAAATTTGATTTCGCTATTATGCGGTTTCTACTTAAGTTTACGAAATGTTATTTCGCATTTACGGAATATTAGTATGTAATTACGAAATGTATTTCGTAAAAACGAAATAATATTTCGTAAAACCACAACTTTAGGGGCACCGTAGGTTCTAGAACAGAACACTTCTTTTTCGAACTTTTGGTTCTTTCGAAACTATATAGATGTCCGATTGCCCTTTCCTCTTATGTCGCTTATCCAATATCCAGGACACTCAAACGTCCCGTAGTGTAAACTATACACAAACGTTTTGCTGGCATATCCTGGCACTACAAGACACCGCTAATAGTAGTGCAAGGAAATCTGACGTCAGAACATCAATGTTTTGCCCTGGCCTGCCTTCTCTCCGGACTTAAGTCCCATTGAGCATCTTTGGGAACAGCTTGGACGTCAGGTACATAGTGGACGTCACGTCATGAACAACAAGGCCCAGCTTGTTCAGGCATTTCGGGAGGAGTGGAATAACATCCCCCAGTACCGCATACAACGTCTCATTCGTTGTATGAGACGCAGATGCCAAGCTGTCCTGGATGATAATGGCGGGCATACTAGATATTGAGTTTGTGAATTTCAATTTTTAATCCCCGACGTCTTAGGTGGCACAATAATCATCAAATTACCCACAAATCATCATTTGGCAAATGTTACATTTCAGAATAGCCATAACTTCATTTTAGTCAAAGTTTTCTAATGGACTTTCACATCAACGTCAAATTATGATAAGAATGTTCTCTGGTGCGTTTTCATTGACTGTGAGTATATGTTGTACTTACATGATATTTGATGAATAAAATATTGTTTAAACTAATAATAGAAAAATGTGCAAATAACAAAGCATTAACAAAAAGTACAAGCAATACATAATCGATCAATGTCCAAATAAGTTTCGTACATAAAAGGAAATAACTGTTACCATGTACACTTCGCTTTAAGTTCACTATGCAGTGAATGCAGCCTACCGATACTCAGTTTTATTGATTTATTTTTGTGTATAAGAGGGCATTGTAAATAATCAAACATTTAGGTATTATCTTTAACATTGCTAATAGCTACAATGATACCTACAATATGTACAAAGTTTAACGTCAATGTTGCTATTACCACCTTAAATTTTATTATCAACAGCAATTCATCGGAGCGCAACAAAGTAATTCCTACATTTCTCCTACCCCACATTTGGTAAGGGGAGGTAATTTTTGCACAAAAAAACGCTTTCTTCTTCATTATCTGCGTATTTTAAAAAAAAACAACATTCAAATAAAAAACAATTCCACTAAAATTTAGAGCGAAAGAAAGCAAATGTGAGGAAAAATAAACATATGATATGATCAAGAGAACTACAGACTGTAATTTTAAGTACCTACTAACATACTATATTTAGTAACATACATAAAATTCACAATCTAAACTGATTATAACATTTTATTACCCTTCCATGAAATTTGCGGTCTTCTGATTGGTCAACGATCCGTTTATAGATTTTGATATTTACGGGCAAGCCGGTAATATACACTTGACATAACCCCGTTACTGTACCCCATGCTGAGCGTGAGCTTGTTCGCTGCGTACGCTACGTCAATGTATAAGTCCGTGCTGATTTGTGACGTCAAGCAGTGGCATTGAGGTATCATAAGGGGATTTGAACGTCTGGTTACGCTCAGTCGTTAAATAAATAAAACATAAACGGAATCTTTTAATATTTGAGGCAGGGAAATGTAATAAAATTGATATTTGTTTTTTGAAGTGGTATATGGGGATATATTACCCGCCTTGACATAATATTACCCTCGCCTAACGGCTCGGGTAATATAAGTCTAGGCGGGTAATATATCCCCATATACCATTTCAAAAACCAAATAACATATAATACTGACTTTCTTGACACTCACTGGTATATTCTTACAAAAGATTATATGTGAAGTGTTTTAATCGAGTTGTTGTTTCACAAATAACCGAAATAAACGAGATTTAATCCATTAGCCTGCTTAATTTAAGTCCAAGACTTGTCAATCGCGCAATTTTTTCAGCTCCTCTATTTGTTTAAAGGGGTGCTGACAAAAATTACAGACGGCGATAAGTGCAAAACTTGATCAGACTGTTCGAGTATGAACTGTACTGACGGCATACCGCTTGTAGACTAATAGTCCAGAGTCGGAGCCTTTGTTAAAATAATTGCACTAGCATGACCGAATGAACTAAAAACTAGTTCCTGATTTCTTCATGTAGAGTAATGAAAGGATTTAAAGAAAACTCCTGAAAAAAAATGTCAATGTGATTTAATTGGAAATAAATCTCTTACTGAACTAATACATAAATAATATTTTCAGTGAGCCGATATGTAAACGTTTAGCAGACAATTGTGTACTGAAAACAAAGTAAATGTATATAGAAATGGAAATAAAATGGCTACTATTTCATAGCTCTTAACTTCTGCAAAATATGCCACGGAGAAACTTTTTTCCAAAACACTGGAAAAAACCCATCTGATTCCTAACCGAACAAAGTGTTATTATTGTTTTTAACCTCTACCTAACTTGGTCAAAAATTCCCCAATATTCTGTAAACCTTTGACCAGCATTTTTTCACCAAATGATGCATCATGAAACACTCTTAAACGCATATATAACAATGAGTCCCCCGTTTTGTTTTCATCCAGCAATGTCCAAGCAAACTACGCGGAAGTTTCTTATTTCGTATAGTATATAGTCAGACCAGCGGACGCTTTTCAAGTTATGTGTCGAATATATACAATTTAAGATCACAACAGTATGTAATTAAAATTGTTGGCATGGCCAGAATTTTTTTATTTCTTGTTACTCGAAGTTTGAAATTAAAAAGCTCCGTACGGAGGAGGGGAAAAAAAAAAGAAGATTTTTTTTTTATACATGACAAACTGTTTTATCTCGAACCTGCTTTCTCTTCTAAAATCCGACATAAGAACACCCCCTGCCCGAGCAAAATGCCCTTGAAAATTTGTTGACTCTAATTACATTATTCTTTTCCCAAATATATAGAGAAGAAACAACCCAGCAAGCATGTGCATATTGGACCAATATCAGTTTTAAGTAGGATGACTGATATCTGTGTTTGATATTGGTACGATATTCAGCCGATATCAACCGTTTACCGAGAACAACATGTTGTGTGTAATAAGATGAAATATGGTTAAATTATTTCATAAATCACTTAAGATTTAACGAATTTACGTTAAATTCTTCTCTAAATAGGTACAAACCTTATTTAATACAGTGGATGTTTCGATATCGGTCCAACCTCGGTTTGATATCAGAAATAGAGAAATCGGGCACGTTTGAAGAATAGATAGGCAGTGCGAAATAACTCTGAATATAAGTTAGTTTTTTTCTATATTTTTGCTTAGCGAAGTGCAACGCTTAAAGTCTTAAAACAATAAAGAGAACTTGTTTATATGTTCGGCTTTAATTTATACTTCATTCAGCCCGGGATATACCGCCATTTTGGATCATATTTGAAATGGACACTTTGTGCAAATTCTCCTAAATTGGGTTATCTTTTGGAAAGGTAAATCATATTTTACTTAATTCAATTCAAACTGAAATATTGTTGAAGTTTACAATGTGTTTTTGTATTGTTTAACTCGCATATGTAGTAAAGGAACAGTAGTTAGCTATTATCACAGGTTTTCGCAATTTAAAATGTTGTCAGTGGAGCGGATAATAAATAAAATCTAGTCTGATCCATATAGCAGCTCGAGGTAATAGCCAGTGCCTTCATGCATCGGACCTTTTCAGTATATGGTGCGTAAGTTTCTTTATGTACAGGAATATATGTACATTTGTACTGCACAATTACTACAGTTTTTCATATCGGTCTGATAGAGAGTCAATATAGGTCCAATATGGTTTTTAAGCCGGTCCAATATCGGGTTGATATCAGAAATGACATCGGCCCGATATTACGTCAACTTTGCAAAACTGAGGTCGGTCCGATATAAAAATCTGATATTGGGCCGATATTGAAAGCGATATCGGACCAATGTCGGCGTGATGTATTATGCTTGCTGGGAAAAATTTAACATAATATTTTCTTTGAAAAAATACTGGTGTCAGTAATAAAGCAACTGGCATTGGTCATAAAACACACATGAATAAAACTGCTATTTTCAATTGAAAACATTGTACAGTCGACTCTCGTTATTTCGATTTTTTTCGGACCGAAGAAATAAGTCGAGATAACGAAAAATCGAGATAACCGAAGTTGGATTAACTATGCTCGATAGGGGATAGGAGGGGGTAAGGAAGATTATTGTCGATAGAAAGACGTTTGCTTCTTTCTACCATCTTATGATCTGTGTTATACACAGGTTGTGAAACGAAACTAGCTCGTAGGTTTAAATCAACTAAATGTTCAATTCATCTGATTCATGTTGCCTTGCACCCCGGTGCCGAAAGATTGGATTCTCCCTTGGTCCTTCTCCAAAATGCTCAGCGTTTGCCGATCCAGATATCCTCCCGGGTTGGTTACCGGGCCCTTCTCTAGATTGTTCGACTGGCTCTCGGACAAGTTCATGACTTCCGCCCTCCGACATGACTCTTCCGGTTTTTTTTCTCAATATATCGAGATGTTATCTGTCTATTTTTTCTCAGTTTTGACACAGTTAAATACAAATTACCCATTCCGCATAACAGCTTACGTCGCAAACAAACAATTAATTAATTTTGGGTCGTTAACCGAATCACTGAGTGAATAGACGCGCGTGGTGTTTTTCGCAATACAATCGCGTGCAGCTTTTCACACCTTGTTTGGCAGGTGATAAATGTCAAATCGAGATATTGGATGTCTAAATAGAGGAAATTTCATAGTTGGGATCAAAAATTTAGTCGAGATAACGAAAAAATCGAGATAAACAAATCGAGATATCCGTAGTTGATTTATATAGAACAAGAAGGGAAAAAATCGGGACCGAGAAAATCCAGTCGAAATATCGAAAAATCGAGATAAACGTAGTCGAGATAACGAGAGTCGACTGTATATATTATCTTTTTTGAGTCTTCTGTTCACCATTTTCTTTGAACAAAAATCGGGGTCGCGAAAATAGGTGACAAATGAAAAATCAGCGATTTTCAGCTGACTTTTTCACATGTAAGGTATCAAGTGATTGCAAGAAATGATTCTGAAACTTTTTGATTGATGGGAAGTTGCATTTTTATAAAACATTTGGCCAACATTTGATTGAATTAATCAAAAACATTTATCAGCATTTTAAGTAAAAAATGTTGTAAAAATTGGGGGATAATATATATCATTTTAGGAGGGGAATGGGGCCAAACTTCGGCCAAAAATCGCACTGAAAAAATAACTGAATTTTCAGATAAAAAATACTGATGTCAGTTACAAATCAGCAAGCATTTGTGCTAAAACACATGAAAAAATGTATTGTTATCTTTTTTGAGTCTTCTGAACACTGTTTTCTTTGGTAAAATTAACAAAAATCGGGATCGCGAAAATAGATGACAAATGAAAAATCGGCGATTTTCGGCTGACTATTTCAATTGTAAGGTATCAAATAATTGCAAGAAGTGATTATGAAACGTTTTTATTGATGGAAACTTACCTTTTGAAACAATTTTGGCAACCATTAGATTAAATTAATCAATGTCAGCATTTATTTTGAGGGAAATTTTTGTCAAAAATGGGGGGAATGTACATCATTTTAGGAGGGGAATGGGGCCGAATTTCGGTCCCAAATCGGTCTGAAAAAATTCACTAGACGAATGCAGCTTCTGGATGTTATCATTTGTATAAACGGACCTCTAATTTCGTAATTTTAAAATTTTCAACTTTTGGAAAAAAAAAAAAATTTTGATTTTTTTTTTTTTGAAAATACGAAAAACTAGGGCGGCGGGTTCGAGTAACGACAAATCAAAAAACACTGGCCCAAAGAAGAGTCACGATCCTTGGTCACTGTACTTCCTTTCAATGTTCTCTACAACTGTGAGAAATATTAAGTTAATCCAATTATTATAGGTTGAATAGTTGTACAGCCGCTTTATAGTTCAGCTCCCTCGTTTTTGTCTGTATTAAATGACTAACCGTTGGCTTATCAATCATTGCCTACATGTTCAAAATATTCCTTCAGAGTAATGAATCACTAAACAAATGCCTACAAGCTGTATTAGAAAACATTCATCTCTCAAAAAATTTCCTATCCTCAGCTAAAGTCACGAATGTAAGCTTTCCATTGGACGGTATTATCCCATTACACAATTGTAGGCAAATGTTTAATATACTATACAGGCTATTTGGAAATTTGATTATTCTATTCCATCGGTGTAGTTTTCACTGCTTGTTTGCTTGTGTTATCTCTGGGAAGCCCTTCACCACGCATTGAGAGACATTCCTCCTATTGGACAGTAAATGTTGTCTAGCAGCAGTTGAGTGTACTTATATCAAATATAGAATAGCTTCTGATCCAACTACAGCATGTTCAAAGTAACTGTACATAACACAATCTATGTATTTATCTAAATAATAACGTGTATTAAATGAATGTTATTTCTTCTGATGCAATTAAATCACGGGCCCGTAAAGGCCTTAACCACAAATGACGTCAAATACATGAGTTGTTGAAGTTGTTTTAGTCTCTACTGAATTCCACCTTTCATTAAACTGAGTACACACTACATCCATGGATGTGTAACGACTTTTTATAAAAATAGGACAAAACGTATAAAATTTTAGCCTACGATTTTGAAGTATTGTTCTATTCTATGCTCGCCACTGAAATTCTGCCCAGCATTTAATTTGCTGTTATATAATAACATTATAGTAGAAATGAATTCTAAAAGATATAGCTTCCCCTGACTAAGCAGTGAAAAGATCAACTTTTGTATCTTTAAACTGAATACTTAAATGTTAAGTGCTGGCTGCAATAAACGGTCTCAATACTACTAGTATTTCATTTCTGTCTGAACTGTCGTATTGATCTTCTTTGTTAGACTGGATGACGTCAAAAGGATCATCTACCTACTCAGTGATGTCAGGTACATGTTCAGAGCCAATATGTTGCCCTCTCCTTCGGCAATGGTGAATTCGCGTTTACACCTCGGACACGTTGCTTTTGAGCCTGTTCCGTGAAATTCTGTAACGTTTGATATCCGCTTGCACTCGTCCAACGGACAAGTGAACTTGGCCTCTTGCAGACTCTTCAAAGACTCCAGTACCTTTTTAGCGACTTTTGGTCCGTGTGCACGAAAATAGTCCTTTTCTCTCTGCGATAAATCACTCTTCTCCCAGAAAATGTCAATGAATTCTAGTCCAAGAACGTCAGCGCTCTCAACTCTGAAGAAACCATTATCTGCCCAATCTTCTCCCCATGAATTCATCAGACGAAGGCATTTACTATTGTAACTTGTCAACACAACAGCGTGCCCTACAAGATCGACAGAGTTCCGCCTGCTTATATCAATATCGCTCTTCTTCAGAATATGAAATCGATTATTGTGGTCTCTGTAAATCCTTTTGAAGGTGGCCCATTCATCCCTGGTGAGACAATATATTGCTACTACTGGGCGCAAATTTGTTACAGCTTTTAATGCATCCTTGACTTCTGCCTCTTGACAATGTAAACGATACGGTGGACACATTTCTGTCAGAACATCAAAAGTATTTGCAGCTTCTTCTCCGAAGCTATCTATCATGCCATCGCGAAGCTCTTCAAAATTTGGATAACCACCATCTCTGCCAAGTATCCTGTGCATAGCCAAATGAAGAACCGCTGCTGAAGCATTTGCATAACAGGTTCCGCCTACTTGCCTATGCGCAGTGATGCTGGTATTCTTCTGATTGATGTAAACATCAAGTGAGACAGATACAAGCAAATTTGAAAGGGCATCCTGGTTAGAGACTGCATTCTTGGCTATGTCGCAAACGTCTTTTAAGTTGTCTGGATGGTTAACGTGCATAAAAAATCTTACCTCGTTGTTATCAAAATCCATTGTCCATCCACGTTTGATGAAAATCGCTCTTGTCACCCAATCGGTCGGAATTTTCGAGCTGAGATTGAACAGAAATTTGGCACCTTGGTCCCAATTCTCTTCTTCAGAGCTGTACAGCTTTCTAGACTCAACATTAGACGAGCTTGATATGTAACAAGTTACAACTGTAACGCCCATATTTCGTAACTGAGACATGATTCTGTATAAATCACCTGTATCTGATGCCGCTCCGTCCGACAGAACAAACAGCAATCTGCGATGATTACGGTACTTTTTCATTGACTTCGTAAATAAATCTGTCGCCACATTAAGAGCGTCATACAATGGCGTTAACCCGTAAATGAAAGGTTCGACGATCCTAAGTAATTCTATAGCTCTCTCTGTCGTAACCTCTTGTTCATTAACACATCCACGAATGACATTTGCTGCCTCAGGGACACTGTATACAGACTGGTCACTTACATCTGCCAACTCCGAGACCTCTGTGGTTTTAATAGATGGCAAAGCTTTTTCGACAACACTTTTTATGTCATCAACTGTGGCTTGGTGGAAATTACTAAGGACTGTTGAAGACACATCCTGAGCAAACCGTAAGAAACCACCAAACATGGCACCAACAGGCTCATTTCCACGTTTATTATCATCCCAGTCACGACAGGCTCCAGGCAGGTGTTCATTAACAAATCGTGTTCTGAATCTTCGGTCCTCCGAAAGCTTATCCAAAAGAATCCGCGCTTCATACTCAGAAACTGCTTGGCTAACGATGCTTGTACTTGCCCATTTCCTTATTGTCCTTGCTCCATTTACCTCCAACAGATAAAATATATGCTCAATAGTTGTGTGTGATGCAGGTTCTCTGGAAGCGGCATTACTTCGTTCCTGTAAGTTTTTAATTGATCCTATTGGATCAAATATGTTTTTGTCTTTACCTCCGAATCCTATTGTAAAAACATGGTTACGTGTGGTTACGTCGTGTTTGACAAAGTCGTCAATCACAGTAAAGATTGAACGTGCCCATGAACCTCCTTCCTCATTCACACCGCCACTAATACTGCTACTCATTGAAGCAGAAACGTCAAGTAGAATGCCAGTAAAGGTTGCCATCGTTTGACAGCCTGGAATTACAAGTTAAAGAGGCACTCCCTAAAACATGTGTCAAATTAAATAACTTCAAAAGCATAAATGATAGAATTTTTGCAAGTATCATTACTTAACCAAAAAGTTTAAGGTATGCATTCCAGTCATCATCTGTAAATTCAGCGGATTAAAATGTGTTGCAGTATTGTAAATCATTCAATTATCTTTGTAAAGATGTTGTATTATTAATGAGTGGATAAGGAATTAATACATAACGTCTCTATGTTGATTAGTTGTGCTAAATTGAAGCAGTTTTCGATATGTGTTATTCTTTAAAATTGTGTCTTTTAAATTATTTTACGTTCATTATGCTTTGAGAATATAATCTTTTAGGTGTATGGAATGCCCCTTTAAGTTTTGTTATATTCGCAATCGATATTTTTGTTAGTGCAACGTTTTAACTGAAACTGCAGCATTAATATTTAATCTAAACGTTTAACAACTTTAACTATGAGTCTCTTGTTGTATTTGGTCACATAATACCCAAATATTCAGCAACCCTCATTTAGTCTCTTTCCAGGACTGAAATTAAACTCAACATATCAATGCAGTTATACAAGCACCATACTCGATGCAGTTATACAATACCTACTTTATGAACTTTGTCAACAAATGTTGGATTTATCTTCAGGAACTCCTCAAAAATCAGCTTATGAAACCCTCGTCAACTTACTCCTCCTGTAAAGGGTAAAACATGATTACTACTGAATAAGTATGCTTCATATACACTGAGTGAAAAGGGGTAGGGAAAATCCTATGTTTCAGCATGTTACATTAACCATAATATTACTGTTTTGTTGGCCTTACATTTCTTATACAAAGTAATTACAAGTGTTTATAGTACATCAATATACAAAATGTTACATACCCTCGCATACATCCGTTTTTGCAACAGAAGGCAAAACGACAATCTTTAATGTTCAGTCGCTAGCTTACAAACGTTTTCGTACACTGAAGTGGAAAAAACATTTCGCAAGCTAATACAAAAATGTTCTTTCACACAGGTCTTTTTATTTGTTTTTACCTACGTTAGATAGATGTTTTATAAGCTTTGTTGACAAAGCACGCCATTCTACGTGAGATAAATGTGTATAGACCTGTATGATTGTGTAATAAATTTAACGTATAAAATGTTTACAACTGAATTTGCATTTTAAAAGTATTCAAATATTTGACAAGTCAATATCTCAAATATGCTAGGCGAAAAAAGGTTCTTGGCAATTTAACTTGAAAGGTAGAAAGGCAGAAATATGAGATACTTATCTGTTATATTTTTACTGGCAGTAGGAGTAAGTATTTATATCAACAGAATTTAAGAAATCTTAATGCTTTAACATTTTCACAATTATTACTGATATGTTAAGATAAAAGTGCGTTGTTAAGTTAGCAATGTTTTGCCAAAACAAATCTCAGCTTCTTCTATAGACATCCTCAACATACCCACTACAATATACATGTATATGAATGTTTTACTTCATTATCTGGTTGCACGTTTATAATCATTATGCAACGGTAGTTTGCATTTTTGTTATAGTTAAAGCACGAATGAGTTCACCATAAAAGGATAATGAAATGAAAGTTAACTATATTGGTCAAACTAAATTGTCATTGGAAGAACCACACTTTTTATTATGTGAAAAATACAGCAATGCAAAGAACCGACCTTTTTCTATTCAAAAACTGGAAGCGCGATACTTCTTTGACACTTTTTCAAAACGTCTCTAAGCAGCCATGCTGTGTTGCATTATGTGTACTTCTTTATTATCTGTAATAGCGTTCTATGATGGACATGTGCGATGAGATGGACTAAACAATTGCTTTAATTATAGCATTAATTTCTTTAAAGGAAAAAAGTTTTCCGTCGGTCCTTCGCTTTAATATTTAACTTTCTCTTAACTTACTTGTTTACATTACTTATTTAAAGTTATGACCAGATACAAACGACGCTTCCCTTCGCCATATTTCCGTGGACGCCATCTTAAAAACACGGCGGTTTAAGGGTGTTCAGAGTATTACCAAAAAGGATATCTAACCGGAAAAAATTGACAGTTATGTGTTGAAATCTATTCCTAACGTTGCTTTTACTCGAACTTAAAGTATTTTACATAAATATAGCGTGCGTATTTCTCAATGATATTGCAGAATATTAGAAACGATGTCCGACAACGCTCTTTGATAAAGCACTGTGTTACACTTAAACGCACACAATTCTGTCGTTATTCTATCATTCTGTAAATATATTATTTATTTGTGAGTTTAAACTATGTTTTTAGTTTTTATAAAGATTATCATGGGAAAAGCATCCCACTCCACTGAGTGCTTATTTCTAAGGGGCCATCTTTATTTGAAAAATGTTGATGTATATGCTTAAAAGTTGGTCATTTGTGTTAGGTCAACATGAATAAATCTCTGACAAGCAGTTTCAAAATAGAATCAAGGGAGCCGTTGTATTACTTTTCTTTCCATCCTAATTAATTCGGTTCACCGGTTCGACCTGATTTATTATCTCATATTTCAAAATTTGAATACAAAAAAAAAACCGCGAATTAATTTGAGTAGCCTTTTAATATGCTAACCTTGAGATTACCAATAAAGTCATTTTCTGAAATTGTTTTTTCCGTATATGAGCTAAATAGTGTATAGAAACTGAAAGTAATTCCCGGCACGCTAATTTTAAATCTACTTTCATTTTCTGCATAGTGCAATTGTAGTTTAAACTACTACTAGTTTTCAGTAGACATACAAACACTATCTCATACCCTGCTGAAACGAATTTATTTGCAGAATCACGCTAGTTTTATGCAAAACAGCAATTTTATTTTGTAATCGGTGGATTAATTTTATTAATTTTTAGCTGAGTAACGTGGGTCAGTTGTCTATGACTGAAAATATTTCACTTGCTTTTTACGAGCAGATTTTTGCACCCAATATAATTCTTGGTATACGACTCTGTGATTAATTTTAATGTGTATCTTGTTCTTTAAACAAGGGAATCAATCACCATGCAGGTATTATTCGAGACTGCCAAACGGGACAGGTTGCCCTCAAAATAAGGATAGTGTGCACTTTAGGGACAGGGCAGTCTCTGCATGTTAGAACACTTTATGTGGGTTACAATAAATGGGCATCAGGTTGCTGGGAGTCAAAAAGGGCAGCAGGGGGAGGAAAAATCGGGACAGAGTGCAGCACCAACTAAAACGCTCTCGATAAATACCTACCATGTTTCGGAAATGCGAATACTTGTTGTTTAATTATATTCCTTTTTCTTGTAATAATCAATGAACAGTTGTTGTGTACTAATATATACTGACCGGCAAAAGAAACGCAACTTTGCCAATTAACATGAAATGTATTATATCCAGTGCAGAATCGCCTGAGCAGGGACATAGAAGAAATAATAAATGTTTCTAAATGAATTATCAAATTGTAATTCCATGCAAACAGATAGGAAACACGTTATGGACAGAAACAAACGACGCTTCCCTTCGCTATATTTCCTCGACACCATCTTAAAAACACGGCGGTTTAAGGGCGTTCAGAGTTTCCATACAGTGATATGATGTCTAACTGGAAAAATTGACAGATATGTGTTGAAATCTATTCCTTACGTTGCTTAAAGTACATGATTTAAACATGGTATTGCAAAATATTAGAAACGATGCCTGACAACGCTTTTTGATAAAGAATGAATATGTCAACACTGTGTTACACAAAATAGAACATAAAGAGGATAATTGTTGGTTTCGATGTAATATCACCTTATATATCACCGAGTGAGCACCAAAAGTTTCACGAGACTAAATAGTTAACTACTTTTAGTGTTCACGAGTGAAATTAACGTGAAATTACATCGAAACCAACATTTTTTCTCTTTATTTTAGGTTTAAAACTTTAGTTTGTGTTGAGTTTGTTTCAATGAAATGTCGAAAACCGCAGGAAACGTCATCAGAAAGCATGACACACGTGACGTCATTTTAACGACGTCATCTTCGTTTGGTTTTCGGTTTTCGTTACTAGTCCGGGACCCACAGCCTAAAATGTCACTTTACCCTTCTTGGTTTCCTCCCCAAGGTTTGATGTTATTTTCTAATAGAACATTGTCTGCATGTAAGGAAACAAGTGTATGTAGAAAAATCTAGGCCGACGAAAGTCTCCAAAATGGCTGAAATCCAAGATGGCCGCCAAAATAAGTAAGACATCCTGAAAATGGACATATGTGTATCAGATATGTGTACAAGCTATCACTAGTGCTAATTTACTTATATAATCTGAAACTATGTTTGACTTAATTTTGATTGGTATTTTGATTTCTACATCCATGTATTTTACGTTACGAGTAAGATATTTTGATAATTTCTTCAATTTTTTCATTCTCATGAATAATATCATACTATTATATTGACCGAATAACCTGGTAGTTAACTTAAATGACTATCACTTATCAACAGATTATTGTACAAAATCATTTGGAGAGGAATCATGCATAGGTAAACCACACATGTTTGTTAAGAGAATTTTATGCACGGTTACCTTACTATGAAAGATCCATGCTTATTATGCTATTATAGATATTAATAATGTGTTACTGACAGTAAAGTTTAAAGTATGTCTTAGTATACGTTGGATATATAATTTTGTCTTTCATTATACAGAAAAGTACGGAAGCCCAATAGTGCCACTTTGTTTGTTTTTTAATTGATTTTTTCAACATAACTAAGTTGAAAATTCAAGATAGTAAGTTGAATATTCAAGATACTAAGTTGAAAATTCAACTTACTAAGTTGAATATTCAAGATACTAAGTTGAATATTCAAGATACTAAGTTGAAAATTCAACATACTAAGTTGAAAATTCAACTTACTAAGTTGAAAATTCAAGATACTAAGTTGAATATTCAAGATACTAAGTTGAATATTCAAGATAGTAAGTTGAATTTTCAACTTAGTATGTTGAATTTTCAACTTAGTATCTTGAATATTCAACTTAGTATCTTGAATATTCAACTTAGTAAGTTGAATATTCAACTTAGTATCTTGAATATTCAACTTAGTAAGTTGAATATTCAACTTAGTATCTTGAATATTCAACTTAGTATCTTGAATTTTCAACTTAGTAAGTTGAATTTTCAACTTAGTATCTTGAATATTCAACTTAGTATCTTGAATATTCAACTTTTTTCAACTTAGTATCTTGAATATTCAACTTAGTAAGTTGAATTTTCAATTTAGTATCTTGAATATTCAACTTACTATCTTGAATTTTCAACTTAGTTATGTTGAAAAAATCAATTAAAAAACAAACAAAGTGGCACTATTGGGCTTCCGTAGAAAAGGCATGAAATTTACAAATTTTCAAATAAAAATACATTACTTCAAGTTCTAATTGTGGACTTCGTAGAATTGCATCATCTTTTCAGTTACATCACTAATTTTGGAAATGACTACTTTGATATGGAATGTTCTCTGGAAAGGTTTTGTTTTATAAACATTTTTAACACATTATGTAACTTGCATTACGAATAAGAGAATCCGTTTAGACACGGATTTCATTTGTAAGTACCATTTACACATTAAGTTCTGTTTGTGTAAAGCTAGTTTATGTAAAGTAAAATCTTATTACAAGTAATAGTTACACATGAAACAAACACTTAATCTATACACTTTTGTTCACTCATTATATACACATTAGTTACATTATGATATTGTCAATAAAACTGTAACAATCTAACAAGTAAGATATTGTCAATCATTATATTCAACGATACACACTGATCAATCTTACAGTCAAAGCAATCAATCATTTCATCAAATCATAATTGTGCAATACATCATTAAAATCACAACTATTTCAAACGTAGTCTTTTTTCAATCATGCTAGATTGTCGTACTTTAAGCGAAATATTTCATACATACAGTAGAAGGTTCTTGTTCAAATTTTAAGCAATCAACTATATTTATTATACTTCTAGACTTGGTAGTTATACCAAAACGGTAAGCAGTCAGTGAAAGTATTCTCCAAGTCTTTTGTCTGAATCTATACTTTAATAACTAAGATACAATTTTTTTTTTTCTAATTTTACATTTGTTTTGTTTTGATGTTGTTTTTCATACTTTAATGCTATTGGGATTCATTGTTGATTCTATAAGTCAACGCGTATGAGCCTCGAAATAGGCTGAACCTGGACAACATTCATACAGAAAAGAAACCTATGTTTTCTGAATGTTCAATGTATGTAGTATACATAACACAAAGTTCCCAAAAGTTCCTGCCTGGGAAACTCTACAATCCAAGATGGCCGCCGTACTTTTGAAAAATATCTGTCACATACAAGTGCTTACAAGTATCACATTTTCTATTTGTGAATGTATTTAAATGTTGCTAACTATCACTGCTATATCAAAACTTATGGGCATATGTCTTGTTATAATATAGTTTCCATTTCTGTTAAAACATTAGGAATTTGTTTATAGCAAAATACCTACTTTTTACATTTTAGCAAAATACTTATTTTCTTTTTCCATTCTGTTTCGGATAGTTCTGAAGCTAGCAAAACAACAGTGACTCCTACAAGAAGGTATACTGTTCAAGGTGGGTGGGGATATATTACAGGCAATAATTAAAATGTATCTAATCCTTACACATAACTTTTAATTGCATTGTCCCTTAACGTGTAAATGATTAATACTTAACTATTGAATTATGATTTACTAAATATATAGAAGTAGGAAATTTCTTATGTCAATGCATAGACTGTCCATGTCATCGTGTATATCCAGCGTGGTTCTTTATGTACAACAAACCACTTTAAGATGTTGTACAAAAATAATTATTGTAAAATTCACTTAAAATAGTTTGATTGCTTTTAGTATGCATTGGATTGTGCATGCATTTCAGATATGGAACTGAATTATTGAAAGAGTGACTGCCCTTTGTGACAAAGGGCTCGACCCGTTATGTATGCAAATGTGCCTTTTTTCACTGAAATTTTAATTTCCAATATATCGTGAAAAATTATATGAATAGACACCTTACAACATTTACCGTGAAGTTGGAACGTCAAACACGTCGGCCATGTACAGTGTGGCATCATGCGCGACGTCATAAAATGACTGATAATCGAAAACGTCAAAGTAATTGACAAAAGCGTTATTTCAACCGAAAACTTAAAGTATTTCTCTACGTCGCCTATGACTTCACTAACATCAGCTCTGTTACAATGTATATAAACAAATCTTTCGGGCAATCAAATTCCATTGTGGGCGAAGCGTGGAAAGGCTTCAATTCAACCCACATCCCCCCTCCCTCCCCCCCCCCCCCAAAAAAAAACAGTAAGTTTCTCGGTGTGTTACTCTAAAATACGGGAAATAAAAGAAAGCGTATCATGTGCACGGCCATTTTTGATATCGAATCGGTGCGTACAAAGCATAAAAATTTCATTCGTGTGTTTAAATATTCTAAATGTCTTATATCATAATTATTTTGACGGCAATAACATTTGGTCTTCAGCTATATGCATGTCTTTTTCTGTCGTAACAAAATTTAAACACTAAATATCAGGGTCTTGTTGGAAAACTGTTTGAGCTTTAATTTTCCCTCAGACTACCCTTCTTTCAAAATATTTTTCGTCAGCCGTCGGATCTACGAAGAATTAAATTGAATGTTGCGTTACAAGGGTGTCCTAATTGTATTCATGCCTGCTTCTTCTTAAACAAAAAAGTTTAATTTTCTCAATGTTTTCTTGATCAAAAGTTAATGTACATTTGCTTATGGGATATATTAAAGTCTCTACTACGAATATGTTATAGGTGATTCTTAACATACGTAATGAAAAAATGCGTGTAAACAGTTAAAACGTGCATTACAATTTCAGTTTGAGGCTTAATAGACTTCAGGTGGTCCGCTTTCGAATCAATTTTCCATTTTATGTATTAACAGGCAGTTACGCCTTATTATGAAACGGAATTATTATATACGTATAGTTGGCACTATTCATCAAAACCCAGTTTTAGGACTTTGATGTAAAGATCTGGCATTCAAGGCGTGATGATACTTTATTAATTCTCTATAACTTGAAATAACACTTTTATTTTTTGCCGTTATCTGCGTCAAATATGTAAATTTTAGCCATTTTTGGTCCTGTCTAATGCTTTGATTAATGATGGATCGATAATTCCCGGGTAGGAATGAAATGCAAATCTCAAGAAAATAATGCATTTTTATTTCATACATATCCATTTTCACCGAGGTTCTTTGTCAAATGAATAACTATTGGCAAACATTTTCAAGTATGTTGAATCGCGACTTCATGCATGTTTTTTTGGTTAATTTAAGAAAAAATATTTAAGTCTGATAACGAAGATATCATTCGTAGCTTAATGAGTGGCTTTTGAACAGTCAGTCAATATTTAATGAACTTGAAGGTAAAAAAGTCAATTCAATTCATTTATTTAAATTCGACGCAAAGCTTGCAGACTTTGAAATTCATCGATGAACACATACGGAAGTGTATTGTTCAACCCGACTTTTAAATGCACGTGTAAGAATGTGTTTGTTATCGACATAGGGCCCCTGAGTATGCATCAATGGAAAGTATTTTTCAGGCACTAGACTCATCAGTGTCAATTCATTTTCCTCACTCTTTTTCACGTTTAAATAAAATAACATTCAGTATCCGATGTGTTTTATTTTTCTTAAGACAATTCGTGCTGTTCACTAATAATTCAATTCTATTTTCGGTTTGTATTCATTTCAAACTACATTTTGGTTGCTATTCGTTTTTCACTTGCATGTAAAAAAATCAAAAACATTCCTACGAGGCATAAAGGTTTTCTTATCGCAAGCCATTTTACTATTTATTCCGAAAAGAAATGTCTCTCTAATTTAAAAGAGATATGTTTAGATTTAATAACGATATCGCTTTCACATTGAAAGATGTCTTTGTACATGTGTCACAGAAAGATATCTCATGAACACTAAAAGATATCTCTTCTACTTACAGAGATATCTGTTTAACTTCATTTGAGAGAGATATTTCTATTTTTGAGTTACAGTGATATCTCAGTAAGTAGAAGATATATCACTTCTTGAAAGATATCTTGTTATGCAAAAGAGATATCTCTGCAATTGAAAGTGATATCTCTTAAAAGACAAGAGATATCTTTCAAGAATCATTTGTGAGTGATATCTTTTAAAGCAACAAAGAAATACTAACTGATCCCCGTAGTTTATTTCGTACTCGAAATTGTTCGTCCTGGGTCAGTGCATAACCAGGCTGGTCACATTGCCCGATCGGTCATCTTCTTAAAAACTTAAAGCAGTTATGTTTGTAGTCATATATATTGTATTATATGACAAAGACAAACAAATCACATACTATTGTTGAGTGATGAGTTAAATAGGTGACGCAAAGAGTAAGTCAAATTACAATAAATCGCGAATATGAATGACTTTTCACAAAAAAGTTATAAAAGGTCTTATAAATATACATAATGACAGTATGAATGAACTTATTTCACCAGAGAACCACAGTCACCTAAATTTGGATCCCGACCCCCCATTATCAACCCTAGTAAATACTTTGATATCATAGTTTACATCAGAAATTACCAAGATATGGTGATTTATGTTTTCTGAGAGTAACAATTTGCCGTTAAAATTGGTAAATATTTACATAAGATATATACTTTGATATTGTAACGGATGTTACAGACTTTTAAATATGATAAATAATAAGAACATCATCAAAATTAAAAGAGCATGCTTATATAAAGGATATACTTATAAAATCTTGCAAAATGTATGACAGAAACATTTGAAAAGTGATATCTTAAAATATTAAATTTGTAACTAAAACATTAATAGGGAATTTAGTGATATTGGCAGCCATCTTGGATTTCCGCCATTTTCGCCGGCCTAGAATTTTCTACATACACTTGATTCTTTACAAGGAAACATCCCTCTTTATAAAATTATCATCAAACCTTGGGGAGGAGACCAACTAGGGTAAATTATTCTTTGAGGCTTTTGGCTCTTTGGGTCGCTCGGTATACTTTTCGCCGTCAATCCGGGATGAAGATTTTTATATTTTTACTGCTTTGAAACAGTGAAACATCAATTCTATTTCTCTGATATATTTCAGTGTTTCACTGGAAAGCGTAAAATAAAATTATTATTCTATCACTCCGTACATTTAGTTTCTTAGTTTAGTGAGTATATAAGTGCTAATGTGACTTTAAACTATGTTTTAGTTTCTATAAAGATTATTATGGGAAAACAGCCTACTCGATTGAGTGCTTATTTCTAAGGGGTCATCTTTATTTGAAAAATGTTGTTGTATGTGCTTAAAAGTTGGTCATTTGTGGTAGATTAACATGAAATAAATCTCCGACAAGAAGTTTAAAAATAGAATGAAGGGAGCCGCTGTATTACTTTTCTTACCATCCTTATTCATTTTGTTCACCGGTTCGACCTGTTTTATGATCGCATATTTAAAATTTGAATACAAGAAAACCGCGAATTAATTTGACAAGCCTTTTTTACATGTTAACCTTGAGACTACCAAGTCATTTTCTGAAATTGTTTTTCCTTGTATGAACTAAATAGTATATAGAAACTGAAAGTTATTCCCAATAAGCTAATTTTAAATCTACTTTCATTTTCTACATGATGTAGTTTTAAGTAGACGTACTATAAGAATATTTCATTGGTTGTACATGCAGATGGGAATATCTGGCTGGAGGGTAACTATTTTGCAGAGTTACCGCCAAAACAGCTACCCGAGAGCTGGATATTCTCATCCTCACGTACAACAAATAATAGATTCTTCTTCTACGAATAGTAGAAGAAATAAAATAAACCTAATGACTTACATTCACGCGCTATTTTCTTGTAGTATTGTATGAATTTACGATTTCATTCATAAAAGTAATTCGTTCTGACGTCAATAAGTCATCTTACCAGCACTGGTAAAAACTGCAGATATCCGATCTGGTACGCAAGAAAAAAAAATCTCATACCCTGCTGAAACAAATTTCATTTTGCAGAATCACGCTATTTTTATGCAAAACAGCAATTTTGTTTCGTAATCTGTGGATTTATGTAATTAATTTTGAGCTGAGTAACATCCTCCCATTCCATGGGACAGTGGTCTTTGACCAAAAAAGACGAATTGAAAATATTTCACTTGCTTTTTACGAACTGATTTTTGCACCCAATAATATTCTTGATATACGACTGATTAATTTTAAGTGTATCTTGTTCTTTAAACAAGGGAATCAATCACACAAACACAAGAATAAAATGGATTGAGTTTTTATGTATATTCCAATACTTCAGCTAACTAAATAAAATACAAAATATTCAGATATGAATTTTGAACAGCAATTTGAAACAAGAGGGCCATAATGGTCATATACCGCTCACCTGAGTACATCATCAAGGTATGACCCAATGTGACTGAAATTCAACTGTTCACTATATATCATAAACACAAACATTCTGTTTGACCTTGACTAGACAAACATTCTGACTGTTTGGTTATAAAATGTGACAACTTCAGTATTCACAATGTTTTCTTTGTTTTGACCGTGTGGTCTAGCATTTTACCCAGATGACCCAGATTTCAACTTAATTTTGAAATCATTAAGACGAACATTCTCACCACTTTATATAGTTATTGGTTAATAAATATGACCACTAGAGTGTGTTAAGGGGGTCACTGGTGAGGTTTTGGATTTTTGCACTTCCGAAAATTTACTTACGTTATTTTTCATAAATTATAATTTAACTGGAAAAAAACAATTATGCAGTAATAAACTCAGGCACAATAGAAGCATTCTAGTGCAAACCGATTGAACATTTGTTAGAAACTGTTTTTGACCTAAATTGACAAATTTTACCATTTTCTAAAATGGGGGTGGTGTACAAATTGCTAAATAAATGTAGCATCCAGAGTGTTATCTTTGATATGACCGTGTTACCTAGTTTTTGACCTCAATGACCTAAATTCGAACTTGACCTGAAAATCATTTAGACAAACATTCTGACCAGTTTTCATAATCGGTTAATTAATGTGGCCTCTAGAGTGTTAACACAATTTTTCTTTGATGATTTGACCGTATGACCTAGTCTTTCATTCCAGGTGACCAATATTCGAACTTGCAATCATTGAGATACACATTCTGACAAATTTGCATGAAGATTGAGTGTCAAATATGGCCTTTTAGAGTGTTAACAAGGCATGTATGGACAGACAGACAGACGATAGACGACGAACAGCAGGCGATCACAATAACACACTTTTGAGTACTTCGTGCTCAAGTGAGCTAATAAAAAACGAAAGATAATGATCTAATTCAGAAAAAATCGTAGCAGCATTCGGAACTAATTATTTTCCGAATGACTCCACCATATTATTTATATTCTGCTAAATAAATTATAACGTAATCATCGATAAAAGTTTTTGCAAAAATGCCTGGTCTCTAAAAGACTAACGTTATTAACATAATTATTAGTTAAGAAAAGTAAGAATTGAATGTGAAACTAATTTTTGAGAAGTCATTTCTTAATAAACGTCTTGATAAAAGTTATGCAAATTATTAAATTTAATGTTTTTATTTTTTATTGTTAATTTGATTTCAAGCAACAATATTCACCAATAATACAAATCGAAGAAAAAACCTTACTTTCTTATCTAACGATTTCCGTGAATGTTGACATCGTCAAAAGACATATTTGAGCTGTGCAATTCTCACGAGATGACAACTCAGCATTTTACCAAGGGGATTTTCCCTCAATTTCCTTTTATTAAAAATGTCACAAAATATGTATATGTTATGGTTAATGCGATGGAAGCTGACAAATTTCAGATAACATCAGAGTACTTGGGACGGTCTGGTCGCTTAATAATTTGGCCGAAATAGTTGTTGGTGTTGATATGAATAATTCAAGCTTTAGGCGAAGGCTGGTTGTCTCCCTGGCTCAAGTGGTCCAGATACACGTTACGTCTCAAAACCGGTATATCAAAAATTTAAACAAGTTCATTCATATTCAAATACAAAGTAAACAATTGTTTTGCTATATGGACACATTATTTTAAAAATGTCAAAATCTTGTGAATATCGGTAGTTTCATACATGATATAATAGTGTGGCAGGAATGGGTTAATTTCTTTTATTCTCATTAACAATTTTCATCTTAAATAACTTCTTTGCCAAAATGTTCTCACTGTTCAGTAATTTCTTATGGTCAGTTAAAAGCAGTGAGGTGTATAATTATTTCTACTCTATCCATTTTGATACTGTTCACTTATAGTAACATGACATATTTTGTTATTGATACTATGATATATTTAACCTTGAAATCACTATTTGTTATAAATGTTAACTGGTCAGTAACATCTTTTACTTCGTGTAAGTAAAAGAGTGCATGGAAATTTCATGGTTTTTCCGCTTAGTGGTTAGAAATTTGCTATAAAAGGGCCGAGATTTTGTTTTTCTTGGCAGTGCAGTTCACGGACATTCACAAGGTAGCTTTTACCTTTTGTCAGAGCTCCGCCACTCTTAAATTATTTAGGGTTTAATTAATTTTACTTTGGCTGGGTTTCTAAATTTATAAACTAAATTATCTCTCACTTATCTAAATTCCAAATTGTAGGCATGTTAATATAATATTTATTGTAAGGTGTCATTTAAATACTAGTGTGCTGTTTAAGTATATAAGTTCCACATAATAAAAACGTCTTGAACCCTAGACTGACTTCTTTATATTATACTTTATGAAATGGGTAAATATTCCTATGTTGAAAAGCAGAGAGAACCTGGGTAAATAACAGAAGACAGAAAGTAACCCTGTTACAATAGTCTTATTTGAGTTCGGTATATGCAATGACCGTCTGCATCAACTGCCCCTGAACCCAACACCCCAGACTTGTGTTTTCTTGTGGTCAATTACGGCTAAAAATACACAGTAGCCATTTACTTTGCAAGCTACGTAAAATGTGTGTTACCAATATAACTCGTTATTATTGTAAGTCTACTATTTAAGTATGTTTAGACAGCAGTCAGATTGCCAGTATGTTCAAAGTAAAGATTTATTTCCCTATCCAAAAAGAAGTTCAGTTCAAGGGAGGGAAGCACAACTAAATTTTGTTAAACTGCTGTATGGTACAGATGGCTTACCATTTACACAGCTGATGGCCGGGGATTCCTTCCTTCCGACAAGTGCAGATCATTATCAGCCTGCATACCCATGACTTGCACTGTTTACTTTTCAGTAACCTTTTCACTGACCGTCCCATTGAACTATTTATTGTACTAAGATGCATGTTCAACTTCGTTTGCGAGATAGGGTTCAAACGTTTCCCTCTGAATTCTGTGGAATTGGGAGCATTTTGAAACTCCTGTATACGTTAATATTTCTGTAAGCGGATCTGAAGCTTTTAAACGATTCTGTTAGTTACTAGAACAATAACTGAATTTGGTTCATACCCCCGTTAATATGCCTTGGACTTGTAACGCTGGCTCGGTACGTTTTCCCGATTTACTCAGTTTTCATGAAAAGAAGTCAGGGGCTCTTCGCCTGTCGCCTTGACCTTTGCCGTCTTGAGAAATAAAAATATTTTCCCCCGAAAAAAGTCATTTAAAGCCATAAAGGGGTTAAAGATATAAAATACTGCTATATTTCATAGCTAATAACTGCACATTCGGCTAAAAAGGATGGGACATACTAAAAATGTCTTTTCTGTTTATAAAAGCCACCTACTGTTATTCTTCTCCAACTAATTTAATCTTCTGTAAGTGCCTTAAGGAATAAAAAACAAGCTGGCACACGGCAAACCAGTCCTGTGGTATCTTATAACCCTTTTGATTATTTATTCTGTGCATTATATGACGTATTTACGGTGACACAGAGGTGACATGTGTATGTTTTTATTTATCTCGTGCGCACGACATACTAAGTCGTGCGCAAGATATACTATGTCGTGCGCACGAGATACTATGTCGTGCGCACGAGATAATTAAGTCGTGCGCACGAGTTACTATGTCGTGCGCACGAGTTACTAAGTCGTGCGATCGAGATACTCTGTCGTGCGAACGAGATACTATGTCGTGCGCACGAGATAATTAAGTCGTGCGCCCAAGATACTATGTCGTGCGCACGAGATAATTAAGTCGTGCGCACAAGTTACTAAGTCATGCGCACGAGATACTATGTCGTGCGCACGAGATAATTAAGTCAATGTAGGGAACTGATTTAACTGACTTAGTAACTCGTGCGCACGACATAGTAACTCTTGTGCACGACTTAATTATCTCGTGCGCACGACATAGTATCTCGTGCGCACGACATGGTATCTCGTGCGCACGACATGGTAACTCGTGCGCACGACATAGTAACTCGTGCGCACGACTTAGTATGTCGTGCGCACGAGATAAATAAAAACATACACATGTCACCTCTGTGCCACCGTACGTATTTGCTGATTTTTATACGCCCGAAGGGACGTATTATGTTATCGCCTCGGTGTCCGTCTGTCCGTCTGTCCGTTAGCAATTTCCCTTCCGCTCTCTAACTGTTGAACCCCTTAAAGGATTTCAAAGAAACCTGACACAAATGTTAACCAGACTGAGACGACGTGCAGAAGCAATGTTCCGGATGGCTGGATTCAAGGTCAAGGTCATACTTAGCGGTCAAAGGTCATATGATTTTGTTTCCCTTCCGCTCTGTAACTCTTGAACCCCTTGAAGGATTTCGAAGAAACCTGACACAAATGTTAACCAGACTGAGACGACGTGCAGAAGCAATGTTCCGGATGGCTGGATTCAAGGTCAAGGTCATACTTAGCGGTCAAAGGTCATATGATTTTGTTTCCCTTCCGCTCTGTAACTCTTGAACCCCTTGAAGGATTTCGAAGAAACCTGACACAAATGTTAACCAGACTGAGACGACGTGCAGAAGCAGTGTTCCGGATGGCTGGATTCAAGGTCAAGGTCATACTTAGCGGTCAAAGGTCATATGATTTTGTTTCCCTTCCGCTCTGTAACTCTTGAACCCCTTGAAGGATTTCGAAGAAACCTGACACAAATGTTAACCAGACTGAGACGACGTGCAGAAGCAGTGTTCCGGATGGCTGGATTCAAGGTCAAGGTCATACTTAGCGGTCAAAGGTCATATGATTTTGTTTCCCTTCCGCTCTGTAACTCTTGAACCCCTTGAAGGATTTCGAAGAAACCTGACACAAATGTTAACCAGACTGAGACGACGTGCAGAAGCAGTGTTCCGGATGGCTGGATTCAAGGTCAAGGTCATACTTAGCGGTCAAAAGTCATATGATTTTGTTTCCCTTCCGCTCTGTAACTCTTGAACCCCTTGAAGGATTTCGAAGAAATCTGACACAATTGTTTACCACATTGAGACGATGTGCAGAAGCCATGTTCCGGATGGCTCACTTCAAGGTCAAGGTCACACTTAGGGTTCAAGCGTCATATAACTGTGTGGATATTGCTCTGCATTTGCTCTTGATTACAGTGCTCTTGTTTTTATTTGGGAGATTCTATTTTGTTTGCTTAATTTTTTTATTAAATTACTTCCCTTTTATGTTACTATCGATAGCATATTTTGTAACTTTTTATTATTGGCAGTACGGAAAAACCGAAACCACTTTTCTGTGGTACAACATGAATGGTACCTCCAATTTTTTGGTGTTTTTTGACATTTTTGTACCAGGTTAGGATTTTCTGGTTGGGGACTTAGATTTTTTTATATAACTTCAATTTTTTATTCTTGTTCCTGTCCGTTGGGCTTCAACAGCCTAAATTTTGCTCCCATTCTCTGATACAACACTTCGGGCGTATATTGCTGCGCTTTGCGGTGCTCTTGTTCCTTTGTGCTCTCTGTGCTTGTTCCACTTTGAGAAGGTTCGACATTCGATCTGCACTGTGTACCTTCTCCTAACCCCATTTGTCTTTGAATTCTTTATACAAGGATTTGGTTAATGTGCTTGAATGTAAGGTGGGGATTACATAATGTACGTATAAGATACATGTAACAGTCAGTATGTACCGCGGGAAAATTTAGAGGGAAAACAACAATGAACAAATTATTTAAGATGATTTATTATCCGATTACATGTCCCAAAACCAGCAACAAAAAACATTTGACATAATATGATATTTAACAACTAGAAACATAAAGAGCAACAACTGAAGGGTGCAGTCGCTTAAGTGAAGTTTTTTGGATTGAAACAAATGTATTGACCGACTAATATTTTCTATGATGGTCAATAACAATTGAAAAGTACAACTAAATGTTTCAAGTCTCAAGTCGATATCTTTGATACATGTAAGAAATGTAGATTTGTTCATGGAGAACTTGACCTGGACATCTTTTCTTTAAGACCAAACAGTGTAAGTCTTACTACTTGCAAGTCACACTTACGTTGAAACATAATTAATACTGAAAAGTGTTTCCAGTACATGCGTTTTAGTTCTTATTTAGCAGGAGATCTAAACTAAGTAAGAAATATGGTTTTCAAAGTCCAAATATGATCAAAAAGCACACAAAGCCAGATTTAGTCGTTTAAAGTCACAGGTGCACATTTAATATTCATATATATATAATAACGAATTATGGATCTCTGCTCTATTTGTTCGAAAACAACTTTCACCTGTACTTTTATTTCAAACTAATGTAGCTTTTTTCACTAAAAGGTGTTCTCAGAGAGTGTTTCATATTTTTTGAAATATCGATTGAATTTCTGATTTAAAAGGCAATTTTAGGAATGTCATTTGTATAAATAACGGCCAATTTCGTCTGTAAGACATCTTTCTTGGTAATATAAGATTTAGAAGTAATGTTACATCCAAAGTGCTCCTGTGACTTTAAAGCGACTGCACTCCAAATTCTTAGTAAATTTTAATTTTTTGGTAAAATCAATATATATGACAGAGTTTCCTTCAAATGTCTGAAGAGCTAACAAAAATCGACATTCAAAAACTACAAAAATATAGACAAAATAGCAGCATAGAAACGTTGATTTAAATGCTTTTTATAACTATTTTTAATCATTTACGTACCACATCTTTGCACTATTTCAATGTTTTGGATTTTAAATGCCATTGTGTTGGTTATCACGTATTTAAATATGCCGACGTTCTAAAAATAAAAACACTACTTTTCAAACATTTGGATCTTTATTAAAATTCAATAAATTTTTATGCAATAACTTTATTCCTTTTTCATATGTCGTCTTTTTTTAATCAGTTATAGTAGTGCGTCAACCATGTGTATATACACAAAACCTATCATATTAGCCAAAAATATAATAATAGACATAAAGTTTATAACACTCGGCCGACTATACATCGGTAATTGTCTTTGTCTTCTGTATCATATGCATACAATACAAATAAACTGTACCATGACTACATCAGCTTTAATGACATACTATTAATTATAGCACAAATTAAATTACATGTACATGCATGACTGTATGTTGTATCAACTACATGCAATTCAAATCCCCTGAATAATGAGAACATCAGCCTTAATGACATAATACAAATAATTGTAATACTTGCAGAAACAATTAATATTTGTCATAATTTGTCCGTGGTTTTGCCAAGAACAAGAATAGTCACTTCTGTTACAATTGTATAAAGTTGGCTGGAAAATATTAGGAATTATGTTGACATGGAAACATATTCAAGCCTATCTCAAATTTGTTTGAGTGGTTGCGTGTGTTTTAGAAGTTTCATATTGACCGCAAAAGGTTGCTTGTTGTAAAAAAAAATAGACTGTTAACTTACGAAAGGTTCAAAGTTATGATTTCAACTGAAAAGTGTTCTATATTTCGCCAAATGAATGTGATAAATTTAACCAAAAAACAGATCAAACGTTGACGTCAAAGTACGTTTTGTATGGTTTCACGGCGACATGTTGATTTATTCTTTATATTGGTGACTTAAAATCATGCTTTTCTTATGTCATTCTTGAAGAAGCAACTACTAGTACTGATCTAGAATTTTCAGAAAAGAAATTTAATAAATGTCTATGTCAGCATAAAACCACATACACTAACATTTTGACTACTTGGTCATTAAGTCTGATTTTCTTACGACCCGGCTTACAATGTACATAAATCAAATTATAAAATGAATAATATGTGTATCATCTATATCTATAACAAACCATTGGAAGTCAAAACAAATTTACATTTACACAACAAGTACATAGATGTCAGTATAGCATGTGGACCAGTGTACTCTATTCTCTAGGCATTCATGAAATGTCACACGGTTAAGATCCTGATATAAGGTCACAAGCCTGTTAGGACAGGTGCTCTAGTTAATGAATCTGAACGACTAACTGTGTCTTAATGCACGTAGGATCACGGTGCGGATTAAATACTTTGATTCTAACGAGTCACGTTTAGCCTATTTCCTAACAAAAAAAGAACGGAATCGACTACAACATTTTCAGGATTGAGTTATATGTTGACTAAAAATGTCCTCGTTTTACCGTTTGTTAATGTATCACTTGATTTTCTTAGCTTATAGAAGTAAAAGCTAATTTGTATGGTACTTAATATATCATGAAGTTTGTGGTTCAATTTACCTACATGACTGCAAAATATCTCATACTGAACTTTTTATGCAAGATACATAACAATACACAAGAAAAAATATATGTATATATCTTACATTACAACAATGAAAGGTCAAATCAATAAGAGAAAAAATTGCAACCGACTTATGTAAAACTGAAGAAAATGTCAATCATAGCCAAAATATTAAATAATGAAATTAGGAATACATATATGCAAATATGAATACACATATACAATTAGGAATAGAAGTTTGAAATTAGGAAAACAAGTAAATAAGTAACACTTAATTTCTTAAATGAATTTGTCCATCTTCAATTTGGACAGTCATATCCATTATATAGATGGGCGCCCGAATGAAAAATGAGCAGCACAGATCATATTCTTCAGCATGCACGCAAGTCCAGGACGAACATGATCTACACATATCTCAAAGTCAGAATGACTTGCCATTAACAGGGTCTGAGATCTTGAAATCAAAATAATGCAATTACAACATAATTAACAAAAAAAAACAAGCAATGCCTGATACAATGTCAAAATACATGCTTAATCAAGAAACAAACAAGAGCTATCGCTGAAGGTAATTTATACCCAAATGGATGATTGTTTTAAAGTTTAATGCATAAATATGTTCAAACTATGAAATAAACTCAGTCTTTAGATATTCAGTTCAATTGGTTTGTTTTAGTGTTTAAGCAAATATAAATTGTAAGCAAGATATCTTTGTATAACATGTATGCTCCTTGACGGCGTTCAAATAGTTATTTTGCAAAACAAGGTCACCGCGACTTTGACCTCAGCATAAATAGCGCTCATTTTATAGTCATGACCAACCAACCTACATATGTTGAGGACGCCAGACCAACGCGTTCTCTAGTTACTGACTGGACATTTTTGTTAAGTTAAAGGTCACCGTCACCTTGACATCTGACCAGTTGACTGCAAAACCAATTGCGGTAATCTGCTATTCATTATCGACATACCTAGAAAAGTTTAAGACACTATGCCAAAGCATTCTCTAGTTATTGATCGGACAATTGTTTTGTGTTTAAGGCCTCTGTGACCTTGGCCTTTCATCTGTTTACCCCTTATTCGATAGGAGTCATTAACTGATCATTACCAACCTATCTTCAAAGTTTGAAGACACAAGGTCAATGCATTTTTTGATATTGATTGGACAACTATTTTCCGTTGAAAGTCACTGTGACCTTGACCTTTGACCTGTTAACCATGGATTGATAGGGGTAATTAACTTGTCATGACCAGTCAACCTACCAAGTTTGAGGAACCTAGGCCAAATCATTCTCTAGTAAATGCGCAAGGTTTGGTCTAGAGACAGACCGATTGACATGTTGAAACCAATTTACCCCTCCATCATAATAATCATGAATGAAGGTATTCTCTTAACAGTGTTAATGCTACAATGGTTATCTACAATATGTACAAAGTCTTACGCCAATACAGCTATTACTAGCTCAGATTTTATGATCAGTGACACGTAATTCCTGCATTCTCCTACCCCAAACTTGGTGAGGGGCGGTAATTATGCACAAAACTTTTCTTCAATAGTATCCGCCTATATTCAAATAATAATAAAAATTCCACTAATCTTAAACAAAACAAAAAAGAAAATGTGATGAAAAAAAAAAATAATGAATATGAAACTCCTGCCTTACAAATGAACGAAGGATAGCAAACCGCGCAGTGTAAAATAAGCTACGTGAAATTCACGATCACAATTCACAATCTGAACTGTTGCGAACATGAATACAGTTTCACAAGTAACCAATATATACATGTATATAGTTCAACATGTAATGGAAAAAGGAGCTAAAACAGTTCTGGTTTATAGCATATATCAGTTTAGCAGTTTATAAGCATAAGTTTTTCTTTTTCAGTGACCCGATATTCATGAAATGGTAAACCTTTAGCAGACAACGGTATTCTTAAAGTAAAATATAGAATGAAAAGAAAAGTAGATTGATATACAAATATAACATAAAAGTGCCACCATTTTATCGTTCATTACGTCTGCAAAATATGAAGAAAGTTTAAAGGTCAATTACGAACACCAAATCGAATTTTCTTTTAAATCTTGAATTGTAACAAGGAAATACAGTTTGAAACTGGCTTTTTACAATAGCCGTAGAGTATTTCCCTGTTTGAAATACTGCTGCAGAAAAACGAGTGAATGTTTGTGTATTTCCTTAGATTGACCTGGGCGGTCTTTTTGTCCTACCTTCGCTTTATTGAATGTTGTAAACACTCAGACATATACTTTGCGCATAATTGGAAGTAAAGTTCTTCAATTATAATTCAGAATAAGCATGCTTATTTATGTACAACCTATTTACAGCCTCTCTTCGGGAGATTTCTGGAAAATTATCAAGATATTTGAAAACAGGAAAAACTACTTTCGTTTTTGAAAAGGCAAAATACAATTTATCAATTCTTTTGTTAAACTCAAATTTTCAACACAATATGGTCACATTCGATGCAGTATGTCATTTTCCTTCTTAGAAGAAGCCCGTTATGATTCCAGATTTAAGAGAAAATTCGATTTAGTGTTAGTTTAAAGTCGTTGTTGGAAAACTCTCAAATAAGATTAAAAGGCAAATAAATGTTTTAAAACCTTAAATAGTTAAAATTTGAATCCTTACAGATTACTGCCTAAAACCTAATCAACTGTTGACGCATATACACTGTGACTGTAAGTATACCACCGGTCTAAATGGGCAGTTTCCCGTTAATCCGGACAACACATGTATCTTTATCTGAACGTGTTCAAAATATTGAAAAATATCGGTGTTTGGTAGATTCAATTAACAACGCTATAGGGACCCATAAAATGGATGTTGTTTGAAACGATTAATCCTCACCATCTCATGCCTCCAGTTTCATCAAAGGGAGATGGTTAAAGAACTCAGCAAGGTAGAGTCATAGTTCTTTGACAGGTTGTCAACTACTACTACACGTCTTTTTAATAATCGTTGGACAACCATGGTTGTTGACTCCGCTACATCATGTAGTTAAAAAGTATGTTAACCTCGGCTAATGCTTCGAATGTGAGGACATTATCCCATTACACCACTGTATACACGTGCTTTAATATACTGTGCATGGTTTTAATCAATTATAACTTGTCATTCGGTGTCCTTTAATCTGCTTGCGTGCTTTGTGATACCTCTATGAAGCACATCATCTTTCCTCCTGTTGAACCGTAAATGTTGGACGGGTATGTTCTTGCCGGGACATACTTATATTAATTGTAGAATAGCTTTCAATCCAACAACAACATATTCGAAGTAATTGTACGTAGCATATTTGTAAAACAATATGTATTGATTAAAATGTTGAAGTTTAGTACTTTTGATGCATGCAATTGTTAAGGGTAATAACCGTGAAGGACATCAACTACACAAATACCTGTGCCACACTTCCGTGTGAGTTAATGTTTATTAATCATCTTTGTGTATAGAAGTAGTATTCGTAACTGTTTCGCACATCGTCAAATATTCATCAGCATAAAATCATAAACCACGTAGATTCGAGTGTTATAAACAGTAGTCTGCTTTTAAGAAAAGTGGATACAACACGTAAACTATGTAAAAACCATAACCAGTTCGCTTCACCTTGGATTCTTAAGTACTGGTGTTTTTCAATTTCTGTGATCGCCACTGAGATATTGTTCAGCATTTCATTTATTGTCAATTAATATCATTAGAGTAAAAATTAATTCTAGAAGATATATACTAAACGAAACTACTAAAGCACCACCTGCCTTTTTCCTTCTCTATCTAACTATAAACCCTTCCCATATATGCTAGCTTATTTAAAGCATTCGGTGCTCTAAAAAGTTACTAGTCTCGCATTTATGAAGACACTGGGTAGATACTTCCGTCACATGAATTTCAAAATGATTGATTGGTACAAATTTTATAGCAGAGAATTTAAATTTAACGTTTAAACCTCCGTTGATTTAACATGGGTTATTGCCATGATGCTCTTCCTGTGAAAACCCAGTCTTAAAAGTATCTTCCATATGAAGTTTTTTACCTCTCAATCATTTTTAAATTCATATAACGGAAATATCTACCTAAATGTCTTCATACATGCAAGACATGATAGCTTTCGTGCATAAATAGCTTTAAATAAGCTGATAAAGGATCGGTAATTAGATAAAGAAGAAAAAATACAGGTGGTGTGTAAGAAGTTCCGTGTAGTATAATTTCCCGTGACTGGGATAGTGGCAAGATCATCTCTTGTATCTTCAAACTTCAAATGGCTATCAAAAAGATCATCTTGGTCAGATAGTCTATCTACTAAGTGATGTCAGGTACATGTTCAATGCCAGTATGTTTCCCTTTCCATCGGCGGTCGAGAATTCCATACTGCACCGCGGACACTTTGCTCGTGAAACTGTTCCTTGATACTCAGTTACTTGTGATATCCGGCTGCACAACGGGCAGGTGAACTCGGCCATTTGCAGGCTTTTCAAGGACCTCATCAGTTTATTAGCGACTTCTTGCCCGTGTTCTCGATAATAGTTCTTTTCTGTCTGGGATAAATCATTCTTCGTCCAGAAAACGTCAAAGAACTCAAGTCCAAGAACGTCAGCGTTCTCAACTCTAAAGAACCCATCGTCTGCCCACCCTTCTCCCCATGAATTCATCAAACGAAGGTATTTACTGTTGTAACTTGTCAACACTACTGCATGTCCTTGACGTTTCTGGCTCGGCATACTTCTATCTAGTATATCATTCTTGTTCAGAATATGAAATCGATTCCTGCGGTTCTTGTATATCTTGTTGAACTTCGCCCATTCATTGTCGGTAAGTTCAAATCTTGCTACTACTGGACGTAATTCTGTTACAGCTTTAAGTGCTTCATTCACATCTGCCTTTTTGCAATGTAAACGATACCGTGGGCATACTTTTTCTAGAACCCTGAGGGTGTTTGCACCTTCACTGCCAAATTCTTCTATCATTCTGTCGCGAAGTTCTTCAAATATCGGATAACCATCATCTCTGCCTAATATTCTGTGTGTAGCCAAATGAAGAACTGCTGCTGAAGCATTTGCATAACAGGTTCCGAGTACTTGCGTATGGGCAGTGATGCTGGTGTTCTTCTGATTGATGTAAACATCCAATGAGACAGATACAAGCAAATTTGAAAGCGCGTCCTGACTGCAGACCGCGTTCCGGGCGATATCGCAAACCTCTTCTAAGTTGTCCGGATGATTGACGTGCATAAAGAACCTTGTCTCGTTGTTATTAAAATCAAGTTCCCATCCACGTTTGATGAAAAGCGCTCTTGTCACCCAGTCAGTCGGAATTTTTGAACTTAGATTGAACAATAACTTGGCACCAACCTCCCACTCGGCTTCAGCGGAGCTATATAGTTTTCTAGGCTCAACACTTAATGATTTGGTTATGTAACATGATACTACCGTAACGTCATATCCTATTTGCTCCGATATATTGTCATAATCTTTGTCTGTTGCCCCACCATCTGACAAGACAAACAATAATTTGCGAATATTTGTATTCATGTTCTCTACCTTCGTAAAAATACCCGATGCCACTCTAAGTGAGGCGTACAAAAGCGTTACTCCGTAAATGAAAGGTTTTATCATCTCTAGCAATTCTTCAGCTCTGTCTTTCGAAATGTTTCGTTTATTTACGCATCCACGAATAATGTCAGCCGCTACATGAACATTGTAAACGGACTGGTCATTCACTTTTGGAAGGAAGGCTTTCGTTAAAACGTTTTCGATGTCTTTAGCTGTTGCTTGGCGGAAACTGCTTACTGCAGATGAAGACATAGATTGTGTCAAGTATAACAAACCGATCGCAGGATATAAGATGGTATATCTAGGTAAATATTCCCAGTCACGGCACGCTGATGGTAAGCATTCATAAACAAATCGCTTCAAGAAGTCTTTGTCAGACTTAAACTTGTCCAAGATAATAAGTACGTGAAACTCTTTCACCGTGTCACGGATGATTTCTTTCTTTGCCCATTTTCTTATCGTTCTAGCTCCATTATTTTCTAGTACTTGAAAAGCTTTTTCAATACTTTCGTCAGTTGCGCGACCTTGGAAATTTCTGTATTTGATAGTTTCGTCTCGTGGACATAGTTTCATTGACCCTATTGCGTCAAATATTACTTTCTTTCTACTTCCAAACCCTATAGCGAAAACACGACTGTCTTTGGAAACATCGTATTTGACAAAGTCGTCAATCACAGTAAAAATGGAGCTTACCCAATTTCCTTTTTCATTCGCGTCTACACTAATTCTGCTCCGCATTGATCTAGAAACGTCGACTAGAATGCCACTTAAGGTTGACATCTTTAAACAGACTGAAAATACAATTTCCAAACTAAGCTATGTGTGACTGCGTTCTACAAAACATTAAGCAACATTTTTTCTCAACAATGATGCATTTGTTTTCAACGTCAATCTTTTGACCTATTGAACGAGCAGTTCCTTTACCAGCGGTGTAAACGAAAATTAGAATGTGTTATTTATTCGCCACATAATCTGTTTAAATCGAAAATTCACAAAGACCAAGATGGTTGGTCCTGTCACAAAAACATATGTCTCCCCCATGGCAGTTTGTTAATGATTGTTATACTGAAACAGGATATTAAAACAAAAAAACGCTGCCTTGCCCCCCCCCCACCCCCTACAAAACATGTTTGCTAAAACGCAATTAAATAAGTTTTTAAAAATCTATTTTTAGTAACAGTGGCCTTGAACCTTGAACCCCTCGAAAAAATAATGTTTTTGCTTAAAACGTTTTAATCTGCTTTTAGTAGCAGTGACCTTGACCTTGACCTTGACCCTAGTGACCAACAATGCAATCCCAAGCTTCCCTTCATGCAAGTTACCTACAAACCAAATTAATTGTTACATGCGCTCTGCACATCGTTTCAATATAGTGAATATTTGTGGTGAGTTTTTCGAAAATCCTTCAAGGGGTTTATGAGATATGGAGCAGACACGAAATACAGTCATATGACATTTGATCTCAAACTGTGACCTTGACCTTGAACCAAGATGGTTGTAACATTGTCTCAATATGGTGAACATTTGTGGTTAGTGATGCTTCAAGGGGTTCAAGAGATTTAGAGCGGACACGATTTGTGACGGACAGACGGAGAGACAGACAGACGGACAGACAACTTGACCAAAACAATATTCTTTCTTAGATCAATTTCTTCCAGTCTTGAGTAAATTGTTAAAAATGCTTTTAAATGTTTCTATCGGGACTATTCAATCGTTTACAAGTATACACATTCAAGTTTCTTCAAGTTGTTCTCCCTCAGATTTTAGTGCTTAATGCTTATTTTAAGTAGACGTTCGTAAGTCTTTCATTTTATTGATTTTAGGCTTCAGTGTGATGACTGAGTTTATATTTATTACAAAATTCCGAGCTCAACTTTGAATAAGTAGCTTTAAGTAAAAGAAAAACTCACCACAGTGACAGGATACCGTCAGCCTCGAAAACACCAAGTGTGTCCTCGTATAGATTAGCTGCTCGATAGAAATTTATTTCAGTTGTTGTTGTTTTTATTGTAGCCTTTCCCTTATATTTACATTCATTTCTGAAAAAAAAGATAATTAATCGTTTTAAGATATTAAACGAAATCATCGGGTCATGTAGAAATAGATTGTTTGACAGGAAATAAAAGGTTACTACATGTATTTGAGAGCGAGTTGAAATGGATAAACCACATTTGTTTGAGGAAGTTGATCAGGAAAATTAGATAAACGTAGCATGAAAGTTAAATACCCCGACGTTGGTTTACTTATTCTAATTGCTGGATTTAAGTATATATAATATTGTTCCTGATTTTATAATCATTTTGTCAAAAGGTGAAGTCACTGGTACCTTAAACCTACTGTTGACTGAAAAATAAGTAGACTCCTTAAAAAGCATCCAATGGGTTATGCCGCATGGGTAACATGCATGAACATAACGAGATAGCCCTATAATATCATCTGAGAACAACGTTTTCGGCATTCAAACCACCTATTTAGCTTGTATGTAGATTATTTTCTATTTGATGAGAGAGAAAAGTTGATGCTGAGAGAATAATTCATTCTAATGATGAAATTAAGATTAAAGCTGAACATACTGTAACATGACCATTGACCTTCAGCCTAACGTACATGTACATACAAACGGACGGACATGAATATAGGACCATGATGTAGATAAGAAAATATTGCCACTGGTACTATTTTATATAGACTGTTCAATTATCAATTAATTGACCCCCGCAATACTCCCAGTCAAGTGGCTGTCCGCCAGTTAGCATCTGCAATATCTAAAATGAAAACTGAGTAATAGACATGTACAACTACAAAACCGTATTGGTATGTATACATTTCTGTAGACTAGAATTTCCGAAATGCACAGTAAATTCAAACTCGTGAATGACATGCTAAACTAGAAAAGCTAGTATAAAAGCTTTGATAGATATAGTTTAATAAGCCCACGAAAGATGATTGACCAGGAGCATAAAAGAAACTAGCCACTATACTAGGTGATGCCGTCAGTAGCATAACCCAAAAAAATGTTTATATCAGAAGCTGACTTTTCTGTGACGTGTCTTTTGCTGATACACAAAGATAGAAATCGTAGTCATAGAGATCTATAAGCATAAATAAATTTATGATTTCCTAAAACAGTCGTGTCTGTAAGCATTATGTGGAACAAAAGCACAAATTGGCGTGATTTTTTGGTGATTTCAAAACTCAGTAAAAGCTTGTATTCAAGTTTTTTAAAGTGAAAGTAAAATGTGTTTTCAAATTTCAAAAAGTCGCAAAAGTAATGCTATAAGCAATATAAATAATTGGCAAATGCTCGAGAAATAGTTACAATCTTCTTTGTCAAACTTAGATATCAATATCATTTCGTGCTAACACTGGTTTGGAAACAAGTGGGAAAAAGTATGGGACCTATTATATACTACTCAAAGTTTGCTAAGCACCAAAAGTTTAACGTATAATTTAGAAAACTGTTTTTAACATTTTTGTGAGATTTCCTTTTGATATGAAAGCATTATTATTTTGAGATGGTCCTCCGTGTGTATACTACCCTAACTGAAAGGCAGTAATTTCGTGCAAGGCATGGAAAGCAGGTTCCCTTTCATTTTCATGTCATTTGACGCTCCTTGTTAGAGTATCTAACACGTGTAGATTGTCAAATTTTCAATTCAGGTCTATAACCATTGTGTTATTGATTGAATATGGCAAATGTAAATGTAAGACGACATCTGTCTGAAGCATAAATGTGGCGAGCTGTGGGAATGGTGGAGCAAGGGGCTACCCACCGTCAGGTAGGGGACGTCTTTGATGTGCACCACACTGTGATAACCAGAGCCTGGTCAAGGTTTCAGCGGTATGGCACGCCAGTCAGACGGCATGGTGGTGGCAGAGAAAGAGCTACATCTGCAGCGGAAGACAGGTTTTTATTGATTCAAGCACGAAGAAACCGTTTTTCAACAGCATCCCAGCTTCGAATTGACCTTCAAAACGCATCCGGGGTCAATATTTCGACTCAAACCGTTCGGCCGAGGTTACATGAAGGTGGTCTGCGCTCAAGAAGACCGTGCATACGCATCCCATTGACTCGGAATCACCGCAGAGTACGGTACGAATGGGCCATGGACCATGTTGGTTGTACTCTTGGCGACTGGAAGCCTGTCCTTTTTACAGACGAGTCTCGATATTGCCTTGACTTCACCGATGGGCGTGCTAGAGTGTGGCAAAGACCAGGAGAGAGGCTACATGCAGACAATATTGCTGAGCACGACCGTTGTGGAGGGGGCTCAGTGATGGTTTGGGGTGGAATCAGTTGGGATGAGCGTACTGACCTCTGTGTCCTTCACCGTGGCACATTGACCGCACAACGGTATAGGGATGACATTCTGGATGTCCATGTAAGGCCGTATGCAGGTGCAATCGGAGATTCCTGCATTCTAATGGATGATAACGCCCGTCCTCACACTGCCTATGCTGTCCAGGAGAATCTGGAAAGGGAAGGTATCGAGCGTATTGACTGGCCTGCTCGCTCTCCAGACTTAAATCCTATTGAACACGTCTGGCATAATTTACAGACTGCAATATCAGCCCGTCAAGTCCAACCAAGAAGTGTTCAAGAGCTTGGTGCCATGCTTGTGGAAGAATGGGGCAATATGACACAAAGGTCCATTAGAAACCTGATAGGAAGCATGAGAAGGCGTTGCCAAGCTGTTATTGATAGCAACGGGTCACATACCCGCAAAATTAGGTCTCCTCATCAAGTTTCAAACCAATTTTGATTTTTAAGCAGGTTTTTTGAAAAAAACCTACTTATTAGAATGGCGATGTCGGGCGGGAGGGCGGGCGGGCGTCAAACATTGGTTTCCGTTGGATAACTTTAGTTAGGAGTGACCAATTGCAATGAAACTTGGTGTGTAGGTAGCTTGCGTGGAGACGCCGTTTGGGATTGCATTTGGGGTCACTAGGGTCAATGTCAAAGTGACTAAAAATAGAAAAATGGTTTCCGCTTAATAACTCAAGCTAGGAGTGACCAATTACAATGAAACTTGGTTTATAGGTAGCTTGCGTGGGGACGCCGCTTGGGATTGCATTTGGGGTCACTAGGGTCAAGGTCAAGGTCAAAGTTACTAAAAATAGAAAAATGGTTTCCTCTCAATAACTCAAGTGAAGAGTGACCAATTACAATGAAACTTGGTCTGTAGGTAGCTTGCGTGGTGACGCCGTTTGGGATTGCATTTGGAGTCACTAGGGTCAAGGTCAAGGTCACTGTCACTAAAAATAGACAAATGGTTTCCGCTTAATAACTCAAGCTAGGAGTGACCAATTACAATGAAACTTGGTTTGTAGGTAGCTTGCGTGGAGACGCCGCTAAGGATTGCATTTGGGGTCACTAGGATTAAGGTCAAGGTCAAAGTTACTAAAAATAGAAAAATGGTTTCCTCTCAATAACTCAAGTTAGGAGTGACTAATTGCAATCAAACTCAGTGTGTAGGTAGCTTGTGTAGAGAGGAAGCTTGGGATTGCATTAGAGGTCACTAGGTTCAAGGTCAAGGGCACTGTTCTACAATTTCTGCCGGCGCCGTTTAAACCTGCTTTGGCGGCATTACCGCGTTTTCTTGTTTCACTCCCTACTGAAAACACATATTTTCTATGGTTCTCATATTCAAGGGTTAAAAGCAACATCAAAACAACAACAACATCAGAAATACCAACCAGAATCATCAACGATAAGATCAAACTATAACATATCAAAATTTTCATCAAACTCTTTATCCCAACCGAAACTAAAATTATGAATCCATCATCTTTTGGTGCTTAGCAAACTTTGAGTTGTATATATATTCTTATAGACGAAAACTCAACAATTATTTTGTATGGATTGTCATTTCCAATTTAACGTTTAAAAAAAGGTTTTATTCGTCAAAGTAAATGATGCAAAGGGATTATTTATCGTCTAACTTTGAAAATATATCGGGTAAGATAGTATGATCGTTTTGTAAAATGTACCAAACAATATATTATTATATATTATATTTTATCAATCTTTAAATAAGATAAGATTGAATAACATTTGAATTACTCTGCTTTTGAGAAATACTACTACATGTACTTGAATATTTTATCATTCAATATTTTAAATACACTTAGTTATTTAAAATGTTCTGACCACTTTTTGCTTATTGAAAATTATTGAAAAAGTAACTGACCTTTGTGGTATTTCAGGTCTTCGTGCAAGTATTATACACATACGGACTCGTGAGACATTGAATATGATGTGATACTCAACAAAAGAGGCAATATTGACCAAGACTATAGCAGAGGTCAATATTGATAAATTCTGGTACATTTCGCATCACATTAAATGTCACACGAGATTATAAATGTTTAATCATATGTATAATGTTATCTTATGCACAAAAACATGTTTTGGATATTTCATTGATTCAATACTTAAAATTGCATTGTTCTGCGCTTTATTGTATACCTACTTATGTTTATCTGAATTTTCTTTAGTATTGTGCAGTAAAATACAACATCCCGTATCAAATTTTCCGTATCAGATGTAACAGGCCATATCTTAGCTGTCCGTCGTGTAGGTTATACACACATGCATATTCATATTATATTCCTACGCTAAAAGTTGAAACTAGACCCACGTTGCTGCAGTAAAATAAGTTTGGTTTTGTTGCCGTCACATTTGAAAACAAATAAATAAAATGTCTCTTTTGCATTAAATAAACCAGATAGATGATTTACATTTTGCATATACATTTTATCGCTGATGTTTGTTTTCACACGGAATACTAAAGTGAAGCCATCGACGTCATATAAAACGTGACACGAAAGAGCGCGTTATCTTGATTTTACACAATTTATGACACACAATAACGTTTTTATGGAAATTTACATGACGTCCGATAAAGGTATATAATAAAAGGAATACTATAACAGTCGGTTGATCTGCGGGTGTATCTTTCTCGTTGGCTGTTCTCGTGAGATCCGGAACTACACAGCCAACGAGAAAGACACGACTCCGCAGATCAACCGACCGTTATAATATTCCGTATATATAAGTGACGTCGCCAGCGTTTGGATTAATTACAGCACCATTAACGCTTTATTTAATGCAAGATGGCAAACCGGGTAAAACTCAAAACAATGCATGCTCTACATATTGTAAATATTTACTCTTAGACATTTTTTTTTATTTCTGCACTGTATAATTAAATATAAAGCACAGAAGCTGAAATTGGATATTTCAGCCAAAATAGAAAAACATAAGAGTTTCATCATTCTCAAACAGATTTACTTTTTTAGCGCCAGGTCAGTGAGCTATTAGGTTCGCTCACCGTCCGGCGAACGTCGTACGGCGTTCGTTAACATTTTCCTTCATACGACGTCTCCTCTGAAACCACTGGAATGATATTTATGAAACTTGGCAGGGATGTTACTTGCATTAAGTTCTATCATACTTATTCAAATACTTAAATTCCATGCAGAACTGGTTCCATAGCAACGGAAAGGAAGAATTTAAGAAATCTTCTTCTCAAAAACGGGAAAGCACAGAGCTTAGATATTTGGCACGATTCATTGTCTAGTAGACCTTTACCAAGATTGTTCAAATTACTACACCTGGATCAAAGTTGACCCAACCCAGAGGGGTCGACCTAAATCACGCAAACGTTGCACTCTTGAATGCTTCCTAATAACAACATATGTTGAGCATTTGTTAGAAATATTTCGGTCTTCAGAAGGAATATCCTTTGGTAAAAAATATCACTGGAAACGCTTGTGATCAAAAGATTCATGTACATAAAATTGAGATAAACGCAAAATTCATTGTTAGGGCCGTTACGGTTGATTGCATTATTTTGTACTGAATTCTATACACCCTATGTTGTAGCAAATAGTCTCAAAAAGATATTTGCAGCCAAAATATAAGTAACCTACATGTACAATTCAATTAAACACTACTGAACCGTGTAGAACTTTAGTCTAAGTATATTTATTGGGGAAAAAATCGAGAATTGTGTATTATATTTTGCTTCTCTGATCTTGCTCTGGACCAATGACATATTTTGTAAATAAATACCCTTTTTATTGGAAGAAGCAGTAAACTGCGTTTAAGACACATGTTGTTTTTCAAATGCCCTTACACTGCCGTTGCTTTTTAAATGTTTTTCATAAAAGGTGATGATATGTATTTGAATTTACCGAAAGGTTCAGAATCTAAGTTATGAAACTCGTTTCATTTTTATCTTGATAATTTGTATGGCTAGACAGATTTTCTCTTTTTTAAATGGCTTTGTATCACGTAGATCTCTACTCTTAACATAAGTGTCTTGTCAATGATCCACATTAAAAAATAGTTCTCTTCTTTTGCGTTAAAACACCTAATAAAGAAACCACGAAGTAAAGTGGTTCAAACAGCACTGTATGCTGGCAACGCCGTGTCTGGTTTCCAAACTCGCACAGATATCTTTTGGCCACTCGGATTTTCGCAATTTGGCTAAATAATCATAATCTTTCGACAAATCTGACTTTGTATTACAGTCATACAAAACTCCATTGTTTGCATAGGAGTCATAATGGGGTCTCGGCAAGTTCGCCAGGGGAGAAATCCCACGGTCGGCCGGGACTAAAAACAATTTAGAATAACAAAATGAAAAAAAAATTAAGTTCAAAATATAGCATCTCTCTTAAATGTCGAAATGGTATTTCTAAAACTCATGCAGAGCTTCATAAAGGGTAGTTAATGGAAATATAGTATAAACGGTGAAACGGTGCACCCAATTTCAAACCAAGAGCATACAAACCATTCCAAAGTCAGTATATTAATGGTTATTGCTAAGCATTTAGGAATAAGGAGTATTCGGAATTTACAGAAACAAATCATAGATCAATTTAAAAAATCAGCCACATCGAATTTTGGTAATTGCTATCCGAATGCAAAGCTAAGTCTTAAAAGTCTGCTAGCTTGTGGTTGGATAGCCAAATACAACTCCGTACGAGTTGGGAAAATGTTTGAATACTCCCATAAAGATATTGCATTCGACCCGACTTACACGAATATGAGTATCCAATTAGCTTTAGATTAAGGGTTCACTGACCAGAAATCGAACTTTCAGGTCGTCGCCAGATATAATATAAAGGCTGCATCAGCGTGCTTACTGTCACGGACCCCATGCCCTACCTCTGCTACAGTCTTGGAAAACTATATTTATATAAATGTATACGATGTGTGATTCGTAATTTAATTTTCGAACAACGAGCTCATGAATATGGATTGTAATACTGACAAACAGCAGCTAGAAACAGTCAAATTAATTTCTAAGCCGTCATGTGATGTCACATCGATGTGGATGCATTGAATATTGAATATAATGTTATTCATTTTATTAAAGGAAAACAAAAGAAATATGAAAACAAAAGATAGAAACAAAAATGAAATACTATAACAAAAAGTAAAGCGGAGATAGTTGTATCAGACCCACCACCGCCTGACGAAACTTGCTAAGAGATAAAATTAATAGTTTTCGCTGTCAGAGAGATTTAAATTGTTTATAGTCCCAACCGACTGCCAAGACTCCTTCCTGATTGGTTATCCAGAGCTAATGCTGTCAGAACAGAAACATCAACATTAGTAACCAATCTGCTAAACGTGTTCAACTATTTGATATAATTCCATGAAAATCTTACCGAAAATGACTAACATACTAAACTAATAAGTACTATCTTTAAAAAAGATGGTCGGCGCGGTTTTGAGTATATGAAAAAGATGGGTAGCTAGATTTGATAGTAAAATTTCCTATCAAGTTTTGTCTTTATACAGTATTAAGGCGGCAAATGTCACGGGGTGAGAAAAAAGCGCGTCCTCACAGGGATGCGAACCCAGAACTCTTCGCTTACACAGATAACAGGACGAATGCTCTTCCGACTGAGCTAAATTCTCCCCAACTGTGATAAAGTCCGTATCGTGACATATGCATCAGGAAAACAAACTTTATTTGCGTACTAAAATTATAAAACCATTTTTGAAAGACTGAATTTAACAATCCGAAAAATGTAATAAAATGTAATGCATATGTAATAATAAGATATCAGCAGGAGTCTAAAAAGGTTTGCATATCAACTGAAACAAAATGGCGTCGTTTAAAAATCTAACAGAAGTGACTTCGGCCCTCTCTTTTAAACCAATCAGAATGCTTGAATTCCATATTGGCCATGTTTTCTTGTATTTTCCCTGCTTTGTATCAGCTTTTTAATGTTATTAATCAAGTGATTTCATATTGGCCTTGTCATTTGTGTAAACAAAAGGTACGTTCTGATAATCAATCTAATAGCCATTGTATTGTAGATTCGAAACAGAAATGGTATACGACAGAATGTGATGACAAAAGACGTACGTTTTATTCTGCGTTAAACTTATATAGAGTAGATAAAACTGAAACGAACAGGACAAACATGGTGAATGCTAGATCGAAATATAAAACTTGTCTACGTAAAGCTCGATACGAATATGACAAAAACGAAACTCGCAAATTATTAGAGGCAAAACATAAAAATGCAAAATTATACTGGCAAATGTTGAAGAAATGTGCTGGTGTGAAAGAATCTAACATTTCACTAGATATTTTTGCACAATATTTTAAGTCAGTGAATAATCCTGATAATCATTTCTTTACTCCAGATGAAGATGTTTTATTTTTCATTGATAGGTATGAGAAGCACGAGCTCAGCATAATGTTTCAGGAACTCAATTTACCATTCAAAGAGGAAAATTTGTTAAAAGCAATTAAGCAGTTAAATCCAAATAAAAGTGGCGGTCCTGATCTATATTTGAACGAGTTCTTTATATATGGTAAATACATTTTGGTGCCATTTTTGTTGTCACTGTTTAATAAGGTTTTTGAAATTGGATATTTTCCGGAGGCCTGGTCAGAGGGCTTTGTAGTACCACTGCATAAAAAGGGTAGCATAAATGATGAAAACAACTACAGAGGAATAACTTTACTTAGTACATTAGGGAAGCTTTTCACACGTGTTCTAAATAACCGATTAACAGAGTGGGCAGAAACTTATAGTGTGTATATAGAAGCACAGGCAGGTTTCCGTTCAAAATTAGGTACAGTGGATAATATTTTTGTTTTACATGGTTTAATAAATCATATGATCAACAGTGGTAAGCATCTATATTCTGCTTTTATAGATTTTAGTAAAGCTTTTGACTATGTAAACCGTGATAATTTATGGTCTAAATTAATTCACCTTGGCATAAGAGGAAATATATTGAACATTATTAGATCAATGTACAGAGCAGTTAAGTCAAGAGTTAAGTATCATAACCAGTTAAGTGACAGTTTTGAATGCATGTTAGGGGTGAGACAGGGTGACTGTCTGTCACCCTTCCTTTTTATCAATGACATCGAAGATATGTATATTAAAAATGGTTTTGAGGGTATCGATGTCAATATGTTCAAAGTTTTTTTAATATTGTATGCTGACGACATAGTCATATTTGCAAACAGTAGCGTTGAACTACAAGCTAGTCTGGACATGTTATTGGATTATTGTAATAAATGGAAATTAGTCGTAAACACTTCCAAAACAAAGGTTATGGTATTCAGAAAAGGGGGTCGTTTACCAGAAAACGCTAACTTTTTATACGATGGTAATATTGTTGAAATCGTAAACAAATTTGTATATCTTGGTATTGTTTTAACCATAGGTGGTTCATTTACAGAAGCTCAAAGTACAATAGCTGGACAAGCACTCAAAGCCATATTTAAAATGGAGAAGTATTTATACAAGTTTACTGATATATCTATTAGACATAGGTTAGAGCTGTTCGATAAATTAATTTTACCGATCCTAAATTATGGTAGCGAAGTTTGGGGGTTTAGCCAATGTAATTCTATAGAACGCTTACACACACAGTTTTGCAAACGTTTATTAGGAGTGAAGAAAACGACACAAAATGATTTCATATACGGTGAATTAGGCAGAATGCCACTACAGAACAGTAGGTTTTTCAATATTATTAAATTTTGGACAAAATTTTACAGACAAATGAAAACAAATATATAAGAAAAGTATATACAATGTTAATGCAAGATTCAATCGATTATCCTAACAGGAAAAACTGGTGTTCATTATTAAGAGATTTATTATGTACTCTTGGGTTTCATGAAGCCTGGCTTTTTCAAAACGTTGGCAATTCTGACTTTTTTCTAATTACTGTAAAGCAGAGAATAAAAGACCAATTCTTACAAAACTGGTCAGGCAGGCTGAACGATTCAAGCAGAGCTTTATTCTATAGAAATATTTCAAACCATCGATTTCAGCCTTATTTAGACATCGTCACAATTAAAAAGCTTCGTGTATTTTTATCCCGTTTACGTACGTCATCACACAGACTATTAATTGAAACTGGTAGATGGACAAAACCAGTAAGTACACCCTTATACGAAAGGAAATGTCTCTCGTGTAATAATCTAGAAGATGAATATCACTTCATATTAGAATGTAATCTTTATACTGATTTGAGTAGACAATTTATTCCGAGATATTACTGGGATCGTCCTAATATGTATAAATTCGTTGAATTAATGATTACTGAAAATAAAAAGATTTTAAAAAATCTAAGTGTCTATACAGAAAAAGCATTTACACTAAGGACAAATGAGTTATATATTAGATAGGTATTTATATTTTTGTGAAGAATGTTGTATAATGTTAAACGTTCTATATCTTCTACAAAGATTAACTATAAATGACCACCATAGAACAGCAATATATATTGCCACTTTCCAATTCTTGTTCTTGCTAATATTGCTTACGAGCAAGACAAGTCATATATTGGAAATTTTTAAGCATAAAATTTTACTTGCATTAACTCCAAATACGATCTCGGTATTTCGATTTCGCTAGAGGTCTAATATTTGGATATTAGTATCGATAATACTATATTGTATTTCGAATAATAAAGATTAACAAATATATTTTATTTAACCTTATCCGTAAAATTGTCGTAACATGACAAGAGGTATAGAATGTATCACATGCATTAATTACCATTACTGATAATGGTAGTTAATAATAAAAATGATATTAATTTGTTATTTAAAGACTCATAAGGTTAGCGCAATATTGAAAATGTGCAATGGAATTGCCTCCTCCAAATATTGTTACATTTGTTTTAAATGATTGTCCTTGTACTGCGATGGTATCCACAAATAATAAAAAAGGTATTTTTCTTACTTTGGGCCTTTGATAATCATTTAATATATATATCAATATGTTTAAATGCACGCTTTCAGACTACAAATACATCCCCAGTACATAAATTGAACTAGCATACATGTACTTATGGATATAAAATTGTGATTCTTTAAAATTGTTACCATTATAATTGTTAATATTTGCTTATTGTAATTGAAACAGCAATATGATTTGTTTCGCTATATTTGTTTATATGCATTTGTATGCCACATGGGTCTCAGACCTTCTGGATTGAAATAAAATATATCATTTGTCCGAGGGTGGTCGTATTGGCCCAAGGCCGAAAGCCTAGGGCCAATACGACTGCCCGAGGACAAATAACAAGGCCAATACGAAATCACTTGATTAATGATAACTTTATTATTCAACTTTGCAATGTTGGCTAAAAAAGTAAATCTAACATGTTCATGAGTTGCGGATAAGGAAATACCAACCGAGGGCTGAGATACGTCCCAAAAACGACGCTCTGTCAGGTTTTTTTGACGTGTCTCAACCGGAGGGTGGGATTTCCTTATCAACAACTCAATGGACATGGTAGATTTAGTTCTAACCGTTTGAATCGCATTTTCACACAAGTAAGAAGAAATAAGTGTAAATACAGGATAGAGATGAACGAATGAAAATTTACTTTTTCTCGAATTTTACTTCGAAAATGATCTAACTAAGAAAATGAATACCCATAACCCTATGTTTATTTCAAAAATGGAAATGTTACAGTCGTTTTTTCGATTTTTAAGCAGTTTGCACGCGGAGTATGGGGTAAATGTAACCCTGTGTTATATAAGATTTTCCATCACTGCTAAAAATAGAGGTTTTACTGTCTTGTAAGTGAGAAAAACAAGAATATAAATGTTCTTGTAACAATAACAATTTTGTTTGTATTCAACTTGAAAAAAAAGATATCAGCAGGAGTCTAAAAATGAAATGGCAAAAAAATGGCGTCGTTTTAAAAGTCTAACGGAAGATACTTCTCAGTTTTGGCCCTCTCTTTTAAACCAATCAGAAGGCTTGAATTCAATATTGGCCCTGTTTTCTCGTATTGGCCCTGCTTTTCTCATATTGGCTCAGTTATGCTTTGTATTAGCTCTACCTGTTTCATATCATGTGTGCAATTGATCTAATACAGTGTGTAATATTGCAAAGTTGAATAATGATACATAGTATTTTGAAAATATTTTCGTGGAGACAATTTGGATAAATATCTAGGCCATATATATTTTTTTCTTTTACACATGACTTCATATTTGCTTTAAACACAAAACAATGTTACTAACAAAGCATTGAAAAACAATAAAGCAAGATATTGGTCTGTCAAGCTAAACATGCAACAAATAGTTTATTTTCCGGCTTACTTTGAAAAGATAGTGGGAGACAAGACAAAATAATAGTTTTGAACTAGTTAACATATCAATCTGTAGATTAGATAATTTTGAATAACATTAAAGCTAACACAGATCATTTGATAACTTTACCATTTGATGTCGTAAACATGCTTTGCATTTTGAAAACTATTGACACTTCGCACACACTAAACGGATGATTGTATCTACTGGTATTTTAGTCGTCGTGCATATCGATAGATACAAATTACACTGCATTTATAGCTTAAATTATGTATATAGGGCAAGCATGGAGAATCTTGGAATGTTGACTGACAAAATGAAATAAAATTATAGGTCACAGGTCTTAATCTTGAAATATCTGGCCTTGAAAATCAGAAAATATAAAAACAAAATGATATGTCGTATGGCAAACTGGTACTCACAGCGGTAATAACTTGAAAACGACGTCAAAATTGTAGTATTTTCAGCAAATTCAGACGAAAAAGATGTATGCATATCCAAGGACATAAATAACGAGTCTTCACGCTGTTTCGACACAAATGTTATTTAATAAACAATAGAGGTTTTACCGTCAATCGTTTTTGTTCCAGAGTTGCATTCCAATCTTCTGTACTTTCATGATGTTTTAACCTTTATTTCTTCTAAAATGTCATATTTAGCATTAATTTTAAGTTTTAATATCATTTGGAAGTGAAATTCAAAATACTACATTTTAGTTTGTATTACATGAAAATCCGTATATTCATAACGCACTTATTAATAAAAAATAAACCGCTGATTAACCCAAATTTAATGCGGGTCGCAACTTTTGATGTTACGCCTGTGTTCAAGGTCATGTTATTCAAAATCAATGTAAGTTGACCTATGATTTTTATTTGATATTTCTTTTTTTTCAAATTTGATTCTCGGTCAACAAAAATTTCAGAATGTTTTCCCTATATACATATGGGAAATTGTAACGAATGCCTTTACTTAAGGACTAAAAGTTAGGATTTTGCTTGATGTATGATTAAAAACCTCCAGCCAGCTGGGAGTCTCTATGGCGACAATTCAGATAGGTATTGTATCAAAACTCTGTCATCTAAAAGTCGACGTGGCCCTAGGTGAAAACCTTTATGAATTTAAACTCTCGGTCTAATGGGAGTTTAGTTATTGAAGGCAAATACAAAACTTTTCATAATTACTAAGCTGCCGATATTTTGTAGGTGAGTATCCATGCACATACTGGGTATTTTCAATACGCATCTACATAGGAGTTGGGTATTTACATAGCTAAAAACATCGATAGGCTCATACTCATTCACATTTTCTATAGTATTTCGGTGCCAAGTCAGCGTAAGGCTGACAGTAGGTGAATGCCCAGGCAAGTTTGAATACCAAGCCAGCTAGAAGTTCGATATTATCTGACCCTAAGGCACATTCAAAGCTAATTTTCAATATCCAGCAAGCAATGTATAGACTTTGACATTTATCTATGATTTACACGTCATTTTTACATTACTTAAGACATTGTAATTCTTTCTTAAAGAGCGTTTGATATAATCTCCAGACACATACTACTACTAATAATAATAATGATAATAATAATAAGAATAATAATAGTAATAGTAATAATAATAATTCTAGCATAAAATGTGCTGTTTTTGCCCATTTTGTCGGTGTTTTAACAGGAAAAAAACGTGTGTTAACGGGGAGATTCACGCGCCGTTATAACCCGGTTTCATTTATGCGCAGTACAGGGCTATTGTAAACAATGGACCTGTCTCCCAAGTCTTGCATCATGTACGGCGTCAACAGTGCCGGGCTTAAAAACCGCTGGTGACGTCATAAATATGACGTAAACAACACGGACGTTGTCCCGCGCATTATTGAACGTCGTACCAGTAAGAGCTTTTCATTTTTATTTTTATGATTTTTTATGTTATTTATGCTAGAATAGCGTTAACGAACGTTTTTCTCGTGTTATAACACTTGCAGAAACCCTCGTGATATGTTGGTGCCCTCGCCCTAACGGGCTCGGGCACCAACCATCCCTCGGGATTCTGCAGATGTTATAACACGAAAAAACGTGCGTTAACCCTACATAATAATTACTTTATTTAATGAAGATTACATATATTCAAAAGTCATAAAAATCAAGCCTATTTAATATAAACAGTGCATTGATTATCAACTCAAAATGAACAATCACATTCTCATTGACGGACGCTCAAATAAGTATATAAGAATTGAAAATAAAGAACAAGTATTACTCGGACAAATTAACCTGATCCTTCTGACCTCTATTAGCATAATTTCACGGTCGATTTACTGGCTATATTTATCTTCGGCTTTTATTTTACGAATATGCACGAGGAAACTTATATAAAATAATTGATAAATATCGTTCATATTAGCATTATATCAATCGGGCTGATATAACTAGAATTCGCTATTTTGGACCTTGTCGTGACCATAACATTATTGGATATGGGGGAATCGATATAAAACCATAAACCTTGACAATAGTAATCTTCGGTATGTTGATATAAGCCACACGGTGGTCTTTATAATTAAAGTTTTAACGTACCCAGCAGAAATGATCACTGGCGTAGTGGTATGAAAGGTGAAGTCAAGATCGGTGGGTGTCGAGTTCGAATCTCAGTCTAAGCATTTTTTTTGTATTATATGAAAACATCGTAAAAATCTTTTATTGTCGATATTAGCGACGAAAAAGGAACAGACACTGCCTGCAGCTGTAGCAACTATTCTGACACAGACAGCGCATTTAAATATTCATAATTATTGATTTCATTCAATAAAATGCTATTTATAAAATAAAAACGGAATACAATAGCAAAAAAAATACCGCGTAAAAATGATAAATTTAGATCTATTAAATATACTTAGTTTAAAAAGAAAAAATATTGAAGGTTCAGGAAAGACTCGAACTCATACCCCCTTTGGTGACTATAAAATACAAGTCTTCCAACGCCAAGCCCCAAACCACTGAGCTAATGCTCTTTTACTACTGATAAAGTCACATTTAGCTCTCATTAACATTAAATATATAGTACTAATAAACATACCTGTTTTACCTGATATTACAATATAGAATTTTCCGATAACAGTCACATTAGCATGCGGTTTTTATAGTTCAGTTGGTAGCGAAGTTTGTTTTTCTTTAATATTACTAATCTGTACCTCGTGTGTTCGTGTCCTACCAACGAAAGCGAAAAGTCGTTTTTATAAAGGTTTAGCCTATCTAATGTTTTTAACTGTCCGTCCGTCTGTCCGGCAAAATCGTGTCCGTCCGTCTGTCTATCCGGCAAAATCGTGTCCGCTCCATATCTCCTAAACCCCTCAAGGATTTACGTGAAACTTTGGTCAGATGTTCACGTCAGCTAGACGATGTGCAGAACCCATGAACCAACCGCGCCGGCTCAAGGTCAAGGTCACAGCTCAAGGTTAAAGGTTTGAGCCTTGCATTTCGTGTCCGCTCCTTATCCCCTCGAAGGATTTTCATTCAACTTGGGTCGGATGTTCAACTCAACTACGCGATGTGCAGAAACCCTGAACCAACCGCGCCGGCTCAAGGTCAAGGTCACAGTTAGAGATCAAAGGTCAGAAGCCCCAGAATTGCATTCCACGCCACATATAACTATATGTCGTGTCCGGTCCATTTCTCTTGAACCCATTGTAGGATTTAAGAATAACTCATCACAAATGTTCACCATAGTGACTTAATGTGCAGAGCGCACGTAACAACCAACTTGGTTAAAGGTCAAGGTCACTGTTACTAAACATTGAAAATTAGTTTCTGCTCAAAAACTCCAGTTAGGAGTGACCGATTGCAATTAAACTTATTGTGTATGTAGCTTGCATGGAGAGGAAGCTTGGGATTGCATCGGGGGTCATTAGGGTAAAGGTCACTGTTACTAAAATAAATTATTATTGTTTGGCTTTTTAAGTGTTTTAAGCAAAAAAAATTAGGTCAAGGTCACTGTTACTAAAAATAGATTTTTGTGTCATTTTGATATCCTATCAGTATGAGTATTGACAAATCGCCATGGGGGAGACATATGTTTTTGTGACAAAATCAACCAGCTATTATTATTTCATCTTACCTATATTTCAATTTTTCCAAAAAAGAAACACAAGCATTTCCGTATTCGACTGTTTTCCGTTTACATACCATATAAAATCAATTAGAATACAAATTTAAAAACATGAATCACTTAGCGTGATTCGATCCCTCGTAGTTCTATGAATTCTAGTCAATAAATCTGCACTTCTGCACGTTAACCTCTTGTCTACGGCTAACAATGTCTCTCGGGTCGTAAATTAACAGTACACAAACAATCTTAAACCGGCGAGAGTTTCCGTATTTGGTACGAAAAGAACCGTTAACACACGAAATGCTCACGGAAATTAATTTATTCAGCGCAATCACTGAAAAATATATTCATGAATAAAGGTCAGGATTAGGTTAATTTGTCTGGACAATATAAAGGCTCATCTTTAAACTGAATAAATGAATTTCTAAGCTTTGTTATACAGATATTTTGTATAATGTTGTTTGAAAGATTTTATGTTTAATGTTTTTAATTCCACTTGGACATCTTTGCACACTTTTATGCTACAGTATGAAAAAGAACCATGGTATAACTTTGTTCTGGGTTTCTTTTGTAAAATAAGATCCTTGCGTGATATAGAACGCAGATTGTACGAGTCATTTAGGCAAAAAGTTATTATTTCTGACAAATAGTTTGTGGCCATATTATTTAATATCTTATAAACGAGCAATGCAGCATGATATTTGCACCTGTCAGAAAAGGACAACCAATGCATTTTACACTGGCTGATGGTTGTAACTGTTTGCTGCAATTATTGCAGGAGTGATTTTTTTCTTAAAAAGATTGTGTTTTATGTACTATATCTTTTTTTTATCGAAGTACGGGTGCATCTAGCTAAAAGATTTTGGATACTGTTGGAAGAATGGAAATTGGGCGCTAGTTATTAGGGTCTTCTTTAATACCAAACTTGAAAATCGGTATAACCCTTGCTTCTTTTAATTTGCTTGGAAAGATAATTGTAAATTCAAGAAGAGTGCTCTCTCACAGAAGTCTTCTAGGAAATAACTGCAGCAAACAATTACGATCATAAGAGGAAAATGAACTTTTCATAAAAGCAGTCTAATCAGTCTTTCTGACATAATACCTGTATTAAAATTTAATGATCTTACGAGTAGGTCCGAGTCTGCTATTAATACTGAAACATAGCGATGCAAAACAAACAAGCTATTTGACTTGCTATCGGCATGCATGCAGATATACCGACAGGGGCGAATACTGACAGATGAACACATTTAAATAAGGAGGATAGGTAGTCGATGTGTAATGAGTACTTCCTGTTAAATGCCCATTTGGAATACTTTGGATTTTATAGTTGTACTTGTTTTTTACTTTGGCGCAGTGATTAGAGCGTCTGCTTTGAGATCAAAAGGTCTCGAGTTCAATCCCCGAAGGAGCCCATTTTGTTTTTCGTCATTTTTCTTTATTGGCTTTCAAATTGAAAAAATTGAAAAATTATGCCATTTTACAAAAATTGAAAACTGTATCTTAAATTTCCTTAATTTTATCAAGCTGAACAGTTACTTGAAAATATAAAAATTGACCGGCTCACTTTTAAAAGTCCAATATCTCTAAAAGTAGACGGTAAACAATTTTGTTTTTTCTTATATGTCAGTTCATATACTACTTATAATCAATAGTGATGCCCCTATCGGAATATTTTGCTACAGTCGTGTATATTTACATATACATGTATGATATTTCTCGAGGCAACATTAGGCAAATTGTATACCCTAGTTTTTGACATTATTGTATACGTTTTGTTACACATGTTAAGCTTGTAGAATTACAATACATTTTTTGTAATTCTACATTGTTTTTAATACTTTTTGGAAACTAGAACAAAAATAAATGTAAATAAATACTTGCAAACATACCTATGTTAACTTTTAGGGTACTTGGTCAATGTTTCTTAAGTAGGGGTAGGGCAACAAAAAACGAAATTAATTTTTAATTTAACGGTGAAATGTCTTTTAATTTTGCACACTAGCCGATTAACAGATGTAGATTATAAAAATAATAAGATTAATGTGTTTTGGAAAAGTGTCCATTAGACCCCCACTCAAGTAAGAATATAACGGAAAGTGAAAAGCAGTTTGTTAACACAGAAACACTGTTGAGAGATTTTTGAAATAGCTAAAAATATAAGACTTATGAGAAATCTAAGATTTAGTTAATATGCATATATACCGGTATGCAAATTAAACACACTATGAGACACGCCCCATTTTCAAAACTTAATTTTGAACCCAATTTACTCATTTTCTCATGATTGTTTTTCATCTGAAATTGATCATTTGATTAAGTGCCATGTAGGTTATCAGGTTTTAATATATTTTGGAAGCTGCTATTTTAACTTAGCAGAATGTCAATATTTAATTACAGCACTGTGATATAACAAATTCAAAATGGCCGCCTCCATGAACATGCGTTTTGGAAATTTTCAATCTCAATATCTACACATTTATTTAAAACTCTGACTTTAGACATTCTTTCAATAGTGTGTTCTTCTTAACAAGTTTTTAAATTTTAGGTCAAATTATTTTCTGACTTGCCTTTCCTCTTAATAGAGTATGCCATTCTGTTATTAAAATATCACTTTAAATACCCTCTCCCGACACTTTGCCAAATATATTACCACTGGGCCTTGTCAATATGGAAACCAGTGACACCTGGGTGTGGTCAATTTTACCCCAGGGGCATGTTGTGAATAAACGAGTTCTACTAGACAATATTACACACGAAATTTCTGTAATATATTTTTCAACATGCTTATCCCAATATTACGTTTTAGCCTACTTTTAAATCGCCTGGTAACAGCTTTAAGGCTTGGGACTCTTAGTCCATACAAGTTAAGCATAAATGCCCCACGGCAACTTTGCTATTATTTTGAAGAAAAAAAATCGATCAACTAGTAAATCTAATTTCGTTGAAAAATAATATAATATAGATTCATGTTTTGAATGGTTTGCTAATTAATTAACATCCATATCACATCCAGAGGTTCATTTTTGTGTAATTGGAAAAAAAGGGCCAATCATTTCGCGTGTTTATACTACAATGTAGTTTGAAAAGATGTTCGTGCAGAAAAGTTGGAACAAATAAGCGGCACAATACTAGACTGCTAGACTACGTATATGCTTTAAATACAGAAAACGAACAATATAGGATTGATTTGTTAACAAAACATTTGAATAACAACAAAGCAAAATGCAAAAAGCAAACTAAAAAGGTGCAACAAAATGTTTATTCTCCGTCTAACTTTAAAAATGATTGTTGAAACAATGACAGTATGACCGGTTAGTAACGCTCTAAAGAGCACGTAACATTACACCATAGATACCATTGATACCAGTACAAAACTGCTTAACACGCCAATCTGTAAATTACATGAGTTTTAATTACTTCTAGAATAACTCTGCTTTTGAATAATATTCTAATAATTTGCTATTCAAAATCTTGAAAATATTTAATAAATTAAGACGTATCGATGACAACTTGTTAACTGAAAAGCTAATTATATTTACCGGCATTTGAATGTATTTTAGATCTTCGTACAAATCAATACGCCATTGTTATTTGAAGAAGCGGTACACTTTGTTTAAATCTTAACATAACGCATATTGGTTTTCATATTCATTGACACTTGTTGATATTGTTTAATTGTTTATCAGAAAAAAATGACGAAAGTAAAGAATTTTAGTTTTGAAAGTAATTTAAATGTGTTTAGGCGATAGAGAGAAAGAAAGAGGAGGGAAATCCATATTTTTCAACATGCTTATCACAATGTTTTTCTCTTTGAAATTTGTACAAATATGTGCTCATTTGCTGATAATATCCGAAACCGATATTCTCTTTTATAAATGACCTTCTATCACGTATGTCTCTACTTTTAGTTTTACAAGTAAAGTACTTAACAGCTAGAGTTTAGTTTGAAGAATCTAGTCAGAATTCGATAACTTCAGTTAAATTGGCCATGCTATCCACGAGTACAGATGGTACACTGATAATAGATGAGTATGCTTAAAGTTTTTTTTTAATTTGCAGGATGGTAAGTTACATGTTCTGGTGTTAATTACAAACCGAATCTGGTTAATGCATACCGAAATTGATTTCAGTTCGGATAATGAAACGGTACGGACAGGAACATGCCAAAAAGTCATATTTAAAACACTGTTTCGACTCCTACTTACCAGCAACCAATAACTGTTATAGTTTGGATTTGTGTACGCATAAAAGTTTGTTTAAGGTCTTTACGATACTAAGAACTATTTATTTACGAGATATACGAAAACCGTATCCTGAGCCCAGCGCATGCGCAGATCTCCCAAGAAGTTCACTTCGGTTTAGGGCAAACGGAATGGTTGCATATTTCCCAAAATACTCAGCTACTAAAACAAAATTAAAATCTGCTTCAGTAGTCTAAACGCAGCCATACAAATCCAAGAGATTTTTAGAGAATGTACTTTCATGTATTCATAAGAGGTTAAAGGTCAAGGTCACAGTGCCCGGAATAGTAAAACGGAATGCTGAGGCCTAGTATCTTGAAACTTGATTTAGATGTTGGTCACTACCAGTAGATGATCCCTATTGATTTTGAAGTCAGTAGGTCAAATGTCAAGCTCACGGTTACCAATAATTATGAGTAAAACGGTTTAATGACGATCATTCGACATTAGGCTTAGCATCTTGAGTCTTGATGTGAAGGTTGGTCATGACCAGCAGATGGCTCATTGATTTTGAGATCAGTAGATCAAGGGTCAAGGTCACCGGGACCTTTACTATTGAAATGGTTGATGAGTCATAAGGTAAGACGGCATACATTTTTCAAACTTGATTTGCCATTGCCAGTGGATGACCCCTATTCATTTTCAGGTTATTAGTTCTTACGCCAATCTCACAGTAACTTTTACTTTAAAAATGGTCCCTTGCATAGTTCGACTTTTTCCACATTTCTGATTGCATTAAGGGGACATTCGTGTTTTACCAACAGCTCTTTTTATAAAACGGAAAAGGACACAATTGTAACATGTTGCTAAAATTTCATTTATTTGACGTATTTGATAAGTGTTTCTTTTAAGTGGATAATTCGAAATTGACTAGGTATATAATAAGAGAAAAAGTTATTAACAACAACAATCAAACAACAGTATCCAGTATTATTAATTGTATGTACAACAATATACACAAACAAGTCGAACTAAATTCAGTTTGCAAAGTTTGTTCGATTTCTCGGGCAAGAGATTAGTACTAAATTAACTAGAACTGTCACAAGAGTGACAAATTATACCCCCACAATACAGCTTTGTCAGAGAAGTATGGCAACCATAAGAAAGGAATGGCCACAAGGACATAGAGTTGAGTTATTATACAATAACTTGTGTAAATGGGACCTTGACCTTTGACCAACTGACCCCAAAGTCGAACTTGACCTGTATTTCATGATGTTACAGCTGTGTACCGAAAAATATTTAAATCGGTCAAACCTTTCGTGAGTTATCATCCGGAAACTGTTTTACATTACAGTTCAGAGTCGCTTTGACCTTGACCTTTGACCTACTGACCCCAAAGTCGAACTTCACCTGTATTTGATGATGTTACAGCAGTGTACCGAAAATTATTTAAATCGGTCGAGCTTTTCATGAGTTATCATCCGGAAACTGTTTTACAGTTCAGAGTCACTCTGACCTTGACCTTTGACCTACTAACCCCAAAGTCTAACTTGACTTGTATTTCATAAAGTTGCACGTGTGTACCAAAAATTATTTAAATCGGTCAAGCCTTTCATGAGTTATCATCCGGAAACTGTTTTACAGTTCAGAGTCACTGTGACCTTGACCTTTGACCTACTGACCCCAAAGTCGAACTTGACCTGTATTTCATAAAGTTGCACATTTGTACCAAACATTATTTAAATCGGTCAAGCCGTTCATGAGTTTCTATTGCATTTATTATTACTGAGCAAGGAACAAACTAACGTTGTTTTAAGTATACTATCTTTTACAGTCACGAATACTTCCAAGTTTAATCCCAGACGAAACTTTACAAAACTTTTCTGACAAGGAATTTAAATGCTACGCTTGTATTATAATGGGAAAAACTGATATTCGGCTGAAACTAACTTTAATTCGGATATGATACATTCTTATTTATAATTTAAAGAAGGGTGCACATTTAGACATACATAAACATTAATGTATCTAATATTTCAATGTAGCCTTCTAAAGAAATTATTCTAGCAAAGCATTAACAAAATGATGATATGAAATAGTGATGCACACGTAACCCATGATGTTATACGATGTAAAGACAGTGATATAAATCTATTCAACATGATAGATGAAATGATTGCTGAATGATAAACACATATACTACGACAATTACTCATAATTTAAGACATATGATAATATATTAATTCATTCCGTCCTAAGAAAAGGGGTAGGTGACTTTAGAACAGAACAGAATATCTCTTTTATTCACTCAATACATGTACACACATGCAAATATGAGGCATTTACAACAGACAATATAATATATTATGAGGCTACTATATATTAACACATTCTACGTGCAGTATTTACCATATAAACCATCAAGATTGTTCTCATATTTCAATTAATACATGATAGTCAAACATAATATTAATGACAATAATCGGCAAATATAGATATTACATTCTAACAGTTCGTAGTATAACCTTATAAACTTACACAGTTTCAGAAATTCTGATTTGTTGCTAGTACACATTAATTTTTCTAACTTAAACATACTGACCGTTATAAAGTAAAGTGTTTTGACAATACAAGTAATATACAATTGACAATACTTGGACAGTGATAGATACATAGTGCACATGTTTTTTGTTTGTTTGTTTGTTTGTTTGTTTTTTTCTTTTATTATACAAAATAATAATTATATAATCAAAGCAGGGGAATAAATTTAACAAAAATGAAACATTGTAATTTTATAGTGTTTAAATTCAAAAGTGGTACTTTATGTTATAACGGATATAATGATTCTTGAAGACATGGCACCCTCTATCTACCACTTTAAACAACGTCTTAACAATGAGTGGATTGGGGGACCAAATGCATTTAGACCAAAGTGCCTGCAGAACTAAATATGTGGTAGGTTAGCTATCAAGGACAGTATTAGTGATATAAAACCAAAGAACAGATTACATGTCTTAGTAAAAAAGTGTTTTAGTTAGAATTTGCCAGTGTCTTAAATTATTCGAATGCCTGTATGAGGCTATTGGATTACTCCATAATTATAAAAGTGTAAACACTTATAACATTAGTGACACTAACGGATAGTGCCTATCTACATGTGAAATCATTGGTGGGTTTGTCACATCTATATCAGTGAGAACAAACAATACATTGCCACAGAAAGGCACATCGTTTATATGAGTATCAAACTTATATCCGACATTATGAATTTTATGAACTGTATGGACCTTTACAAGCGTACGGCCCGTTACGGTAGGTGATTTTATGATTTATCAGGAGAAATAAATCGCGCTTCATAAATAACAAAAGAATATTTTTTGTTTTTTAATGATTCATTTTTTTCATTTCTATTTTTGTGCTGAAAAATTATTTCAATATAAGGAGCAAATAATTACCTGTATAATTATCCGAGCAGACTGAATAAAAATGACTTCAAATGTTTCTTCACGTGTTACCCCATTTACACCGGTCACGTGACCGCGGTCATTTTTGGCTTATCTGTCTACTACTCCTGACACCAAATTTTGAGTAACTGTTAACTATTTAAGTGTCCTGGTAAAAATGCTCTTACAAAATTTTGTTTTAACCAATAGTTCTGAAATTCAGTATACTTTGGATCAATTTTAACTTACCTAATCGTAGATCTCTTACATTGTATTATTTGCACCGCTTCCAAAATTCAATCATTGCTATTGTTAGAAAAACATGATAACAATCAGTACTTAAAATGACATAATTGTTTTTATCTTACCCTGTTGGCAGCTACTGTCGAAATTCGACCCTTTAACTGTGACTATTCGTTTGGGTAAATAAGCTTAAAGGACTAACTATGTAATGACGCACATTAGAAGCTGCCTGTGTTCGTTACCGTATGTCAATTTTGAAGAACAGGGCCATATCTGGCAACTTTTGTTTGATAAAATTGATGTCTACCTTTCAAATTAGTACTTTGATGACAAAATACAAATGAAAAAGTATTAATCAATCAATTAGCTTTGCTTTTTGAAGCCAATTTTTGGCTCTGGTTTCCACAAAACTACATAGCCTGAACAAAAAGACACCACTGTCTCTTTTTTTCTGTTAAACATCCGTGTAAATGCAACGAGTCTTAATTTTTCTATATAATGCATAAAAAGTCACAAAAAGCCCTTGTAAAAGAGCCACCTATCGTCAACATATACGAAATTCAAGGTTTTATAACACATAAAACGAAAGTTTGGTGTCGAAACGGGCCAACAATGCTGGAGTGAAGGAATAATCAAAACATATTTATATGAACAGGTGCCGTAATCGTAGTTAAATAAAAGATTCATACTCAGTGCGATCATACAAGCCTTTAACTATTTAAATATGGCATTCATTGTGTTATTAAAATAAGAATGCTTCTATCTAAATTTGCCAACACCTTGTTTCCATACGGACACCATATATCAGTAGTCGGGGACATCTCACGTTTTTTCCATCTACATGTACAAATGTATGTGAAGTGATGCTTTGCCAGAAAAACTTTCACATTTTCATTCATTACATGTGTTTACCGAATAAAACTTACTTACTTACTTTTCGATCTGAAAAGCAAAGTAGGATTTTTTATACAAATAACGGTCATTTTGCCAGTAAGACTTCTTTCTTGGTAGTATATGTGCTTTAAGTTATTTAACATCCGTAGTTATCATCACGGGAACGTAAAATAACATTTTTTAAACATATTTATAATGCATTTTTTATTTTATATATTCCAGATACTATTTGAGAACGAAAGACAAAATGAACAAGAGGGCCATGTATGCCCTTTATTTCTGGCCTCTTAACCATTGCATTTAAATCCGTCAAACGGTTTCTGAAATACAGTCTCATGACCCTAGACCCTGAAGTGTGACCTTGAATAGGTTGATACTGCACACCAGTTTGATTCAGTTACAATATTCAGTTACAGATAATCAAAAACAACCATAAAATGGCATTTTGTCGCAAAAATAAAAGGCAAAACACCTTTCGCTCTCGCTAAGATTTCTGTTTACAAAATACACTGTCTTATTTACGTGCTGTCAGCAAGTAATATTGTTTTGTTGCCAATTAGATGTACTTTGGTTTGCAGAAAACATTTAATTTTCACGGAGTTTGAGGCAACAGGAAATTCAGATACAAATTTTAGATACAAATCTTTAAAAAACGGTTTGCATAAACTGAAAAAAAAAATCACTTAAATTGTCGTTTCTGTAACGAATGTCATCTTCGAAAATGTGCAACTTATTCAATCTTTTCTGCATGGTAACACAGTCACGACAGTTCTCTAACTCGATCAAATGAACTGAACCACTTTATCATAGTCTTGTTTTTATCTTCATTTTTTATCTCAAGAATATATAACGATATAATACCTACGCTAAAGCACACCAAATACAAATCGATTTCTTCGGTAGCAATTATTTTATTGTTTTATCTTATACATCTCTAGCTTAACGGTTTGATACGTTTTATGATCTGATATTTATACTGCCAAATCTCCGAGAAGAAAGGGGCATATGTACGCGTTTATACGTTATACTCGCATTAACATATAGTAGAAAAATAAATTACTGACATATTGTAGATCAGTATTCTATAAAGTCTAAAGAATATCTTAATATATTATTGTCGCTGCTTCGACAATCGACACAGCTTTGATTAAGAGCTATGGTTTAGCACTCCATTGTTCTCTATCAATACATAATTCCGCCCTTAACAAGAAAACGTGTTAAAGAAGACAATGACTCAAAGGTTATGTAGCTAGTAGTATACTGCACTTCCATCCGTCTTCGTGGTCGAGTGGTTAGAGTTGCTGACTTGAAACCACTGTAACCCCTCATTTACCTACGGTCAAGTGTTGGATCCCGGTTATCAGCCATGTCTCAGCTTACACTTACACAGAAAGGGGTTCTAGTACTGGTCATTCCAAGGAACGAGGGTTCGGTAAAACTGCCACCTGTAAAACAGACTGAAGTACGATTGATATAGGCGTTAAACTCATACAAACAGTACTGTAATTCCTCTTGTAGTCCTCTAATACGAAGATTGATGTTAGATATTAAAGCGGGACCGACGGACGATGCAATTATTGCGGTGTATAATGCACAGTGCAACGTGACATTATACACTTCAACTCCATAATGAAAGAACAGGCCTATAGGAATACAACTGATGTACTTGAAAATTTTGCTACTGGTTGGAAAAGTTAAGATGTAAACCCTGCATGATTTTTTCTAGTACCGTATTTTGTATTGTACAATCAAAGCACACAAAAACGTATATACCGTCTAAAACACAAATTCAAAGGCAGTTCGTTTACAAAGGCATATTTAGTAACATTTAACAAGAAAAACAGAAACAATGAAAAGAACATAGAATCACGACTGTCTATGCAACTATTGAGTTTCCGACAATTGATTTCCTAAAAAGGTCTAATCCCCTTCCCTGAACCTAACATCATACACTTATAACCTCGGACGTAAGGCATTCTTAGCTTACACTGCCAGACAATGTTGCTGTATGGTACAGGTTCGAATCCTGGCTTCTGCCTTGTATTAATTCCTTCCCCTCTTTGGCGACATACACGTATAATTTTATATATAGTCTTGCTTTCATTTCTATTTATAACAAATTAAATCAGACATAACAATATATCGCCAAACTTTAATAAAATAATATAGCTCAATTCTTTTTTTTTTGTGATTGAATAAAGGATTTCTCTTACACAGACTTTTCATTTGCACTAAAATTACTTTTTCACCACGAAGCTTCTTGCATGTCATTATTGCGTTATGGTGTAAAAACATGGGTGTTCTGTAACGACTGGCATTCATCTTTCGCTTTTTATATTTTGATAATACATACTGTATAATTTCTATTATTCTGCTGATAAATAAGCCAGTAAATACCTGTATAATTATCCAAGCAGACTGAATAAAATAACTTCAAAAGTTTCTTCTCGTGTAACCCCGCGCCACCTACACCGGTCACGTGACCGCGGTCATTTTGAGTCTGAAAGGCTTTTCTGTGTTCTACTCCAGACACCAATATGTGTAGAATGTTGAGGAACTATTAACATGTAAGTGTCCCGGTAAAATGTCAAATTTTGTTTAAACTTATAGTGCTGAAGTTCAGTACACTTTAAATCAATCTTCTACCTTTGGCAACTAGTTATTTCGCCTTTAATTTGTCAAATATCAATCAATAGGTTATCTCTTAACCGCAAATCTGTTCTTGTGTGTTGCTTTTTTTCAAAGGTGCAAGATCGTGTTATGGTGACAATGACAAAACTCTTAGTGGTAACAAATCCCTCTTACTTATGTTTTTTGCTTCCGAACCAAGGACATGACGCGTTAGTTTCTTTTTTGTTTTTGCTTCCATTTTCAGATATTTGTCAAGTTGATTGACAAAAAGCAATTAAATTCTTGCATGAACAACGTACTGTTGATTTGTTTAAACTATCTTAATACTTTGTTGTATGGACTATATGCATGAACTGTCTTTTGTGTATCAAATCAAATTCGTTCTTGCAACGTATAAAATGTTCCCATATACATATAACGTTCATGCTAATGAGATGAATTAAGAACTATAATATTTCTGTAATGTACGTAACATAACTTAATTAGATTAGATTAACAAAGTTTCATTAATTGGGTAGGGGGAAGGATTTCTATTACAGAATTTCTCCAGTGTCACTGAATTTTTTTTGACAAAACATTGCTAACTTCACCAGTGTATATTAATCTTTACATTATAGGAATAATTGTGAAAGCTTTATAGAATTTTTAAATTCTTTAGATCTAAATACTTATTCCCATAGCCAGTAAAAAGAGAACAGATAGGTATCTCATATGTCTGTCAATTGCAGTAAATATATCTTTCAAAAGTGGCAAGCTATGATAATTACACCTTTATTTGCCAAGCATATTTGAGGCATTCAAATACGTTTCCAATCATGCGGCAATTTCAGCTATCTCACATGGCATGGAGTGCTTTGTCAAAGTAGATTGATATCTTTGTGCTTCCCTATTCATTTGAAATAAGAAACTATTCCACGGTACAGCAAATCCCATTGACTTCGTTTTTATTTAACAATATATAACGATAAACACCTACGTTAGATAGTCTTTAAACACCAAATCTTACGACATAAAAGGGATGCACAAATATGTGCGGTATGAGATATGAGATACCTGGGATGTAGCCACCCTGTACCATGGAACGCCTTAGCTGTCTTAGGCTAAGACATTACGAGTTGTCTTGTTAACAGAGTGTCCTGTTTTGTTTAATTGTTTTTTTTCTTCCAAAATAATTGTGATATCTTGTTAATGAACTGTTATATCTTCTTAAGTGTTCTGCTATCTTGTTCATGTGTCATGTTGTTATATATATGTCACATAATATGAAGATCTCACGATGCTTTCACAAGATATCACGTGAATTCAAGATGATAATTACGTGAATTGGAAATAATAGCCCAATTTTAACAATATGTATTTGGAAAAAGTTAACACTATTTAGACAAGATTGCATGTCAGTTTGACAAGATAGCATGCATATCATATAGGGAAGTTAACGTGATATTAGACAAGATAGCATGTACGTTTCACATAATTTAACAACGGAATAAGAAGATATTATGTGAACTAGACATAACAACATGACATTTAAGAAAATATAAACAGTTCATTAGCAAGACATCGCGATTATTTGAAAAGATAGAAAACAATTTAAACAAAACAGGACAGACAGGTAACAAGAAAACTTGTAATGTCTTAACATAAAACAGCAATGGTGTTCCATACTGTACGATGTAGGTTTGGCTTTGGCCTGCTCCACACAGCGAGTACTTCCTACACTTCCTATGGATTCGTAAACCTTTCCTGGCTAACTGTGGGGCCGTATATGGAGTCATTAACGGGTCTCGGTTATGGTAGATGTGTTAGGTCAATAAGACACAGTCCGCAGGAAAAGATAAACCTGTGCCTTGTTGGTTCAGAAGACCAAACGTCTGGGCATCGTTAAGATGTCACAAAAACCCGCTTCCAACGTGACAAATGATGTTGTTTGCATCTACCAGGAATTGTGTGTACAGTGCGTGATAGCAACGGTGGCTGGAGTTAAACTGCTGCTCTGACTGTACAGTAAACCTCGCTTATAAGGAATAGCTTGGGACCTCAGAAAATTGTTCCTTATAACCGAGGTTCCTTATATCCGTATAGCGAACTAGTTCCTTGTAACCGAGGTTTGTATAACGAACACAATTTGTATAGCGAACAAATTTACATAATGGAATCTACACCGGCACTAACTTAATGTCTGTGTACATGAGTGCTTATGACTTCTTGAAGTAATCAAGGATACTCGTTTGAGATTGTTGAGAGTGGATAATATTTGACTCAATATTTAAAAGGCTGCGGAATACTGAGTCGTCGGTGTTGGAATTAGCCTCAAAAAACGACCTTAGTTTTACAAGAGCATCCATAGCATCGACTTTACTGACAAGAGGTGTGTCGTCAGAACTGACGCCGTCGTCCTCTCCACTGCAACAAATTGACAGTAGTGACTACAGTACACGCAAGGTGTTTTTTCCAATTGTCACCCATCACCGCGATGTCCAGCCATCGTGACCACGCGAATTTGGTCACCCAAATTGTATATTTCATGTGAAGTGACATCAATAGACCCACTGGCTTCAGGAAGTGTGATGAACTTCCTTGATGCAGGATCGCGCTGCGATCGCTATCAGCAGTGATGATGAAGATGGTCCGGGACAGGATCCACGGTGCCGGAGGCGACGACCTCTGATCATGAGCTGTACCATGCATTTATGACAAGGCATTTGTCGCGCATTTTAAATGAATTGGGACGATGTCTTAAATTAATATGTTATTAAAGGTATTTCTTAATACATGTACGGTTTGGACTATGTTTGCATTTTGTTTTTCTATGTAATCCTGAACATGCCCGATATTTACCATTGACTTGGTAAAGATGACAATTTACAACCATTTCATAACGATGAGATGTCCCCCATTCTCCAGCCGTGAATTTTCCTATTCAAAATCCGATTATTATCGAAAAAAAATATTTGGCTATATATGCAATAAGTTTTAATAAATATGCATTATTATAGATGAAGTATTTTAGGCTGAAACTGGGGTCTATGTATAAACGGTGTTGTTTACTTTCTTATTGACATATAATCACTAGGCTGTTTTAACTAAAATGCACTGTTTCGGTCCCGGCTACGCCATATCACCTGTAATCGGTTCCTGTATTTCAAAATTCACATGGGGTAACATACACAGTCCTCATATATCAGTGGTTTGCCAAGCTTTCAGACAAACATGAAATTATACAATGAATGCTCTGGATGTACGAGAATGACATACACATGCAACTTCAAATTTACGTCATAACATACTCCTTGAATAGTTATATGTTTACACATTCAGAATGATTAAGAAATAATTAATGTTTCCCTGTATATATCGTCAAGAGTTCGGATGTGTAGTAAATAAATCACGAGTGCGTAGCACGAGTGATTAAAAGTTTCACATCTAAACAACTTATTGTATTATTATCTAACGATAAAACATTCGGAGGCATTTATTACTTCGATTCTAACATGATATTGTCATTGAAAAATACCCAGAACTATGTTCAATGCGTAGCAACATTTCATTGCAACTTACAACACGGAATGCGATCACTTAGCGCACGTATTGTCCGTGGAAAACGTGACGCATATTATTGTTAAATAATATACAAATTCGTTTCTTGTTTATTCATAGGAAAAGTTGCGGATCCTGTTACAATCGTTTGTAAAATTTACGACAGATTCGGCCATTCGCCGTTTGACCACACGGATGTGTATGCTGATCATGGTCTTCTACAGTTGGTAAAGGCAGATTCGCTCCACGCCAGCAGGTTAGTTTTTTACATCGATTGTACATGTTTATTATAATCTATGCCGATACGACATCAATACCACAACATAAGTTTAAAACTTAGTTACCTGCTGTTTATAATCAATAATAACCGAAAATGCCGACGTCTACAGGGAAATTTTAAAAAAAAACTTTACATCTTGTGATGAAACTGATTATGAAACACACAAGTCGAAAAGTCCGACACACTAGTCGTCGGAATGGTAATTTAGAGTTTTTTACTTTTATAATACCGAACATGCTGATTATGATACATAATAGAGAATGCCGACTCTTTAGTCGTCAGCGGGATAGTTTAGCATTTATTGAAGATGCTAATAATTACTGACACCAGTCGAAAATGCCGACACACTATTCGTCGACTGGGTGATTTATACTTTTAATTAACTTTTGCTAAAGAAACTGATATTGATCCACTGTGGAATCAGGTTGTTGGCAGGGTAATTGACATAATGATTACGATTTATACTAGACAAAATACCGACGTCAGGGTAGTTAAGATTTGTAAACAATCATTGGACATTCTGCTTATTGACCAAAGTGGTTGAAAATGCCGACAAACATGGCGTCGGCAGGGTAATTAAGACTTATTTACTTAACATCTACTGAACATGCTGAGTTTGATTCACCGATAAGTCGAAATGCCGACATACTATTCGTTGGTAGGGTATTTATGACCTGTTCAATTTACGTCTATTTAACATGCTATGATTCGTATTAGCTGAAGATGTCGACATACTAGTCGACGGTAGAATATTGGTTTGAATACCTGACCCATCTAGAACATGATGATCTGCACTGGTCGAACTAACCGACACATAATATATTGTCGACAGGGTAGTTGAGACTCGCTTTCTTTACATATCTGGAATATACTGATTACAATCTACAGTGGTCGAAATAAACGACATACTTATTGACGACAGGGTAGTTAGGACTAGCTTACATTATATATCTGAAACATGCTGATTATGATCGACACTGGTCGAAATAACCGGCACACTTATTGTCGGCAGGATAGTTAGGACTTGCTGATTTCGATCTAAACTAATCGAAACAGTCGGCAAATAGGTTGTCGACAGGAAAGTTTAAATTTATTTACTTTACATTTATTGAATCCACACTGGTCGAAAAATCCGACAAACAGGTCGGCAGGATAGTTTCAAGTTTTTTTAACACGCTGATTATGATACATTTAGTCGCCGACTGGGTAGTTTAGACTTATTTTCTTTACATCTAATGAACATGCTATGATTCACACTGGTTTGACATTCTAGTCATTGACAGGATAGAGTTTAGCCTTGCATACCTTACATATCTGGAACAAATTGATAATGACCTACATTGATCGAATTAACCGACACACTTATTGGCGGCAGGGTGGTTAGGACTCGCTTAATTTACACATCTAAGACATACTGACAATGATCTTAACTGTACGAAAAAGTCACACACGTATTGTCGGCAGGGTAGTAAGGACTTGCTTTCATTGTTGATATCGATTCAAACTGGTCGAAAAGGCCAAAAAATACATTGAACGTTGTCTTGTCGACCGGGTAGTTTAGATTTATTTACATTAATTGAATATGTTGATTATGATATACACTGGTTCAAAAGCCCGATTTACAGGTCGGCAGGGTAGTTTGAAATCTATTGAACACGCTGAATATGATTCACGCTGCTTGAAAATGCTGCCTCGCTACTTGTCGGCGAGATCATTTAGAGTACATATTGTACGCAAATTGAACATGTTGTAAATGGCTCGCGCTTGACGAAAATGCTGACACACAAGTGGTCAGGATTGTAGTTTAGACTTATTTACTTTACATCTATTAAACTTGCTCACAGGTTGAAAATGCCGACAAACTAATCGTCGGTGGGGTAATTTCGACTTATTTAACATTTATTGAACATTATGTTTGTTGACCACACTGATTGTAAATACCGTCACACCAGACGTCGGCAGGGCAATTAAGACTTGTTAATTTTACATCTAGTGAACAGGCTGATTTTGATTCACTGATAAATCAAATTGCCGACGCACGATTCATCGGTAGGCTAGTTAAAACTTGTTTGGTTTACATTAAGTGAACATGCCTATTATGGTGTTCGACAGGGTGGTGTTTATGATTCACTCTTCTGGTCGAAAAGGCCGGCAACATGCTATAATTCATAATTGGTAAAGATGTCGACATGCTAGTCGTGTGCAGGATAGTTAAGACTTGCATACCTTACATATCTAGAACATGCTGATAATGATTTATACTGATCAAAATAACCGACACACGTATTGTCGGCCGGGTAGTTAGGACTTGTTTACTTTACAAATCTAGAACATTCTAATTATGGTCTACACTGGTCGAAATAACTGACACACGTATTGTCGGCCGGGTAGTTGGGACTTGTTTTCTTTACAAATCTAGAACATGCAGATTATGATCTTCACTGGTCGAAATAACTGACACACGTATTGTCGACAGGTGTAAGGACTTCCTAACATTACTTATCTAGACCATGCAGATTATGAACTTCACTGGTCGAAATAAGTGACACACTAATTGTCGGTAGGGTAGTTTCAGGACTTGCTTACTTAACTTATCTAGAATATGCAGATTATGATCTTCACTGGTCGAAATAACTGACACACGTATTGTCGGCAGGGTAGTAAGGACTTGCTTACTTTACTTATCTAGAATATGCAGATTATGATCTTCACTGGTCGAAATAACTGACACACGTATTTTTGGCAGAGTTGTAAGGACTTGCTTACTTTACTTATCTAGAATATGCAGATTATGATCTTCACTGGTCGAAATGACTGGCACACGTATTTTCGGCCGGGTAGTAAGGACTTGCTTACTTTATTATCTAGAACATGCAGATTATGATCTTCACTGGTCGAAATAACTGACACACGTATTTTCGGCAGAGTTGTAAGGACTTGCTTACTTTACTTATCTAGAATATGCAGATTATGATCTTCACTGGTCGAAATAACTGACACACGTATTGTCGACAGAGTTGTAAGGACTTGCTTACTTTACTTATCTAGAATATGCAAATTATGATCTTCACTGGTCGAAAAAACTGACACACGTACTTTCGGCAGAGTTGTAAGGACTTGCTTACTTTACTTATCTAGAATATGCAGATTATGATCTTCACTGGTCGAAATAACTGACACACGTATTGTCGGCAGAGTTGTAAGGACTTGCTTACTTTACTTAATTAGAACATGTAGATTATGATCTTCGCTGGTCGAAATAACTGACACACGTATTGTCGGCAGAGTTGTAAGGACTTGCTTACTTTACTTAATTAGAACATGTAGATTATGATCTTCGCTGGTCGAAAGAACTGACATACATATTGTCGGCAGGGTAGTTAGGACTTGCTTACTTTACGTATCTAGAACATGTAGATTATGATCTTCACTGGTCGAAATAACTGACATACATATTGTCGGCAGGGTAGTTAGGACTTGCTTACTTTACGTATCTAGAATATGCAGATTATGATCTTCACTGGTCGAAATACCTGACACACGTATTGTCGGCAGGGTAGTTAGGACTTGCTTACTTTACGTATCTAGAACATGTAGATTATGATCTTCACTGGTCGAAATAACTGACACACATATTGTCGGCAGGGTTGTAAGGACTTGCTTACTTTACTTATCAAGAACATGCAGATTATGATCGACACCGGTCAAAATAATCGACATACTTATTGCCGGCATAATATTTATGACTTGCTTTCCTAGCTGATTTCCATCCAAACTGGTCGAAAAGGTCGACGAATAGGTTGTCGACAGGACAGTTTAGACTTATTTACTCTACATTTATTCAATATGCTAATTATAATCCACACTAGCCGTAAAGCCCGATAATCAGGTCGACAGGGTAGTTTTAAATCTATTGAACATGCTGATTTTGATTCAACGAACAGTTAAATACCGACTCACTTTTCGTCGGTATGGTAGTTAAGATTTGTTTCCTTTACATTTATCGAATGGCTGATTTTAAAACATACTAGTCGTCGATAGGGTATTGGTTATGGTTCATTCTGGTCGAAAAGGCCGACATGAAGGGTAATTAAGATTTATTTACTGTACATGTGTTGGACATGTTATGATTCACACTGGTTGAAGATGTGAGCATACTAGTCGTCGGCAGGATAGTTTGGTTTTGCACTGGTTGAAATAACGGACACACTTATTATCGACAGGGTAGTTAGGACTTGCTTACTTTACATATTTCGAACATGCTGATTATGATATGCACTGATCAAAGTAACCAACACACTTAATGTCGGCAGGGTAGTAAGGACTTGCTTACTTTACTTATCTAGAACATGCAGATTATGATCTACACTGGTCGAAATAAGTGACACACGTATTGTCGGCAGGGTAGTTAGGACTGACTGATTTCGATCCAAACTGATCGAAAAGGCCGACATACAGGTTTTCGACAGGGTAGTTTAGAATAATGATCTAAACGTTTATTGAATATGCTGATTCTAATCCACACTAGCCAAAAGGCTCTACAAACAAGTCGACAGGATAGTTTTAAACCTATTGAACATGCTAATTTTGATTTACCGATTAGTCAAAATGCCGACAAACTATTCGTCGGTATGGTAGTTAAGACTTGTTTCCTTTACATTTATCGAATGGCTGATTTTGATGCATTCTAGTCGTCGCTATGGTTTTGGTTATGGTTCATTCTGGTCGAAAAAGCCGACAAACAGGTTGTCTGAAGGGTAGTTAGGATTTATTTACTGTACATGTGTTGAACATGCTATGAATCGAAAGTTGTCAGAAAAAAGTTGGTTAAAGTTGTCAGCATACTAGTCGTCGGCAGGATTATTAAGAGTGCGTACCTTTATTATCTAGAGAATGCTGATAATAATCTACACTGGTCGAAATAACCCACACACTTATTGCCGGCAAGGTAGTTAGGACTTGCTCACTTTACATATGTGGAACATACGGGTTATGATTTACAGTGGTCGAAATAACAGACATACTTATAGTCGGCTTGTTTACTTTACATATCTAGAACATGCTGTTATAATCTACATTGGTCGAAATAACTGACATACTTATAGTCGGCTTGTTTACTTTACATATCTAGAATATGCTGTTATGATCTACATTGGTCGAAATAACTGACATACTTATTGTCGGCAGGGTATTAGGACTTGCTCTCTTTGCTGAATCCGATCCAGTCTTGACGGAAAGACCGACATTTTGGTTGTCAGCATAGTTGTTAACGGTCCTAACTCAGCTTATTACTAATACATTTTTCTTTCCACAAAAGAAAGCCTGTACTTAATGCTAAAACATGGTGATGCAAAGCAGACAAATTGACTGAAAGAGATGGGTGTACGCTTGTATTCAGGCAGACATAAAAATACTGTAAAGTAACAACCCATGTCGCTTGAGATGCTTATTGTTTACATTTGCATTTGACAACAATACCCGTCTGTTATCAAGTAGCCACATTTAGTGAAAGAAAGAAAGACAATGAACAAACTATTAATTCAGTTTAAGTTTTATTCAACTAATCGGCAGATACAGTTGCCTTTGGCCATCTAACATATAACACAGTGATTACGGCCAAGACATATGGTACATTTTAAAGCACAAACTTATATAACTGCAAATCATCATACATATGAACATATACATTTTTTTATGATAAATAATATGTGTTTTATGGAACAGTCAAATTACTTAGGGTATCGAAACGTACTGCAAAAGCTTCTTTCAAATATTTAGAGATTTTGTACAAAAGTTGTTTACTATGTGTCGACATTAAACTAACAAATTTTGACTGCAACATTTCGTAAAAGATTTTCTCTATTTATATCGTTATATCGACCTAATTCTATCTCATGATAATGCAAACTAAGTCTAAAACAGGTAAGATATTTCCTTAATGTGTCATTTTTTTAAACATCTAGATATTTTTCAAAGCAGAATTAGGTTTTATATTTCACATAATAGTCAAGTTTAGTTTTACTATTAACAGAATCATACCATCTCTGTACATACTGATATCGTATGCGTCTTTTAAGACTTGGATAATAATTAACATTCACATCAAAGTTAGTTAGAAGAAATGAATATCATAATCTATCAGCGAGTTCATGCAAAAGCCCAAACTCTTTCTGTCCATGTTGTTACATTGTTCCATGTAAGTAGAATGAATGGATGTACCTACTTTCTTTTTAACTTTAACTTAAATATTAATAATGATTTAATATCCGATTACATGTCCTAATATCCTATTATATGTCCTATAAAACCAGCAAAGAAGTATTTCATATGATATGATAGTTAATATCTAGTCAATATGAAAAAGTGAGCTTGTAACACAAAACTTTAATAAGACTCAACGCCGAAGCTAACAACGTCGAAACTAAAAGTTTCCTTCAAATATCTGAAGAGCAAACAAAAACGGTTTTCATACACTTCACAAAATAATAGCAACACAGAAGAATTAATGTTCACTATATATACTGTGGACTATTTTGAGTACTAATTTGGTTTTGTTTTTATGTCGCCGCGTGTTAACATGATGAAGATTTTTCAAAAACGACACAGGTGCTATAAGATAGTTAAAAAGTTAACTGTTTCGGTATAAAAGAATATAATGTATCCAAAATCCGGAGCTTTGTTTGTAGTCACTTAAGTGTAAACATTCACATGCTCTAAGTAGCCAATACAGAAGTGTCCTAATGAACCAATTCACATGTCCAATGTAGCCAATACTGATGTATCCTATCGAGCTTATTTATATCAAATACACCGGTATGAAGTGAAGCAACAACAACTTTAAGTGGCGACTCTCGATGCTTCTTTTTGTTTGCTGCTTAAGACAGGTGCATGTATGATTGTAGAACAAAACAAAACAACTATTTAAACACAAAATGTACATTTTCTTTTTCAAAAGAATGCTATATTGCGTGCAAATGTCTTAGTTTACCAGTTTTTTATAATTTACATACCACCATGCATTATTTAAACATTTGAAAATGTGTCACCTAGAGTATTGATATACAATGATGCCTATTTATCTCAGTTTATGTGTACAGTGTGCTTCTCAAACTTTATTTAGATATTTTTTTGAAAACTAGGTAGCATATTAAAGCTGCACGTTCATAGTTTCCGGTGACAAAATTAAATTTTTCCAAAATGAAAAACTAAAACATAAAATGTAAAAGTAATGGCTACAATCAACAGCACAAGTAAAACTCTACATATCAATTTGAGAAAATTAGTTTAAAATGTTGGTGAGCTTGGTTAGACAACACAGCTACACTATAATATGTTTTATTGCAATTTCAAAAGCGTTTGCAACGCTTTATGATTTAGTAGCGTACGCTTTCAAAAATACAGAAATCCTTTACAGGAATTTATACTGTAACCTTTTTATTTGATGATTCGTTCTAAAGTATGTTTATTTCAGACAGTTTCCGAAGAACTTTTCTTCCCACAAAAAATCTTAGAGCCAGCAGCTCTAAATGGCACACATATTTTTTTCTAAAATTTACCTACACATCATAGCTCTGCACTATTTCAATGTGTAGGATTTTAAATATCATATTGTGTTGGTTATCACGTATTTTAAATTAGATTTAAATATGCTGAAGAGCTAAAAATAGGCACTACTTTTCAAAAATTTAGATCTTTATGAAAATTCAATACATCTTTATGCAATTACTTGATAATTGATGTCCGATTGCCCTTTTTTTCTCTAATGTCGCCTATCTTTTATCACGTATACAAGTACTTGAAAGTCAACAATATGCATCTGCACATTAGGTTTTATATTAACCAAAAAAATAATAAGAAGAATAAAGTTAATAATACTATATATCGTATACCTGTCACAAATACTAAACCTGATTGGCCGATAGCGCTCACGTGCCGGGTCTGCAAAAGTATGTGTAGACCTGGAAAATGATGTGTAGACCTGCACGGATTTCAAGACGTCATTTCTGTAATATTTTCGTGTAATTTTCACTACTTTTTATGAGGTATACGATATAATAATTTTAGACTAATGTTTTGGTCAATATATAGTTTTACGGACCTGTTAAAAATATATTGACCGAGGACTTTTAACAGGTCCGCAAAACTATATATTGACCTCAAAATTAGTCTATAATTGTATAATAGCCGACTATATACCGGTACATGTCTTTGTCTAATGTATCATCTGCATGCAATACAAATCAGCCGCACCATGAGAACATCAGCCTTCATGACATGATATTAATTATAGCACAAAATGCATAGCTTTGTATGGTGTATCAACTATATGCAATACAAATCAGCCGAATCATGAGAAAATCAACCTTAATGACAAAATACAAATATTTGTAATAGTTAATTGAATTTAAAGTGCCAGGATGCATAGCCAGTCATAATTTTTCGTGGTTTTGTTTAGCTAGGAATATGTTTCGAACAATCACTTCTGTTACAATGGAATAAAGTTGGCTAAAAAATTATTCAGAAATACTACAATGAAATTATGTAAGCATGGATATCTCAAATTTGTTCGAGTGGTTGTATGTGTTTTTAGAAGTCTCATATTGACCATTAAGTGCTTTTGTTGTAAAATATGAAGAAATTAACTTTAAACAGTTTCAAAATTACAATTTCAGCTTAATTGTACCATATTTCTCCAAAGGTATCCAATAAACAAAAGAACAAATGTAACGTGGACGTCAAAATACATATTGTATGGTTACATGAAAATTACGATTTTCATTTTGAAAGTCTTCAATGAGCTACTACTAATTATGTTCTAAAATTTTCAGAACAGAAAATTAATTATTGTCCACTACGATATAAAACCACATCTTATTTCATTTGGAAAACCTTGTCATCAAGTCTGATTTACTTACAACCCGGCTTACAAAAAATTAAATAAACAATGAATAACATGTGTATCATCCTCTATATGAAATGCATATCTATAAGAAACACTTGAAAGTCAAACAAATTTATATTCTACACACTATGTACATTGTTAGTATAGCAACTGGACCAGTGCACGCAATTATCCGGAAATTCATAAAATGTCTTACGGTAAAGATTTCAATATTTGAGAAATAATAAATATGTCCCTACTGTTTGTATTTTATCGTTGGTTGTAATACAGTCAGGAGTTAGGATGCGTAGTAATTAAATTCCGAGGACGAATCACAAGTTATTTAATTTTTCGCATCCGAACGACTGCCTGTATTAAAATACTGGGAGGCAACTAATATTTCGATTCTAACACGAGATTGTCTTTGAAAACAACCCCGAGCCATGTTCATCGCGTAGCAACGTTTCACTGTAACAACATTTTCAGTATGGAGTTATGAGGTGATGTAAAATAGCTTTGTGTTTACGTTAAAACTTTGTTAATGTATCTCTTGATTGTCTTCATATATAAGTACAAGCATGTTAGAATGTTACTTAATAAATATGAAATCAAGTGTGTAATAATAATAATAATAATAATAATAGTGATAATTAATGTAAGTTCAAGTATACCAACTTAATTGCATACCATTTCAAGCTCAACTTTTTATGCAAGATACATATACTACAAACAATACACAAGCAAACAACTGAGATACTCTAAAAGTCTTTATATTCGCGAGTTTTTTATTTTGCGATTTTCCGATTTTCTATTTCTTCGCGAGCGAGCACTGTTTTATATATAATCATTGTTTGTTTGCTATTTTACCGAGTTTGATGAATTCGTAAAGCGCTCCATTTACGAAAATAAAAACCTCGCAGTATATACCTCACATAAAAACAATGAAAGTTCACATCAATAAGAGAAAAAATAGCAATCGAATAAGGTAAACTAAAGAAAATATCAATTACAGCCAAGCATTAAATGATTAATTAGGCCAAAAAAAAGTGTATTTCCGATCTATTTGGCAACAATTTAAGGTCGGTCGGTCGGTAGGATTTTATTATTAATATTATTATTATCTCTTCTTTGTTTTGGCTCTGAAACACTTGTCTTTTGTCTTTTTGATAATTTTATCATAAAAAGAAGTTCGAAGTCTGCAGTAAAAAATTCAGGTCGGTTGGGAGACCGAAAACACACAATTTTTTGCGTAAGTAATACGAGTGAATAAACAACACTAGCCCTGCTACACTGACCATCTTCAATTTGGACAGTCATAATAATTGTACAAATGGGCACCCGACGGAATAATAAGCAGCGCACAATATGTTCAGCATGAATACCCAGGGCGATCATGGTTAATTTTACATTTGTATCTCAAAGGCAGAATGTATGGCCATTAACAGAGTAAGAGTTGTTGATATTAAAAATACAATTCTAACACGACCAGCGAATAACCTACATACATGTAGAACAAAATCTATTTGGGTTATTCTGCAATAAACCGACCTTGAACGACGCTGCACGCGCATCGTGTTTTGGCTGTTCAATTTACCCGACGTATAGAGGATCTTACATGGCATACTGTTGATGACAAAGCGGGGGGATCCGATGGATGACACACTTCCAGTTAACTTGATTAATGTTACGATACCATTTACACTGATTTTATTTACTGTTTTGTTGTTATTGTTTTTGTTTACACAGTGACGTCATTAATCAAGAGAAATTGTGACGTCATTTATTTATACCCGTTACTAATATTTTTCGTAACTTGAACTATTATTGCGTACCCTGAAACAAGTTTTTTCTTTCTTATGAGACTGTAGTTTACGCAGATGAAAAGTCTGAAACACCGCGTATACATTTTTCATGAATGAAAGTCACATTTAAATAGCGGCTTTACAATGTTCGCGGGAGGAAATTTCAACGGCAAAATCTAGGTGCGTAGCACGAAAGTGTAAATTACGTTCGATGAAATTAGTTCTCTCATTTTCTTCAAATGTTGTTTCAAATAAGTCGTGTTAGAATCGAATTTATAAGTATCCAAGTTTGGTTAATGGTAGAATAACCATCGTTTGTCGTTCTTATGCGTAATAATATATCACTCAGGCCTTCGGCCTTCGTGATATATTCTTGCGCATAAAAACTCCAAACTCGGGTTATTCTACGATAAACCAAACATGGATACATATCATTTCTTAATTAAACATCATTAACCAAATCAACAAGCAATGCATGCTCACTAAATACGTGTTTAAGACACTTTAACAAGCTAGAGCTATCACTGAAGGTAATTCATACTCCCACTTATGTTTGTTCCACTTACTAGTGTATGAAGGGATGATAATAATAATTTGGAAATAAACTCCAGAAGACGTATATACTTAGGAAATGTCTACGAACTATATTTGAAAGGATACAGAATACAGTTTTATTGATTTATTTAAGTGCGTAAGAAGATGTAAATTGTAAATAAGCATCGGTGGAAGTATGCTCTTTCACAGTGTTAATGCTCAAGGAGTGACTAAAAAGTGGAAAATGTTTAAATACTTGTTCATTTAATGATATCCGAAGCAATTTTCTGGGACGCAACAAAGTGGTTCCTGTATTCTCCTGTCGCAATATTGGTGATTTGCGGTAAAAAAAACATCTAAAAGTGATGGTCACTAAAAATGACAGTCTGCAATATTTGCCATTGTCTACGGTGACAACATGTCGCTTGTGCATAACAAAGTTCAGATAGATCTATGGAGCTGTCGTTAAAAAGGGGACCAACATGATCTAATGTATTCTAAATATAGTTGCTAAAATCTTCCGGCGAATCGCTGAAAAGAGTCAAAGATCAGAGTTACGAATTACTGGTGTTCTTTCAGCATATATTAAATGTACTACTTTCAATGCAATTAGAACACGCCATATCCTTGAATGTGATAATGTTACGACATTTACGCAAATAATTCACTATGTATAAAAATGCATAGCACAATCAACTCCTTTAATTTGTATAAATTTTACAGTTCTATCATACGTGCTATATGAATATCATCCTCGACGAAATTTAAGAGAATAGAGTTTCCATGATTTAACGCTGAATTTATCAATCAGTGTCTGTTATTCAAACAAAACGTTTGATATTAAAATGGACATGCTGTTAAACATAAGTTTCAGCTTCAGCCTGGCTGAAATTAGCGTCTTAAACAGTAGAGTTCATATAATGAAACCACACTAAGTGCTCTTACTATTCATTTGGTCTATAGAGACTCTTTTCTTGTAAAACTGATATTTGGTTCCGAAATGTTTTGTTTTAATATCCACGGCAGTCTTAATCACAGGTTGTCTTAATATTTTAAAACTATTCAAATCTAAATCGTTAATCAACATGTGTCGCATTGAACGTCGTGGGTGGAGTGTATAACGTTACGATCATCACTATTATACAGTTGATCTGCTCAACGACGTCAGGTATATGTTTAGAGCCAGTATGTTCCCCTCTCCATCGGCGGTGGGAAATTCGTGACAGCACCTCGGACATATTGCTCGTGAAACTGTTCCGTTATACTCTTGTTACTTTCGATTTCCGCTTGCACGAAGGACAGGTGAACTCGGCCACCTGCAGACTTACCAAGGATGCCATCAGGTTGTCGGCAACTTCTGTGCCATGTGTGCGATAATAGTCATTTTCTCTCGGCGATATATCATTCGTAGTCCAGAAGACGTCAATAAATTCCAGTCCAAGAACCGCAGCGTTCCCTACTCTGAAGAAGCCATTGTCTGCCCACTCTTCTCCCCATGAATTCATCAAACGGAGACATTCGCTGTTGTAACTTGTCAACACAACAGCGTGCCCAGATGTGCTGACATAAGGACTCCGTGTTCTTCTATCGAGATTGCTCGTTTTCAAGATACCAGTTGGATGACTTTGGTAAAATCTTCGGAACGTTTGCCATTCAGCGTTAGTGAGCCGAAATTTTGCTACAACTGGACGCTTAGCTGCTATAGCCTCCATTGCTCCGTTAACGTTTACTTCCTTACATCGTAATCGGTAAAGGGGACACACTTTTCGCAAAACATCGAAGGTGTTTGCACCATCTCACCGAATTTACCGATCATGTCGTCGCGAAGATTTATGAAGTCTGGGTAACCACCTTCTCTGCCGAGTATGCTGTGCGTAGCTAAATGAAGAACTGCTGCTGAGGCATTTGCATAGCAGGTACCTCCTGCTTGATGCTCGGCTTTGAAACTGATGTTCTTCTGATTTATGTAAAGATCAAGTGAGACAGAAACAATCAGTTCTGACAGTGCGTCCTGACAACAAACAGCGTTTCGGGCGAGTTCGCAAACGTCTTTCAAGTTATCTGGCTGGTAACGTGCATAAACAATCTTGTCTCGTTGCTACTTATATCAATGTTCCATCCATGTTTGATGAAAATCGCCCTAGTAACCAAGCTGGTCGGAATTTTTGAGCTTAGGTCGAACAGAAACTTGGCGCCTCGCTCCCAATTACCAGCATGGCTATGCAGTTTTCTTGGCTCTAAGTAAGAGAATCTGGATATGTAACAGGAAACCACTGTAAAGCCTTCTTCTTCTATAAGAGACTTTATGCTGGCTTTATCACCGGTATCTGTGGCAACACCATCTGACAAAACAAACAATAAACTGCGCATATGTTGATGCATCGCTAATAGCCCCGATGCCTCTTCAAGTGCGGCATACAAGGGCGTTCCTCCATAAATGAAAGGTTCGACAACTTCAAGTAATTCTTTAGCTCTAGCTGTCGTAAGTTCTCCTTCATTTACATGTCCACGGATGATTTCTGCTGCTTCATTGACTGAATGTACAGACTCCTTCGTTACATCTACAAGTAACGATTTCCTCATAACACTTCTGATGTCTTTAACTGTTGCTTGGCGGAATCTGCTTGCTGTGAATGAAGACACAGACTGTGCCCCTTGTAAAATACTACCAATCACGTCAAAACCAAGAAAGGTAGGTCTGGGTAAGGTAAGGTAGTTGTGGTAAACTACTATCCCAATCACGGCACGCCTTTGGCAAGTATTCAAAAACAAATCGCTTCATACATATGTTGTCAGACCTGAGCTTGTTTAAGATAATTTGTGCTTGATACTCAGAAACCGCTGCACTTACTATATCCTTCCTTGCCCATCTTCTTATCGTTCTAGCACCACTAGCTTCTAGTTCTTGAAAAACACTCTCAATAGTTTCATTAGTTGCGCAAGTGTTGGAACTGTCGGAGTTACTGTCAGGAGGACACTTTTTAATTGTCCCTATTGCATCAAATATTTCTTTGTCTTGACTCCCAAAACCTATTGCAAAAACACGACTTTTACCCGAGACGTCGTACTTAAGGTGAAACGTGCCCATTTACCTCCTTCCTCATTCACACTGTCACCAAATGTAGTTCATCGATCCAGAAACGTCTACTAAAATGCAAGTAAAGGTTGACATCGTTTCACACACTGAAATTACAATTAAAATTCAGTTTTAAATATTTTGAAAATGCAACATTTCCCAGTTACATTCATTTCTAATAGAAGATATAATAAGGGCTATTGAACGTACAGCTCCTTCGCTAACGTGTGAACAAAAACTTTTGCTTTTTGTTTTCCGGTGCGGAGCTCTAAACAGGTTTTTCAAGGAAAACCTGCTTATTAGAGTGGCGATGTCGTAGGCGTCAAACATTTGTTTTCCGCTCCATAACTTTAGTTAGGAGTGACCAATTGCAATGAAACTTGGTGTGTATGCAGCTTGCGTAGAGAGGAAGCTTTGGATTGCATTTGGGGTCACAAGGGTCAAGGACATGGTCACTGTTACTAAAAACAAGAAAATGGTTTCCGCTGAATTACTTGAGTTATGAGTGACCATTTGCAATGAAACTTGTTGTGTATGTAGCTTGCGTGGAGAGAAAGCTTGGGATTGTATTTGGGGTCACAAGGGTCAAGGTCATTGTTAGTAAAATAGGAAAATGGTTACCGCTCAATAACTCGAGTAAGGAGTGATCAATTGCAATGCAACTTTGTGTGTGGGTAGCTTGTGTGAAGAGGATTTGGGGTCACTATGGTAAAGGTCAAGGTCACTGATACTACAAATAGATTTTGTTTTAATTTTTAAAAATCTAAATAAATAGATTTCTTTTAGGGGGGTCAAGGTGATTGAGTTTTTTGTTTTGTTATTTTATCAATTCTCATTTTTTTGTCAGGGTCAAGATCACTGGCTATTTATTTTGTCGTTGAAAAAAAAGCGAGATGGATGAGTTTGTTTATATTAAGAACAAAATAGCGTATTTCACTAAAGTTCCAATATAGTTCTATTTCTCTCATATTCATTTCTCCCTATCTGATATTTTTATAAACATGCCTCTCATTTAAATAATACATGGATGAATGCGCACACTCATATTTGAAAAGTAAATCGCATCACACTGGAAGAATACCGGCGACCTCGGAAAGTACCAACTGTGTCTGAATTGTTTTCAGGTTGATGAGCTGTTCGATCAGAATTTAGTTTCAACTGCTGTTGGTTTCATGTAGTATTTTTCACATTCACCTTTTACAAAATGATAAATGCTTTATTATCTTATTAAAATGAAATCAATTCACTAAAACATTCCTAATTTTGCGTTTTTAATCGATAAGTACATGTTAAAAGTACAGCGCGGTATTTTTTCAATGATATTGCAAAAAATAAGGAAGGCTTTCTGTCAACTCTTTTTCGTGTAGAAACGACTTGAACACAAAAGAATGGCATATGTCAACATTGTTTAGAGTGAATAGAACATGGTTCTATCACTATTCTATCAGTAAACAAACACGAAGCAAAATACGAAGGCCCACTTGCGACACCAAGATCTTTGGAAAAATTTATAGTATATCATGTGAAATTTCCACGATGTCGCATTTGGGCCTTCATACCGTCATAAAACAAAATGTAAACGGACCCATTTCATACGTTAATGGAGTATCAGTTGCATATTCGACGCTAGGTCTAAAATTATATAAAAGCAACTTAATAAAAGGTGGGGTTCATGAAAGCAAATGTATATTTATTAAATTAACACGACATGATTTCATTAAGGTGGCCGCTATGCAACTAACATCGAGCAAACTTTTTTAATATCCGATTAACACCTTATCCGATCGAGAACTGTAGACAGGGGTGAAGCTGGGCAAATATAATGTGTAGGCACACAATTTCTAGGTGGTCCGGGCCATACTCCCTCAAAAAGAATGAATAGATTCTATACTCAGCAAAAATAGAAACGTCCCTCCATATTTCAGGAAAGATTTATCGAAAACCAAAAGGGTTACTTTTATGAATCAAAATAGAAAAACAAGTTCATTCATTTCTGTATCAAAACCAATTAATTGCATCTGGCTATCTTGTTAACTTTTCGAGAGATAACCGGTCAAGAGAGGTAGGGGTCAAAATCAAAAATCACAAAAACTCAGAAAGGTGTTATTGAATGTTTAGAGATGGAATTTCAATAAGAAATGTGGCACATCCAGTAAACCTCGTTAGTACCGAGTGTGACCACCATTTGCATGAATGCAAGCAATGATCCTACGTCGCATCGACGTAACGTAACGCAATACCAGTGCGTTGGGCAAATTCCTCCATTCCTGTTGTAACGCCCGTGTAAGATCGCGAACATTGTCAATCTGATGGTTAGCTCGTGCTTTGCGGCCCAGCTGATCCCATATGTGCTCAATGGGGTTGAGATCCGGGGAAACCGCGGGCCATGGCATGACGTTGACATTGTTTTGCTGCAAGAATTGAGTGGTGACCCTGGCTACATGAGGGCGGGCATTGTCCTGCATCAATGTTACACCAGGACCATGCTGACGAATAAATGGTAAGGCATATGCATTTAGCACGTCTGCAACATAACGCTGTGCATTAATATTGCCCTGTACAACAACCAAATATGTCTGCCGGTTTCCCATGATCCCACCCCAGACCATTACGCTCCCTCCCCCAAACCTGTTCTTCTCAACAATGCAACAATCGGCGAATCCTCGTTACACGAGGCCTACCAGGTCGCTGCCGGTCGTGAACAGCCCCAGTCTGCTGGTACCGGGCTGCAAAGCGATCAATCGTCTTCCGACAGCACCCGAACCGATGCGCGACTACCCTGGCGGACATCCCACCCGCAAGCATCCCAATTGCCTGATTTCGCTCGTTTTCGGAAAGCCGTTTTTACGAAAAATTTAAGACCATAATATTATAGTTTTTGTCACAGTAAAACAGTTTTATTTACATGCATTTGTTCATAAAAATCTTAACAACAATTAAAAATCGTTTTCCTAAAATCATATGAGAAAACATAACTGAGAAAAAACTGTTTATCAGCTTTAGGATTATTATAGAACAATAGGTGAAATTTTACAAGAGAAAATATATCTTATTATTTTGTTATTGAGAATTGTGACCTCGTGTATGTATAAACTCAAGCTAAAATGTTTTCTCTTATTTTTCTATTGATATATAATTATCATTAGTTTGGATTAACAAAGTGTATATAACTACTTTTTTTCTGGGATTTACAAATTGTGGAGCAATGGGCTACATGTCATACGGCCTATTGAGTACATGTATAATGTTTTAAACGTTTGCATAAACATAAGCTATGACAAAACAGACATCAGATACACATGTGTTTCCGTTCTCTATTATTTAAAGCATTGAGAGAGGCATATCTTGATAACAAATCGCTTTTTATGCTAGTTTTAAAAATAAGTCAATAGTTGATTGCGTGTACCATTGTTTTGATGGACAAAGCCTCTTAAATAGTTTAAAACTTCCTGAATCTGATCAACGAATCGCAAACAAATCCAATGAACAGCGTCACTCAGCGACACGAGAGTCAAACACTGTTTTCCGGCTGAACAAGCAATGTAAAACCGGAATGAGTCTCGAGAGCGATTAATATAAGTTGTAAGAACTTGTTTCGCAATCGAGAATAAATAAATTAGTATAAACTAAAACCATTATTCAATTACAAGATAAGAATATTTTTTCCTCAAACTTGCCATATTAGTAACGTGTTCAACACATAAACCCAAGTAATTTATAGCGATTTCAAAGCGGGTCGAAGTCTAACGTAGAACGAAGATACAAATATCAAAAACTTAGACCGAATACAAAACAGATTATAAAGATACAATGAGAGTGAGATTTTTTAAAATGAAGGTCGCAAGGCCAGAAACTTTGAACCTATTGACATCAATTTACGCAAATGTCGGGCATACAGAAGGAAACCTCTTGGACAGGCCACAGGTAGCCAAAACGTGGTATGGACCCCATCCCCCAGAGGTCCCTCTACAACCCTGATGCCATATATACTGATATATTAAAACAAAATAATAAAATTAAAAATAAAAGACTTCACTATATATACATATAGTAGTAAAGGTACACTTCTGGGTCCGGAAATAAATTACGTTCAATTCAGTACACAATTTCTTAACGCTTCGTAATTCCCGACCCAGACCGGTGTAAACCAAGAGAAAATCAACTTTGTAACTATTTACCATCGACGAATTTAACAAAAGCGATATGTACAACACACTACGTATCCAATTTTTTACAATCCTGGTTCATTTGACCATGATGACATCATTGACGCGGATGGCATTGTATAAATTCCGTACACTCCCGTTTTGCCGGTCTCTCTCATTACCGACGAGAACAGACAAGAACAGACGAGAACTGACAAGAATATATATTTTGGTTTATATTGTTTTAACATTGAATATTTCAAATAAATATGAGAATTCAATCATGTTTCAAGTATTGCCGAACTGTTTCAACAATATAATATCTTACTTTTTAATGAGGTTTTCTTCAATTTTGCATACCGAAGCTCGCGCTACTGTAAATAAGCGTAACCGGTACCGTCAAGAAGAAAATCTGTGTATTTTATTGACTTTATGTTGTCAAATTAAACAGAAAATAATGACTAAATCTTTATTAAACTAATTTTACTGAAAATGATATTTGATGATTGTTTGATATTTACTTAATATTCCGTACTGACAAGAATTCAGTACAATGGTCAAGAACTGACATTACACAATGATGTAACCGAAAAGAAGAAATCTGCGTCTTATAAAATCGTCTTATTTATTACACATTAGCTCTTAAGGAACATGAAAATTTAGAAACTGGATTTTTATAGAAATTATGTCGTTCAGGGGGTGTTTAATTTAACTTAAAACAATTAAGTTCTTTATTTATTTATGTAACTTGCAGATTTGAAAATGCTTCCTTTTTCTGAAACTTACACACTTTCCAGTTGGTCTTTTTTATGCCCCCTTCGAAGAAGAGGGGTATATTGGTTTGCAGATGTCGGTCGGTCGGTATGTCCGAGCCCGCATATGAGCATATATTAGGTACTATATCATTCATTCCGTCAGGTAGCCAACAAAAAAGGGGCACATGTTGGTTAGGTTTAATACTTTATATAGTGCCTTGTTGGCTACTTTCTTATGATTGGAGGCAATGGAAAGTACCCAACAAATGCCCATTTATAAGGTCGTCCGTCCGTCCGTCCGTCCGTCCGTCCGTCTACCAACTGGTTTCCGGATAACTCAAGAACGCTTGGGCCTAGGATCTTGAAACTTGATGTGGAGGTTGGTCATGACCAGCAGAGGACCCCTGTTGTTTTTAGGTCAGTATGTCATAGGTCAAGGTCACAGTGACCCGGAATAGTAGAACGGTTTCCGGATGATAACTTGAAAACGCTTGGGCCTTGCATCTTCAAACTTGATTCGGAGGTTTGGCATGACCAGCAGATGGCCCCTTTTGATTTTGAGGTCAGTAGGTCAAGCTTAAAGGTCACGTTGACCCGAAATTATAGAACGGTGACAGGACAATAACTCGAGAATCTTTCGGCCTAGCATCTTGAAATTTGATGTTGATGCTGATCGCAACAGGTAGAGGGCCCCATTGATTCTGAGATTAGTAGGTCAAAGGTGAAGGTCACAGTGACCCTGAATTGTAGAATGGTATCCACTTAATTACTTTAGTTAGGAGTGACCAATTGCATTGAAAATTGGTTAGTAGGTAGTTCGCGGGGAGAGGAAGCTTGGGATTGCATTTGGTGTCACTAAGTTCAAGGTCACTGTTACTTAAAATTAAAAATGGTTTCCGCGAAATAACATGAGTTAGGAGTGACCTATTGCAATGAAACTTGGTGTGTAGCAAGGAGAGGAAGATATTTTAAAAAAATAATTCAATTTTTATATTTTTTAAGCAATAAAAATTAGTATTTTTTCGAGGGGCGGGGAGTCAAGGTTACTGTTACTAAAAATAGATGTTTTTCCTTTTTTTTATTATAAAATTGTTGAAAGCAAAAAATATTTTTTTAGGTTAAGGTCACTGTTACTAAAAATAGTTTTTTCATTTTTTTAAACAAAATTTTTAAACAAAGTTTTAAACAAAAACATTTTACGGGGTCAAAGTCGTACTAAAATTATTTTTCGATTTTTTTTATAATAAAATTGTTTTAAGCAAAACAAAAAAATAATTTGGTCAAGGTCACAGTTACTAAAAATGTTAGGACAATTGCTCTAGTACATGAATAAGAACGTAAATATAGCGTGCGTATTTTCTCAATGATATTGCAGAATATTAGAAACGATGTTCGACAACGCTTTTTGACAAAGCACTGTGTTACACTAAATAGAACATAATTCTGTCATTTTTCTATCATTCTGTAAATCTATTATTTATTTGTGAGTATATAACTGCTTATGTGACTTAAAACTATGTTTTTAGTTTATATAAAGATTATAATGGGAAAAACAGCCCACTGTACTGAGAGCTAATTTTAAGGGGTCATCTTTATTTGAAAAATGTTGACGTATATGCTTAAAAGTTGGTCATTTGTGCAAGATCAACATGAAATAAATCTCTGACAAGTAGTTTAAAAATAGAATCAAGGGAGCCGCTGTATTATTTTTCTTACCATCCTAATTAATTCGGTTCACCGGTTCGACCTGTTTATTATCTCATATTTCAAAATTTGAATACAAGAAAACCGCGATTTATTTTTACTAGCCTTTTTACATGCTAACCTTGAGACTACCAAGTCATTTTATGAAATTGTTTTTCCTTGTATTGTATAAAGAAACTGAAAGTAATTCCCGGCAAGTGAATTTTAAATCTTTCGTTTTCTACATGATGTAATGGTACTTTAAACTACTACTAGTTTTCAGTAGACATACACACAATATTTCATACCCTGCTGAAACGATTTTACTTGCAGAATCACGCTAGTTTTATGCAAAACAGCAATTTAGTTTTGTAATCCGTGGATTACTCTTAGTAATTTTGAGCTGAGTAACATGGGTCAGTAGTCTATGACCAAAACAGACGAATTGAAAATATTTCACTTGCTTTTTACGAGCAGATATTTGCACCCAATATTATTCTTGGTATGCGACTCTGTGATTAACAATTTTATTGTGCATCTTGTTTTTTAAACAAGGGAATCAATCACGTGATGATGGCGAAAATTCACACCAAAGAAAAGAATAAAATGGATTGAGTTTTTATGTATTTTCCAATAATTCAAACTAAATAAAATATTCAAATAAGAATTTTGGAACAACCAACAAATTAAATCTAGAGGGCCAAGATGGTCCTATACCACTCACCTGAGTACAGCATCAACGTATGACCCAATGTGACTGAAATTCAACTTTAAACTATATATCATAAACACGAACATTATGTTTGACCTTGACTAGACAAACATTCTGGCTGACTGGCTATAAAATGGGATTAATACAGTGTTCACAAGGTTTTTCTTTGTTTTGATCGTGTGATCTAGTCTTTTACCAAGGCGAACTAGATTTCAACTTCATTTTGAAATCATTAAAACGAACATTCTCACCACTTCTTATAATTATATGAGTGTGTGAAGGGGGGCACTGGTGAGGTTTTGGACTTTTGCACTTCCGGAAATTTACATTTCTTATATTTCATAAATTAAAATATAACTGGAAAAAACAATTATGCAGTAATTAACTAAGGCACAATATGAAACGTCTATTGCAAAACGATTGCACATTTGTACGAAAAAAAATTGACCTCACATTTTGTGGCTAAGTCGACAAATTTTGCCATTTGCTAAAATGGGGGTGGGGTACAAAAAAGTCATTTCTCAAAAACGGTTTAAGAAAGTTACTTAATTCAAACATTATTTCAATGAAATTGTCAGGATGTAAACATTCAGTGATAACAAGCTTTTGTTACAGTTCTTTGGTAAAGACCAATGCCGTCATATCTCGAAGCTCGTCGAAATCTAAAAACAAAACGCATTTTTGTCAGTTTTTATTGATTTTTTTCTTATATGCTGATTAACCCCCTTTTTTATTTTTGCGTTCTAAAACAAAGGTTTTAATCAATCATACTGTTGGCAAAATATCTCAAACACCTTGTTATTCCTTTATCATGAAAAAGTCATTTATCAAAAACTGAAAAAAAGAAGAATTTTAATAAAGAGAATGGGGTAATGATAAGGAGCGTGATATTTATTCTAATGATGATGAAATTACCACTACCCCTAATTGTTCATCCTAAAGTATGACATATTACATTAGAAAATATGGATAATTGATACCTATTATGAAAAATACACCACACACATAAAAGTTTACGATTCCTGAATTCTTGCTATTTCTGCATTTAGCGCCTTGCTTTGATAGTGTATCAATAAGTCAATAAAGATTAATATTGTGAAAGTTAAGTCATTCACCTATCATTATTTTTCCAGGAATCACCCAGCTATATGTTAGTCTCTATAAAAACAGGGTCAATAAAATGTCTTGTTATTCTAAATTCAGCAGTGACCCTTCTTTCCCCCCACACACACACCCTTGACAAGGTTTTCCTTTGATTTTACCATATGACCTAGTTTTTGACCCCAGATGACCTGAAAATCATAAAGCCAAAATACATGATGATGGCTTAATAAATGTGGCATCAAGAACAATGTTTTTCTTTGATATGACAGGGTGACCTAGTTTTGACCTCAATGACCTAGATTTGAACTTGACCTAGAAATCATTGAGACAAACATTCTGACCAAACGTCATGATTGATTAATAAATATGGCTTTAGAGTGTTTTCTTTGATGATTTGACCGTGTAACCTATTCTTTTATTCCAGGTGACCAAGATTCGAACTTGCAATCATTGAGATACACATTCTGACCAATTTTTTTGAAGATTGAGTGTCAAATATAGCCTCTTAGAGTGTTAACAAGGCAAGTGTGGACAGACAGTTGATAGACGACGAACATCAGACGATTGCAATAGCACACTTTTGAACACTTCGTGCTCAAGGGAGCTAATGAAAAACGAAAGATAGTGATCTTATTCAGAAAAATCGTAGCAGCATTCAGTACATCCCCTTTTTACTACGAAAAAGGACGAGTTAATTATTTTCCGAATGACTCCGCCGAATTATTAATATTCTGCTAAATAAATTATAACGTAATCATCGATGAGTTTTTGCAACAAGAGCCATGTTAGACATGGCCATCCTCCCGCCAAGTGCTCTTTCTATGACCAAGAAATTTGAGGTGAGAGGAATGGATATGGTATAGTTTCTAATTTAATAAAATATTAGTATTTGGCTGGGTATAACTAGGCAAGGTAGAGTTATGGTTCTTCGGCATGCACTTCCCATCATTGTGCTCTATCACTGTATGATGTTTCAAGTACTTCCCTTCAGTACTTTTGAAGTTATACTACGGAGAAGATTATGCTCTGTCAAAGATAAATCAATAAAGGCTGAATATCTTTTATAAAAACACAGAGTTATTGTCCTTGGGGACTGCACTTTCCCTGTGTGTCCTCTCTCATTCTTTGCAATTTGAAGGAATTTCCTTCAGTACTTTTTGAGTTATGCTCAAGAAAAGAAAATGTTATAAAGGGGGATAATTCAACAATTAGGCAAGGAACAGTTAAGATTCCTCGGTACTACACTTTCCCTTATTGTGCTCTATAACTGTATTAAATTTCAAGTAATACCCTTCTGTACTTTAAGAGGTATGCTCCGGACAAGATAAATCAAGAAAATGTAACAAAGGGACGTAATTCAAACAGTAGGCAAGATAGAGTTATGGTTATTGGGCACTGTACTTTCCCCTATTGTGGTCTATCACTGTATTAAGTTTCAAGTAATTCACTTCAGTACTTTTTGAGTTATGCTCCGGACCAGATAAATCAAGTAAAAGTAATAAAGGGGAGTAATTCAACAATTAGGCAAGGAACAGTTAAGATTCTTTGACACTGCACTTTTCCTCGTTGTACTCTATCACTGTATTAAATTTCAAGTAATACCCTTCTGTACTTTAAGAGTTATGCTCCGGACAAGATAAATCAAGAAATGTAACAAAGGGAAGTAATTCAAACAGTAGGCAAGATAGAGTTATGGTAATTGGGCACTGCACTTTCCCCCATTGTGGTCTATCACTGTATTAGGTTTCAAGTAATTTCCTTTAGTACCTTTGAAGTTGTGCTGCGGACCAGAAAAATCAAGAAAATGTAACAAAGGAAATAATTCAAAAAATAGGCAAGGTAGAGTTATGGTTGTTGGTCACTGCACTACTTCTCAATGTCCTCTGTCTGTGTGTAAAGTTTTATGTAATTCCCTTCAGTATTTACGGAGTTATGCTCCGGACAAAAGTGTGACGGACGGATTGACGGACCTACGGACGGACAGAGCCCGTTACTATATCCCCTACGCCAAGGCATTTCTTAATATACACCTTGATAAAAGTTATGCAAATTATTAAATTTAATGTTTTTATTTTTATTGTTAGTTCTAACATGACTCACGATTTTGTCTCTATATACAAAGAGTAGAAAAATTATGTTATATGAAACCATAAACAATGATAAATGCCGTCCTACTTTTATTTGGCTGTTCCGGTATTACTCCCCCGGTAAAGTTGTCAATGAAAGTCACGTGATGTAAACATATTCGTCTGCATTGTAAATATCGTAGTAATGGCTACATCTTTGCCATATATGCCGGTTATTGGCTCCCTATGCACGGCAAGGCGTTTATTGGGCACATGGAGAGTAATAAGTCACACACATGATGGGCTTGTTTAAACAACAATGTTCACCAATAATACAAATTGAAGGAAAAATCTTACTTTTTTATCTTACGATTTCCGTGAATGTTAACATCCTCAAAAGATTAAATTAGCTGCGCAATTCTCACGAAATGACTACTCAGCAATTTATAAGGGGATTTCCCCTCAATTTCATTTCATTAATAATATGTTACAAAATATGTTTATGTTATGGTTAATGCGAACGAGAGCTGACAATGTTTGCATGGCAAAATTCAGATAACATCAGAGTACTTGGGACGATCTGGTTGCTTGATAATTTGGCCGAAATATTGGTGACCAAGGAGTTGGTGGTGTTGATATGAATAATGAATGATTCAAGCTTTAGGCGGAGACGGGTTGTCTCCCTGGCTCAGGTGGTCCATTTACACGCTACGTCTGAAAACCGCTATATTAAAATCTAAACAAGTTCATCGATATACAAATACAAAGTAAACAATTGTTTGGCTAGATGGACACATTATTTTAATAATGTCAAAATCTTGTGAATATTGGTAATTTCTAAAATGATATAATGGTCTTATTAGAGTTTCGTATATACAATGACCGTCTGCAGCAACTGTCCATGAACCCAACCCCTCAGACTTGTGTTTTCTTGTGGTCAATTACGGCTGAAAATACACAGTAGCCATTTACTTTGCAAGCTACGTAAAATGTGTGTTACCAATCTAACCGGTTATTATTGTAAGTCTACAATTAAAGTATGTTTTAGACAGTAGTCAGATTGCCAGTAAGTTCAAAGTAAAGATTTATTTCCCTATCCAAATAGGTTCAATTCAAGGGAGGGAAGCACAACTACATTTTGTTAAACTGTTGTATGGTATAGATAGTGCAGATCATTATCAGCCTGTACAGCCAAGACTTGCACTGTTTGCTATTCAGTAACCTTTTCACTGAACTTGACCTTTTCTCGATTTACTCAGTTTACATAAAAAGAAGTCAGAGGCTCTTAACCAAACTATCGCCTTGACCTTTGCCGCCTTTGGAAATAAAAATATTCCTCAAAAATTCATTAAAAGCCTTAAAGCCTTAAAGTGGTTAAGGATATAAAATAACTTCACATTCAGATAAAAAAATGGGACATACTAAAATGTATGTCCTGTTTATAAAGGCCATATACCGATATTCTTCTCCAATTAGTTTTATCTTCTGTAACAGCCATAAGAGATAATCTGGAAGGAATTAAAAACAAGCTGGCAGACGGCAAAACTGGTCCATGCCAACCTTTAACCCCTATTGATTATTTTTTCTGTGCATTATATGACGTCTTTGCTGATTGTTCCTTTGTGCTGTCTGTGCTTGTTCCACTTTGAGAAAGATCAACATTCGAGCTGTACTGTGTACCTTCTCCTAAACCCATTTGTCTTTGAATTCTTTATACTAAGATGTGCTTGAATGTTAGGTGAGGATTACGTAATGTACGTACGAGAAACATGTAACAGTCAGTATGTACCGAAACTGGCTCAAAGCTATTGTCGCTAAGATTTTCGTACCTGTTTCTTCAGGCACATTATTTATTGTCAAATTCCATCCGCTTAAAAGAAAAGTACATGTATTACTCGTTGTCTTCATTGCAGCACATCTTTAAAAGAAACTCAAGGCAATGGTTAAATGACTCTTCGTTTAACCATTAAGCTGGTACTTGCAATAACGTCATGCCATACAGTCACAAACCTATATCAACTTAACGGTCCTAACTCAGCTTATTTCTAGTACATTTCTATTTCCATAAAAGGGAGCCTGTACTTATACTTAAGCATGGTAATGCAAAACAGATAGATCGGCTGACGGACGTTGGTATGCACGGTTTAATTAACAGCTGGAGAAACTTATTGTTTACAATTTGTACTTGACAACAATGCCTGTTGTTTCGACATGTCTATTGTGAAACAACCGCATTTAGTGGGAAAACGACAATGAACAAACTATTTAAGATGATTTATTATCCGATTACATGTCCCAAAACCAGCAACAAAAACATTTAAAATAATATGATATTTAACAACTACAAACATAAAGAGCAACAGCGGCCAAGGGAAGTTTTTCGGATTTAAACAAATGTATTGACCGACTAATATTTTCTATGATGGTCAATGTAAATTTGTTTTCAAAGTTCAAATATGACCAAAAACACACAAAAACCAAGTTTTGTCATTTAAAGTCCAAGGAGCACTTTAAATACTCGTATAATAGAATAATTACGGATACAATAACGATTACAATAACGATTGACCTGTGTTTTGTTTATTCTAAAACAACTTTAACGTGTACCTTTCTTTCATATTTATATAGCTGTTTGTCAGAGAGCGTTCCTTATGTTTTGAAATATCATTGAAAACAATAATGCACTTTGTACAATGTATATCGCGTGTGCTTTGGATTTAAAAGAAGAACTGATAGAAATTGTTTGTACCAATAACGGTCAATTTTGCCGGTAAAACATATGTCGTGGTAATATAAGAACTCCAAGTATATTATATCAAAAGTGAAAAGTGCTTCTGGAACTTTAACAGTTGTGACAGATTCATGATGTGACAGTGAATACATTTTCCCATTTGGTATGGTTTTGATGTTTCATGATAAATGTGGACCTGTAACACAAAACTTAGCCAAGACATACCGAAGCAAACGACGTCAGTATAAGATTTCTTCAAACAATGAAAGAGCTAACAAAAAACGGCATTCATACACTTATATACAAAATACAGAAAAAGTAGCAACATAGAAAAATTAATAATCACTTAATCAACTGTGAACTATTTCGAGTACTCATTTGGTATTTTTGTCACCGCCTCTTAACATCAAGAAAGATTTTATAACTTAACTGTTTCCGTATAAAGGAATATTAGGTTATTTAACATTGTGTTGTACAATACGGTATTGTACAGTACAATGTTAAATAACCTTTTTATTCTATATCTATTTTATTTTAGTTTAAATTAAAAATGATTCACTGAATATCGTATTTCTGCCTTTTCTTCGTTTTTGTGTTTACAAGCAAACGACAAATAATCCTGATTTGAAGACGAACTCTGTACATAGAGTGCCTACTTCATCCGATTTTCATTCGGATCATTTTCACGCGTTTCGGGCTTTATCGTATGTTTAACATGGGACTGTTGAACCGTCCAAATATGGAAAAAATACAGGATTTTTTGTACGCACGTGCGTTCAATATAATAATATATTGTACGGTCACTTGTTGCAAATAAACGTTCACGTTTGGATAAATAAAATAGATATAGAATAATGTAATGTATAATGTAATGTATCAAAACTCAGGAGCTTTGTTTTATAGTCACTCACATGTCCTAAATAGCCAATACACTGTTATAAAGTGAGGCAACAACCGCTTTAAGTGGCGACTTTGGCTGCTTCCTTTGGTTCGCTGCTTAAGACAGGTATGACTGTAGAATCTATTCTATTTCCGTCTTATTAAAGATAAAAAAACATTTGCCGAATAAAAAGAGTGAAGAGAAAAGTCATACACTTACATCAGTGTTTCTTTGGTAAAAATGTGCCTATAGAGTATGTATGTTATTTAATTTTGCCGCTGTGAAATAAATTTGAAAACTGCACTACATGTATACTAAAAACGTTTGATCTGTTAAAAGCGACAACAAACGTAAGTTAATGCAGCTAAACGTTGAAAACTATCCAAACGTTGAAAAACAATATCGAAAAACATATAAGCAAAAAATGTACATTTAAACAAGTAATATCTTTGAAAAAAAGATGGTCGACGTAGGTGACGTAATAAACCCATTTTGTGTTTCAGAAGGCTCCCGGGCAGTACACTGCTTATTCCGGTACCGAAACGCTAGCCAATAATCAATGACGCTAGATGTCCGGCCCCGGACAACACCTCGTTGAATACAAAAGTTGATCTTCGTACTGTCCAGAAACCTTGACATAACGTGTTCTGTTTTTTCTTTTTTTGCAACATGATTTATTATAAATAACTATAATATAAAAAAATATACACATTTTGTGTTTCAGAAGGCTCCCGGGCAGTACACTGCTTATTCCGGTACCGAAACGCTAGCCAATAATTTGCAGATTCTGATTGGTCACATTATAACGAAGTTGGTTAGCAACGCGTCCATACCAACGGAAGTTCAAATCAAAAGTATACGACTACGTCGAAAAAATGTAAATAGAATGCAAATTTTAAAATCAGCACTCTTACATAAATGACAGGCATCATAAGAACACGAGTAATCGAACGAAGTGCTTACATATATCTTAGTTTACCAATTCTCTAATATCTTTTCTCAAAGAAAGTTGAAGTTTTAAGAAAAGAATGGTTAAAAGAAAGGATATACTAATACATAAAACGTAAAACTAATGGCTATAATCAAAAACATAAACAAAGTTTTTAAAAAAAAATACAAAGCAGTTTGAGAAAATCTGTTGACAAGTTTGGTTAGCTTGGTTTGACGACACCGCTTCACTGTATTTTGATATTGAAAAAGAGTAACGATTTGTTAGCCTACAAGTTCGAGAATGCAGATATAATTTACAGGCATTTATACTGGAACCTTTTTATTTGATGATTCGATCTAAAATATATTAATTTCAGACAGTGTCCGAAGAACCTTATTTTCACAAAAACGCTGAGAGCCAGCAGCTTAAGACGCCACTCATAATTTTCTGAAATTCACCTACGCACCACAGCTCTGAGCTAATTTTAAATGCCATATTGGGTTGGTTATCACGGATTTAAATATACTGAAGTTGCGCTACTTTTCAAACATAATGTATCTTTATGAAAATTTAATAAATCTTTATGCGAAGACTTGATTATTGATGTCCAGTTGCCCTTTTGTCTTATATCGCCTATCCGTTATACTACTCCTTGAAAGTCAACCATATGCTTTGGCATAAAATGTTTTATATTGACCAAAAATATAATAAGATGAATAAATTTAGTTACACTACATAGCCGACTATATTCCGGTACATGTCTTTGTCTAATGTATCATCTGCATGCAATACAAATCAGCCCCACCACGAGACCATCAGCCTTAATGACATGATATTAGTTATAACACAAATATGCATAGCTTTGTATGATGTATCAACTACATGCAATTCAAATCAGCCGAATCATGAGTACTTCAGCTTTCATGACATAATACAAATATTTGTAATAATTAATTGCATTTAAAGTGACAGAGAACGTGCATATCAACTCATGATTTTCCGTGGTTTTGTTTAGCATAGAACAGGTTTCTAACAGTCACTTCTGATACAATTGTATAAAGTTGGCTGAAAATTATAAGAAAATACTATAATGAAATGTTGTTGACATGGAAACATACTCAAACGTATCTCAAATTTGTTTATGTGGTTGCATGTGTTTTAAAAGTCTCATATTGACCATAAAAGGATTTTGTCGTAAAATATCACAGTAAACTAAAACTCTCAAAATTACTATTTCAGCTTAATTGTCCCATATTTCCCCAAATGAATGTAGTATGTTCAACAAAAGAACAAATGTAACTTTGACGTCAAAGTACGTCTTGTATGGTTTCATGGCTACATGTTGATTTATTCTATATATTGGTGATTTAAAATCATGATTTTCTTTTTGAAAGTCTTGAAGTAGCTTCTATTGATGATGTTCTAGAATTTTCAGAACAGAAAATTAATAAATTTCCATTACGACATAAAACCAAAAACAATTTCATTTTGAATACCCTGTCATCAAGTCTGATTTTCTTACGACCTGGCTTACATAAATTTAACTAAAGAATGGTTACATGTGTATCATATGAAATGCATATCTATAAGAAACACTTGAAAGTCAAACAAATTTATATTCTACACACTATGTACATTGTTAGTATAGCAAGTCGACCAGTGCGCGCAATTATCCAGAAATTCAAGGAATGTCACACGGTAAAGATTGCAGATTTTAGAAATAATAAATGTTTCCCTTGATTGATTCGTCGATTAAAATTAAGTCAGAAGTTAAGATGCGTAGTAATTATATCACGAGTGCGAAACGAGTGATTTAATTTTCACATCTGAACGACTACCTGCATCTTATTTGACGACAAAATATTGTGAGACATTTATTATTTGGATTCTAACACGACATTTGCCTTTTATTTTAATTGTTCGCATCTGAACAGCTGGCTATATTTTATTCCACGGTAAAATACAGGGAGGCGTTTATTGTTTCGATTCTAACACTATAAGAATCTTTCACTGGTTGCACGTGCAGATGGGAATATCTGGCTCGAGGGTATCTGTTTTGGCGGTAACGAGGCTCTGCCGAGTTACCGCCAAAACTGTTACCCGAGAGCCGGATATTCTCATTTGCACGTGCAACCAGTGATAGATTCTTTTTCTTGCATGCCATATTCTACTAATAATAGCAGAAATAAAGTTAAACTGATGACTTATATTAACGCGCTATTTTGTTGTAGTAATGTATCAATAAAGCATTCATTCATAAAAGTAGTTCGTTCTGACGTCATTAAGTCATCTTATACCAGGGGGTGTAAGATGAGATTTTCTAGCACTGGTAAAAACTGCAGATATCACGATCTGGTATGCAAGAAAAAATTGTCTTTGAAAAATACCCCGAACTATGTTCAGCGCGTAGCAACATTCCATTGTAACTAACAAGCACGGAATGCGATTGGACGCCTGCGTCATTTACCGGACGTGTTGCCCGTGGAAAACGTGATCTGTATTTTATCGTTAAATAATGTATAGCTTTTTGTCATCTATAGCTATATACAAAAAGTTGCGGATCGTGTTAGAATGTGAATTAATGTACATATTCTTTTCCTCTATATTTATACAGAAAAAGTTGCGGATCGTGTTAGAATCCCAGTAATTAGATCACAAGCCTTAAGGACACGTGCTCTTAATTCACGAACTGGAGTTAACATAGCGAATTTACTACTTCGATTAACCTATACCTTAAGTTAAATGATCTTTTATTTTGCACTTTGTGTATACATATAATGTCGCAATACGACGCAGTGCATATATATTACAAACAAAGGCAAAAAAAGGTAGAGCCAAAAGTTCTTACGACATTATAAAGGGATCTTCCTTTATTAAATGTATCTAAAATGGCAGCTGTTCTAATATGTTCAAAGGGCAAAAACCTATCCGTGTGTGGAAAAGGGTAACCTATTTCTTAACATCAAAAGAACGGAATCGAGAACTGCATTTTCGTGATGGAGTTATGAGTTGATGTAAAATGTCTTTGCGTTACCGTTTATCAATGTATCACTTGATTTTCTTCTTAGCTTATAGAAGTAAAAGCACGGTAGAATGGTACTTAATTGATATAAATCATGTTTGTAGGTCAAGTATACCTACAACTGCATAGTATCTCAAACTGAATTTCTTATACAAGATACATATAAATACAATCAATACACAAGACAAAAACTGAGATACTGTTAAAATCTTTATATTCGCGAGTTGTTTATTTTGCAAAAGTTAGAAAAAAAATAAAAACCTTCCGAAAAAAGAACTTTTACAGTATATATCTCATATTTCAACAATGGAGGTTTACATCAATAAGAGAAAAAATAGCAGTCACATAAGGTAAAAATGAAGAAAATGTCAATAATTGCCAAACATTAAAGAATGAAATTAGGCGAAAATACGTCTGTTTCCGGTCTCTTTGCCAAAATAATTAAAGGTCGGCAGGTTTTTTTATTATTATTATTTTGTCTTTTTAGCTCTGATACACTTGAAAATTTGTATTTTTCAATAATTTTCTTATCATAAAAATTATCATAAAAATGTTTGAAGTCGGCAGTAAAAAGTTAAGGTCGGTCGCGACACCGGAAACACACCTATGTTTTGGCCTTAGGACTTCTAAAATGAATGTGTCCATAGCATCGTATCTCAAACTGAACTTTTTATACAAGATACATTTAACCAAAAACAATACCCAAGAAAAAAAATGAGATATTGTAAAAGTTTTCATATTCGCAAGTTGTTTTTTTTGCGATTTTCGAGTTTTCTATTTATTCGCGACTTTTTGAATTCGCGAGCGAGCACTGTGTGATATATATTAATTGTTTGCCATTTTACCGAGTTTAATGAATTTTCGGTATATATCTCATCATCTTACATCATTGAAATTTCACGTCAATAAGATATAAAAGCAATCAAATAATGTAAAACTGAAAAAATGTCAATTAAAGCCAAACATTAAATAATGAAATTAGGCCAAAATGTTTGTTTCCGGTCTATTTGCCAAACAATTTAAGGTCGGTGGTCGGTCGGCAGGTTTTCTTCTTATTTTTAATTATTTTGTCGTGTTTGGTCTGCACACGTTTGGACGTTTTATCATAAAAACATTTTGAGTAGGCAGTAAAAAATTAAGATGGGCCATGAGACCGGAAAAACATATTTTTTGGCCTTAGAAATACAAGTGAATAAGCAACAGTTCCCTGCTACATTGTCCATCTTCAGTTTGGACAGTCATATTCATTGTACAAATAGTGGCCCGACGGAATAATTAGCAGAGCAGATCATGTTCAGCAATATTGAATGCCCAGGGCGATCATGATCTACACATATCTCAAAGGCATAATGTCTTGTCATTAGCAGAGTTAGAGTTGCTGATATCAAAAATGCAATTATACATCATTAAACAAATTAACAAGCAATGCATAGTCAATAAATGTCTAAATACGTGTTTAAAACACTTTAACAATATAGACCTATCGCTAAATGTAATTCATACTCCCACCAATGTTTATTCCGCTCCTCGCTTGATGGTAAAGTGTAATGTATAAAAGGAAATAATTTGTAAATAAACTCTAAAAGATGTATATACATGTACCTAGGAAATGTCTACAAACTATATTTGAATGGATTCAAAATAGAGTTTTATTGATTTATTTAAGTGAGAAAGAGGATATAAACTGACACTGAATTTTACTCATTAACACGATGCCACGGCTTCAAGAAAATGAACAAATTCATGCACTTCTGCAACTTGCATCCGGCGTCGGCGTCTCTGACGTCGCTAGGCAGTTTAACTGCCACAGAAATACCATCATGAACCTTCGACAACGTTACCGTCAAAATGGAAGCGTTAGAGATCTTCCACGAGGCCGGCAGGCCGGAGGTAACCAAGGCACGTCAGATTATTATTACACAAGTGCACAGTTTCTTTTTGGTGTCAGTTAGAATTGTAAATAATCATCACTTAACAGTACTAATGCTCAATGAGTGTTTACAATGTGCAAATGTTTGAAATACTTGCTCATTTAATATTATCAGAGGCAATTGTTCGGGACGCAATAAAGTGCATCCTGTATGCTCCTGTCCCAATATTGGTGATGGGCGGTAAAAGAAATTCTAAAAGCGATGGTCACTAGAAATGAAAGACTGAATGGCGAACAAAGCAGATTATTATCAGACTGTAAGATTTGCCATTGCCACCTAGAAAGCATGTCGCTTGTAAATGAAGAGTTCAGATTAGGTCCTGTTGTTAAAAAGGGGACCAACATGACCTAACCTATGATTAATTTTCAGTTTCGGGAATAAAAAATTGTGTCTTTTGTAGAGAGGTGTTCTTTCGTAGAGGTCGATTCCTTATATAATTCACTCAATGGGAAAGAACACGTGTGTCTCTAGGTAGGTGACGTTCTGTGAGGTTTGGCTGTAGTTGCTAAAATCTTCATGCGAATAATGAAACGAGTCAAAGAACAACCTCAACTACAAAAATTATTGTGATTCAAGCTCAACAAAAGCTCTCTTCTGAACTAATACATAAATCTTTCTTTTCAGTGAACCGATTATCATGAAATTTATTTATTTTGTAGACAACTTTGTGTTAATGTGCATTTGATCAATGTTCAAAAAGGTGTAGTAATTTGATCACGAGTCAGTTAGCACCGTACTTCCCCGTATGTTAAATAAATATCGTTAACAGTTATTGACTGACTTTCCCCTTTGCGTAATGTAGTAAATTTGATGATCGTATTGGAATCCTTAACAGTATCGTGCAACGTCAAATGTTCATTCAAAACAATTCAATTTTGAAATTTCATCGTACTAAACTGTAGTGTTAACGCACTTTTTTTCGTGTTATTACGTCTGCAGAATCCCGAGGGACGGTTGGTGCCTGAGCCCGTTAGGACGAGGGCACCAACATATCCCGAGGGTTTCTGCAGGTGTTATAACATGAAATAACGTTCGTTAGCGCTATTCTAGCAAAAAAATCATAAAAAGAGGCATGAAACTCTCTTACTGGTACGACGTTCAACAATGCGCGGGACAACGTCAGTGTTATTTACGTAATATTTATGACGTCACCAGCAGTTTTTAAGCCCGGCACTGTTGACGCCGTACTTGATGAAAGACTTGGGAGACAGTCCATTGTTTACAATGGCCCTGTAATGCGCATAAATGAAAACGGATATGTTAACTCACGTTTTTCCTCCTGTTAAAACACCGGCAAAATAGGCTAGAATGTACTTTTCAAAAAGCTCAGCACAAAAACAATAGAATCAGTGTTACAAATTACTGGTGTTCTTTCAGCATATATTTAAATGTACTACTTTTCAATGCAATAAGAACACGCCATATCTTTGAATGTGATTATCTAACGACATTTAGGCAAATAATTCACTATGCATAAAAATGAAAAATATCACAATCATAATCATTTACGTTTTGATTGTGAAGAATTGTGTCAATTTTACATTTCTTTCATCCTAACTAATAAAGATATGAATTTCATCCTAGACGTGATTTCAGAGAAAGTTTCCATGGCTTTACATTGAGTTCATCAATCAGTGTCATTTAATGAGACCAACCTTCGGACTGGTATAAAGTGGTCCCATTGTGCAAATGGTCTTATATCGAGACTCTTTTCCTATGAAATTGACATTTGGTTCCGAAATGTTTGGTTTTAATATCGACGGCAGTCTTAATAACAGGTGGTCTTGATAATTTAAAACTATTTAAATCCAAATCGTTAATAGACATGTGTCGTATTGAACTTCGTGGATGGAGTTACGATCATCACTATTAAACAGTTTATCTGCTCAACGACATCAGGTATATGTTCAGAGCCAGTATGTTCCCCTCTCCATCGGCGGTGGGGAATTCGTGACTGCAGCTTGGACATGTTGCTCGTGAAACTGTTCCGTGATACTCTGTTACTTTCGATTTGAGCTTGCACAAAGGACATCTAAACTTGGCCACTTGCAGACTTTTCAAGGACCTCATCAGTTTATCAGCAACTTCTGATCCATGTGTGTGATAGTAGTCCTTTTCTCTCTGGGATAGATCATTCTTATTCCAGAAGACGTCAATGAATTTCAATCCAAGAACGTCAGCGTTCTCAACTCTGAAAAAGCCCTTGTCTGCCCACTCTTCTCCCCATGAATTCATCAGACGAAGACATTTGCTGTTGTAATTTGTCAACACGACAGCGTGTCCAGATGGTAGTGCATCCGAACTTCGTCTACTTCTTTCGAGATCGCTCTTTCTCAAGATACCACTTGGATCACCTTCGTTAAATCTTCGGAACCTTTCCCATTCATCGATAGTGAGTTCAAACCTTGCTACTACTGGACGCTTAGTTGCTATAGCCTTCAATGCTCCGTTGATATTTACTTTCTTACAGTGTAATCGGTAGAGGGGACAGATTCCCCACAGAACACAGAAAGTATCTGCACCATGCCTTCCGTGCCGATTTATTAAGTCGTCACGAAGTCCTTCAAAATCCGGATAGCCATCATCTCTGCCAAGTACTCTGTGCATAGCTAGATGAAGAACTGCTGCTGATGCATTTGCATAGCAGGTCCCTCTTTCTTGTCTCTGCGCTTCAAAGCCTGTTCTTCTGGTTGATATAAATATCTAGTGAGACAGATAAAAGCAAATTTGACAGGGCATCCTGACAACAAATAGCGTTTCGGGCAATATCACAAACTTCTTTCAAATTATCTGGGTTGTTAACGTGCAAAAACAATCTGGTCTCGTTGTTATTTATATCAATGCTCCATTTATTCTTGATGAAGATCGTTCTGGTAACCAAGTCGGTTGGAATGTATGAGCTTAATTTGAAGAGAAACTTTGCACCATCCTCCCAGCAAGGTTCATCAAAGCTATGCAGTTTTCTTGGCTCAACATTGGATAAACTGGATATGTAACAAGTCGCCACCGTAACATTTAGCCTTTTTAGCTCAGAAATGATTATATTTACCATACCTCTGTCTGTCGGCATACCATCTGATACCACTATTAGTAATCTGTGATGATTTGAATAAGTAATCCAAGACATAAATAGCAAATCTGAAGCTTTTCTGAGTGCGGTGTATAAAGGCGTCCTTCCGTAAATAAAAGAATCGACAATTCTGAGCAATTTTCTTGCTGTGTCTGCTGTGAGTTCTTGGTCATTAACGCATCCGCGAATCACATTTGCCGCATCAGGTACTCTGTAAACAGATTTGTCATCTACGTCTACAAGTAAGGATTTTTTTACAATAGTGCTGATGTCTTCCACTGTAGCTTGACGGAACTGGGTCGCTGCGACTGATGTCACAGATTGTGCATTTTTATACGCCCGAAGGGACGTATTATGTTATCGCCTCGGTGTCCGTCTGTCCGTCTGTCCGTTAGCAATTTCCCTTCCGCTCTCTAACTGTTGAACCCCTTAAAGGATTTCGAAGAAACCTGACACAAATGTAAACCAGACTGAGACGACGTGCAGAAGCAATGTTCCGGATGGCTGGATTCAAGGTCAAGGTCATACTTAGCGGTCAAAGGTCATATGATTTTGTTTCCCTTCCGCTCTGTAACTCTTGAACCCCTTGAAGGATTTCGAAGAAACCTGACACAAATGTTAACCAGACTGAGACGACGTGCAGAAGCAATGTTCCGGACGTCTGTCCGTCTGTCCGTCCGTCCGTCTGTGCGTTAGCAATTTCCCTTCCGCTCTGTAACTCTTGAACCCCTTGAAGGATCTGACACAAATGTTAACCAGACTGAGACGACGTGCAGAAGCAATGTTCCGGATGGCTGGATTCAAGGTCAAGGTCATACTTAGGGGACAAAGGTCATATGATTTTGTTTCCCTTCCGCTCTGTAACTCTTGAACCCCGTGAAGGATTTCGAAGAAACCTGACACAATTGTTTACCACATTGAGACGACGTGCAGAAGCCATGTTCCGGATGGCTCACTTCAAGGTCAATGTCACACTTAGGGTTCAAGCGTCATATAACTGTGTGGATATTGCTCTGCATTTGCTCTTGATTACAGTGCTCTTTTTTGTATTTGGGAGATTCTATTTTGTTTGTTTAATTTTTTTATTGAATTACTTCCCTTTTATGTTACTATCAATAGCATATTTTGTAACTTTTTTATTATTGGCAGTACGGAAAAACCGAGACCACTTTTCTGTGGTACAACATGAATGGTACCTCCAATTTTTTGGTGTTTTTTGACATTTTTGTACCAGGTTAGGATTTTCTGGTTGGGGACTTTTTTTATATAACTTCAATTTTTTATTCTTGTTCCTGTCCGTTGGGCTTCAACAGCCTAAATTTTGCTCCCATTCTCTGATACAACACTTCGGGCGTATATTGCTGCGCTTTGCGGTGCTCTTGTTTATAATGCCACCAACAAATCCAAGAAAGCCTTTTTCTGGTTGCATAACCTCGGGCAAAGCACCATCCCAGTCACGACACGCGAGTGGTAAATAGTCAGAAACAAATCGCTTTGTAAATTGGTTGTCAGACTCAAGCTTATTCAAGATAATTCGTGCTAGATACTCCGATACTGCTTGACTAACAATGTTCTTCTCTGCCCATCTTCTTATTGTTCTAGCCCCGTTAGCTTCTAGTAACTTAAAAACTGCTTCAATAGTTCTATCACTTGCAGGACCACTGTTGGCGTTGCCTTCACTTGGACACTGTTTAATTGTCCCTATTGTATCAAACAATTCTTTGAATGGACTTCCAAATCCAACAGCAAAAACACGATTGTCTCTTGAGACATCGTGTTTGACAAGGCCATCAATCAGAGTAAAGACTGAGCGCACCCATGTACCACCTTCCTCATTCACGCCGTCGTCGATACTTCTTTTCATAGAACCCGACAAGTCTAGTAAAACGCCAATGAAGGTTGACATATTGATATTGTCTGAAATACAAAATGATTTTGGAGAAATGAATAATTATTACCTTCTTGGTGAACGAATCTTTCCAAAACTGTTTCATTTTGGTTTCATTTTAGAAAAGTTTAGCCCAGTGCATGTGAACACTGGCTACAGTTAAAATATGAGTAGTGTTTTATGCAAAACTTAAGGTATGTTGTTCAATGTGGTTGAAGCCACCTCCGCTGAGCGGCATACCTTACTTTTTGCACAGGCGCTGAGTGGCCTGTCTCCGATGAGCGTATTAGCTAGATCATAAAAATCTTCTCTTCTCAAAAATTTAGCATGAGCTCTGCATGACGGACGTGTAACATCATAAATTGAGAAACCATACAACACGCAAAGACCGTCTTCAAAAAAATGCTTTTCAAGGTGTATGTATAGATTGTAGTAAAAGTATCAAAAAGTTTAGAAACTGGTCACATGACGTTGAAGTTTGTTTCATTTTGACACCGAATAAGACAAAAAAGGCAGGAAATTGGATCAAATATAATTCCATGTGGATTTACAAGAATTTTTCTAATTTTGTCACATTTTTTTCTTTAACAAATGCATGGTCATTTCTTGTGATATCTCTGTGGTTTAAACTTATTTATTTTACTTGTAGTCTAAGGTTTTGACAATTTATATTAAAACTAAGGTCGCAATCAAATTGAAGTGACAATATTTGAATTCCATTTCATCTACCCCTGGTGTACAGCCATGTTTTACTATACAGTTCAGACTTTATTTAATGGGGTTTCGGGCACATGAAGTATGGAATCAACGCCCCCCCCCCGCGTTACCCGCCCCTGCAAATCTAATTTCACAACGTAAACTCATGTTTACATATACAAAATAACAAGAAATAATATTAAATCAAGTTCTGAAACAAATAAAGCCATCTAAAAAACCACCGGACTAACTAGCATAAAAAAATTATACATAATACATACAAGTATGAAACATTTTCGGCAAACTTGCCGGGATTCCCTTGTTTATGGTAAAATATTTTGATGAATTAAAAGAGCCTAGAATATCCACTGGTGTCTATAAATAAGGTAACAATTATGCCTAATTACCATCCTTAAAAGTCCGAAGTATTCCATAAAAATTATTTCAAAAAGTCAACACATACACGAATCCCACAAGAAAGGTTTCTTAAATTGAACAAGAAAATTATAACCTAACAGGTGGGAGTGAAATTATTTCCCCTCATACACTAAATTTCTACATCGATGCAATAACATTTTGCTTTATGCACGTAACAGTTCAATGCATTGTTAAAGGATCAAGGGTCAAAACATCCATTTTAGAAAAACATACTTATTTAAAAGTATATGTAAATACCCATCACATGTACTAGCTTTTGTCTCGGCCAGTTGGCAGTGTTCAAAATATTTAAAAATCAAATATTCCCATATTGACACTATTACATGATCATGCAATGGAAAGAATACCTATTTTTATATATGAATTAGGTTTGTTCTTACGATGCTTAAAAGCAGTATATACATGTTCATAATTTATGACAGGGTACTTGAACAGTTAATTCGATACAGCAGGATAAAGGAGCATAACCCAAAAACAGAGCGCCATAAATAAGACCTCTTCTTCGGCCACTTGTAATCAAAGCAAAAACTTTATTCTTTTTTTACTCAATTTTTCTTTAGAACAGTAACTTGTCATTTTGTTAACGTATAGATCTAGCAAATACGTCTTTGAGATCAAGCATCACCATTCTCTGTTTATTTCAATGTAAATACAGTTGTACATGTAGTTGGGACGAACTGTAGGCCAGTGATCAGGCATAAACTTGAGCTATCACTAAACGTGATTAAAATACTCTAACCAATGTGTCTTGTCACAACCTTCTGTCATAAAACAGTTGTCGATCAATAAGATTAGTTAGGAAAAACGTGATGCTTGGAACGTGTTGGTCAATGTCAAGATCACAGTTTCTATCAAAAATCGAAAAACAGTTCACGGTCGATAATTTTAGTTATGATTAATGTATTGTCATAAAACTTGAAACATCGGTATTATGTACCAAGAAGCAGGTTGTGATTGGTTTCGTGGTCACTTGAGTTAACGTGAAGGTTATTGTTTCTTTTACAGTCAAATTATGCACCAATAAGACATATTTCAGTGCATGATAAAAATAACTAGAATAATAATAAAAAAATAAATCAAGTTTGCTCCATTCTTTTAAACTTTTTCCTTTCATTGCATAACAATTTGCTTACCCGGATTGTAACTAAAAAATAAACTTGTGGTTTACTTCAAACTTAAAGATAAGTGGACTTGGGTCGGAGTGCAACTTGTCAAGGAAACCTGACCCAAACTTGTTCCATTCTTGAGTGATCACCCTTTTGTATGTTTACATGTACATATGCTTATATATAGAAATCTTTAAAAATAACTTCTTGTCTAGAACCACTAGGCCCAGAGCTTAGATATTCGGAATAAAGCATTGTGTAGTGGACCTCTATGTAGATCAAACTAGAATTATGTCTCCCCCATTAAATATGGGGAAGATATATTGTTTTTGCCATGGATGTCTGTCTGTCCGTCCGTCCGTCCGTCCGTCTGTCTGTCCGGCAAAATCGTGTCCGCTCCATATCTCCTTCACCCCTCGAAGGATTTTCATGAACTTTGGGTCAGATGTTCACCACAACTAGACGATGTGCAGAACCCATGAACCAACCGCGCAGGTGTCACATCTTAAAGTCAAAGGTTTGAGCCTTGCATTTCGTGTCCGCTCCGTATCTCCTTAACCCCTTGAAGGATTTTCATTAAACTTTGGTCAGATGTTCACCTCAAATACGCGATGTGCAGAACCCGTGAATAAACCATGCCGGCTCATGGTCAAGGTCACAGTTAGAGATCAAAGGTCAAATGACTATATTTCGTGTCCGTCAATATCTCTTGAACCCCTTGTAGGATTTAAGAATAACTCAACACAAATGTTCATCATAGTGACGCGATGTGCAAAGCGCATGTAACAACCACCTTGGTTCAAGGTCAAGTTCACTGTTACTAGAAATAGAAAAATGATGTCTGCTCAATAACTCCAGTTAGGAGTGACCAATTGCAATGAAACTTGATGTGTATGTAGCTTTCATGTAGCGAAAGGTTGGGGTAGCATCTGGGGTCACTAGGGTCAATGTCAAGGTAACTGTTACTAAAAAAACAGATTTAAAAAAAATGTCTTTTGGCTTTTAAACTGTTTTAAGCAAAAAAACTTTTTTAAGGTCAAAGTCACTGTTACTAAAAATATTATTTTTTGAAGTGTTGTAAGCAAACATTTTAGAAAAATAAGGTCAAGGTCACTGTATCTTTTTGACAAAAACAACCATCTAGTTCACAGATCAAAATTGACCCTATCTGCTTTTGATGACCTTTAATTATAGACTTTGGTAGCAAGGTGGGCCATTTTGGCCCTCTTGTTTCGATGTATTTATACATAAATGCTCCATGAAGCCCACAATGCTGTACAATTCCAATATATATACGTAGCCTTGAAAACCTGACCAGTATTACCGTAAATCGTACACGTTTTTGCGACAGTTGCAAAGTGCGTGAAATAAATACTTTATACACGTACTATAGACTACTATATAGGAGAGTTGTTTCGTGTTATAAAAAATCCATTTAATCTTCTTAAGAATTAATATTTTGTTTGCTTCTCATCTGTGAGTTTTTCAAGTAAAATGTTAAAATGTTAAAGATTTGTTCCTTAATAAACAATTAAATTTTATTTTTCTAATTTTAAAGAATGTTGTGATAGTTGAAGGGTTTTATCAAAATTAAATGTTTTGTTTAGAGACCATTAAAACGTCCAACATTAGTGACCCCCCCTCCCCATGAATCAGCAGGTGGTATAATCCCTCTTGTATCTGTAGACTTGACATGTAGTCCAATAGGACCATAAATTTTATTGATTTGTAGAGATGATGGTTAATGATATAACCAAGATTGCAGACAGAAATATGATAGCTACAGAAAGGCAATTTTCAATTTGTTAAGTGTTCAAACTTTGTATAGTATTATTTTTATTTTATGCACTATAGGACAACAAACGTAATTCCATTGACATGTTTTCATATATATATTGTTACAATGGGTCAAGTTCGGAGTGCACTTTTTTGTCATTAATTGTAAAATTGTTCTGTTTATAATTTTTCAAGTTTCAAGTTCAAGTTTATTGGCAAAATCAGCAAAATCATTTGCCTTTGGTCATTTATAACTTATGATAACGGAATATGGCAAAGACAATTAAACATAGCAATATAATAAACATGTAAAGTAGTCAACAATAGCACAAACATGAAACAGTCAAAATTTTCAGAGTATTTTTACGTAAATCAAAAGCTTCTTTAATAAACCTTGTTACATTAGACAACATTTTTTTTATTTTTAAAACGACATTTCATTATCAAACATGTTAACGGTAGGCCATGATACATGACTCAGATATTTATTCCGGATGTGCGAGTACTAGTATTTCACACAGCCTAATACTTATTAGTGTTTGCGATGGAACGCCATGGCCGTCTTATCATGACTTGTTTGCTTATATGCGGTACATATTTCATTATATGCAGTAGGTCTTCTATTATATGCAGTAGATATTTAATTATATGTGGTATATAATTCATTATGTGTGGTACAAGTTACTTTATATGCTGTACTTTCTTTGTTATATGTAGTACAACTCTTCTTATATGTGGTGGTAATGTCTCTTTATATGCAGTGCATTTGAATTTGTGTGCGGTACAAACACCAATATATGCAGTAGATTTGTTATTGTGTGTAGTAGATAAAACGTTATACGTAGTGCTTTTTACATTATATGATGTACACATATAAATATATGTGGTAGTCACTGTGTCCATTATGTGTGGTGCTTTTTTCCTTATATGCAGTGCAAATCACATTATATATCGTACTTTCGTTAATATACACTGTAGATCTCACATTATATCTGTACATGCGATTTCTTTATATGCTGTGCTCCGAGCATTATATGCGGTAGTAATTTCTTTATACGCGGTAGTTTCGTCATTATATGCGGTAGTTATGTCGTTATGATGAGATGGTTAGGATATTTCCGAACGATACCGTAAATTGTGCAAAATAATTACTCGTGTGAAACATCCGGATTCGTTATAATCCGGCAATATAAGGTATCGTTCGGAAATATCCTAACCATCACATCATAACGACATAACTACCGCATATAATGACGAAACTACCGCATACAAAAAAATTACTACCGCATATAATGCTGGTAGCACAGCATATAAGAAAATCGCATGTACAGCATGTAACGCGAGATCCGCAGCGTATATTAACGAAAGTACAACATATAATGTGATTTGCACTGCGTATGAGGAAAAAAGCACCACACATAATGGACACAGTGACTACCACATATATTTATGTGTGTACATCATATAATGTAAAAAGCACCACGTATAACGTTTTATCTACTATACACAATAACAAATCTCCTGCATATATTGGTGTTTGTACCGCACACAAATTCAAATGCACTGCAAGAGAGTACCACCACATATAAGAAGAGTTGTACTACATATAACAAAGAAAGTACAGCATATAAAGTAATTTGTACCACTTATAATGAACTATCTACCACATATAATTAAATATCTACTGCATATAATAAAAGATCTACTGCATATAATGAAATATGTACCGCATATAAGCAAACAAGTCATGATAAGATGGTCATGGCGTTCCACAGTTTGCCCTACATTTCTGTCTAATGAAAATATCTAAAAATTTAAAATGTTCCCTGTCTATTTGCCATAAACCTCAGACAGATTGTTCTACGTATCACTCTATCTTGATAGAGCGAGACTCTAGAGACCTGTTTGCGCATGTGCATATAGCCCACTTCCGTTCAACAAAAACAAAAACAAATTCCGTTGGAACCATAAAATTAATCAAATCTTCTGAAACAAGATTGCAAATATTATATTAATATCTATTTTTCGCATCTTTTTCAATGATAACCTTTTTGACGCAGAGAGTTACAAAAACAGTCAAAAGGTTGCAATTTAGAGATCAAAGCGCTGTGAGCGCTGCAGGCCTGGGGGCTATAGGTCAACTCCCCGAAAACCAACTTTTGACCTACGTGTTTTGCGCTGAATCTTACCTAAAGCGCGGGTCGAAATGTGCAGAGGACGAAATTCAATATATGACACAGAATGAATGATTCACAAATATATGGGTGGCAGGGAAGTTTGTTTTATTATAAAACGTACGTTAAATGAAAAATAATCACATAGTCAACATTATAAAATGTTTAAGCCAATAAAAATAATTCGCTTTGTACAACTTCAAGCGATATGATCTGATGATGTGGATCGAAAATTATTGTGTACCAAGGACAAGACCTTGAAACAGAAATAAACAAAGCAATACCAGCAATGAAATATAAATACAGTACTGTACAATGTGAGAAAACCAAAAATGATTCTGGGTTACCTTATAGTTGTAATCGGTGAAACCGTTCACTGGGCCTTGACATGCAGCGTCCTCGATAAATGGCGGGTGATTTTGATCACGTGAGTTCCTTCTCGGGAATGTATGTAAATTATATCTTTTTTTTTAGAGACATTTATTTTTAGGTAAATATATATGTAATCGTTCGTAAATAACAAAGTTGTCAATGAAATAACATCGGAAATTTGAAAATCAAACTACAAACTCTTATATCGAGCTTCGTACGTTTTCGTAAATTTCCGTAAATATCCGTACTTTTCCGTGATATGCATATGATTATCTTCCGTAATCAGCTAACAGCGCATTAATTTCTAAAACAGAAAAAAATGTGTAATGCAGCCCGTAAGCTATATACCTTCCTGCAGTCGTTTGAAGTTTTATGTACTGTTTTTATTTGTAATATGTTCTTATCATATGCGACATTCAAACAAAAGATTGATCTGGTCTGTCTTGCACTACTTTCGCATAGCGCATTTTTTATTCGCACATAGCACAGTTGAATTTCTTGCAGTGTTTGAAATGTGGTATACTAACTTAGGCCTTGGGGACTTTCAGCTAGCATTAAGTGAACCATTCCATTCGTGAATATATTGATCGCGCAATCTTCTTTTTATCGAAGAAAAAAATTGACGTCATTATTGTAATCATTCAAAAGATGAGAGAGCCCAAGGTGGTCAATTCGGAAACGTATATTGACCCCCTTTATCTCTTTTCTACATTTTCTTAAGATATTATAGATATGCGTGTATCATACACAAGTCCTTAAATATTTATGACTAAATAATTTGTTGAAGTATAACATAAGGGAATCTAGGAGATATATGTGCTGGTTGTTATGTTTTGTAGATGTAGGTTGTAGCGGTTATGTACTGATATATTTCGCCAGCAACTATACTTTTTGGAAATAAATATATAAAATAAATATATGACAAATATTTGACATGATGAACTAAACCAATTGAGTTGAATATTTCCTTCCAAAATAAAAGTGACAGAAGAAACAAAGATATATTTCTTCATTACTTTTAACTTTCTCCACTTTGAAGTTTTTATACATTTCAGCAGAAATATATCATAAATTCTATTAATTTAGATCTGCTTCAATAAAATTCGTAAAAAGGGTATGAATTGGTGATTAAAACTTATTTCTTAATTTAAACATAAAATCGTTACAATAAGAGATGTACACGCTAGTAACTGATGTGAAGACGGACGACGGATAATCGATAAATACGGGGGAGTTTGAGTAAGTATTGTGTAAGTCAGACCTCACTCAGTAATATGATTATAGTTGACCAACTGAATGTCAAACGGATACTCTGTACTTACTATGGTTGGTATTGCATCTAAATGAATGCGCCTTTCGTATCAATTTTTTAAAATGATAGACAGAACTGTTAGTGGATAAAGAGGAAGACCCTACTTAAGAAACCATGCGCATTGTAGTTCCGTAAACCTTCATAACAGTTTCATAATTCTTTGGTGAAGCGATTTGTTTAAAAATGTCACTATATTGGCTTTTTGGTCAGAAACGAGACGATAAACACGTTTGTTTTATCATTTTATGAACAAGCATTTTGAGAAAATAATCTGCTAGTAGTTAAAACCCTTTAAATTGTCCGTTTTGATTCTTTTTTGTCCGCTTGCCTGATGCAGTCAACAGGAAACAGCTGTTCTGCTGCTTAATTTTTACGTCTTGCCCACAGTTTCTAGTGAAAATATCAATTTCTCAAAAATGATATATTTAAACATAAGGTGTTAAAGTGAGTGCCAAAATCAATAAAACATGTGAAATTCAACATGGCGATTTCAGAAAAATCTATTGGATATATTCGCGAGTTTGGTTTAACACAATATCGTTATAAAAGGTTTTCAAAAGCGTTTGCTTCGCATTAAATAATTTAGTAGCGTATTATTTAAAGTAACATTATGCACATCTTACTGCACACGGACTAATTAAATAATAGTTCCTTTCTTCGCAGTGATCTCCCTTGTGTTATTGTTGCTGTTGGTAGAGATTTCGGCAGTGGAAGGGAAGCAACTCCTGCATGCAGTTGTTTTTTTTAAAGACTGCCCGAGTCAAAATAGGGAAAGTAATATTTGGAAAGTTATTATTTCGCACTGGTAGCAGTAACAATTTGGTGCATAAAGTTAAAAGCTATCATTTCCTCTACCCTTTTTTACACACACCTATTTCAGCTGGATTTTTACTTGAAAAAAATGCGCATAATTTTACTTTAAAAATATAGAAATACTTAAAGGAATGTTTATGGGAACCTTTTTACTTGTTGATTCGTTCTAATAACTCCTTAGTTTACTAAACTCAGCAAAAAAGAATTTAATTGCTCAGGGATAAATTAATAACAAACTAATCCCTGAAGCCATTCGATTTATGCTAAGCCACGCTACTGTTGTTTCCCAACAAGACAATGCGCGTCCACATGTTGCAAGAGTAACACGTGCTCATTTGGCTACTGCCAACGTCAATGTAATGACGTGACCGGCTATGTCACCAGACATGAATCCCATTGAACTTACATGGGATGAACTTGGAAGACGTTTACGCCGGCACTATGTCTTAAACAGTTTGAACGATTTGGCAGCAGTACTGGTGAAGGAACAAAATTGATTGCTATATTTTGTTGTTCAGAGGAATGTGCGTATTGAAACTCTCACTACAGTCAGAGGTTGACATAACCGATATTAGTCAACAAATCAACATCAGATGCATAAACATCCAAAAATTCGATGTAAGTGATGAAACGAGTATTATCAATAAAACAATAAAATGTTCATTACGCCCCTTTATCAGTTCATGGATTATTTCCGACGAGTAGAGTCACGAAGGGACATGAAAATCAAACGCTCGACTCGTAAAAAGATCAAATTTTAATTTTGAACATTAAAAATCCACACAAGACGAAACAGTAATGCAGACATAAAAGACGCCACCAAAGATGTTTTTCCATTTTAATAGCTCTCCGTAAAGTGATTAAATAATTTTTCATACACTATTATCTACTTGAAATAAGCGAATGTTTTACAGGAGTTGCATAGACGGATTCGTTCATGATCATTTGAAATATAAGACAAACAGAATATTAACTATTATCCCTTTGTATTGCACAGAAGCAGTTTTAACTACATTATTCATCAAATGTAACTTTACATCACAATAACATACATTACTTTAGAAGTTATTTCAAGTTATATAAACAATCTATTAACAAAAATCAAAACATTTCCGCTGGGCTGCGCTTTACGTTATAGCACAACAATAAGACCGTAATATGGGTCGCATTTTAAACATGTCCGACACAGGTGTTGCGTCGCAACCGATATATTAATAGAATGCAAAATTCTATTAATAGTTTTTTTTCCAACAGTCTTAGAATGGATTTCTGTTAACGAAATTTATATTTCTCTTTATTTATAAGAACGGTAAATGATATTCTTTATCAATATAACTTATATGAATTAAATAAATTATACAAAATATAACACTTGGGGTTATTTTTATTGAATTTATACAGTTGTAAGCTCTAATTTACATTTCGATTCTTTGAAAATCTGTTCAGTGTGATTTTCATCTTGTCATTTTATTTTTCTTATTTTATTGAATGTATTAAGGAGTTTAGTTTGCGGACATGGTTTTGATTTACGTATCTTTTCTTAAAGTTTGTGTACAAATCAAAGTTCGTGTTCTGGAGGCCTCGGATGTAGAAAAATTACTTGTTTAAGTTTAAATTTTTACGAAGCTATTCATAGACTTGCGCCCATGGATCAATTTTATTTTGCATTCCAAATACTCGACGCCGCCTGCTGTCGGCGTCGAATGCAATTAACAAAGTGTAAGACATGCATAGACACATAGTATGGGAGGTTTCCGTTTTGGCTAGGTATACAATTTTGAGGGCGAGCAGCTTATAAGTCGCATAGAAAACATTATAAATAATTGCAACAGTTGCAATTTACTCCGACAAGTATCCATCTCTGAAGTTATACTGAAATTATACTCAGTACTTTTGAGAAAATCCCCTGTTTATATCGTTATTCAGATGTCCATCCTCACATCAGTGTACCGCCTGTACATCTCTAATCATCAGGACTTTTATCTTTGTTCTTAGATAGAACGTTAAATAAAATGAAATTTATGTATAGGCTTAAAAGAGGAAAACATTTTTTTAATTAATTTAATTTGAATACAGTGGAACTTCCGAAAACCGGACCTTCCAAATACCGGAAACTTCTGAAAAACGGACGATTTGTTAAGTCCCGAAATTTTCTCCTCTATTTTCTATGTAAAACGTACTTCCGAATACCGGAACTTCCAAATTCCGAATACCGGACGATATTTTCGTAAATTTTAACTTATTTCAGTACAATTTGTCTTCCAAAAACCGGACACTATAAACACTCGGATCATAAATTAATTGCTTCTGGCAAAATGATTGCCATTGTTTGGCCAATTAACGGTTATCGTTTATATTGACCTCTCGTTAGCCAAAAAAAAATCCATGCGCAGGTTAGCAGACAGGGTGACCCCTGCGCGTGACCTCTGTAGGTGGGCCAATGGAAATTTTACTTTCATGTTACAGCTCAATCTATATGCTGACGTATACAACACGCGCAGTAAACCGAAAGTAGCATAACGTGATGTACAGTGTTTACAAAAACACATGCATGTCTGTCGAGTGTGTAACAAAATATGCCGGTGTGCAAAGGTTATATAATACACACATATCTTGATAACTTAAGCAAATGTAGAAAATATATAAAGGGGGTCAATATACGTTTCCGTAATGTTGTACTAAACTAATGCGTTGAATATATCCTGCAAAAATAAAAGTGGCAGAAAAAACAAAGATATGTATCTTCAACACTTTTAACTTTCTCCACCTTTAAGTCTTTTATATAAACAATCTATTAACAAAAATCAAAACATTTCCGCTGGACAACGTATAATGGAAACACACTGTAAAACGGTTTGTTGGATGATTTGTTCAGACTACATGTAGTTTGTCTGTCCGAATCTAAGTGTTCCTTCCAGGAAGGGAACAATAAACAACATCCGCGTATTCAGTAAGATTAATACATGAACTATGTAAGTGCGTGTCACCTGAGAAAAAAAACTACTGTCAATTTTTAAGCTTGAGATTTCACATGATTTGAATTACTCTCAAGATGTGTTAAAAAAAAGAATGGATTCGAAAAAAAAACTTAACTGATAATTTTAGGCTAATACCTTGACAAAATAATCTTCCAAGTATTTTTAAAAAGTGCTCGTTTGTTTGGATTCAGCGATACAAGAATTAATTGTTTAATAAAGGTCTTTATCAATATTTATACAGTACTGATATGTTCTTTAGTGACGAGGGAATGCTAACATTGCTCAAAAACGTAAGTTTGCTTCAACATTATAGATAAAACTTTTAATCAGAAATTGTCCATGTCATATCATCGAGTTGTGATAAGATGTGCCGTATACGGTTTTAATGGTCGTACACAGTTTTAACGGCCACCGCTAACGCCATCGCCATTAAAATGTTTCCGACCATTAAAAACCAAATTTACAGTCTCGCAAATGTAAAACTTACAAAACAGTTAACACTGTATTCCAACACACTACCGATGTAACGTCGTTTCTGATTGGTTACGTCATTTGAATTTGCGACTATTAAATTGAACGGCATTTGAATTTGCGACTATTAAAGTGAACGGCGTTTTAAGGTGGAATGCGCCTCAAATTTATTTATCGAATTCTCTTCTCACATTTGCAACATGTATATTTCAGCATACATCCGATTTCACAGCGAATTTCTTTTTTTAATATCTTGTTAACTTTTTCTTCAGTAGTGCTTCAAACATAGCTACTGATGTCACTTCTTTACCAGCGCGCTTTCCTACGCTGTCGGCAGGTTTTTAAGCTGTAACGTTTTGCTTTTGTAAATTATTTCCAACCTACTAATTTGTTCTTATATCTTTAAATAAAAGCTACAAACTGATATAAAATTCGACGTTAAAAATTTGACGTTGTAACCGCTATGCACGGATTTGTGACGTCAAATTGAAAATAAATGTACGGAAGCCTATTAGGGCCGTTTTGACTTAGAACCTAGGGAGTACAAAAATAGAACTTAGTTCTTACATCTTAGAACAAAGAACTTAGTTCTTAGAATTAAATATCAGCAGGCGCGCCATTTTCGAGGAAAGAAGAAGATGACCTTTTATGCTGTTTCTAATGGGCCCTGTCAGGTCTGAGAATGAACAAATATCATAGTAATGTGCCGATTAATCGTGGTACTCGACGATTAGTCACCACACCCTCCGACGTAACGATCGACCAAAGTATTTGCATCGTGACTATTCAGTGGTACTGTTCTTGGATAATTTATATGATGTTTTCTCAATTATTTACATATTCTTAGTGTGTTATTCCAGATACAAAATATGATGTCAGACCTTCAGGTCAAGAAGTGTGGATATCCTTAAGTAACAGTTTATGCGTTTAATACTTACGATTTTGCCTCGATGATCAGTCACAAGCATGTCCGGTCATCGGCAAAAATGTTCAAGTCCAATTCCTAACAATATCATATAGAACGAGTCACTCTTTGAAATTGGTCAGGGGCTCTTGTGATATGCAGGCCTACGCTATATACATTTATTTGTTTAATCTTTTGCTAATCGAAATGAGTTTTATACTTTTAAAGGAAACATAATGCAAGAACTATTGCCACAGCTGTCATTTTCAAGATGCATTTAACATATAGCTCTATTTTTCAGGTAATAAACATGACCTAGTACACATTGCTGTTTTGACTGTAAACAGTAAATAGTGGAGTGACGTTGATTTTAGCTGACGCTGTAAATGGGGAGATATTTACTAGACTCGAACTTATCACATACCTTTATATATTGTACATGGCTTTAAACTCAGTGTTCGGCAGTTGAGGCGAATTTTAAAAGCTAATAATCTTGCGCGACGAGGAAATCGTGCCCGAAAGGAAATTGTAAGAGATCACATTCATGCACAAATGAAAAGGTGCGTTCAATTTGTAGGTTACCGATCTATGTGGCAAATGTTAGTGAAAGATTGTCATCTTGTAGTATCTAGAGAATATGTATTAAAGCTAATGAGAGAAATCGACCTCGAAGGGATCACTGACCGAAAAGCACACTGATTATCAAGACGGAATTACGTCTAAAAGGGTCCAAACTTTGCGTGGCATGTTGATGGTTGTGACTAACTGAAGCCGTACGGATTTATATTCATGGGGCAATCGAAGGGTAAAGCTGACGGATATTTTGGTTTGAAGTATCTAATAGAAACAAGTCGCTCTCTTTGATAGCGACATATTACCTAGACACATTAAAGAAGTTAGGCATTGCCGACAGGGGAACTGAAAATGCAAGACTTTCTTTGAGTTTTATATTTTGGAAAAGTGTGTCAAATCAGCATTTAGAATCTTGTTAGGGATTATTGAGACGGCAAGGACATATTGGGTGCACATAACCTTGATACAATCAATCTTTTGCATATTGAGTGTTTAAGATATTGCTTTACGAATTTAATCCAAGCAGAGCTTTATATGATAGCGCAGCAATGGAATGCTCACGAGATGCGACCCCAGATGTATTCTGATAATCCGTGTGGAAGATTTGTACCTGGAAACTTTAGTGTCACGTTGTTCGTCAGTAAAATGTACAGGTGTACGTCAGGAGCCATATGGTGAGCAAAACAGGCTATATTCTGATGAAATAGAGGAACTCTTCTCAGTTGTCACTGGACCATAGAAGGCCTTCGAATGCGGACGAAGCTTTAGCCTTATACACAGAAATGTTACAATTAGTGGATAAATATTCACAAGACTGAAGATGATCTACAATTGTACGGACACAAACCATGATTGTTATATAATTGAAAGGAAAGAATCGTTCTGCACAAACAAATGATGGTGCCCATTGGAATGGAAAGCTTGTCTAAATAGTTCGATTTTTAAGACAGTGTTTCAGACAAACACCAAAATAACAACCTTCTACACATTTCTATACATATTGGTCTATGTTGGGTTGCATACGTTGCTTTAGATTTTTTTGGATCCTGCACCATATCCTAAAGTATTATTTGGGTGTAGTTTTCCTTGATGTGAGTTTTATGACCAGCATCTAGGAAAACTTTACAACAAAGACCAACATGCACAGAAAAGTGTGTAGCGGGTTGTTATTATGAGGTTGATCAGTCAAACGTTGTCTTAAAAAATGGGGAAAAATAGAAGCAATGGGCGCTGCCATTTTGTTTGTTTGTGTAAGGTGAACTGTGTATCTCCCCCATGTACCAGACACCAAATATATATGTTTTTGGCCTTTCTATTTTGAGAAGATATCATCTAAAACTCATTGTGGCCATAGCAACCTGAGATCTGCATAATTATAATGAAATTCTTTGAACACGTTTGGTATAGCTTCATGCAAGGAACATCGCTGCCAAGATTAACGAACATGGTTTATCGTGAAACATTCAAACAAGCATAAACTTATTCAATTAAAGTAAAGTGATATATTGAAATTAAAGTGACAGTACCCAAATTTTAGAAACATTTTTTTCTATGACTAGGGTGCGTGGTTTCTGACGGCCTAGTTAAATAAATACTAAATCGAAAGGAATAGGCAGATCCGACATTTGTTATTAAATGTTTTATTTAACCTAGGTGTATATAATGTATGTATGTTATCTGAAAATAGAAAACGTTTAAATTTTGTTAGAAACACACACGCAAGAATTACAATCTGAAGACGTCATATCTTTTACGAAAAACATTGTGCAAGTAAACCATAAGACTAAAAATCTCGAAACTGGGCCAACATCCAGTAGCTAGGATGACCCATTCTAATGTGAAATTATTCCTATTTGGAATATCACCAGAAATAATTAAAATAATTGAAGGTATTAAATTCTTGAAGAGTACATTCCAATTCGGTTTATTTACCTTCTAAAATCCCCTTTCTACTTCCGGTAGCTTCCATTGATTCCTTGTTTCCCAATGTGTACTTAACAAAATCACGTTCGTCTATTACGAAGGGTTATAGCTCCAGTGTCTTTAATAACCCAGCGAGTTATTGACCTTGGCAAAGACATCATGCCTTTATTTTAATGGAAATTGCTGAAGTTTCAAACACAAGAAAGTAGGTCATGGTCAGCCAGTGGTTAAGTCGAATATAGTGGCAAAACTGTATACATGGTCTAAATTCAATTGATGAAGCTTCAAAATCAGAAAGTATGTTAGTAGGTAGAGGTTAAGGTCAGCCAAGGTCAAAGTCTAAATATGCATGCAAAACTATCCATATGGTTCAAATGTCTGGAGCTTAAACAAGAGGGTCAAGATGGCCGTATATCTCTCACCTGGCTACCATTGGCGATAACACAAGGTCAAGAATCGCATCACGGGAAAGATCAATCTTGACCTTGGTGTCCCGGTAAGGTTGCAGATTTTTCTCACCCTGTGACATTTGTCGCCTTCTTACTGCATAAAGATTCAACTGGGGAGGAAATTTTGTTATGAAATCTAGCTACCCAGCTCTTTAATATACTCAAGCAAACTATCACAAACCGTTTTAACAAGATTTTGTTATTATTTCAATAAGTACAATTTGAATTTTAGCATTCATTTTTACAGGAAGGTTAATTCTATAAAATATTTAACTGTCAAAAGGTCAAATACATAGAGGATAATTGTTGGTTTCGGTGTAAGATCATGTTATAATTTCACCGAGTGAGCACCAAAAGTGATATTTTCACGAGTGGCGGAGCCACGAGTGAAAATAACAACTTTTGGTGTTCACGAGTGAAATTAACGTGATATTACACCGATACCAACAATTTTTCTGTTTATTTTATGGTTAAAACTCTACTTTTATTGAGTTTGTTTCTACAAAATATCGAAAATCGCGGGAAACGTCACCAGAAACATAGCGCAAATGACGTCATCGTCGCATGGTTTCCGGCATTAATTGCGCTCGGTATACTTTTTACGTAAATCCGGGTTAAAGATTGCAAAACAGTGAAAAATAAAAATGGTAATCCACTGTTTCGAAACTGTGGATTATCACTTTTATTTCACTGAAAACTCTATAATTCACTGAAAAACATAAAATTAAATAGAGGATAATTGTTGTTTTCGGTGTAAGATCACGTTATAATTTCACCGAGTGGGCACCAAAAGTGATATTTTCACGAGTGGCGCAGCCACGAGTGAAAATAACTACTTTTGGTGTTCACGAGTGAAATTAACGTGATATTACACCGATACCAACAATTTTTCTGTTTATTTTATGGTTAGAACTCTACTTTTATTGAGTTTGTTTATATGAAATATCGAAAATCGCGGGAAACGTCATCAAAAAATATAGTGCAAATGACGTCATTTAAACGACGTCATCGTCGCATGGTTTCCAGCATTAATTACGCTCGGTATACTTTTTGACGTAAATCCGGGTTAAAGATTGCAAAAACAGTGAAAAATAAAAATGGTAATCCACTGTTTCAAAACTGTGGATTATCACTTTTATTTCACTGAGAAAACATAAAATAAAAAAGTTAATTGAAAATAGTGATTTAGTATAATTGTTTACATGCCATCACGTGAAATTGCCCATCATCACGTGGTATCTTGTGAAGGCAGTGATTTGAGAGCGGAGCTAAACCAGTCAAATCGCTGTGAGGAGTTTGATACTCAAAGTCGCGCCGACCATCTGTTTTAAAGATAGTTCTTGTTACGAATCATTTGACAAATGTAAAGTAAAAACGTTGTCAAAGCGTAAAACCCCAGTTCGCCGAAAAGCACTGAATTAATCTTATTCTTTGCATGTTCTGTAATTGAATAGAGGCAAATAGGTAAATTACACTAAACAATCGATGAAAACAAATGTTAGTTGACCATCGTGCATGTGAATTGGAGAAACCAGTTTAGAAATGATCTAATGCGTATGTGAAACTGTGTAGTGTGGGGTACACATGGGACATAACTGAGTGCAAAAATTATCTCGGAAAGGGAATTTAACAACATTTTGTTCATTGAATATTAAAGTTGTTTTTTAAAAGAAAATATTCAATAAATCAGTACACTATATAGCTTATTATTTACTTTGCAAAAGTGTTGACGGAATATGATTGATATTTGGTTAGCAAGTACTGGATAAGAACAGATAAAAGCACGGCTGTTAATTCATATTTTGTTTACTGGCTACTTATGTGGGCTTACAAAATAGAATATGAAGGTGTAAGTCGGTAACATCATTCTATGTCCATGTATAAGTTGGAAAAATTAAGAACAGTGGCAACACCAAAAGGGCATGGTAGGCACTAGGCATACAGTCCGTCTTATGTTAAGATATTACAATTCTTGTTAACTGAGTGTCTTGTCTCGTTTAAATTGTTTTCTATCTTCTCAAATAATTGTGATATCTTGTTAATGACAATATGCAATGTCTTAACATAAAACAACTATGGCGTTCCATACATATCATGTACACTGTTTCAGGTGGTTAGCGTTTGTAGGTATATCGTGTTTCGTCCATACCAGGAAAAAACCTTCCACGTCATCCACAGAACACACACGTTTTACTTTACTTTTTAGCTCCACTGAGAACTTGTACTCAGGGTGAGCTACTATGCTTATCTCTGAAAATTACTCGTATTTTTTGTGAGCTCTGGGGAATACTCGCGTACTTTAGCAATCGTAGGAAATTCATCGGATACCTTTACACTTAGTGTAAATTCTCGTAGCAGAATTAGCATATCATAGGATGAAGACACTGTGCATTTTGAATTATGAAATAAATTAAATTTTAAGTTAAAAAAATAATTTTAATTTCAAAATAAATTTTAAGTGACTTTTTCCTCTTTAATACAAAATATACATGATGTTTATACTATTATGTTTCATGAAAAATAAATGTTTGATTATCGAAATGTTTATTTATTTTCAATTAATAGTAGTAAATATCATTTACTTGCTGCTTCTCGTCCCTTTCTGTCCCCTGTTATTTTAGTTTAAAGTATAGAAATTTTAAAATATTCAAAACCACAACAAATAAAGCTTTTGAAATTTATAGAAAAACTGAAACTTAAAATGTAGAAAAGATTCTAATGTTTTAGTATTTTATGATATTTTTTGTTTTTTTTGAAAAGCAACATGTTATTCGTAACAATCGCGTTAATTCTTCACATTTCAGGGATTGGTGCGACACGCCAATTTTAAAATATTTTCATTATACATGTCATCATAAAATCGAGCTGAGATACTTCTTAATCCTATTTGGAAAAAAACTTTGCCTAATATAAACGTTTAAATACTGTTTACATCTTCAGTCCCCTTGTCGTAGTTCAGTTCCAGTAATGAATAATGTTTAAAACAAAACCGGCTAATTCATCAAATTTGCAGGGTGAATATAATGAAACACCACTACAACAATGAATGAAAGCTGACTGGAATTGGTAAAGCTCAAATTTCTTGTACTGATCTTCATCCACACACATCGAAATCTTTGTCGAGATCTTTGTTAAGCCAATTGTTACTTTCGGTGACGATGATAAGATACCAATCCAGCTAACTCATTAAAATGGATGGTAATAACGAATGAATTGTTCAATAACGGCCAAGGTAAAAATATCTGTCTCTGGTTTCATAGCTAAAATAGCAAGATATGTCTTTACAGTACAGTAAATATAGGCAACTGACACAATAACAAGACCAACTTTAATTATGGAAGCCAGAACTACACTGAGAGGCCGTGTCCCTCCTCGTAGGATACAAGACGGTTCGAGAAAATCAAGCAGATTCTTCAGTCTTCTCAGATTCCGATTGCATTGAATAAATTGTGTGTGTAACTGTTCCAGCTATTATGCCAGACAAACTTGACCAGTTCCGTTTAACTTTCACTTATTGTTGTTGCTGTTATTTCACTGAAACTCGAGAATTATATCGTTATTTTTACGAAAACTGATAAACTTATCTTGATACATGTATTATTCCGTATAAGTCCTTCGTAAATGTAACAAACGTGTATTAAACTAGTAAATCCAATAAATGTCTGTCAACTATCGAATATGAAGGGCAAAAGGTGTATCTAAAAGGTCATTCACACGGATTTATCAGCGTGCGGGAAGGTACTAAGACACTAAACACATTTGCAGTTATATTCTTTCCTCATCATTTAGCATAAATTAAAAATAAAATTTGTTTGTTTTGAGTGGATATGGAATAAGTGTCACGCGCTCGTTAAAATATCAAAATTGTATAACTCCTCGATGAGATATATTCCATATCCACTCAAAACAAACAAATATCCTCCATTAGTGTATACGTCCGTGTCAAGCTACGAAGTGCGGTCAAACAAAAACTTTCTTTTGACTTCTTTAATGTATTTATAAATCTAGATCTATCATTACTTGAACAAGATCGTATAAAAGAGTTTTTTTAACAAATTTGTTATTTGCTCAAGCTGTTTGGGACCCAATCTCAACGCAATATTTCCTTTCACTTCCTTATGCGTATGTTCTGCGGGCTTCGAAGGGGCCCTGCTTTAAGCATAAATAAAATAATTTGTGATCATACACACTCTGGGCAGAAATACAAATTCAAAAATGATGGATTATTTTCTTTATGATAGATGCTTATATAGAGTTTAGCATGAATTATTCAAATAGCATGAAGTGCTTTCAGATATATACGTATAGATCTACTCTTATACTCTTAAATGTTTTATTCGGACTTTTGAACTATTTTGTGTCGGAAGAGTGTAATTAGTATCGTACATAAGAAAACAGTGTTTAAAATTCGTGTATTAGTTGTCTTTTCGGACACCTAAACTGAAACACTATTTTTTTATATTTACATTTAATACTGTGGAGGTATTTAGCACAATGTTTTAGGGTTTAAAATAGATACATCTCTTGTTGTTTTTAATTGCTTCTTGTATTCAGACTGACCTTTCCAGGATTTGGAAGCTGTTGTTTTTGCACTGAATTTTTGGTGATATCCCATATAACGGCAAACTATTCTGAGTGTATAACAGGACAGAAAGGTCAAAGAAGTGCCTCTGCACCATGCGATAATACAAACTTTGAAAGTAAACGATTGTTTCACTAGATGATCACATTATTGTCAAAATCTTGTTAATATCGGTAATTTCATACCGAAAGCTTCTGATATAATGGTCTCGATTTTGGTATATGTAAGGACCGTATGAAGCAACTGCAAATGAAACAAAATCCCCAAGATTTGTGTTTTCTTGTGGTGAATTACGGCTGAAAATACAAAGTAGCTAATCACTTTATAAGTTACGTAAAATGTTTGTTGCCAGTCTAACCCATTATTATTGTATGTCTATCGTTTAAATCTGTTTCAAACAATAGTCAGATTGCCAGTGAGTTCAAAGTAAAAAGTTATTTCCCTATCCAAAAAGAAATTCAATTCAAGAGAGGGAAGCACAAATAAATTTGTTAGACTGCTGTATGGTACAAATGGCTTACCTCTTACAAAGCTGATGGTCGGTGATTCTATTCTTCAGACCAGTGCACACCAATGGTTTTTGCATGGTTTATTGGTCAGTAACTAAATTTTCACTGATCGGTCCTTCGCCCTATTAATTGTACTCATTGACATGTTCATTTTAGACAGTTTGCGAGATAGGGTTCAAACTTTCTCACTTAATTCTACGAAATGAGGAGCATTTTGAATTCATGTATACGTAAGTATTTTTGTAAGCTGATCTGAAGCTTTTAAATGATTCTACTATTTACTAGAACACTCACTGAATATGGTTCATACCCCCGCAAAGGTGCCTTGAACTTGGAACGCTGCCTCTGTACGTTCACTCGATTTACTCAGTTTTCATAAAAAGAAGTCAGAGGCTCTTAACCAAACTATAATCTTGACCTTTGCCGTCTTAAGAAATAAAAATATGTTCCCAAAAAGTCATTGAAAGCCTTAAAAGGGTTAAGGCTATAAAGTACTGCTCAATTTCATAGGTAATAACTCCACATTCAGATTTAAAAAATGAGACATACTAAAATGTCTTTTCTTACACATGTATTAGAAATACATTATTATAGACAACAGATACATATTTATTAAAAACATTGCATATCAATGAATTTACCTGTATACTGTATATATGTAAATAATGAATAATAATAAAAAAATGTCTTTTCTGTTTATAAAGGCCATATACTGTTATTCTTCTACAATTAATTTTATCTTCTGTAAGAGCCACAAGAGATAATCCTTAAGGAATTAAAAACAAGCTGGCACACGGCAGAGCTTGCCCATGCGAATTTAGATCCCTGTTGATTATTTGTTCTGTGCATTATATGACGTCTTTGCTGATTGTTCCTATGTGATCTCTGTGCTTGTTCCACGTTGAGAAGGTTCGACATTCGAGCTGTATTGTGTACCTTCTCCTTACCCCATTTATCTTTGATTTATTTATACAAGAATTTGGTTGCTGCGCTTGAATGCTAGGTTGGGATTATATAATGTACGTATAAGGTACATGTAACAATAAGTATATCAATGTTTTATTCGTCTCTGGAAGCCTGTTCTGTTTTTTCAAGCACATTATTTATTGCAAAATTGCATCCGCTTTAAAGAAAATTATTACTTTGTCCCCATTGCAACAAATCTTTAAAAGAGACTTAAAGCAATGGCAAAACTACTTTTTATTTTACATTTAATTTCATGTGATACAGTCACAAAACCTGTATCAACTTAACGATCCTTACTCCGCTTATTACTGGTACATTACTTTTTCCACAAAAGATAGCTTGTTCTTAGAACTTAAGCATGGTGATTCAAAGAAGACGATATCGCGGACGGGGATTGGACTAAGCTTATTTTCAGACAGACAGACAGACAAACGGACGCTTTAAACTAACAGCCATATCGTTCAAGATGTTGTTTGTTTTGCTTACATTTTTTATTTGATAACAATAACTCATTAAGTAAACGCCTTTAGCGAAAAAGACAATGAACAAACTCTTTATGATAATTTAATGTCCGATTACATGTGCAAAAACCAGCAACAAAAAGCATTTTACATTATATGATAATTAACAACTAGAAACATAAAGAGCTGAAGGGTGCAGTTGGTGAAGTGAAGTATTTCGGATTGAAACAAATGTACTGACCGATTATATATGTATATTTTCTATGAATGCCAATAACAATTGAACAGTACAGCTACATATTTCAAAATTTCAAGTCAATGTCTTTGATACATCTGAAGAAATGTAGACTTGTTAATGAAGAAATTGACCAGGACATCTGTTTTTCAAAAGTTCTATTACTTGCACGTCTCAGTCGACTTACGATGATACATAATTAACGCTAAAAAGAATTGCAAGATTTTGCGTTTTTAGTTTTTATTCAGCAGGAGATCTGAACCAAGAAATGTGGTTTTGAAAGTCCAGATATGACCAAAAAGCACACAGAAGCTACGTATATTTAGTCATTTTAAGTCCCAGGAACACGTATACGTTTCTTTCATACTTATGTACATGTAGCATTTTCACTAAAATGCAATGTCAGAGAGCGTAACTTATGTTTTGCAATATCTTGAAAAAACATGTGCGCTACATACGATTTATATCGCATGTACTTCGAGTTTAAAAAAGCAATGATAGGAATGTTTTCGTACCAATACTTTTGGCCGCCAATTTCGCCGGTATGCCATATTTCTTGGTAATATAAGAGCTACACGTAATGATACATCTAAAGTGCTCCTGGGACTTTAACGACGTGTATGGCAGTTTCATGATGTGACAGTGAATAAATTTTCCTACTTAATATGGTATTGATGTTTCATGAAATATGTAAGCCTGTACCACAAAATTTAGCTCAGACACACTGATGCAAACTATGTCAATAAAAGATTTTTTTAAATAAACAGCTAACGTACAAAGGCATTCATACACAACACAAACTATAGAAAAAGTAGTAACAAAAAAGAATTAGTATTTACTATATCAGCTGTGAACTGTTTTAGTACTCATTTGGTATTTTTGTCACCGCCTTTTAACATAAGATAGGATTTCTATAAAAAAAACGGCACATGTAGTTTTAAAACGTTAGCTGTTCCCGTATGAAGGAATGTAATGTATCAAACATTCGGAGTTATGTAATGACTTCAGTTTAAACATTCACAATTGAGCAAATCGTATATCCAATACACCGGTATGAAATGAGGTAGCAAACTTTGATTTGCTGCTTAAACAAAAATGACTGTAAAATCCATTCTATTTCCGTCCAATTAAAGATAAAAAACATTTGCTGAACTAGAGATTGTTTTAACGAAAAAACGTATGTATCCCACATGTATGAAACTGGCCTTTGAGCAAATGACCCTAAATTATAAGGTGAACTACTACACTTCATACTGATGCTTCCGGCAAAATTTTATGAAAAATCCTGCAATAATGGGTTTGGAGAAGAAGCACGGACAAGATTTTCTGTTTTTAAGTCCCTGTGACCCAGAATTATAATATGCACGACCAGACTTCATACTGATGCTTCCTGCAAAGCTTTATGAAAATCCAGTAATGGGAATTGGAGAAGCGCGGAAATCTTTGTACTAAATATCAAGATGCCATCTATGTACACCATACATTTTCAAAGCCATTCAAAAATCAGTGAAGCGAAAAGTCCTGACGATCTTCACAACTATGCTTCACTTAGTACCTAACATTTCTACCAAGTATCAGTAAGATATATCCAGGCGTGTATCCAGTTGCGCGGACAAACTTTGTGAAAGACAGACAGCATCAAATCAATATGTCTCCCGCCACTAAGTGCAGTCGAACGAAGTAGTTAGACAATATGCTTATATTTTTCTAAAGAAATTCGGTTTGTAATGTGAAGAACGATCGGAAAATAGGCGTTTTTACCTATCAATATACATTATTTAAACATATGAAAATGCGTCACGTAGAATATTGAAACGCAGTAATGCCTACTTATCTCAGTTGCTGTGTTTAGATATAAGAACATTTGCTTTAACCTTATATGGATATTTTTGAAATCTACGTAGAATGTTAAATACAACTCATAAGTTTCTAAAATTCACCTACCCACTACACGTTTGCACTATTTTAGTGTCTTAAATTTTAAATGTCATTAAGTTTATTATCATGTAATTTAAAACAATATATTTAAATATGCTAAAGTGCTAGAAATAAATAGAGGATATTTGTTTGTTTTGAGTGGATATGGAATATATCTCATCGAGAAGTGATACAATTGATATATTATATTTTATTTTTATTTTATGCTAACTGTTAAAACAAAAGCTAAATTATGTATGTCCCACTGAAAAAAGTAGTTCCGGCAGACCTATATCACCCACACTGTGACTGATATGATATCTATATCATCACTCTATATTTCACCGATATAACACAGTATGTCATTAGTTAGCATTAAATAAACACTACTTTTCAAACTTTAGGATATTTCTGGTATTTTAATAAACCTTTATGCATTAACTTCATTGCTGTCAGACAGACTGCCCTTTTCTCTCATGATATATATCCTAATACAGGTATACGAGTACTTTAAAGTCACCCTCTGCACTAAATATGTCATATTAGCCATAAATATAACAATAAAACTAAAGTTAATTACAGTACAAAGTCAAGTGTATCTCATGCAATATAAATCAGCCGAATCACGTGAACATCGACCTTAATGACACAATAGTAATTATAGCACAAATTAATCTACATTGTACATGCATGTCTTAATGATATATCATCTTCATGCAATACAAATCAGCCGAATCATGCGAACATCAGCCTTAATAACATAATTCAGATAACTGCATTTTTACCGACAGTGTAATAATAATAATATTTAGAATGCGTGTCAACCATGTTTGTTCATGGATTTCTCATATCAAGAATATGTTTTAACTGTCACTTAACAGAGAATATGACTTGATGCAAGTGATTAAAACATATGTTACCTGTTGACATCAATTCTTTCTATACATGAAATTTGACAGTGATGGTACTTGTCTTTGTCAGTCTCATTAAACAGTGTGTGTATGAATAATACATTGTATATATCAAATAAATACTACTAAATTCCAGGAAACTAATACATTTTGGGAATGTGTTCAAACTATAGAATGATTGCAGACTACGGATATTCAGTTTTATTGATTCATTTTAGTGTTTTAGCAGGTATAAATTGTAAACAAGATATCTTTGTGAAACATGTTTTCCCCATGACGGCATTCAAGTAATAGAAGTTGTTTGTAAAAAAGGTCATCGTGACTTTGACTTGTTGACCTCAACATTATTAACGCTCATCTACCAGTCAGCACCAACCAACCTACCTATTTTGAGGACACTAGGGCAAATCAATCTCAAGTTGCTGATCAGACAATGGACTCCGCGACTTTTGATCCCTTAATCACTAGTAGTCATCTACTGGTCATTACCAACCTACCTACAAAGTTTGAAGATAATAGACCAATGCTTTCTCTAGATATTGACTGGGCAGAGTTTTCCCATTGAAGGTCACTGTGACCTTGACCTTTGACCTGTTAACATCAAAATTGATAGGACTTATCAACTTGTCATGACCAACCAACCTACTATGAGAAACCTTGGCCAAAGCATTCTCTAGTTATTGCACTATGTTTGGTCTACCGACAGACCGACCGACATGTGGAAACCAATATACCCCTCCATCAAAATAATCATGGATGAAGGTATTTTCTATAAAAGTGTTAATGCTACAATGATTAACTGCAATATGAACAAAGTTTACGCCAATGCAGCAAATACTAGCTCAATACTAGTTGCAATTCTCCGTGACGTGACAAATTAATTCCTGCATTCTCCTGCCCAAAACTTCAGAATCCGAGTATAATAACATTCAAATGATGAAAATATGTTTAGAATTCCCAAATAACTAGTATATGCATGTACAGTACAAAATGTAATGGAAAAATGAGCTAAAACAGTTCCGTTTTTTTTGTAGACTTTTGTATCTTTATTCATTAGCCTGCTTATTTTAAGAACTTTACTTGTTCATCGTTCATTTTGATCAGTTCCTCGATTACCTCAAATGGGTGGTCACGAAATTGACAGACTTACTGGCAAACAGTGCAGATTTTGATCAGACTTATTAAAGAGTCAACTGATGACGCATACTGTGACTGTGAGAAGCTTTTAATGTCTGTTAGATTCTAACATGTCAATACTTAGGTAAAATTTTGAATAGTTTTTTCTATTGTGTGTAAAGGGAAGCAACTCAATTAATAGAAATCTTCACTCTTAATGACTTGCGTTTCGTTTTGTGCAAGGGATTATCACCAGTGATAGTACTTATACACTTAAGGTTTCAGTACTCAATACTATTCTTAATCTTTAAATATTCAGCAAGTAATCATGTGTTCTTTTGTCGCCTCAAAAATGTATGTTAGATTCAATTAAGAACGCAAAAGGTACCGATAACAAGGATATCGTTGGAAACGATTGATGATCCCCAACACGCGCCTTTGTCTCGTGGTCTTTATTTTATTCATATGGAGATAATTAAAAAAATGAGCAAGGCAAAGTTATGGTTCGTTGACAGTGCTATCTATCTCAATTACCTCTGTGTGAAATATAAAGTCAATTTGTGCAAAGTAAAATATGATTATTTGACACTAGACATCTTTTAATCGTCGTCGGACACCCTAGTTGTTTACATACTTATCCTTCAAAAAGTATGCTAACTTCGGTTAATGCCTCGAATTTGAGGTTTTCCCCAGGTCAGCATTATCCTATTATACCATTGTAGGCACGTGCTTTAATATACTATGCATGCTATTGATCAACTATTTCGATTACAGTGTACTTTCCTTCAGTGTTCTTTACTCTGCTTGTGTGCTTTGTTTTACGTCTATGAAGCACACCATCACGCACTAAGAGGGACCGTAAATGTAGCATGGCTATTTACTTTCCGGGACATAATCATATCAAATGTAGAATAGCTTCAAATCCAACAACAACAACATGTTCAAATATTGTAAAAAACACATTTGCAAAAGAATATGAATTTTATCCCAAAAAAAATATCTCTCTGATTTATTAGAGATATTTGCTAAAATAGGGGAGATATCTCTTACAGTCAGAGATATCTGTATAAATTAGGAGATATCTTTCTTTTAATAGAGATATCTCTCCTGTTTTGAAAGATATCTCCCAATACTAAAGATATATCTCTCAATGTAAGAGAGATATCTTATGACGTAAAGAGATATTTCTCAAACTGCAAAAGATATCTCTGAAAAATAGATGTCTATTTAAGACAGAGAGATATCTCTGTAACTTGGACTCTGTTACTTTGAAAGATATCTCTCAAATGATGTTAAACAGATATCTCTTAAAGTTCAGGAGATTTCTTTCTGAGATACAAAGATATTTTTCAGCGTGAATGAGATATCTCAATTAAAATTAAATATATCTCTTAGAAATAAGAGAGATATCTCTTTTACTATTGAATAAAAATAGATAAAAAACATCACCTAAAACTAAAGAGATATCTCTTAGTGTAATAGAGTTATCTCTCTGTCTTTCAGAGACACTTCTCGTACAACAAAAGATATCTCTGAAAAAAAGATATCTGTTTAAGTTAGAGAGATATCTCTAAAACTTGGAGATATATCTATGTAACTTGGAAAGATATATCTCAAAAGTAGAAAAATATCTCTCAAATGATGTAAAAAAGATATCTCTGCAGTAGAAAATATATCTCTTAATGTTCAGAAGACATATTTCTGTGATACAAAGATATCTCTCAGTTTGAAAGAGATATCTCCATTAAAACGAAAGATATTTCTTTGCAATACGGGTCTTTCACAGACTTTTCGTTCTTGCGTACTCTTCAGCGTTAAAGATAACAAACAGTATTCGATCGTCGAACGAGGGGGCAGTTTCGGTCCGATAACGAAAGCGTATAACATTTGTTTATGTATAAAAATCCTATGACTATCGTTTTGTTTTTGCTAAATTATTAACTTATTTCTACTATAAATTGTATCCTTACTTAAATAACTATATTTTTGTAACTTTAATTGTAGAAAATGATAAAATTATAATATGGAGGAAAGAAAAGAATCGCCGGCGAGGGCATAGCTATATAGACTTCGTCAGATTACAATTTCATGACTGTGCATAACTGATTACAGAAATTGATTAATTTTAACTTTCAGCATTTCAACAAAATATCAAAACTGTATTTCTTATTAAGTTTAGTAAATTCGTACTTGTATTGAAATTAAAAAATAAAGCAAAGAAAATACGTGGTGTGGAGTTTTCTTTTTTCAAACATTTGTGTATTAACTATTAATATATACAGTGAACTGTAAATTACTTTGTTATCTAAACAATTATTTATCAAGTAAATTTCAATAAACATTTTGAAAAATGTCAAAGTGAGTTTGAAAACGGAAGCAATTAGTGATAAATAGAAATGGAAAGTACAGCGTGAGACGTCAACTTCTACTGGCACGGACCTATACTTACTACGGCTTAATTACACATCAATCATGACTTTAGATAATAATTTTAAAATAATCTACTAATTAATGAAACGATTTTTTTACGATGTCTTAAAAGAAGTCAGCACCATATCGTAAAGAAACCAAATTAATATAAAAAGTTAGAAAAACGGACCTAAAAAAATTTAGGGCTTACAGTACATAGCTTCGTAATCAGTTTGAAAACAAATGATGAAAAACGGGCTAACAAAAGTTTTAATAAAAATATTGAAAAGTGTTGCCATAATACTGAAAGAGTAAATGAAAAGAGAGAAAACGCTCATATAAAAATGCTAACATACTTCTACAACTGAAAGTATATAAACGGGTGTACGGGCAGTTTTTATTCATTTATTCCCCTACTTTTCAAGGTAAAAGTATATATTAATCATTGAAAAAATACATTTAAAACGATGCTATTGTGTACACAAAATGATTTCTTTTTAAGAAACACGGAAATAATTGTCGTAGCTTTCAAAGTGTCGTCACAGTACCAAATAATGATACTAGTATTCATACGAAGATACACAAAAAATGAAAAACGCGACACGGTCGTTTTCTTTCTTCTGACCTGATGTATATAGATCTGTAAAAATATAAATGAATATCTATAAATTTCAACATTATATCTTATTTTAACTAAAATTTTAAAATTTCATTAAAACAATTTAAGCAGAATACCTTAAAAACATCGTCATAATATTTAAAAGATATTAAGGCAGAAGACAAAAAAACTGCTGTGCATGCAGTTTTATTGCGGCCCGCTATATTTAATACGTGGTGAGTAAAAGATGCATGGAGACTTAGCACTAGATCGAATATATGAGTTTCTCTGCATTGAAAAATTGAGGTACTTCTGAGATGAAAACTGTAGACACAGTCTATTTTCTAGAAATGCAAGAGTTGTCGTTCTTTATATATATTTATATAAGGTTTCTAGAAATGCAAGAGATGTCGTTCTTTATATAGACTTTTCCAGCGTGTAAGTAGTCGATCGTCGTAGTGTAATTGGTTACGGCGTCTGCGCTGTAATTTTACGAGTGGAGTTCAAATCCCATCCGAACCCAATTTGTTTTTACTTTTTTTCTTCTGTTTTACTTATCATTTTCAGTTTTTAAACCATTTTTAAATGTTTTACGGCAAATATTCATAAAAATCTTCATTCATGCGAAACTAATAAGGATAATAACTGAATTTAGATCTGGTTATTTAAAAATCTAAACAGTAAAAGTTCATCATGGAAGTATGGTACATGTATTTGTGTATTTGACGCCATTCGTTAATTATCTTTGTGTATAGTAGAAGTATGCGCATCATATAATTCGTAACTGTCTTGCACATCGTCAAATATTTCAGTGTAGTAAAAAGTAGTATGCATTCACGACTGGCTTTTTAAGAAAATTGGAAACAACGCGTAAAATATGTAAAACTTAAAACCAGTTCCTTTAACCTTGAATTCTGAAGTACCAGTATTGTTCTGTTTCTTTGCTCGCCACTGAAATACTGTTCAGCATTTCATTTACTGTCAAATAATAAGATTAGAGTAGAAATTAATTCTATAAGAATTAGTTTTCCCTGACTGGCAGTATTATCTCTTGTATTTTCAAACTTCAAATGGGCGTCCATAAGATCATCTTGGTCAGATTAGTGCTATCTACTAAGTGATGTTAGGTACATGTTCAGAGCCAGTATGTTCCCCTCTCCATCGTCGGTGGGGAATTCGTGACTGCACCTCGGACACTTTGCTCGTGAAACTGTTCCGTGATACTCTGTTACTTGTGATATCCGCCTGCACGACGGACAGGTGAACTGGGCCACTTGCAGGCTTTTCAAGGACCTCATCAGTTTATCAGCGACTTCTTGCCCGTGTTCCATATAATAGTCCTTTTCTCTCTGGGATAAATCATCCTCTGTCCAGAAAACGTCAATGAACTCAAGTCCAAGAACGTCAGCGCTCTCAACTCTGAAGAAACCATTATCTGCCCAATCCTCTCCCCATGAATTCATCAGACGAAGGCATTTACTGTTGTAACTTGTCAACACAACAGCGTGACCTTGAAGATCGGCATCCGGGCTCCGCCTGCTTCTATCAATATCGCTCTTCTTCAGAATATGAAATCGATTATTCTGGTCTCTGTAAATCCTTTTGAAGATTGCCCATTCATCGTTGGTAAGATAAAATCTTGCTACTACTGGACGCAATTTTGTTACAGCTTTTAATGCATCATTGACATTTGCCTTTTGACAATGTAAACGATACTGTGGACACACTTCTGTCAGAACATCAAAGGTATTTGCACCATCCACTCCGTATCTACCTATTATACCATCGCAAAGTTCATTAAACTTCGGATAACCACCTTCTCTACCAAGTACTCTGTGCAAAGACAAATGAAGAACCACTGCTGATGCAATTGCATAACAGGTTCCACCTATTTGTTTTTGAGCAGTGAGGCCGGTGTTCCTCTGATTTATGTAAACATCAAGTGAGACTGATGCAAGCAAATTTGAAAGTGCGTCCTGGCAACATACCGCATTCTGAGCGATGTCGCAAACGTCTTCTAAGTTGTCTGGGTGGTTAACGTGCATAAAAAATCTTGTTTCGTTGTTATCAAAATCAATTTTCCATCCTCGTTTGATTAAAATCGCTCTTGCCACCCAGTCGGTCGGAATTATTGAGCTCATATTGAACAGAAATTTGGCACCTTCGTCCCAGTAGTATTCTTCAGAGCTATACAGTTTTTTAGACTCAACAATAGATGAACTTGATATGTAACAAGTTACTACTGTAACGTCTGAATCTCGTAACTGAGACATGATTCTGTTCATATCACCTGTATCTGATGCCCTTCCATCCGACAGAACAAACAGCAATCTGTGATGATTACGGTACTTTTTCAATGACTTCGTAAATAAATCTGATGCCACATTAAGTGCTTTATACAATGGCGTTAACCCGTAAATGTAAGGTTCTACGATCTGTAGCAATTCATTAGCCTTTTCGGTCGTAGGCACTTGTTCATTAACACATCCACGAATGACATTTGCTGCCTCAGAGACGGTGTATACAGACTGGTCACTTACATCCTTCATGTTCGATCTCTCTGTGGCTTTAATAGATGACAAAGCTTGTTTTACAACGCTTTTTACGTCCTCAATTGTGGCTTGGCGGAAATTACTAACTACTTCTGAATATACATTCTTTGTAAGACATAAGAAACTACTTTTCATAGCACCTACATAATCTTTTTCAGGCTTTTGACCATCCCAGTCACGGCAGTCTCCAGGCAGTAATTCATTAACAAATCGCCTTCTAAATTCTAGGTCTTCCCTAAGCTTTTCCAAAAGAATACGTGCTTCATATTCAGACACTGCTTGACTAATGATGCTTGTGCTTGCCCATTTTCTTATTGTCCTTGCTCCATTTTTCTCCAGCACATCAAATGCCTCCTGAATAGTTGTATCAGAGGCGTCATTACATATTTCGATTGATCCTATTGTATCAAATATGTGTTTGTGTCGACCTCCAAATCCTATTGTAAAAACATGGGCATCTCTCGATACGTCGTGTTTGACAAAGTCGTCAATCACGATAAAGATCCAACGTGCCCATGTACTTCCTTCCTTGTTCACCCCACCACTTATACTGCTTTTCATTGAACCAGAAACGTCCACTAGAATACCAGTAAAGGTTGACATCGTACTCTTGACTGAAATTTACAAAAGCTAACTAGTAAAGTTTGGCATCATTTCATAGGTCAAGGTCAGCCAAAGTAAAAGTCGAAATATGCATGCAAAATTATTCATACAATTCAAATTTCATTGCTGTAACTTCAAAAAAAATAAAATATGTAAATAGGTCAAGGTAAGCCAATGTCGAAGTTGAAATCTACATACAGAACTGTATACATAGTCCAATTCTAGATTCTAAAACAAGAAAGTAGGTCTAGGTCAGCCAATGTCGAAGTTGAAATTAACAGTTGAAATTAACAGGCAAATCTATATACATTCTACAAATGAGATTGATACGGTGAAAGTTAAAATTGGCATGCGATTAAAAATATTTGATTTCGAATTTTGAGTTAATCAAACAATGTTTCTGAAATTATTACATATTCTTTTCAATTCAAACTTGTAAAACAACTAATGAACGAACAGCTGTTTGTACCGGCGTTGTAAGCTGTCCGTTTTCCGGGGCAAGCACTATTTTATCAGATTTCATTCAAAATGGGGTACATGAGATAGACAGTCTCTCTAAGAAAGTCCAAATGTAGTCCTTCCTGAAGATACTGTTGTTTATCGAACTTATCACTTAAATAGTTTACGCATTATTGCAGTCACACTTACCTTCTGAGACGGATGTTATTCGTGTAACAAAACAATAAACAGTGTCAAATATTTGCATATATTGTACGTTATAGTTTTTATGTTTGATTAATCAAAATTAAAACCAGAACAAACTGGGTACAGAACTGTTTAATTTTGAAAAAAAATGCATTCCTCAAGAATAATGAAATACTAAGAGATCAACGGAAAAGAAAATCAGCAGGTCTTGTGCATATTTCATTCTACACGCTCTTGGACGCATAAAATTATAAAACCAGATACCCTTAGTGTCAAGCAGAAAACTTAATATAAATAACACTTGCTGGAATAGTACCTGGTTAAATGTTCACTCTGCATCTTGTTCAATGAAAACGAAAGATTTTCAGCGAAAAATAACTCATAATGTAGTAAACACAGAACACACATTAAATTTAATGCATTAATCTGATTGTAAATGTAACCTGTATAAATCAGATTCTTTGATCTCAAATCTTACAAAAGAAAGGAAATTAAGTTATGAACTTCAGTTAACTTTAAATGATAAGAGTATATAATCATAATCTTCATAAAATTATGAAATAACATCCGTTCCAGCGTTGTTATCGTTTAATAAACAATGATTTGGAATACTGATACGCAGTAATTAGCCACAAAGGCCGGAGGCCTGAGTGGTTAATAACTGCGCATCAGTACGACAAACTATTGTTTATTAAACGATGACAACGCTGTAAAGGATGTTATTTCGATTCTAACATGACCAGATATTACAAAAGGTGAATAAATGCAAAGCGTTATTTTCTACGTGAACGCTCATTAAACGTCATGCGGCGCAATATGATGTCATGTTTACAGCATATCGGTTCCCGCGTTGTTCATGGTTTATTCTAACATGACTCACGATTTTGTCTCTATATACAAAGAGTAGAAAGTTTATGTTATAAAAGAATTATTAGACCATAAACAACGCGGGAACCGATATGCTGTAAACATGACGTCATATTGCGCCGCATGACGTTTAATGAGCGTTCACGTAGAAAATAACGCTTTGCATTTATTCACCTTTTGTAATATCTGGTCATGTTAGAATCGAAATAACATCCTTTTCAGCGTTGTTATCGTCTAATTAACAATAATTTGTCGTACTGATACGCAGTTATAAACCACTCAGGCCTTCGTGGCTAATTACTGCGTATCAGTACTCCAAATCATTGTTTATTAAACGACTAACACCGCTGGAACGGGTGTTATTTCATAAATATAACATAACTTTTCTACTCGTTGTATATAGAGACAAAATCGTGATTTATGTTAGAATTATAAATACACTTGTATTTGAATGGCATATTTCGAAACATAGGAATGATGTAACATTTTCAGTTAAAAGAGTGCCTGATATGAAGTTTTTTAGATTAAGCAATTTTTAAATTCCATGGGCGTTGTTTGCCGTATGAATACGTTACCAATGAAATATGGTAACAACATTTTCAGATAATTTGTTTAAAATCAGTCAATCTATATATATGTATGTGTGTGTGTGTGTGTGTGTGTGTGTGTGTGCGTGCGTGTGTGCGTGCGTGCGTGTGTGTGTGCGTGTGTGTCTGCGTGTGTGTCTGCGTGCGTGCGTGCGTGCGTGTGTGTGTGTTATCTCTTCACCACAAATATGCTCTTGAATTTTTAATTCAAAAGTTCAATATTGTGTTGTGGTGACAATGTAAAACCCTTAGTGGTAACAAATTAGTCCGTATTAGTCCGTATTTTTTACGCTTTCGAAACAAAGACATGGCGCATCAGTTTCTTTTTATTGTTGTTTCCATTTTCAGATATTTGTCAAGTGGATTGAAAAAAGCAATTGAATTATTGAAATTTAAAAGAAAAATCAGTTACTTAAAATTACAGTATGGTAGAAATTTCAGAGTTGACTTTTCATGATTTCATGACCAGTAAAATGAACAGGTTTTCGTTTTTATTTAAAGCTTCTTTTTTCTTATGTCGCACAGCAATGGGATAAAATGTTGCTATATGGTACCACCAACCGCAATTACTTGCCAACATATTTGTAGTTGTGATGTATGTGTTATCAGAATGGTTGTATAAACAAGGATGTTTTGATTGTGATTATTTCATCTGCAAATAATATTGTTATCATTTGTTTAACCAAGATTGAGTGTGACAATAGTTCATACATGAAATTCACAGAATACTATTGATTTTACTGATTAAAAAACTTACTGATATGATAATTATAGAACCGTGTTCTCTTCACTCTAAAACAGGGTTGACCATTGTATTCAAGTCATTTCTTGATGAAAGAGTTGACAGAAAGCCTTTCTTATTTTTGCAATATCATTCAAAGGTAAAATACTCTGTTATGTTAGGAATGTTTTTGGTACAAATAAAGATCACTTCTGCTGGTTAGACATCTTTGTTGGTAAAATAAGAACATTGTCGATTCAACGTGGAATGCCATACCAAGTGCTCTCCCTTTAAAAAATCTCTCTTTAGAAGTATTGTCATTTAAAGGGAATTAACCGCAGTAACGTAAAGAAATAACTTGGTTAGTGGTTGTTACAGCGGAACACATCGTGTAACTATAACTTAAGGGGGGTCACCGCTGAAATTCAAAATAACAAGAAATTTTATTGACCTTGTTTTTTATGGAGACTAACATATTGCTACTTAATTTCTGGAAAAATAATGATGGGTCAATGACTTAACTTTTTCGCAATATTAATTTTTAGTGATACACTATCAGATAAGGTGCTTAATGCAAAATTAGCTAGAATTTTTGAATTGTAAACGTTTATGTATGTGGTGTATGTTTCAGAATGAGTATCAATTTTTAATCTCTTCTAATGTAGTATGTCATACTTAAAGATGAAAAATTAGAGATAGTGGTATTTCTATCATCACCTGAATAAATATTACGCCCCTTATTATTACCCCACCCACTTTACTAAAATTCATTTTTTCAATTTTTGATAAATGAATATTTCATGATAAAGGAATAACAAGGTTTTTCAGATATTTTGCCTACAGTTTGATTAAAACCTTTGTTTTAGAATGCAAAAATAAAAAATGGGGGTCAATGTGCATATAAGAAAGAAATTCATCAAAAACTGACAAAAAATGTGTTTTTTAGATTTCAACGAGCTTTGAGATATGACGGCATATGTCTGTAACAAGGAAATGTAAAAGGAACTAGTTATTGATTAATTTTTATATCCTAACATTTATTATTGTAATACAGTTTGAATCAAGTAAATATCTTAAACGGTTTTTGAGAAATGACTATTTTTGTACCCCTAACCCAATTTTGGCATCTGACACAAAATGTGAGGTCAAAGTATTTTTTCTCAAAAATGTTCCATTTTTTTACACTAAAATATTCCTATTGTGCCTAAGTTTACTACTACATAATTGTTTTTTCCAGTTAACTCCTCATTTTTGAACTATAACAAATGTAAATATCCGGAAGTGCAAAAATCCAAAACCTCACCAGTGACCCCCCTTAAACACATCGAAAAACAGTTACTGGGCTGTATTGTTCAGTCAAGTCAGGGTCCGTAATGTACGAATCTCAGTTGGAACAATAAACGACATCCGTGTATTTAGTAAGATTAATACTTGGAACTATGCAAGTGCATGGCGTCTGAAAATAACTTACTATCCATTTCAAAAATGAGATTTCACATGATTTGAATTATTTTTAGATGTGTTTATCAAAAGGAGTTGATACGTGCTGGGGCAATCAGAAAAATACGTAACTGATAATTGTCGGCCAAATCTGTTACCGTGAAAATTTATCTTCTAAGTATTTAAAAAGAAAGCGCTTGTTGATACAAGAATGAACTGTTTAATAAATAGAGGTTATTTGTTTGTTTTGAGTTTATATGGAATATTTCTGATCGAGAAGTGTTACAATTGTAATATGTTCACGAGCGCAAAGCGCGAGCTAAAATGTTAAATTTGTATCACTTTGAGTTGAGATATATTCCATATTCTCTCAAAACAAACAAATTTCTTTTTATTTTATTTAACTATTTAAAAATCACTAAATTATGTATATGCACCACTTAATAAAGTAGTTCCGGCAGACCTATATCACCCACACACACTGTGACTGATATGGTATCTATATCATCAGTCTATATTTCACTGATATAACTCAGTATTTCAATAGTTAACATGAAATAAAGGTCTTTATCTCGTATGAAAGATTTTGTACTGTACATGTCTTAACAACCACCCACAATTATCTATACATACTTCGTTAAATCATTACTTAAATGTTCTTTTGTAACGAGGGGGGAGGCTAACTTTGCTCAAAACATGTTAAAAACAATATAAATTTCAGACACAAATTGGTTTCAACATTACTGATAATCTTTTTAAGCGGAAGTTTCCATGTCACATGACCGTGTTGTGGTGAAAAAAAAACTGTTAGAAAGCTCGGTTTTGTTTTGAGTCTTCATGATGTTCTTACATTAGATTAAGACAGCTTTTTATTTCGCAGTTGAAATATCTTTTGAGCTCGCCTGAGTCAACCAGTTGATCTGTTATGATATCCGCCGTCACGCGTACGTCCACAGTTAGTTTGTTTACACTCTAGCATCCATATTATTGAAGCAATCCTAATCAGACTTGAACGTACAATATTCATGGTCACAATATCTCGATTAAGTTTGATTACAGGATAGTTTTGACATGTAGTTCTCGAGTTATTACCCCCGATAAAGCAAAAATTGTCATTAAACCGATTAACATACCGGAAGCTATATTATTTGATCAATCAATACCAAAATTTATGTGGATAGAATGTGTAGGCCTGTTTTGTATACACATATTAAATGCAATACTTTAAAAAATCATCTTATCCAAAACTGTGACACATTGAGCTTAGTCAGTTGTGGAGCATTGCCTCACAGTCCTCTGCTAAGATTGTACAAATTATGTTCCTAAATTCAAAATTCATCACGCTACGAAATTTTCTCGTAGACGGTCAAGAGCTTTGATATCTGGTATGCAGCATTCCTAACAGTTCTCCCATAACCATTTTTATTGTGCACATAGGATCAAAACTTTTCAGAGTTATGGATTTCAGCACTTACCTGGGTTGGCCTTCGCCTTGACCTTTGACATTCTTTCTGGTGTTTGAAGCTATACAGTTTTGCAAATAAATGTCAATTTTTAACCTAGACGACTTTGATTATGTCCTTTTGACCTATTTTCTTGTTAGTGAAATATGGACCATGTGTGCAGTTTTCTTAACGAGTTGCAATATGTTTCTTTCGCATCTATTTAGATAATAACATTGAAGTTGATGAGTTTTGCCTCCATTTTTGCAGTGAAGCTAAGGGACCATAATTATGCTTCATTTTGCAATGGATTTTCAATATCCGCCTTTTTATCATACCTAGATTTTCTCGATCTGATTGAGGGGATAAAACATCTCCTAAAACATTTTTTAATTTCGCTATAATGCTCTTTTTGTCTCGTGTCAGTTTTAGTTATCTTTTTAGCTCACCTGAGCTGGCTCAGGGTGAGCTATTAGGATCGATGAATGTCCGTCGTCCGTCGTCCGTCCACATTTAGTTCGTTAACGCTCTAGTGGTCACATTTTTTCCTCAATTGTCACGAAACTTGGTCAGGATGTTTGTCCCAGTAATTACTCGGACGAGTTCGAATATGGGTCATCTGGGGTCAAAAACTAGGTCACAGAGCCCAAAAATAGAAAAATCTTGTTAAGGCTCTAGAGGCTACTGTTTCAGTCCAAATATCCTGGCAATTTGTCAGAAAGGTTGTTTCTATGATTTCTAGCTCAAGTTTTAATATGGGTCACCTGGGGTCAAAAACTAGGTCACACAGCCCAAATATGGAAAAACCTTGTTAACACTCTAGAGGTAACATTTTCAGCCCAAATATCCTGGAAATTTGTCAGAAAGGTTGTTAAGTTGATTTCTAGCCCAAGTTCGAATATGGGTCATCTGGGGTCAAAAACTAGGTCACAGCCCAAATATGGAAAAACCTTGTTAACACTCTAGATGTTACATTTTCAGCCCAGATATCCTTGAAATTTGTCAGAAAGTGCAGATCATGATCAGACAGCAAAATAATGAAAGTGCAGATCATGATCAGACAGCTAAATTATGAAAGTGCAGATCATGATCAGACAGCTAAATAATGCATAGCAAACAGTGCAGATCATGATCAGACAGCAAAAAATAAAAAGCTGACATTGCAGATCATGACCAGCCAACATACAATGAATAGCTTACATTGCAGATCATGATCAGACAGCAAAAAAATGAATAGCCAACAGTGCAGATCATGATCAGACAGCAAAATAATGAGGCCTAGAGCTTAGATATTCAGCATGTGGCAATAATTGACTCTCTACCAAGATTGTTCAAATCCTGACCTCAGGGTCAAAATTAACCCTGCCGGGGGGGGGGGGGTCTTTTGATTTTACATAGGCTTATTAAGAGGATATCATGAGCCAAAGGTAAAAATTGATCCTTTCTGCTATTAATAACCTTTTTATTTTTGCCAATGGTAGACAGGTGAGCGATACAGGGCCATCATGGCCCTCTTGTTAACAATACGTTAGATCAGGAACGTATTCTACGTTCCTGGTTAGATGTAAATTAAAGGCTGAATCTTGCTATTTACAAATGTACCATGTAAATATATGTTGAATGATTGCCATGTATTTTGATATTGTCGCTGATATTGTTTCCTATAATCAGAATTGAATGGTCATGTACTAACATTTTATTTGTTAGACACACACACATATATATATAATCTATATACAATTCGGAAATTTTAATTAAAAAAGACAATAATCTTTTCGATTTCCTCAAATCAAGAGAAACTTTTTTGTATGCCTGTAATGCGCATTCGCAAACGATTCAACAGGACATGAAAGTTTTCATATTCATATAATAAACCAGTTTACACTTAATAAAAAAACAGTTTCGCTTTCGAAAACTTAGAAGGTCGGGTCGTGATTTCCTACAAAGGCCTGGACCCCGTTTTACAAAAATTTAACCGTCTGTTATGTTTTGATGGGAAAAAAATAATTCAAGGCAACAATAACAATAAATATCAGAGCAAAACATTACCTGTATAATAATTCACGCAGAATCGTTCAATCACTTCCAAAGTTTTATCGAATTTCTTCTTCTCTAATAGTGTTTGCGCCCGCCTCTTGCGCCGATAACGTGACAATGGTCATGTTGAAGGGGTCATGTGATAGGTTGAGGTAGAAATACGGTTACAATGCGGTTAGCTCAAATATAGTCCCTAACAACAAATGATGCCATTTTCATCCATGTTTCAAAACCATTTTATGTTGATAGATGTTTAGTTATTAACTGCGGGTTATCTTAATGACTTTTAGTTCTTTTTAATTTTAGATGAAGACGTATAAAAGCGAAAGTAAATGCGAGTACTATCAAAACATGTGTTGACCAGAACGTAACACCTTAATTGTTGCTTTTATTGCATTTACATGTAGATAGACCTTCGAAATAAAAGTAGTTTTGCAAAGACTGGAAGTCATAATAATAAGAAATAGCTATATTTAAGAAATTGCTATTTTTAAGTTCAAGTTAGGCCCGCACCAGGGAAATTGTGTAGAAAGGATTCGAGAAATATTATGTGCTTAAAATAATAAATCACTCGTACACATGCCATCTTGGTTGTTTAGGCATTTAGGCGACCTGAAACTTAGCAAGAATATTTGTATTTGATCGCTGCATTAAATATTAAAAAGAAATAATAAAAAACTACAAATGTGTCAATAGGACACGGATGCCCCCGCTTAGTCTTTTGAGTCAATTTTACAGTACAAAGTTTAATTAAAATACAATCATGCACTTTGGCATTTGCATTTAAGGTGAGACTATTCTCTTGTACAAAACACATCGTCTGGTTATAATGTCAGAATAACTCACCTTCAGCACTTTGTTCACAGGTGAGCTAAAATGTAATGAGCTTGGTTCAATTCAGTAAAGTTTATTTATGCGCTGCGACCTTGTCCTTTGCGGTTGGGACCGACATGTTTGTTGCAAATGTGATTGAAATTCAACCAACCGTCATAGTTGAGAGATCTTGAACTGAAACCACAAATTCGCTGGAATGTTGTTGTAATGAGCCATAATTCATGTAATAAACTGAAATCGAAAAAAATCCGTGCCACCTTTCAAAAGTTATTGATCGGAATTTTGCTGAAATTTAAGTCGAAAGGGGGCTATAACCCTTGTAAAATATCGTAAATCCGAAACCGATATCGAAGGTGACCTGTATTTCATGTTCATAAGCCAACATGTTAAATCTGAAAAAGAATCCATGCAGCTTTTCAAACTTTATTGATTAGAAAATAAAGTTTGCACGAATAGACGAGAACGGACATGGGTAACACTTTGTGCCATTCCGCCATTTTGTTAAAGTAACAAACTGCTATAATCACCACGATGGCATACTTTTCACATGTATGAGTATTCACTTATCAAAAATTGACGCCACAGTATCTTCAAAGTAAAGATTACTGTCCTGTACTATCACAATCATAATCATTCTGTCCTGTACATCAACATTATTTAAAAAACACGCCCCACAGTAATTCATCTAATAAAGATTTAAATGAATGAAATATCATTCCTATATTTCAGAACTTCGGACCTAAGCGGAAACCAGGGTTGTGGTTGCATACGCGTAAAGCATGTCTTTAGACACCAAATGCTACGGCACATTCAATCAAACACAAACAAAACGTGCAACAGATGATCATCCAAACAGTGCACAGGTAAGTAAAGCAAAGGCTAATGAAAATAGTAAATCTTCAAAAACTAAACTATGTCTTATGAACTACAGTATAGATCTACCCACTTTTCAGAAAAGCAATAGAAATTAATTAGGCCTATACTTGATATTTCAATGCTAAGGCGAGTTTTCGCAGGCAAAGACTCGTATCACCTACTCATATAAAATGGTTTGCTCTCGTAATCTCTCAATCGCTTCAAGCTCGTGTATGAGTATCTACCTGGCCCTCTTTAATACCCGATATCAAACCGTAAAACTACTTTTAGATGTCCGAGCATTACGAAACAGCTACTTGTACATGATAACAAACTTAATGTTTTATATATATCTCGGTCACAATCAGTGAATTCAAGGAGATTGATTAGGTTACAATCTTACAGGTCTCTTTTCTAATGTTATTTTCGAAAAATAAGGTATATGTAATTTTGGCGATGCTTTCCAGTTTCCTTATTCAGTTATGGTGAAGTTTGCATTTCCTCCCAGTAATAAATTGACTATTAAGAGGCTCAAACAGAAACTAAGATTTATACCTTAGACTATATACTCGGTATTTACACAAAATAAACAGACACATTTTCATTAATTAAATGTAAATTA